>CM067480.1:5195240-5207177 GCA_034552555.1 Semaprochilodus insignis
CTGATCCTTTCTGTGTTTGTTGCTATCCAGGGTCGACCTGAAGAGGATGGGTTCCCCCTTTGAATCTTGGTTCCACTCAAGGTTTCTTCCTCTTGCCCTGAGGGAGTTTTTCCTTGCCACTGTCGCCTTTGGCTTGCTCATTGGGGGCTTGGGCCTGGATTTTCTGTGAAGCTGCTTTGTGGCAACATCTGCTGTTAAAAATAAAAAAGAGCTACATAAATGAATTTGATTTGACTTGACATTAATATTAAATGTTGTATGTTTGGTATTATATCTAGTACCGTAGAATAATTTCATTTTTGTGCTTGTTTCTTCCTGACACTGAAAAATGTTTAAAGGCCGTTTTTCCCCACTGTAAAAACATCAAGCAAGGAATTAATTCCGTTTCGTCGGTATAGAGATGAAGAATTCCCGCTTGCACCAGGCTGGGACAAGTCTAAACAGACTTTATTTTCCTGGCGAGCGCATTGTTTTGCAGTGGCGAGGTGACTGCATGCGTCCGGGGGAATACTTCCCCCAGAAAAGTCCATTTAGATTCTTCCCATCGGGCTGCCGCATCTGCCCCTGCTGGATGCGGGTGGGCGGCTGTGCCAGCTGCAGCTCGAGACCAATAAATCATCTGTTACTGCGTGCCAGTGGCAGGCAGCACTGCAGAATGCTGTATTATTCCTCCTACTGGCTTTGACAAATGGCTCTCAGATTGTTAGGGAGACGGAATGGCAGGCCGTGTAAACTGTTTCACTGTTTTTTTTTTCCTTTCTTTTTTTTTTCCTCGCATCTGTATGTTTCTTCTCCCCCTTCCCCCCACCACCACCACCCCCAAACACTCTCTCGCTATTTCGAGGCATCCTTTTAGCTCTTTTTTTCAACACCTTTTCACTCAGTCCTTCTCCCCTCCTCACTCTTCGTCACCTCTCTCTCTCTCTCTCTCTTGCACACGTGGTATGGAGAGATGGAGAGGAAAAAGGATTAAGCGGGAAATCTTTATTGGGTCCATTAATTCACCTCTCCAAGGATTAATGGTTTATGAGGCAAAACTGGAGACGGCACATGATGAATATCACTGTCTCTTCATGAATTCCAGCCTTGTGCCCTGTACCTGTGTGTAAGCTCAAAGACACCTTACTGTTAGCCTCATCTAACCTCCCACCAAAGCTGGCTCCACTGTTCAGACACCGCTGGCTTCAAAGGGTCAAATATGTCCTTGAGTTTGATGTACTATATGAAGAGTCCATACAGTCCATACAGTCCATTTGCGGGAATTAAGCCATAAATCAACCACCAGGTGCATTGATGTTTTTGTTGGTGAAGCTTTACCAGGTCTGGCTTGCACTAAAGGCCTTCAGCCTTCCGTCTTGACCTCAGTAAGAAGGCTTAACGTTTAGGTTCATTGATTTGGTGATTGGTGAATCAAGAACATCACCTTTTGGTCTTGTACTGTATTTCCTGTAGCAGTTCATCATGCCAACTAAAATTAAAAAGGTTTCCAGAAAACAACTTGCTGCTGCTACAGAAAAGATGATCATAAAGATAAGTAAGAGAGTCAGTTTCCTCCGGCAGCTATACATACCAGCTGGCAATCTCCAGTTCAGCTCACTGCATGTCTTTGAACTGTGGGAAGAGACCCGGAGGAAACCCTCACAGGCACAGGGAGAACATGCAAACTCTGGAACCTGGACACCCTGGCTGGGAATCAAACCCAGGCACTTCTTGCCATGAGGCGGCAACGCTACCCACTGCACCACCATGCCACCCCCAGACTTCAGCTCCAACCCTAATCTATCCTGATCTAATTATTGCATTCAGGGGTCCCTGATTAGCTGAATGAGCCCCACTGGTTTCAGGTTGGAGGTGAAACCAGTAGGAATGCAGATTCCCAGGAGAAACCTTTGGGATGACGTTGGGAAGCATCCAGTTGTTGGGATGACAACATTGGCTAAAGTGTAAAGTTAATAATTACACTATTCCTCTTTTTCTGTTTGCTGAATGATGATCTGATGACTACATCAGATCATGCTACAGTTCAGCAGGTGCAGTCATGTGGACCTTTATCTGGAGTCCAAAATGTTTGGCCCACTTAAAGCTCCAGGCTGCATTCCGCTATCACACACACTCAGAAGTTCCATTCCAGTTTTCCATGTCGATTGTGATGTTTTTTTTTTCTCTCCACGTTGTCCACCATTTGGCTTTAACATGCTAATCCTCTAAGTTGCTTGTCTTTCTTCCCCTTCCCCAGCGTAATCCCTCTATTCTCATGCTGGCCCACATCTGGCGAGGTTCACATCAAAGGCGCTGATTGATGATGTATCGATCATGAGCCTCTTTTTCTATTCCCTTGTCCGGCTAGGTGCTGAGTCGACAGCGCTGCAATCCGGCACCTTATCTGTGCAGGCCACCTTGCCGAACGTGGCGTCCCCCCCTCCACCCCAGTCTTTCATGGGAAAATAGAAAGCTGTAGGGGGAAGTGAAACCACTTTCAATGTTTGAAATCTGTCATTACATGCCCGACATTACGTGTCCGAGGGAGTGCCGTACGTTAGCGTGCCACAAAGGAAGAGAGAAGGCCCGCTGTTATCTTTTCCCCCATCTGTGTCGCCTAATGAGGGGAGGCGTGTTCGGCTAAAAGCAAGAGTAATTATATTTCTCTCCCTCTTAAGATCTTTTTAATTCTGTTTTTCTCCTCATTCTTGCATTACGGTAATGACTCACGCAGGGGACTCTTATTCAAACTACCACTGCTACCTTCAGTCCCTTTCACGCTTACCCTCTTTTCTTTCTTTGCTGTCAATTTTGGGAAATGCGCTTCTTTCCCACCGAAGGAAATGAACGGGACAGTAAATTACATCTGTGGAGATGACATTTGCGTCTAATGTCCAATTTTAGAGAAACCCGTGTAGTCTCCTTCTGGATGAAGGTGAAACTAATTTTTATGCGCTCTGCCAATTTCCTTTTCTCTCTTTCAGTCACCTCCATTCCTGGATTTCTCCATTTTAAACCCTTTCTTTTGAGTCTTTCTTTTTCCCAGGAAATAGCACCGATCATGGGCTCCTACTTTGCTTTCCCTCTCACACAGGTCACATCTTTCATTCTCCTTCTTGCCCACTGGCTCCTCTCCTCCTCTTCCCTCTCCCATCTCATTCCACACTTCTGCTCTGTTCAGATGGCGTGATAAGCATCAGCCTCCGCTGACGCTTCAATTCAACCACTCCTGCCATTTCCTGTTCAGGAGCGCTCTCCCTATCGGCCTATCGGCATGCTGAGCGATCGCTCCATGTCTTACCTGAGGTAAGCAAGGCATAGGACTGGAGCAAAATCTGCGCTGAGATAACAAGCTAAGAGTTTAGGCTACTGGTTTTAGCATGTTAGCATCTTGAGCCTTTTACTTAGCTGTGTGGAGGTGGGTTGTTTGGAGCGTGCATGGAAAAGATGCATCCTACGTAAGTACAATACGCAAGCGGAGGGGAGTTTTAACTGACTTAGCCTGTGCATTTGCATTGTAATTAAGTGATTGTGCAATGCACAACACTATTGTTATCCGATGTATCTTCTTCTTCTTCTTTTTCTTCCTGGTCAAGAGATTTTCAAGATGACAACACCATTCCAACTCCAGAATGTTCGGTCTAATCAGGAATGATGTGCTTGTATACAGCTGTTGGATCCAACATACAATTGTCCTGAAAACTTCATCAAATGCCGTTTTTTTTCCCAGTAAGAATGATTGGGGTGGAAAGTCCTATCTACTATACTTCTGCTCAACCGACAGACAAAGTTTCATGTATACTGTCTCAGGGCAGACCCCAGAACATGAATTCAATGTTTGTCTGACCCACACCATTCCAACCCAATAGAAATGTGTATATCTATTTACATATACAAATATACATGTATACGTGTATATATACATATATACAGATATGGATATACACACATACAGAGATTTTTGTCTCTGAAGGCCATGGAATGCTCCTTAGTCTTTCCCATGTTGACCATGTATGAGTGCTGTCCACTTGTTTGTGGAGGGGCTTTTATAGTCAGGAAAGGCGGGAAGCATATGAATCTCATTATTCTTAATACCTCAATTACTTCTTAATACTTGAGGGAACCAAACAGAATTCTGGTGGCTTGAGGGGTTGAATAATAATTGACCCTCTGGTAAACTTTGCAAAATTCTTAAATCTTTTTTGCTGCAGTGCATTTCACATGTCCAGGCCAATCTACAGTCCAAATTTCACAATATATATATATATATATATATAATATAAATCAGTCTCCCTAAATTCTAAATTGCATAAATGGAAATGTGTGCATCTTTTTATGTGTACATCTTTATATAACATAGCTTCTATTTCTAGAGTTATTCTAGAGTTTAGTATGTGTATATTTATACATTATATTTTCTAATGTGTATTTTGTATTTAAGTACACCTAGGGACCACACACCTAAGATTTTCACTCACCTTCCCACCTGTGTAAATGTGCCGTGACAATAAACGTGACTGGATTTGATTTGACTTGATTTACTGTTGTACCTAAGTATGCTCCTTGTTGCAAGGCGAAGGAGGGCCTGAGAGAAGGAGGGCTCTGTTTGCCGGTGAGTGAGAGACAGAAGAACAAAGGGAGGGCGAGGTGGCGGTTGATGTCCATTCTCTTTTTTCATTTTCACTCCCCCTTCTGTGGCCTGGCCCAGTTGAACTCTAGCTGTGAGATGCTATCGCAGAATGTCTTGTTGTGACCCAGCCTAGCCTTTCGCTAATGCCTGTCGCTAAGGCCTCCCACTAGGCTCCGCTGACACCCCGACTTCCCCCTCTTGTACTCGCCCTGATTCTGCCTGAGCTTTGTCCAGCAGAGTGCCAGTATCACCCAGGGACCGAGGGGAGAAAATGTGTTGTTTCTGCAAGTTAGCAAGGCTGATTTGTCATTGCGAACACTGACCCAATAGATGGTCAGACTCTCTCCCTGTCAGGTCAGCAGGAGACTAAATCTCTATTTTAACAATCCATCAATCCAAAATCCCAGCCAGGAACAAGTGCTCACCACTAAAAGCATGCTGTAGCTGCTGAGTGTTCCTCCACTGGTACCTAGTTGGTAGGACCCAGGGTAGCAGTGGGGGTCAACAAGATGGAGGACGACACATCGTTCTCCACTTAACCCCTCCCAGAGCAGAGCAGCAGCCAGTCACAACGAATTTACCACAGAGTGGGTGAACTCGCTTTGCTATGATTCGCCGCTAGGCATCAGCAGGACAAGCCGTTGAAAGCAGTGGCGAGAAAGGAGAGAGGGATAAGACAAGAAAGAGACACAGACGGCAAATGAGATCTCCTTCATCCTCTGCTGCTCCACTGAACTGTCTGTAACCTCTTCTCCTACCAGACACACTCTGCGAACACGCGCCCGTCAGTCACAACACATGAATCTTTTACAGGCCTGGTCACAAACTGGGCCAAACAAACACTAACTCAGCACAGAGATAAAGACCGGTGCGACGGCACAGAGGAAGCTTGCGTCAGTTCTAGCTGGCAAATGTTAAAGAGCTTTTGTTCTGACTTCACGTGTGTTATAGTTTTCTGGTTCAGTCTTCAGATAAACTGCCGATCATTCACCCATTGTAACACGAGCATACAATGTTGCACCCTATGGGCATTTTATTCTAGGTAGTCCTGGCATCATGCCATATGTGTTGTATCATTGTCACATTGATAAAACAACCAAACTGTCTTACTGTGCCTTCATATTTATGCCAAGAGAAAAACAAGTGCAGTATATTGCCAAAAGTATTCAGTCACCCATCCAAATCTTTGAATTCAGATGTTTCAATCACTTCCATGGCCACAGGTGTATAAAACCAAACACCTAGGCATGCAAACTGCTTCTACAGACATTAGTGAAAAATGGGTCGCTCTCAGGAGCTCAGTGAATTCCAGCGTGGTACCGTGACAGAATGCCATCTGTGCAACAAGTCCAGTCGTGAAATTTCCTCCTTACTAAATATTCCACAGTCGACTGTCAGTGGGATTATAGCAAAGTGTAAGTGACTGGCAAAGTCATCAACTCAGCCACAAAGTGGTAGGACACGTAAAATGACAAAGCGGAGTCAGCGGATGCTGAGTGCGCAGAGGTCGCCAACTTTCTGCAGAGTCAATCGCTACAGACCTCCAAACTTCATGTGGCCTTCAGATTAGCTCAAGAACAGTGTGTAGAGAGCTTCATGGAATAGGTTTCAATGGCCAAGCAGCTGCATCCAAGCCTTACATCACCAAGCACAATGGAAAGCGTCGATTGCAGTGGTGTAAAGTGCCACCACTGGACTCTGGAACAGTGGAGACGTGTTCTCTGGAGTGACCAATCACGCTTTTCCATCTGGCAATCCGATGGATGAGTCTGGGTTTGGCGGTTGCCAGGAGAATGGTACTTGTCTGACTGCATTGTGCCAAGTGTAAAGTTTGGTGGAGGAGGGATTATGGTGTGGGGTTGTTTTTCAGGAGTTGGGCTCCGCCCCTTAGTTCCAGTGAAAGGAAATCTTAATGCTTCAGACCAAGAGATTCTGGATAATTTCATGCTCCCAACTTTGTGGGAACAGTTTGGGGACAGCCGCTTCCTGTTCCAACATAACTGCACACCAGTGCACAAAACAAGGTCCATACAGACGTGGATGAGCGAGTTTGGTGTGGTAGAACTTGACTGGCCTGCACAGAGTCCTGACCTCAACCCGATAGAACACCTTTGGGATGAATTAGAGTGGAGACTGCGAGCCAGTCCTTCTCGTCCAACATCAGTGTCTGACCTCACAAATGCGGTCAGAAATCCCCATAAACACATTCCTAAACCTTGTGGAAAGCCTTCCCAGAAGAGTTGAAGCTCAAGTTCATAAGCGTGTGAAGGCAGACGAGTGAATACTTTTGGCAATATAGCGTATCTCCAAAATGGCAATTTAACATTAGAGGGCAAACACTCGATTTAACTTTAATGTAAGTCAAAGGAACCAGACGTTTTTCCAAACAATTTTGGGCCATTTTTGTTGGTCCATTCATCCACACAATGTAAACCGCAGATGCTGTCTTCAACTGATGAATGACAATGATGAAGTACAGAACTCGGGTCAAGTGGGATAGATTAGGGTTGGATCTAAGATCTACAAGAAAGTAGACCTCCAAGAGCAGCACTGGCTCATTGAGCATTGATCCAGTGTGCTATGAAGAACCCGAGTATGACTATTTTAGTCTACATTGGCAAGTCATGCTCGGGTTCCTCATGGAATGCTGGACCAGTAGTCACCAACTCTGCTCTACATCTAAAAGGAGGACCAACAAGATAGGAGTGTCCAGTAGAGCGGACAGTGAATGGACATTCATACCAGTTCAGCACACACAATCACCGGTGTCACTGCAGTGCTGAGATTGATCCACCCACATAATACCTGCTCTGTGGTGGTCCTGTGGGGGTCCTGCCCATTGAAGAACAGGGTAAAAAAGTATACAGAGAAACAGATGGACTATGGTCTGTAACTGTAGAACTGCAAAGTGCTACTATATGGTCAGTAGAGCTGAAAAATGGACAAGGAGGTGGTTTTAATGGTATGGCTGATTGGCGTATGCCTTTACTTTATGTCTCTGCACAATGCCTCCAAGCATCATCTCCACCTGTAAGTGTAAAAAGCTCTTCTCACCTACAGCTACAATTTTGTAGGATGGTCTCACTGTTTGGCCTCCAGGCTGCAGGTGCATGACTGGACACTGATTAGCTGCATGATGGTACGTTTGAAGTCACTGCTTTTTCATGCTGTAGCACAACATGCTATGGAACCTATCATGACCTACCCAGGTCCTCGCCTCAGGGCCCACCTGGGAGTCTGACGGTGTATTTGTGTGTGTGTGTGTGGGTGTGTGCGTGTGTGTGTGTGTGTACAAGGACAAAGCACATTCAGAAAAAGCAGAATGCTACAGTGTCACACAGCCGTATCTCCACGGATGATAAAAATAAGAGAGCACAAAAGAAACGGCAGGGGAAAAAAATACGTGTCTATACTACCACAAGGACAGAACATACTCTGTCTGCACTTCACGCCCAAAGCTACCCTGCTCCACTTCAGCAAAAGAGCAAAGTCAGGCAAAAATAAAACTCAGGCAACTGAACAATTGGTGTCAGAGACTGAAAGTCAGGTCCCGGTGTTATTCCCAGCGAGTGTTTTTTTTCCCAAGCTGTAAGGAACCTGAGCTAATTAAAGTCTTTGTTGGAAGTTGCAAAGTTACTGATTGTTAGCTTGATCAGTACATTTGGGTAAGAACAACAACTCTGTAGAGAGGACATGTCATTGGTATTTTGTATTTTCAGATCCAGTTGAAGGTAAATCCTTCTGAATTTCTGCATAACTAGATTGTTGAGATGCATTCTTTCAGAGAGTCTTTTTTAATGTCATTTTCATCTCTAAACTCTTAAGAAATGAAATTGCTCTGTTGTTGGTTTTAACCAGTTGTTTCCGTTGACCTAACAAATTCATGTCAGTGAAACCGAGTCAGTTGTGTTGAGTATTTGGTCAATGTAATCTTTGTTGAGTGCCCATGGGCTCTTTTGCATATTGTCTAACTTTCTCACTCACCATCTTTTCTCAACAGATAAAGATGCAAGAAACATTGCACTTTCAGCAAATGCTCTGTTACTGAACATGGCAGCAGTAGAAAACCGCCACCCAGTGCTATCGGAATGAGCAAGATAGCAGGCAGGTCATAAATAGCCGCACAGTTCAACTTGAGGGTAGACAGCAGAGAGAATGGGTGTTGTATCATCACTACTCACCCTAGGGGAGGCGTCAACACGACGAATGGCTGTGATAGCCTGCAGGTCATCAACCACCATACAATTCAATCTGCGCGTAGCCACGAATACCGCATTAACCAACACAGCCCAGCACAGAACAGCCAGCATTGCTTCGTCCCACAAGGAAGGAGAAGATGCACACTTAGAAGGGGCTCACTCAGTTCATAGATGGCTATATTGGTATAGTTTTGCATAAATACATATATGCTTAAAACTGGCTATCATCTGCCCTTTGCCAAAACGGGGTCACTCAGGAAAGAGGCCAAAGAAGGCAGACATAACTTATACAAAGGGTAAGCCCGGTTTAAGCTTATGAAGTCTGAAAAGAAAAGCTCTGGGTTGGTGTTTTTCTTTCCTGCTAATCTGCAAGCAGTTTTCCCACTGTTCCCCGAGGGCAGCCACCCTCTGAATCAGCGTAAAAGTGTAAATTCCACTTGCTGCATGCTAAGCAGCTTGGCATAGCCTCCCTCCCTGAAGTTGCCATAAACCTCAATCAAACGGTGAATGTACACAATAGCCTAGCATCATATCTTCAATCAATGCAGTCCATTAATGCAGAGCTCTCAGAATTATCGACGCCATCATTTACTGAAGAAAGGAAAGCCTCTGAGTGATTCACACCAGGAAGTCAATTTAAGGAATCAATAGAGAGCCTATTAGCTGAAAAGTTATTATGACAAAACAATTAACCGGATGGCAGTTATTCCAGGTCCAAGTACAGCCACAAACGAACTTCTGATGATATATCGCACTTGTAGGCGCCCGGCAGATACTGATGGGGGCGTATGAGATTCAAAGTACACATTCATTTGTTAATTGTTTTTGCCCTGACAAATGGTTTTGTGGCTGTTTTGTCTGAAGGACTGGCTTGCAGTGCAATGTTTTGGCCACCTGGTTATTATTTTGTCTACATCTTCATTCTCAGCAGACTGAAAAGAGGGGAATTAGTCATTTCGGGAGGCCTGTGGTCCATGACAGGACGGAATAATTGGAGTCTCAATCTGCTCAGACTGCCTGACTCAAAGTGACTCTGTATTAGATCTGATGATGTGTGCCTCCGCCAGCATGAAGGTGTCGACTAATGCTCTCATTCTTAGCCGCTGACTAATATTACATTACATGTACTGAGCGAATGGCACACGGGGCCGCAGGACATGTTCAGCGCTACTCGATTTCATTCTCCCGAGAAGATGTAATGCATGAAAATACAGCCCGTCTGCGTGCACACAAATACACACGGTGGAGGAGAGGAATTAGGCCTGTTTATTCATGTGTGGCATTATGTAAAAAGAGCTAAATCAGCAGCAGTAGTCGCTCAGTGCGGAGAGAAAGACAGAAAGAGAGGTACTCCCATCACTGCTTTTATCCTCAACCTCAGCCAAATCTGCTTGCTCAATGTGCTGCTGGAGGGAAGCTGCCAACGCCACCAGGCTGCCTTGCTGCTCTGAGGGCAGGTCCTCACTGCTCCCTATTTGAGGTCCTCCAGCCAGGGTCTGTTGAGCCTCCCCGCACTGATTCCTCCACACTCCTTGCTGTCTATGGTATTTTTTCTTTTCTTGGCTCCTACTTCTGACACCAATGTGACATCTTGGCAATGAAGACAACACAGGGCACATACGACTTTCGATGAATTTCCCTTTTATTGAACCACCACCCAACACTGTTTGAATGGCTAGACAGGCAGAGGTCGTCAACAGCTACACAGTTCAACCTGAGGGTACCCACAAATACAGCACTAACGACAACAGTGCCCAGCACAAAACAACCAGCATTGCTTCGTTTCACATGGAAGGAGAAGATGCACACTCAAACAGAGGTACTCCCATCGCTGCTCCCATTGCTTTTAACCTTAACCTCAGCCAAGCCTGCATGGAGGCAGGAGGACCTGAGTCCTCAACAGGAACCCAACTCAGAGTGTACCACACTGTGGACCCCCTCCGGTTGCACATGCGCTGACTCCCCACCCTGCTCACCCCATGTCACAATCTTGCGGGTGCTCCACACCTCTGGAGCAGCTACTGGGAGGGGAGGGCTTCTATAATGAAATCCCTTTATCGGCATAGCTCTTAGCCATGCCAAGCTCAAGCTCCACCCCATGCTTGGAGGCAAGCAGGCCTGCAGCGTTGCCCTCAGAGGCAGGCAGGCCTACGGCGATGTTCTCAGGGGCAGGTGGATTTGCAGCAATGTTCTTGGAGGCAGAAAGACCTGCAATAAAATCATCAGAGGCAGACGGGCCTGTAGCATTTGTCCTCTGAGGCACTTGCTCGGAGGAAGGAGAGAAGGCAGGGATATCTCCAGACTAATGGCAGTTGTTTGTGGGCATGGAAGGCTGGAGCTGGAGGGAGCAGATCCAGGCCAAAGTAATGTGACACAAGTAGTTTTTCCATCCAGCTTCTTGTTTTGCGAATGTTGGGGGGGGGTTAGAATGCAACAAAGGAAGTGTTTACAGTTGGAATGAGGTGGGAAAGTTGGTTTATCCATAAAGATGAAAAGTGAAAATTGTTTGTTTTAGACTAAGTGATGACGTACAGTGGGGGTGACGAAAGTCATGTTTGGCACTACGTCTTCTCAGAACTGTTTGTCTCTATGACATTCCCAGTGAGTGAGTTCACCGCTTGACTGGCGTATCTGAATTGTTAGGACTACAACCATGTACAGCTGAAAAAGGAATGTTGTTTTTCCATAGTTATACCCCAGGCATTGGTTAGCGCTAGCATCCACCCGGATCCACATGTCCCAGTCGTGCCATGTGAGCATGGTTCCCACTCAAGTGGCAACTGATCCGCCTCGCTCGGTGAAGTTGCAACATATCATAACAAATTTAAAAGCACATTTAAATTCATGTAACTCTGGAAACTCCAAATGGAAAACATCCAAATGGAAATGCAATTTACAAGCAAGCTATACAAACACAGTCCCTTTTTTCACCATTATTTTATGACTCATATGTAAATTACCTCAGATCTGATTGGCTGTAGACCATCCAGGCTGAAACACTGCCTAAAATTTCAGCAAGAATGGGCAGGCCTAAGCTTTTATTCAGGTCAGTGACAAGCCAGAAGGAAGTGCCAGATTCTATATATATATATATATATATATATATATATATATATATATATATGTAGT
>CM067480.1:5207568-5261413 GCA_034552555.1 Semaprochilodus insignis
ATATATATATATATAGTCTGATGATATCATTACCACAGTTCACTGCTTTGTTCTGCTCCTCTTATGAAATTCTTTCCTCTATCGTTTGTTTTCTGTTCTCTTTGCTGAAACCCATCCGAGATGAGAGAACACAAACACACAACCAGAAAACGCTGTCACCAGCGAAGCCCGGCGCACAGTCACAAACAAACAGCACCTCCCTGATGACTACAGCACTTATTTACCAGCAGCTCTGGGTAAATCCTCCCCGAGCTGCCGAGATTACTCCGAGAAAGTCCTGAGTTTGTGGCATCCTGTTTGGTCTTCTCTTTCTTTCTACTCGAGACAAGTTACTTTTTGCAGTACTGACAGAGAAGTAGGAGCTGAAAGCCGCAGCTCTGTAGTTCTCTCCTTTGTACTTGCCTAGAGCCACCATGGGTGGGCAGTGTGTTGTGTGGATTGTAACTGGGGCATACTGTACTGACACTGAACCCATTTTCAGCCCAGCTTCTTTGACAAGCTAGTCCTTGTATGTCAGAGACCTTCAGTCATGGAGGGATAAAATCGACTGAAACGCAGCCGTGGTGCTCTGACGTGAGTGCTGGAGCATTTTATGCACATGTGAGCATCTCTACATGCGACCTTCCTAGATAAATAAGTCATAAATATATAGCTCTGTGAGTTCAGTGCAAATGGATAGGCCCTAATGGAGTGAAAAACATATGTTTCAACTGTGGTCGTGGTATGGTATGATGGTCTCGGTATGTGGAGATGACACTGAAAGAGTTGAAAGCTCTTTGGTTGGTTTAAACAGCTAGACAGTCCTGGATATCCCTTTATTAAGCTTTTTCAGTATTTTATTCAGTATTGAGATGCTTTTTGTGGGAGCTGAGTACCCAGAAAATGTGCACTGTTGATTTCGAATGCTACCCTTGCATCTACAAATCTGCAGATGTCATGCACAGAAACACAGATGTCTGCATAAGTAAGTAAGGATTTATGCTAATTTGATATATGAGTCACCTGTGACGGAAACATACCTAACAGCGTGTAACACCTCCACGAGCACCAGTAACAGCTGTGATTGGATTTAGCATGTACTGGACAAGTTTTTGGATATAGGTCACATCAATGTTCAGACACTCTTGCATCAAAGAATTGCACAGTTGGGCCAGATTTGGTGGATACCTTCCCTGGCACAGCTCCGAGGAGAATTCCCTGTAGACTGGGATTTTAGCCACTGCTGATAGACCCTTATGAACGTACGCTTCCATACACCTGCAGATTCAGCTACTTCCTTCACACTATGGTCTTTGGCACACCCAAATGCAGTCACTCCTTTTAGCCAATCATTAACATCTGCTTTGGAGCCATTTTCCACACATGGAAAGAGACACTCACTGCACTGTAGCACCTCTTCTCAATCTATGGATCCCGTCACTCACACCCCGCAGGTATTTATAGCCCCATCATCCTCGTGCAGCGCCATCTGCAGGAGCCTGAAGTTACTACCACCTTAAACACACAAAGTAACTAATTTATTGTCCTCTGAACTTACATAAGTGTTAGGGGGCAGGGAGTTCAGAAACCAGTCAATGGTTTGTAATAATTTGAAGATGAGTGGTATAGATGTTTGTCACGTCCCACCTCATCATCAGTCATCTCTGACTGTACATATACAATGTGGACCAGCAAGGTAGGAGTGTCTAATAGAGTGGACAGTGAGTGGACACAGTGTTTAAACACTCCAGCAGCACTGCTGTGTCTGATCCACTCACACCAGCACAACACACACTAACACACCACCACCACGTCAGTGTCACTGTGGTGCTTTACTGTAGCTGTATTGAGTAATATAGAGCATTGTATTTGCAGTAACAGTATATTCCACAAAATAAAAGTGTTCCTTAAACCAAGCACTTTGTTTTTCAGGGTTTTACTCTGTTTTGGCATTTGAGCTTAGACATAATGTCCAGATCCAGGAGGTTAACTGACTCCAGAGCAATAATAAATAGCTTAAAATATGTCAAAATTAAAAACAGAGAGTTTCCTTTCAGAATAGATTCAGAATCAGACTAGTTTAAACAGTTGAAACAAGCTGTGTCAGGTATGGAAGACTTTGTTTCAGTACAGCACTCGGAAAGCATGCATTCATTAATAAATGTACATATATATTTGCATCACTGCTTATATGATGCTGACAGCCCTCAGTTCCCTCTGCTCTGCATCTTGGTGGGCTTCGTACTTCGTGCTCCTGTTCATTGCATTGGCACGTCCCTCTTGTCATGCGTGCTGTTCCTCACTTTGACAGGATATGAGGCTGATTTATGCAAAAGTGTGTAAATGAGAGGTGTGGCAGCGTTTCCCGTGTTCCATCAGAGGCCTGTCATGTTCTTGAGGGACATGACGAGAGAGAAGGAGAGAGCAAGGTGTGGAACAAATGAGTTTTCCTTGTCTTAATAGCCTCGGATTTTCTTCCCACACCTGTTTTCTGCATTAGGGGGTTAGTATAACTAGGTTTGCAGGCGTGGTTGCATGATGTGTGCTGTTCGTGTTCAATGCATTGTGCCATCTTATATATCACAAGGTTTGTAGACACCTGGGTATAATATGGAGGTTGTGCCCCTTCAGTCCCTCAAGGTCAGACATGATCTTTGCGGGGACTTGTACATGTTTACATCAATGGTACATCAACGTGCTAACGGCAGGCTTGTTGTTGGTGAGCCCACCATGACCAATGGCACCTCCAGCCAAACATTCTTCATTGGGGTGGCCAGATGGTACACCTACAACAAAAGCCATACTATCATCATGGTGTGGTATATAGATTAGTTGAAAACAGTTCACCATGTGTGTTTAAAGTGGTAGTAATTTCAGGCTCCTGCAGATGGCGCTGCACGAGGATGATGGACTATAAATGCCTGCAGGGTGTGAGTGATGGGATCCATGGATCGAGAAGAGGTGGTACAGTGCAGTGAATGTCTCGTTCCATGTGTGGAAAATGGCTCCAAAGCAGATGTTAATGAGTGGCTAAAAGGAGTGACTGCATTTGGGCGTGCCAAAGACCATAGTGTGAAGGACGTAGCTGAATCTGCAGGTGTATGGAAGCGTACAGTCATGCAGGTCTACCAACAGTGGCTAAAATCCCAGTCTACCGGAAACTCTCCTTGGAATTGTGCCAGGGAAGGCATCCACCAAATCTGGACCAACTGCACAATTCTTTGATGCAACAGTATCTGAACATTGATGTGGCCTACATCCAGAAACTTGTCCAGTCCGTGACAAATCCAATCACTGCTGTTATTCATGGTCATGGAGGTGTTACATGCACTAATTCTTAAGATCCAGTTGAAAGCGCAATTTTTGACTTTTTAGTTAATTCCAAACAATTAAAAAAATGCAATTATTATTCACAAACTACAATTATATTTATATTTATATTATAGAATTTACTACGTTTATATTAACTACATTTATATGAACTATGAGTACATTAAGAAATAACAGTCACAGAGGCCTATGTATCCTCTGAAGTTAGCATGCTAATCAGCTAGCCCTTGCCTGTCCTGCCTCGTAATGCCTCTTTGTTCCTGAAGTCACTAAAACCCTGTAGCAGTGGAATCCATCCAACAACATGAGATGATGAAGAAGTAGCGCTGCTTCACCGACGGCGTATTCTAACCTCTTATCAGTCATGTTGAAATTGTTGATCCTGGTCTGATCATTTAAGGGCAACTAGCCAATCAAACGATCACTGACCCTCCCTGTCCGGTCTCGACAAGAAACCATGTTCAGCAGTGACCAAAGGAAGTGATATAAACAGAAGCGGAAGAAGAGGTAACATTGGTGCTGCTTTCCACCACTGAAGACAGCCTTAGAAAGTACAGGGATGGGGAGACCACAGCTGTCTAGTGATATGTTTCCCCCTACTTGTTTGAAGGATGAATTTGACAGGTTTCATCATCGTACAAATCGCACTTTTAACAAACTACTTAGCATTACAGAGCTGCGGGGATGTTACAGCGATGCCCACCAGCAGCGAACAGAGAGATCCGGCACGGCAGAATGCGGCAGGAACAGTCAAACAATCACAGTATGAGGCGCTTTAAACACTGGCCCGGTCGGGTAAGTTGCATTGAGGCTTTTTGATCAACTGTATACGGGTATCTAAAGTTGTTCTCAACCCTATGACCCTTATACATGGCATATATACAGAAGGTCCTATCTACACACAACTACATCGACGTTGCCAGATAAGCAAATCACCACCTCTGTATATGTTTCATATGTAAATTTTTTTATGCAAAAACGATTTAAACACTGCGTTGCGGGCAGGCTGATTTGACTCCTGGGACATTGAGTTACTCCGGTGGCACCTCAAAGGGAAAGCATTCCCTGTGGGGGAAAAGAGCCAAGCAAAACAAAGAGGAACAGGGCGCCTGATGAATAGACGCTTGACAAAAACCCGCCGACGTAGAGGAAGAGATGCGAGCTGTGAAGCTGCGAGACGAACGAGAGATAGATGAGACAGCAAGAGCGAGTGACGAGAGACGGCCGCGGCGGAACGATTTCTGGAAAGTTCAGCTTTTTTCCCACCTACCCCGCCCCTCCCTGTCCCCCTTTGTGAAGCTAGATGTGGAGTTTTTGCCGCGTTCCTGTCGGTTTGTTGGCTTTGTGGGGGCATCAAAGGAAGGTAGATGCTGTGTCACTCCGCTGCTGTGGCAGCTTAGCAGTCAGATATTGCTGGTTTTTATATTTCCACCTTTATTTATTTATTTTCTGAGCAGTTCTGACAGCCGGATGGCCTTTAAAGTCACATTTTGTTTAGCGCGAGAGGAAGCTGATGGAAATAGAGAGAGTGACGTGACGGATTGCAGTAGCGTGGCTGGCATTTGGCGGCAGCTAAGTAACGAGGAGCCAGAAACGACGAGACACAGCCACGGTGACAACCGACGTCAGTCTTCCGGGGTCACTCGTGGTGAGAAATGCAGGCCTGATGGATGACAGGGAACAAGCTGGTGGTGGGGTTAATTGTCCTATCTATGCTCCGCCCACAAATGCATTGTTTCCTAGCACTTGTTGCTAGGTTGGACAGGCTTTAGAAAAGAACGACTGTCAACATCCCGTTCAAAGTGCAGAGATAGTGTAGGACACAACTTCTGTTAAAGTATGGATATTTATACAGCCTGTTTATTGATTACAATCGACATTAATATTACATATATGCAAGATCACGTTGTTGAGAAACTTCCTGTGGAGTTTATTTATGTATTACGGTAGAACTGTTGTATAAGTGATCTGTTTTAGGGGTTTTGATGGTTGACAAAAAGCTAAATAGCCTTTAGCCTAAGGCAGTTTAGTCCCACCCATTCAGCCTACAGCAGTTTAGTCCTGCCCATTCAGTCTTCAGCAGTTTAGCTTCACCCATTCAGTCTACAGCAGTTTAGCTCCACCCATTCAGCCTACAGCGGTTTAGTCCCACCCATTCAATCTACATCAGTTTAGTCCCACCCATTCAGCCTTCAGCAGTTTAGCTCCACCCATTCAGTCTACAGCAGTTTAGCTCCACCCATTCAGCCTACAGCAGTTTAGTCCCGCGCATTCAGTCTTCAGCAGTTTAACTCTGCCTGTTAAGCTTATAGCATTTTAGTCACCCCCACTGAGCCCACAGCAATATCGCTCCACCTACTGAGCCCACAGCTGGTTAGCCCTGCCCATTCATCGTCCAGCAGGTTAGCTCTCTAATTGAGCCTGTAGAAGTTTAGCTGCCCCATTTCACCTAAAGAAGTTTAGTCCGGCCCATTCAGCCTTCAGCAGTTTAGCTCCACCCATTTCACCTTCAGCAGTTTAGTTCCGCCCATTCAGCCTTCAGGAGTTTAGCTCCACCCATTTAACATATAGCAGTTTAGTCCCACCCATTCAGCCTACAACATTTTAGCTCTGATTGTTAAGCCTATAGTAGTTTAGTCACCCCACTGAGCCCACAGCAATATTGCTCCACCTACTGAGCCCACAGCTGGTTAGCCCTGCCCATTTATCATACAGCTGTTTAGCTCTCCGATTGAGCCTGTAGAAGTTTAGCTGCCCCATTTAGCCTAAAACAGTTTAGTCCCGCCCATTCAGCCTTAAGCTGTTTAGCTCCACCCATTCAGTCTACAGCAGTTTAGCTCCACCCATTCAGTCTACAGCAGTTTAGCTCCACCCATTCAGCCTACAACATTTTAGCAGTGTAGATCCACCCACTGAGTACACAGCAGTTTAGCCCCGCCCATTCACCCTACAGCAGTTTCGCCACCCCCATCTAGCCTATAGAAGTTTAGCCACCCCATTCAGCCTACAGCAGTTTTGCTCCACCCACTCAGTCTTTACATGTCTCATTTATATGTATCACTCCTAAAGGCACAGTATCAAAAATATTCATTTCATTTCTAAAGGAATAAAGGGGGGCTGGAACATGGTGACATAAAAATGAATTATGACTGGTACCTAAACCGACCAGTGAACAGCTGGCCATGCAGAATTGTGGTTTTCGAGGCTGCAATCATCTTTTACATAGAACAGGAGCTGAAAATGAGTTACATCGCAGGCAGTTGGCTGTCATGTTATAAGCTGATTTGCATATAACGCAGCATGTAGCAATCGGACTGCTTATCAGGGTACAATCCACATACACGTTGCATGAAATGAGAAGGAATAAGGAATAAGGAGGCACGATATTCCTCCCCTCCCCGTGCTGCATCGCTTGGAGCTGGTCAAATTTGAGAACCAATATCCGGTCTATCACTGAGCGCTGGGGTCCGGAGAGGCTTTTGGCTCAGAAGTGTCATTGGCTTTCGAGATTACGGCATGTCACCGATTCCTCCATTTCCTCGTCAGCTCCTCCTCACATCTTGGAGAGCCTTAATGGAGAATGCCACTCGCCCAGACCCACACAAAAAGCCACTTGCGTTATTCGGGTCCCTGGGCCCTCTGAAGGAAGGGGGTAATTGCTTGTAATTGTACTTTCTAATAATGGCTGCACTCTCGATGGAAACCAAACAGCCAGTAGCCAGCTGTTATGGGCCAAACTCCAGATAGAAGGAAATCATTAAGCAATTTCATTAAGGTACACCGCTGCCCTACACACAAACACACACACACACGCATGCGAGCACGCCCACACACGCACTCGCGCACACACACACCCACACCAACCTCTACCAAAAATGAAACTTTCAGTGCTGGAGGGCCTAATCAATATAGAGCTAAATGGTTTCCGTCAAAACGTGTAGTGGACTATGAATTCATTAACGCAGCCTTGTTTTCTTCACACGCACTTGAATACAAAGTCCTTCAAGATGGGCGTGGTGCAGTCTTCCCTCACTTCAGGGGTGGGGTATTTCAAGGCAGCAGCTAATAGTATGTATGGAGCTAATGAAGTAGACCCAGTATAAAATGTGCTATGAGGAAATTAAGACCTGACATTAGTGTAATGATGCATGTAGTGTGAATTAAGTCTTGGTCTTAATTAAGGAGCCCATTGCCTATACACTTTTACATGCAGGGGTGCTGTAAGAGGAGGGGGTGGTAGGAGGTTAGGACGATTCTGAGAGCCTGTGACTGACAACGGCCCTATAATGATTAGAATATTAGGTACATTTTTTTCAATATGAAATTCAGTACGACTTTACAATCTATCCATGACACTTAAGAGAGTTATTAACCTTACTAAATAGTTCATTAATGTTGCAATTAATCATTAACTAATGATGAAAGTAGGAACTAACATAATTAAATACAGTCTCAATAAGTCATTATATAATGTATGTATAATTCCATTGTCTAATCTGCCCCATATATATATATATATATATATATATATATATATATATATATATATAAAGAACTGTGGTATATTATTGAATGAAATTTAATGTATATGGAATGAACACTGATATACATAAAATGATTTTTAGATATTATAAAATGGTCTTTTCATGCATAATATTTATAAAATGCTTACATGAAATCAATCAGTCTTCCAAACTAAAGCAGTGTATGAATTGCAAGCTAAGAGTGCATCGCGTTTTGGGTTTCTAAAGGAAATCTATCCATCCATCTAGCCAGTTTTTCCACCCACAGGGGAAGGTGGCCGTAGTCTGTGAGTGGTGGAAACTAACCTGTTAGCTTAGTCCACTGACAGTTCCCCCGACGTGAGTTACACTTGTGTAACTACCGTTTACATTTTGCTCCCTCTTTACTGGCATTAAATCAATGCAGGAAAACCTTCAGCAAGCTACTCATACTCAATCAGTAGTCCCTGCTCCTGTCTGGTGTCCAACAGGCCCCATCCACGTACCCCTACCAATAAACCAGACCTGCTCTCAACCGAAGAAGGAGGTGAACAGGGTTGGGCTGAATGACATGTCATTCCCGGCGGTCCATGGGAGTTTCTTCTTATACTATGACAAAAAGGAAAACTGATTAAATCCTTTTGAGTGACAAGAATTTGTGGTAACACTTTACTTGAAGGATGTCTACTTAACACATTCATAACATCTTACATAAACACTTCATAACATATTCATAAATGTTTAAATCAACATTCATAAAGTATACATGTGTTACATGATATTAATATGGTACTACACCATAAATACTATTAATACTATTAATGCACCATAAATACTAATAATACAGTGCTATGTCATTTTACTGAGAAAGCACATGTGTAATTGTGCTAACTTGATAACCTGATACATGAAACAAAATGTTCCTCAACAGTGTATAGACTTTTGACCTCCCGGCATTTAACTGAAAAAAAAGACTTTTATTTTGAAAAAATGTCTCTCACTAAAATGACACAGTACTCCACCTTAATATCACGTAAAACATGTACCCTTTATGAATGTTGATTTAAACATTCATGAATCTCTTATAAAGAGTTAATGTAAGATATTATGAATGTGTTATGTAGACACCCATCAAGTAAAGTGTTACTGAAATTTGTTTGGTTGTGCTTGTTTGTTGTTATTGTTGTTATAAACACACACACCTCATCCTATTTGCATTATTTGCATATCTGCCAATTCTGCAAAGATGAGTCACCACAATTCCTCCACAATGATGTAAAAGACTCCTCGCAAGTTAGCACAAACATTTGATTGCAGGAGTGACACACTAGTTATTATTAAGTTGCTATAAGATTATATATATGACTGTGTGTGTGTGTGTGTTTGTGTTTATGTATATATGTATGTATATGCATGTATATTACTATATATATATATATATATATATATATATATATACAGTAAAGTAAATAACTTGATAATATCAATAATATAATATCACTTACTAATATCAATAAATGTTCTGCTGACTATATGTTCAATTTCCAGATCTTTGCTTTACCCTACCTATAGTAAATATCCACCTCCCTACTATACAAACCAGTACAGTAGAAGCTTCTATATCAATATTGTATTATCTCTCGGACAGACAATTTATCAGGGAAATGACCACTCTCCCATCTGAAAGAGAGTCTACATGCTGTTCGTTTAACACTGAATTCCTTTCATGCATTGTAATCTGAACAGCTCTGGCCAGTAGGGGGAGCTGCTCCACCCCAAACTCTACCTAGGAGAGCAGCCATTCGCTCGTGAGCCTGCTGAATGGCTTCCTGCATTGGCTCACTGTTGAAACATCTCCTCGGATCAGGGCATACCTCATATACATCACATGCCCATGAGGGTAAATTCAGCTCTCAGTGTCGATAGCAAGTGATATGTAAATTGCTCAGAGGCTTGTTCCCATGCACGGGATGTCACTGAGCTGCTCACCAGTTTTTTGCAGAGGTCTGACACATGCAAGACAGAGAAAGAAGCTTAAAGCTTATATAAAAAGTCTTTGCAACCTGGGAACACGTATGCCGCCCTATTCTCCACGCCAGGCACGTCTACATTCACCACATGGTATGATGAAATCGGTTCTCTGTTGTCGCCCATACCTTCCACTCCTACTCGTCTTATTTTCTTACATATATTTCTCCTCCTCCTCGGATGTGGAGGTGCAGCAGGACGTCTAAGCTGAATCTGAAGATCTTAACCAATTTGGAAAGAGCCAAATGAAATGATGTTGTACAGTGGGTGCATCAACTTCATGCTGCCAATAGGCCTTTTGGCAATAAGGTCTGGCAATAGGCCTTTTATCGTGAAATGATATTGTGTGTGGTCTGCTAGTCTTGTCTAACATCATCAACCATTTGAATGCTTGTAGTGGGGCTTTTAGCCGGAGCAGGGTGTGATACACCTTCTGGTATTTGGCAGGGGGGAGTGTCCCATGTTGGCTGGCTTCTCCAGCATTGGCGGGCTGCTAAACCACTTGGCATTGGACTGGTTTAACTTTTCTTCTCCTGGAAATGCTCTTTTCTAGTTTGGTAGGGCTCCACACATTAATGGGCATCTTGGTCATCTCCTCTCCCATCTTCAGTTTGAGAAATGAGTAACAATTCTCTCTTTCCAATAAACCGATTTGCAAATATGCCTTGGCATATTGTGAAGTTATTCAGAGGTATCCTGGGCATAATTACAGTCACTAGGCTATGAATGACCAGCTGGACGAACCAATTGGCTGCAGCAGGAGACCAGTGCAGACTAAACAATGACCTATCCTTGAATCTGTGTTTGAGTGTCTTTGGTTCCCTACCAGAGAACATGATGTCCTAACAAGTTTATATTCAGGGACCCCCCAGGATTTAGAGTTTGAGACATCCAGGGGGTGCAAAAGGTTAAATGGGGTTCCCAGACCCCTCAGGAACCCCTGTATTTCATACCTTTGATGAGCGTTTTATGAGTCTACATTACAAAGGCCGAGCTTAAAAGCTTACATCATTAATGACTCTTATCCGATGCCAAATGTGCAAAATGAAGCTCTTGTGGGTGGTCTAATGGCAAGCTGCCTTTGCTTAGCACCAGGGCTGTAACAATCACCACCCTACCACAACACTATGATGGCATGCCAACCATAGTCTTGGCCACATAACTGACAGAACCACAAATATTTCTGTTTTTAATCTTGTTTTATTCTCCAAAAGTGAAGAGCATTTAGCCTAGCCAGATTTCAGCTTGGATCTTGAGTTAGCCCAATGCTAAAATAGAGGCATATAACCTTTTAATATCAAAGTGTTCAACAGATATTCCAAGTTTCTGAATGTAAAATGAAGACCTTCCCACATACATGACCAGGCAAGGGCCTAGCTCCCAGGGGGCTGTCCTGGGATCTAGGTCATTCTTCTTCTTCTTCCTTAGCCTTGTCCAAGAAATGGAACTGCTTTAGCTTGGGTTCCAGAGCCTTTATCGCTCTTGGCTCCCAGCTAATGTGCAAAGCTAGTGTCTGTCTCATTATGAACTCTGGCCTATCAAAGATGCACAAATCACTACAGGGTTGGAAATCCAGCCAATAAAGAACTGATATTGTGTCTATGGGAATTCGTACCCATGCATTCAGACAAAGGACCATTTGCAAAGTGAGGCACTGTTGTTTTCCAAGAAGGCCTGGCTCACATTTGACCTTCCAGTTCAGCCCAAAGGTGTTTCAGAGGGGTTCAGGTCAGGGCTCTATGCACGGCACTTGAATTCCTCCACAAAGGACAAATCAAGCCACATCTTTATGGAGCTCGTTTTGTGCACAGGGACACAATAATGTGTGTCTTCCTGACACTGCTACCCCAAAGTTAGAAGCATATAATGTTCAAAATATCTTTGTATGAAGCAATAAGCTCAAAGCACAAAATATGAGTCATCTTGTGTGTTTAAGGTGGTAGTAACTTTAAGCTCCTGCTGATGGTGCTGCATGAGGCTGATGGAGTTATAAATACCTGCAGGGTGTGAGTGATGGGATTTACAGATTGAGAAGAGGTAGTACAGGGCAGTGAATGTCTCGTTCCATATGTGGAAAATGGCTCCAAAGCAGATGTTAATGATTGGCTAAAAGGAGTGACTGCATTTGGGCGTGCCAAAGACCATAGTGTGAAGGAAGTAGCTGAATCTGCAGGTGTATGGAAGCGTACGGTCATACGGGTCTACCAGCAGTGGCAAAAATCCCAGTCTACAGGAAATTCTCCTTGGAATTGTGCCAGGGAAGGCATCCACCAAATCTGGCCCAACTGCACAATTCTTTGATGTAAGAGTGTCTGAACATTGATGTGGCCTACATCCAGAAACTTGTCCAGTACATGGTACTATGAGGTATGTTTTATCGTGAAATGATATTGTCCAGTACTGGTCCAATACTTGTCCAGTACTATTAGGTACGTTTCAGTCACGGGGAACTCATGAGCCACCCTTCACTGGAACGAATAGCCTAAACCCTGAATAACCTCCAGTCCATTATCCCTTTAAACTCTACTGTTGGCGCCGGTAGGTAGCATTCTCCTGGTGTCCGCCAAACCCAGACTCATCCGTTATACTGCCAGACGTGATTCATCCTTCCAGACAGCACGTTTCCACTGCTCCAGAGTCCAGTTGGTGCTTGGCATTGTGCGTAGTGATCTCAGGCTTGTGTGCAGGTGCTCGCCCATGGAAGCCCATTTCATGAAACTTCTGGCAGCATGTGTGTTGATGTTGCTCCTAGGCTTAAAATATGTACTGAAAGATGAAACACAGGACATGCAATTTATACATACTAAACACTTCAGCACTCGGTAGGTAGAGTTCACGTGCTCTGCCATGTTGTGACTGTTGTTGCTCCAAGTCTCATGCATTTCACAGTAAAAGCATTTACAGTTGCAAGGCAGGCAGTTCACAGAAACTGACTGATGATCCTGTTTAAAGTCAGTTTTTTAATGCTGCTCGTTCGACTCCCAGTTTTTTTGAACAAAGATTGCACAGCTATGTGCTCAATTTTATACATGTAGCATAGGCGGTATAGGCAAAGGCTAGTGGTGCCATTTAACCATAGGGGCACCAGGGAGTCCCAAAAAAATTTATTCCTACTGTTACACTTTTTTACTACTATTTATGACATTATTCTAAATGCTACAAAAAGCCCATAATATGATAACTTCATATTCTAATAATATTAGCCCTAATATTTTCAGTGACGCCTGTGCATTGTGGCAGTCCCCTGGCACATCAAACCCCTTTCCTCATGGTCAAGTTAGACTTACCTGCCTGTGGTGGTTGGTTGGGGTTGGGCGCTGGGGGAGTTAGCGAGTGAAATATGTGATTAACGTTAAACGCAGAGATTAGCTAACAACACAGCAGCTGCCAGCCGATATGTGGAAAAGGCTGAAGCCCTCTGGAGTCCAGGGAGAAAGAAATAAAAGAAGAGGAGGAAAGACGGTAAAAAGACAGAGGTAATGTAATGTGATAAATGAATACTTTATCTGGTGGATAGTAATAGTTACTGTCAGACGCTCGGAGCAAAGTTAGCTAGTTCGCTAATGTTGGCTAATTTGCATCATGTGAGAGAAGTGCTCACTGAGTACATGTTCCAATGTTCCAATGGCTGAAAAACCTGAACTCAGTAATTAGGAGAGGGGAGCCTCCATTTTCTGTTGTCCATATAGTCTATCATGCCCCCCTAGTGGGTGTCTGGGCCTGAGAGTGGGAACCACTGGCTTAAGCCCTCATGAGGAAGTAGAATTTGCTTTGGCATGGGCGCAAGTCCAAAGGCCTGTGCATGTGCCAGTTCGCACTGAATTCAAACAGGCATCTGCAGGCCAGTTGAACCCAGACCTCGTGGAAGGACCCCTGCCAGAGCAAATGGAGAAGCTGGACAGGAACCAGGTGCAGCATGATAGCACAGATTGCAGAGATTAGCTGGGTTTTTATTTAGTTAATTAGTTTAATAACACCTCAAGCAGTCGGAGATGTTAGAGCGGGATATGCTCGCATGCTGACATTAACATTTATATTTCAGAAGATCGCAGAGATTGATGATAAGCACCCAAATGGCTGCGTTAATTATGCTAATGTCAAGCTAATGTTGCTTGGCTCATGTCAGCCCGATGACTGAACCACACTACATGGCAACTTTCTATCTTCTTCTGATCTCTTGTGTTAATTTTTTATACACCTACAGCCTCGAGGCCCAGTAGGTTTTAGAGAAGTGTGGGAGAAATGGGTTGAACGTGAGGGACAGTATGAAAGAGAGACGGCGCTTTAGATGACAGTGTCTTGGAGGTAATGAGGAATGAAATGATCTGACTCCAGGGTCAGAATGGATGGGATGCAGGAGGATAAAGGATCCAATCAGAAAGCCTCCAAGGAGAGTAGAAGCGAGGGACTCCAGAGTCGGCCCACTGGGACAGGAGTTGATGCGTTTGCATGAAAGATGCCCCCACATCGTGCCTCAGTCTCTGCAAAGCCGATGGTGCATGTAATGTGCCATAAACTATTCTGATTCTGATCATGATGATGCTTACAATGAATGTCGCAGAACTCCGTGTGAAAACTTGCCACTTATTACTTTTCCTGCTTGTTATAATAAAGACAGGTCGGTAGTACTTTACTTTATGGATCGGCAATAACTAGGTAATGATATGGTAATTTTACAGTAATTTAATCATTAATTAAATGTCAGTTTCCTTGTTGCTAAATACTGCAAAAGGCAGCAAAAATGTATAACTCTAACAATATATATTATACACATGTACTCAATTATTATTCTCTCTTATTGTTCATTAGTCATTTTAGGTAAATAAAACTTTTTAAAAAAAACTTGATTTGTTTTTCATTTTATTGCTAAATACCGATACAGTCGATCTTTTCATTTATTAATGACTAGAAGATGTGCATATAATGTTTAGGAAATTATTTGTTACCATTGTGTTTCTATTACATTACTGCCTTGTTACCACTACAATCCCTCACTTATTACACTCAAAGAACTATGAAATAAGCAGGTAGTTTTTAGGTAAGTACAACTTGTTACCATTATTTTACCATTTCATAATGGCCTTGTTAACACTCACTACAATTTCTGATTTATTATTTAGCAACAACTAGGAAATTGGCATTTAATTAATGATTAATTACAATTTGTTACTGTATAATTATCATATCATTACCTACTTATTACTGATCTGTAAAGTAAAGTGCTACCGATATGTCTTTTAGTACTACTTCCTATGAATCCTGTATTCATAGTGCATTATGAACGCATTAATAAGGCATTATATGGCATGCATAATGGCTTATAATACCAGGCATATGCATATGTATAATAATTTTTAAGTAGCTTTAGTTGCATGAGTAACTTTATAAAGCAAGAGTATACAGCTTTTATAAAGTCTGGTTTTATAATGCATTATAAAGTCTGTTCATAAGAATAGTGCTAACACTAATGTTATAATGTACACATTATGAAGCTTTGGCACAGGCTTTGTGAGGCACGTGAGCTGTGGTAAACACCTTTTAAATGTTAAGGAAACTTACCGTATGATAAGGTATGTCAGCATGTAATATCTTATAGAGCATTATAAGTGCACTTAAAGTGCTTAAAGGGGGAAAGTTGCTCTATATAGTTCATACCATTGGAGAGGTCTGTCTCACACACTGGTTATCATATGTGGGTATGCTGTTCTGCTCAATCTGCCAGTGCAAAGGTTAAGGTTAAGGCTTGAATTTCTGAAACTAGATTTAAGCTATTGCTACCTTTAGCTAATAGGGCTTCTGCTTCATTGAGGCCAATGCTATGCACATCTTGATGCATTGTCATTCCTCCGATACATTAAAGATACATATCTGCCATATCTGCAGAGCTGTTAGCCTACAGCTAGTGTGGGAAAAAACAGTTGCAATACTTTGCTCACCAGTCTTCTTCCTAGGGTTACCGCTGAGGATAGTCAGAGCTGAATCCGAGAGGGAGGTGGAGTCAGACGTCTTGGATTTACACCATGCAACCACTTCAGACGAGTACTTAAGTTAGCCAGCAAAGGTGCTATTCTCTTGCATTCTCATGACTTAGACGGAGACTGAGAAAGCACTCCTGAGAGAGCTATCACCATGGGTACAATGACCTGGCTACATGCCATGGTTGGTTGTGCGGACATGTTGGGGCTGGTTGGCTCAGCTGAATCCACTAAGATGCTCGGCTTTCGTTTGCTGTTAGTTGGGTTATCCTACAGCATGAAATGACGAGTGTGCCAACCAGCCCCGCTTTCATTTATGCTGTTTCTTGGAAACCCTCATTTTCTATAACATGTGAGACTGGATTTCTTAATAAATAAAGAAGGAGATGGCGTGTCTTACTGCCTTATAGCCAGCAGGGTGTGGGGGGAAAAGGTTGCAATGCTTTGCTCACCAGTCTTCCTGCTAGGGGTACTGCTGAGGCTAGCCAGAACTGAACCTGAGAGGGAAGGGAGGCAAACATCTCAGATTCACCTCATGCCGCCACTTCAGATGTGTACATACGTTAGTCATGCCTGTGAACTTTATAGTGACATGGCATGTTTTGCAAATTGCCTGTGTCCTGTCAAATTGTCCATCTCTCCTGAAACATCTGGAGGGTCACCGAATGTTTGATTTGTGCAGTTCAATAAAACGTGTAGCTCATCCTCCTCCGTGATATGTGACTCACCTTTACACACCTCCACCTAGGTCGAGAGACTTGCTGAGAACTGGTCTGGGACAGCAGTGGAGATGAGAGAGCGTGCTAGAAACAGGAGGAATCAATTCAAAATCAACTACTGGTCACAAATTATTACTCACATTTCTAAATAATAACAGCAGATGGGTTCTACTACTAATTATATATATATTATATATACTAAAGCAAAGAAACTCCGAATTCCGAATTCATCTTGCAGCTTTTAGGCTGGTGCACCGTGGCACATCAGTGAACCACACCATCCCTATTAGCTGTGTTCCTAAACAAGCCAGCTGTCTTGTTTACTGTTCACTGACTAACATAAAGCAGCTCTCTAAGGTGCTAACAACTTAGCTTTTGATGCTAATTGTTAACAACCTAGCACCTGTAGCTCACTGGCTTAGCATTGCTCTTTTTCTAGGACTCGATTAGGAGAACACTTCTCCCATGGCTGTTTATACATGACAGATGTTGCCCTGGATATATTGTTGCCTGGGTCTGTTGTGATGCAGAAAATGTGATAGCTTGTGTTCTAATGCATTGTGTCCTAATGCAGTGCAACATTCATGTTTGCAGTGGTCTTATGAACATATATTGTGTGTTATGAAACCTGATATTAAGTTGTGTACTGTATGTATATTTTATATTGTATGTATAATATATATTTTTGAAGTGCTATGTTACGTAATCCATTTTATAAGCACTTATACAATATCATGTATGACATATAACATTTTATATGTGTATTTATAATGCGTTATGAATGTAAGGTTCATAGGTAGTGTTACCAGTCTTGCGTGTACTACCTAAGTAAAAGCCATCACCTTGGTCATTGGGATCGCACTCAGAGACATGTGATCTGGTCACTCCCTTCGAAGCAGGCGGCAGGTAAAGAGACTGATAGAGCTCTCCTTAGATCATCACGCCTATTTGTCACATGCCACCCCCAAGGGTAAAACAAATACCCAACTACATACCGCGGTTGGTTGCGCAGCCATGTTGGGGCTGGTTGGCTCAGTTGAATGCACCAAGATGTTCAGCTTCCATTAGCTACTAGCTGGGTTATCCTAATGTATAGGATGCCTGGGATATACAGTAGGACATGACAAGTGTATCACCTCAATTACCTGGCTACATGCCACGGTTGGTTGTGCAGCCACGTCGGGGCTGAATGGCTCAGCTGAATGCACTATGATGCTCAGCCTTGGTTTGTTGTTAGCTGGGTTATCCTAATGTATGGCATGCTTATAGTGTATATATGCCTATGGCAAGAAATGACAAGTGTGCCAACCAGCCCTACTTTGATTTATGCTGTTTTTTGGAAGCCCTCATTCTCTATAACCCTGTAAGGCTGGATTTCCTAATAAATAAAGAAGGTGATGACAAGTAGAGCTGTTAGCCAGCTGTTAGCTCACCAGTCTTCCTGCTAGGGGCACTGCTAATGTATGGCATGCCTGGGATATACAGTCGGAAATGACAAGTGTGCCAGCCAGCCCCGCTCTGCCCTAGGCCTTGAGGCATACTTTCTAACGCTTCCTTTAACACAGAATAGCTGCATAATAGCACTGAGCCATTTAACCCACCTCACTAATAGCATTACACAGAATATTATTTTCAATAAAGTGGCCTGCTGTGTCTCTCTCTGTCTCTCTCTCTCTCTCTCTCTCTCTCTCTGTCTCTCTGCCACATATGTGAGCAGAGCATGAGCCATTTATTCTACAAAACAAGCTGTGCCTTGTAAACACTTTGACAGATGCTGAGCTGAAAGACAAGAACAGAGGGGGGAAAAAACAGAGAGGTGAAAAAGGAAAGAAATGCATGAGCATCGATCTGGCTCGCAGGCACGTCTTGTCTCTTCAATAGAGCAATATTGATGTGCTGGAATTGCCTCTGAAGAGCGATGTGCCCGTGTGTTTGTGCAGGTGTGCATGTGTTCTTTGTATCTGTGCATGAATCCGCTTCAAATGCGAATGCAGAATGTCTTTGCATTTAGAAATATGAGCAAAAAAATGTATATTCATAACCAGGGCGTAGGTGCAGAACCTTTCTTAAGCTCCCGGGGAGAACGGAAACATCTACAGAGTCATAGCCAAGACCTTGAGTATCCCACAGCTGGTTCAATAATAAGCAGTGTTCATGGAAGCATGGGCAGGTGTGCCATGCAAGATAAGAGAGAAGCCAGTAGTCACTTGAAAAGAGTTGCAGGACAACCTGAAAGCAGCAGGTGAAGAATAAGCATAGAACTACAGCACCATCATCTCTATGTCTACACCCCATGCAAACGTTCTCTGTGTTTGGTGAGGCACAATGGATAACACCACTACCTGCCACTGAGCTACCACCCCATGTGGGAGGTTTGATTACCGCTCTGTGTGACTATGCTGTTCTGTGCTACAACAATAACAGCCCTTGGGCAAGACTCCTAACACTACATTACCCTACCTGTAATGCAGGTAACCTTGTAAGTCGCTCTGGATAAGAGCGTCAGCTAAATGCCATAAATGTAAATGTAAAAAGGAATCACAGAGATGTGCAAATAAAAGTTGCACACGTGCATCTACACCAATCTGAGCTCTGGAATAATGTACTCTGGTCAAAATAAAACTGGCAATAAAGCCGCTTGTCATGTTTGGAGAAAGAAGGATAATGATCCCAAGAACTCCAACAGGTAAGTAGGAGGGTCGGGGTTGGTGGGGCCTCATGATATGGGACTGCTTCTCCATAAATTATACTGCTGGGACATTACAAAAATGGAGTGGGGCAGTTCAAACGTGAACTGGAGGACAGTTTAACCTCATCAACCAAGAAACCAAGTCTGTGGAGAAGATGGACGTTTCAAGACAACTCCCTGACCAAACATACAGGGAAAATACAAGGCCTGGCCCAAAGGCCACTTGGCTTAAATAAGTACATCCTTAAGAGGCTTTGATTGGACAATTACTGCAGTGAATCATAAGCTCACCAGACAAAAAACCGAGTCCCCTGTGACCGAAACGTACCTAATAGTGTGTAATACCTCCAACAGCATCAATAACAGCTGTGATTGAATTTGGCATGTACTGGACAAGTTTCTGGATGTAGGCCACGTCAATGTTCAGACTCTCTTACATCAAAGAATTTCGCAGTCGGGCAAGATTTGGTGGATGCCTTCCCTGGGACACTTCAGAGGAGAATTCCCTGTAGACTGGGATTTTAGCCACTGCTGGTAGACCCGTATGACCGTACGCTTCCATACACCTGCAGATTCAACTACTTCCTTCACACTATGGTCTTTGGCACACCCAAATACAGTCACTCCTTTTAGCCAATCATTAACATCTGCTTTGGAGCCATTTTCCACACATGGAACGAGACATTCACTGCACTCTTCTCAATCTATGGATCCCGTCACTCACACCCCACAGCTATTTATAGCCCCATCATCCTCATGCAGCACCATCTGGAGGAGCCTGAAGTTGCTACAACCTTAAACACGCAAGGTTATTCATTTTTTGTCCTGTACAAAGTCACATGACATTGAACATTAAGATATGAAGCGGATGTACTTCCTGGAATTATACTACATAACAAAAACAACAGGGTCTGCATCACTGTATCACAGAGGCCCAGCCGAGATCAGCATCCACATTCACACAGCACAGCCGGCTGAACTTGTCTCCTCAGGAAGACATCATGGCCCTCCAGCAGGCTGATGATGCTTCTGCTGTGAGAGACAACAAGGCTTTTTGAAGGTGTGAGAACAAAGCCACTTCAGAAGTCGGATGTCAGAGTGTGTCACACCTTGAACCTATGTAGGGAGAGACACTTCTAGCGCAGGGGTGAAAGTCACCATCAGGAATTCATCAGATACAATTGACAGCAATTGAAGAGGACCACAGATTATGAACGGTGTTAATAGCCCCAATCCTTTTGTTCTCCTTCTCTTGTTACTCAATCTCTCATTGTCCTTCCCTCGGTTTAGAGGTTAGACCTGACACATAATCAATGACTTTAATCCTCCACAATGGAAGCAGTCAAAGACCTGAAGATGGATTTTTTAAAGGTATAATTCATCCGAAACATAATACAGATAAAAACGAATGGAATTATTGGGGATGAGTTAGCATGACCTAAAAACTAGTGTTCATTCACTGTTAGCAATCAGATTGAGGGGCCTTTGGCCTTCCAGGTCAGGAGCTCCATCAGAACCCAGATTGCAAGCATATAGCCTTCCACTGGCTTGATGAGGTCAGCACACCAATGAATGCGTGCCACTGCTGGTCCACCCTCGACCACACAGGTTTGTGTTCTGCATACAAGGACTAGCTAATTTTATGTCCTTAAACACATAAAATTAAGATTTTAAATGTACTTAGACTTTTATTTTGGAAAACAAACAAAGACAAAAATTACTTGAGAAAGAAAATGAAAATATGAAAATATCTACTAAACTAATTGACAAAAGGTAATGAAAGAAATGAAAGAAACATTTACTGCAAGTACAAAATAATACCCGGCTTAATCACCAGTGGGCCACCCAAGTCAAATGCCAGCAGTCCACCAGCTTTGCCATTAGTGGGTCAACAGTGGGTCGCTATGCTTTTGCTATTTGGAAACAAACTGATAATGCCAACAATCTAGTAGCGGTGACTTCTAGTGTTCCTTCCACTGGCAGCACTCAACATTTTAACTCAGTATACATACATCATCTACACCACTTAGGCTCCTTGGGACGTGGGAGTTCGCTGGGGGCTATCTAAGTACTCACTGGCAAAAGGCAGGACGCACCCTGGACAAGCCGCCAGTCCATCACTGGTCAAGCACAAAGACTTACGCAATAACACACACACTCACACCAGGTCAACCAGCATGAGCAGGTTGGGTAACCAGCTAAACCATCACCAGGCCAGCACTATACCAGCTTTGATCTACATGCACCAGCTTAAAAAAGCATGGAATGCATCAAGGACTGTGGTGGTCATCTTAGCGTTGTGGCTGTGCTGTGACATCTTGATCTTGTTTGTGTGAACAAGAGATGCGTTGTGTCATAATGTGCAGATAATGCTAGCCTTTCATTGTCGGTAGCTGGTTAACGTGATGGAGAAAACTGCTGTATGTTAGCCAGATAACAGTTTGAGATAATAGCCGCTGTTAGCAATGGCTTGTATCATAGCTATATTTAGTGACAGCAGAATCATAGCCATTTTCTACAACAACATCTGTCAACGGAACTTGGAGAGGTTGCGGTAAAGGGTAGTGGCTTTGGGCATTGCATTTTGGTGTGGTGCTCATAAAAACCCAATGTAAACAATAGTGCCAGAAACGAGAGAGCCACATTATTTCACAGTGGTTACATGGCACAATGCCAAATGCAAGGACTCCATTCACATCTCTCCAGAAAGATGGTCGTGCCAAAATAAAACAGACAGCTGCAGCTTTCTTCATATCAGACAAATCATGAACAAGTGACACAATAAAAAACAGCATTTAAACACAATAAAACATTTTTAGAAATGTTTTGTTACCTCCAAAGAGGAAAGTCCAGTTTTCGGTAGCACTTTCTATGAATCAGGTATCCATAATGCATTATAAGTGCATAATGCTTTATTATACTTGACATATGCCTTTGTAACTGTACATAAATGCTCATAATCACACGCATAAAGCTTCAGACAAAGTGACATAATGCATTATATTCTATATATTGTTGAGATCATTGACATAATCTCTAGCTGTTTGCTCATAAAACGCAAACACAGGGAAACTGTGTATTCAGATGAACTGATATCATCATGTAGTTTGTAGAAGTATATTTTATTGATGAATTAAACCCTGTTCAAAGCATAAACTAGCGATTCTGGTATTCCTCTGTCTAGACGTTCTTATTTAAGGCAATCTTATTTTATTTACAGTTGTTATGTGCTTACATTAACATGGACTATTTCATAGAGCTGACCATCAACATCACATTACCTAAAGCCTGTAAAGAGAGTTTATAAGTGTTCGTTGCATGTTCAGTGCAGTTATAAAACTGTTTTCATTTTGAAGATACTGAGGAACTTCTGAGAGTCATTAGAGTTTAGGCATCAAATGAATGATTACAATATTTGTTACTAGGCTTTATGATGCTGGTCTCACCAATACATGTTACATGTATGAATTATAACACATTATGTCACTTTGTGCTATGAAACCTTATACTGTAACAGTTTATGTGCACGATTATGATCATTTATGTCCAGTTACAAAGGCTTATGTCAAGTATTGTAAAGCATTATGAATGCTTTATAGGTCTTTATGAATGCACTTATAATGCATTATGGATACCAGATTCATAGAAAGTGTTACCCAGTTTTCTTTTGGTTTTGTAAGTGTTGTTGATGCCCCAGTACCATTTGCATACCCCATACCATGATACTCCCACCTTCATACTTCACTGTGGTTGTTCCTGGGGCTCTCTCTATTTTCTGTCTTTAGTCTAAGAGCACATTAGTCGCGGTTCCATGAACTTTCCATTCACATTTTACTGAACTGATGGTACCGACAGGGATGTTTAAGGTCTTTGCTATGACTAGCTTTTTCCATTCAAATACCATTTAATAATGCTGTTCCTAAGAGTGTTTGGTAGCTCCTTCCTGTTTACCATGATTGCTACTTGTTGTGAGAAATCATCACAACCAACTGTGATGTATTATTTTCAATATATTCAATGAAAGTATATGTATATATAATATGAATATATATATTATATGCCCATTTTCAATTTGGTACCAACAACATATTTCAAAAAAATTGGTAGAGGTTGATGTTTACCACTGTGTTCATCACGTCTTCTTTTAACAGCACTCCATTCTTGCTTGATATTGGATTCCAGCTGCTCAACAGTTTGGCGGTCCTCTTTGTTGCTTTTTGTGTTTCATAATGCGTCAAATGTTCTCAGTGGGTGACCGGTCTGGAATGCAGGCAGGTCAGTTTAGCACCCAGATTCTTTTACTACAGAGCCATGCTGCTTTAATATGTGCAGAATGTGGTTGCTAAAATAAGCAAGACTTTCCTTTTTTTGAAAAAGACATCATCTGGATGCCAGCATATGTTGCTCTATAAAACCTATATATACCATTAAGCATTAATGAAACCTCTATGATTTCCAAAAAGTATTTCATATTCGGATTTGTCGGACCAAAGCACCTCAGTCCATCTTAAATGATCTCGGGTATCCGGAGAAGGCTGCAGTGTTTCTGGACCTTGTTAATATCTGGTTTCTTCTTTGCTTGGTAGAGTTTTAACTTGATGAACTCTGTTTCACACACTGTTTGCAAAGTGTTTCTGATCCCATGCAGTGATTTCCATTACAGAATCATGTCTGTTTTTAATGTGTGGTCGTCTGAGGGCCCGTCCACTATTGCTTTTGGGCCTTGTCCCTTGTATCAATATTTTAATGATACTATGTAGTGTAGATGATAAAAGCTCCAAGTTCTTTTTCTATTTCACGTTGAGAAACGTTGTTCATGAATTGCTGCACTATTTGATAGCGCAAAGTGGTGATCCCTCTCCATCTGTACTTCTGAAAAACTCCACCTCTCTGGGAGGATCTTTATACCCAGTCACCAACATTTTAGATGATGTGTTAGTACATATTTCAAATAAATATAGGGTTTAAATGATTTGTACTCATCATTAAATTCTGTTTTTATTCACATTTTGGACAACATACCAACTTTCCCAACAGGCTTGTAGCCAACCTAGCTGCACAATTTGCATATACCTGGTGATTCTAGGTCTCATTTCTATATAAAGACCAGTATTATTATTACCCAGCTTTCACCATCTTCTTCTTTTTTATTAGGCTGGAACATACATGCAAGAATATCTGTGGTAATGCTTAAAAAGAAGCTTACATATGAATAAAGATTAATAATTAATAGTTATTTGAACTGTTTGGCATTATTGAGCAGTACTGCAATGATTTCGTATGAATTAATAACCCAACATAAGAGTTAAAAATTACACAGTTCTGCGTCAAAGTGAACCAGCATATTAGGTTATTCATATAACCCGATATTCCTGGGTCAGTTTAACACAGCCTGTGTTCTGTTATATAGTGACCCCGCATCCCAGTTGATGGAAGACCAAAAACAAAATCAATAACTGTGTACACTAGCAGAATTAGCTGCACACTTTACCAAAGCCTATGCATCACTGTTTACAATAACCACATCTTAATGGAATGATAGGAACCGAGCCCATTATTTCCCATAACATATACAAATGTAACCCTCGACAAGACAAAGCTATTATATAATCTATTATATAAGCTTTGTAGGCATGACAGTGATCTTTTAAAATCTTTTAAAAATGACCAAGCTGACTGTATGTAGTTTCCTCATTCTACATGGGTTGTTTTGTTGGAACATTTGACCACGTAGTCATTAGCCCAGTGTACCATCTGTGTAAAGGCATGCAGCATCAGACAGTTTATGTCCTCATTGATGCCGGCCTCCTCATGATAGTTCAACACAGGGAAGATGCAGTTCACTGGGACACCCAGCACATTACTGCATTCACACACCTGGATACACATACAAAGACAGACACACAGAATCATTCATGTGCATAGATACCCACATGGATTCTTGCTAGCAAATGAACTCACCTTATCCCTGATCTTCTTGCTTTTGTAGACATTGCGCAAATTGGCCTTGGTCAGTGGGCATGCGAGATCCACTCTGGTCAGGAAAACCACTTGAGGGATACCTGTACCATAGATAGTTGAGGCACAAAAGAACTACATTTACTGAGTTATTTCACAAAAGTGTAAACATATGATTATAATGCACTCATAACGCATTATTAGCATGGCTATTAAAATGTATACAAATACATGACACAATATATCCATATATATTATGTGTCATAAGCTGTTACTCATAAAGCTTTGTAAGTAGTGTTAATAACATATTTTCAGTCCCAGCTTGCATAGTGCAAACTAACACATGATTACTTATAAACAGACGCTGAGCCATGCTCTGAATTTCTTGTAGGAATTTATGAATTATACTCATCTTGAATGGAATTAAATACTTGTCATTAAGGGTGTAGATTACTATAGCATTCATAGTATTAATTATAAATGCTAGAACTTATAAACAGAATGTATGGGCTGTGTGTAGAGTGAGGCATATTTAAATGGTTATAGCCATGTTTGTAAAGGCTTATTAATACATTGTGACATGTTATAAATGTGTTCATATTATCAGTATTTTTGTAAAAGACTCACGCATTCTGCTTGCTGCATCTCTGACAGCCTTCATTTTTTCAAAGAAGTAAGTTTGTGACATCAGTGAAAGCTTGTCTGCTGGTACAATGTTCACCAGACAGTGCATCTGGTCATTCAGGGTAGGATTTTTCAGGTAATATTCGTTTCCTTCAGAAAGAGCGACTGTAGGGTGGAACTGAGGAAAAAGAACAAATAGTTAAATGAGATATTTATGTGGCTGCTGGCAGTAGTAGACAAAGTGAACAAACCATGTAGTTGAGCTAAAGTAGAGACGGCAAAGGTAAAATATTACTCCAGTGTTAGTAGAAGTTCCTCCTTTTAGACCTCCACTGGAGTAAAAGTACTAAAGTATTTACCTTCAAATGTACTTAAGTATGGAGAGTAACAGGAGCATGATTTATTATGGCTCTAATGTCCTATTATCATTTCTGGAACAAGACTCTTAATCAGCTCAGTGTAGGTGAAGAGACTCTAGTGTCTCTCAGTCCACCAGTCTTTAATAGAAGATCATTAATTAGTCTGACACTGATGTCTATTCAAATGATTATAAGGAGATAGTTCAAATAAACACTGAAGGAGGACAGGTACCAAATGCTAGAACCAAGCTCTTTGAAACAGCAACAGAGGCTCAAAACGACCTCTGTACCCTGATTGGTGGACTCGCTTCACACTTCTTTCATTTGAACATGTTATGTTTATATGCACATATGAGCCATAAAGAAGAACAGATACACCAACACACTATTTACAGTACACTAACACATTACACTTACTGAGTTACTGTACACCAACACACTACTTACAGTACACTAACACATTACACTTACTGAGTTACTGTACACCAACACACTACATACAGTACACTAACACATTACACTTACTGAGTTACTGTACACCAACACACTACTTACAGTACACTAACGCACTACACTTACTGAGTTACTGTACACCGACACACTACTTACAGTACACTAACGCATTACACTTACTGAGTGACTGTACACCAACACACTACTTACATTACACTAACACATTATCCTTACTGAGTTACACTTACTGAGTTACTGTCCACCAAAACATTTTCCACAAGCTTGAGATCGAAGTCAACATCAATGTGAATTTATACACATCTTTTGTACATGGCATTTTTTTTATCTTACCGTGTAGCCCTCTAGCACATGTCCTTTGAAAGCACTGATGATGTCATCTGTGAGTACCCCTTCACACTTCTGTTTTTCTATACCCATGATGTCATTGAAGGCAAAGGGATACAATCCATCCTGGGCCACTGAATATTTGTCAAACTGATAAATAAGTAAAAAAAAAAAAGCATTAACTACAATGTACCTTGAAACTACAACACCAGAGTTTCATTTCAAAATCATACACTTCCCAAACAACCTGAGCATGCTCAGTGAAATGAATCAGGGATTTAAAAATTTCACATGGTTTCCAAATTCAGCTAAACTCATGAGTATGCAAAACCTAAAACTTAATATAATAATCACTATTTTTAAATAATCACAAACTTCTTCTTACTAATTCACAAATTTCTGATGTTTCTTTTTTGAATAGTTATTTATTATGTTGGAACTAGTACTTATAAGTAATAACTCTCTTGTTTCCTTCATTATTATTTTGGCTTCGATTCATGTAAAAATTATTTATTATTTTATTTTAGAAGCAGGGTTTTGTACAAAATGGATGTGGGCAACAGACTTGGTTATGTTACATCGATCACTGTAAAAAAAACCAAACAAACAAAAAAAACTTATGGTTTGTCCAGTACATTTTAACAGGATTACAAGAATATTCTGCTTATTGATGTATCATACACTGCAAAAAAGTGTTTAAAAAGGTAATTTTCTGTCAGCAGGGGTAAAAACAGAAAAGTACTGTTTTATTAAAAACATAGATAAACCATAGAAAGACTGTAATTATCTTTACCATAAAGATACAATAGGAAAGTACAACTCATATTTCTAATTGACTCCTGGTATCATCTATCTGCATATTGTTTTATTCACCCTCTTCCAGTTGTCTTCCCCTCTGAGCTTCCTTCCACTCTGTGTATCTTTCTTATTTTATAGGCTGAGCCACATTGCTTTGGCTATAAGTGCAAGTTAACTTCACTAAAGTGACATTTGGGAGTAGTTGGATTGTAGAAATCCACTTGCTGAAAATTAAAACAGTTAGCAGCCCTCGCCTGCTTGAGTTGGTGTAACTCAATATAGAATCTTGATAAAACACACAAGTCACCTGATCTGATGCAGTGTAACATGATCAAAACAGTACATTAGGAACCTCCAACAGGAACTCTGCAGGACTGATACTGAATACACTTATAGCCAACAGCAACACAGCTCAGCTATTAACCTAGATACACGCAGTGGAAGGCAGGTCAGACAGGAAGACAACTGGAAGAGGGTGAATAAAACAATATGCAGATATATGATACCAGGAGCCAATGGGAAAGATGAGTTGTACTTTCCCACTGTATCTTTATGGTAAAGATAATTACTGTGTTTCTACGGTGTATCTATGTTTCTAATAAAACAGTACTTTTCTGTTTTAATACACACATTTTCCAGCTCCCCTGCTGCCAGAACATCACCGTTTATTTACACTATTTTTATAGTGTGGGTTCTGATGTATGGAAGTTCTTAGTAGATAGCACAGTTCAGGTAGACTGTCAGAAATTAGGGTCTCTCTTAGCAGACCCCCCTCATGAACTCATTAACATGACACCAACCTAGGAAGCTGATGTTTTTTATTTTTCGCTCATTGACAAAATGTATTGGAGTATAAAATTAATGTACACAATTTTAAATGATACCAGCTGATACTACCATGCCAATCTTCAGGAAATGCTGAACCCTTAAATTAGTGTTACTAAAGGTCAAAACATTTTTATATCAGTCAGGCTCAACACTGCAATTCTTTTTCTAGCGGATGTAGTTTTATACAGTAAGTATCTGCACACAAACAAACTCATTTGCTGGGATTCTGGGTGCACGTAGGATATAATAGAGGATTGGTGGTTGTACTGTGTTCTTACATATATGGTGTGACTTTTAGAAGTCTCTGCTGCAGCCAGGCAGTTGACAAACTGACGTCCTTTAAAAATAGTTTCGATGGTGTTGATGATACTGGACTTCCCTGCTCCGACTGGTCCAAACAGAAGGAAGCGGAGCTCTTTGACTTCGTTGCTGCCTATTTTAAAGGTCTTTAGTTTCTCGATCATTGGATCTTGCCTGGGGAATAAAGAGCAGGTCAATCTTTCACTTATTAGAGAAAATGAAAAGTAAGAACCTGGTTAAACGGAAAGGCTGATAAGCAAAGAATGTGTCATGCCTGGCACCATGACATTAAACCCAGCCTAAGTCTTAAATAGTTCCCTGTAACGTATAAAATGATCACTTCTACACCCAACACATGACTGAATACAACATGGTTATTTGTAAGAAATTAGTGCATATGAGTTGTTTGGGCATCAGTTTTTTTTTTTTTTTACTTTTTTACTTTCATGCATCATTTGAACACAACATTTGCCTTTAACACTGGGAATTTCAAGATGAATGGACCAACAGAAATGGCCCAAAATCGCTTGGAAAAAAATCTGTTTCCATTCACTTACATTAAAGTTAAATTAGGTTTTTGGCCTCTCCTGTAAAGTTGCAATTTTTGAGATAATGTACTAGAAATGTACTTTAATATCAGCAAGTACATTTCAAGCACATTGTTGTTTTGTGTGATAAATACAAGTGCAGTATATACAATATATTACAAATGCAATTACAAATACATTATTTTAATACATCAATACTACTTCAGTGTACTTAATAGAATTATACTAATTTGCACTTCCATGTGAAAAATAAATATATTTGAATGTACTAGAAATGTACTTTAATACATACTTCAGTATATGTTAGTGAATGTTAGTGGTGTCTCAGGTGATAGTGATATATTTTGCATACTAAATATGTTCTTCTGTTTCTTGTCACTTCCTTGTGCCTTTTGTTGTCCTGTTCCATGTGCTTCTGTTTGTTTTGGTTTTTGGCTCCTCCTGTCTCCGCCCCCTTGTCAGGCCCCTCACCTGTCCCTAGTTTGTAGCTCCACCCCTTCCCAGGTGATCCTTGTTAGTCTTTCTTCTCTTATACTCCCTGTTGTCCCCTGTGTTCTTGCTTGGTGTTTTGTCTCCCTGTCGGTTGTTGGTTCTCTTGTCGGTTGTTTTTGTAATCCTGTTCAGTATTTCTCAGTTTGCTATTTTTTTCTTTGATTTTGTTGTCTTTTTTGCCCTTCATTAAATCCTTGCGCTTACATCCTGCCTCCTCGTCTTGACCCCACGTGACACTTTCAATATGTTAATCATGAATGTAGGGATACTAAGTATTTTTAGATTAAGAATACTTCACAGTATGTTTTTTTTACCTGGGGACACTGAATCAGACTGGAAATCACATAGAATCACTAGTGAAAACTGACATGGGGGTAATTTGGTGAGCAAAATCGACTTCTAAAGTGAAGGTTTTTGGATTCAACCCTGCTATATGATGATATACTCATTATTGTAAATATATTTATAATATATGCAATATATTATAATCGTCGCTGTCCAAAGAAAAACATGTATCTCTTTTTTGTGTCCAGTTTTTCTTTTTCGTTATCATTTGGTCACATAAACCGCTGTTTACATTGTGTGAAAACAATTTGTACAGTGACAATATACAAATATATATTATAATGGAAACTTCAAACATTCATAAAATGGTTGTGATATACAGTGATGGGTGACTGAACATTATCGTCCTCTTTCAGCACTCCATGATGTGATGTTTATGTTTATGAAGAGATGTTTATGACAATTAATAGTAATAATTACCCAAATTATGAATTGACAGTTATTTTTTAAAACCACTAAACCACTTGAGGCTGAGCATTACATTGATTTTATCACAAGGGGTTACGCTACTTCATGTCATCCTTAATAACAGTCCTTACCTGTGATAGATCACTGTAACGCACAGTCTGTCATAACTTATTACTCTTATATATATTTCTGATACAGTATATATGAATGGTTTAAATCTGTTTTGTATCATATATTTTTAAAGCAACATTATTACAGTAATTGCAATGTACACTGTAACCTTATCTGTGATCATCCCTGTTTCAGAGTTCTGTAGTTCTCCGGATGCTAAAAGTCATCTAATCTCAGTCCCATTTATGGCAAGCATGCAAATTTCATTTCATGGCAAAAGGCTTGGTCAGTCTTTGTCAGTCACAGCAAACTAGTTTAAACCCTTCCAGTGTATGTGAATCATGCAGGCATAAGGACGCTACAGATTACACTCACAATTTTGGTTATTTACTCATAGAAACAACCAAAATTTGCAGTAGCATCCATACCCCTGTGTGTACATGAGGAGGAGTGGGATTCTATGTCCTTCAGCTCATCAACAAATGTGCATGTACAGCTGAACATGAGTGGCTCAAAGTGTGATCTGTATTTATGACAGTGGTGCACAAGTGAAGTATATGCAACTGTAGGGGTGCAGAAGCAAAAACATATAATATTCTTGCATAATTCCACTTCAAATAATTTGCTTAATTACTGCAGCATGTATAGACCATTCATGTAATATGCAATGTAATACATTCTAAGTAAATACAAAATAAATATCTAAAAGGCAACAAAATACCTGCATGTTAGCATCGCTTTACATTTTATCATGACATGATATTAAAGGATGGTGATAGACTTACTGCCATTGGACTGTCCTCCATTCGTTGAGTTCTGTAAGAAATGGAACACGTAAAACTCTTGATGGCTGTTTGCTCTTGATTTAGCATGAGACAAACAACTTCTGTTCTGTGGAATAAGCATTATTGTTTCTGTGGTGACCACTATTCATGCCTAAAGATAGTTCATAAGCTGACCGGACAAAAAAAAAAGAGTCACCTGTGACTAAAACGTACGTAATCGTATGTAATACCTCCACCAGCGTGGATAACAGTTATGATTGGATTTGGCATGGACTAGAGAAGTTTCTGGATGTAGGCCACATCAATGTTCAGACACTTTTGCATCAGCAGCTCAATGTAAAGACTGTAGTTCAGATTTATTGTCACCTCAACCAAAGCATCCTTTATCATGTAATTAAACACCCCCAGAGCATCACAGAGGGGACTCTTTTTTTGTCCAGGGAGATTAATTTCTCTATAACTTTCATAATGAATCCCTGACGTTATAATCAATCATTAACAGCTGTAAGTTTTAAGAATGCATTTTATTTGATCTACCTAGGTATTGACACTTTATTTCAACTTTGCTACATAACACTATAAACATGTCATGACAGATGTTATATGCTGTCATGAGATGTCATGACCGGTTATGTCCAGGTACAATTACCATTACCATTACCGGTAACTACCATGACAGATGTCACAATGTTTGATATCAAGATGGCCAACCAAAATACACACAAATAGCATGTGACATAAGCTGTCATGGCATCAAACACTGTGATGTCATCTGTCATAATAATTAACAGCAAAAGTAATATGATACTGTATATTACTGATCATAATCTCTAATGAAAACCTTTGACGGCATCTGCTATGGCATGTTTATGGTATCAAATAAAATGTTAGTGACTGAATTACTGTTGCTGAATTCACTAATCACTGGAGTGCAGAAATCATACATACCTACAGTGACGCAAGCAGAGCATGAGGTGCTACCCTGTTTATTTGTCAGGGTTAATGTGTAGCACCCTTCATCTCCTTCCTGAGCATTCACAATTTCCAACATACAAAATGCGCCACCTCTAGTTATTTTATGCTTGTCCTGCACACATGAAAAGCTCTGTCCATTCTTCTTCCATGTTGCAATGAAGGCTTCCATGTTTGCCTTACAGTAAAGAGTAACTGTTTGTCCCATTTTCACGTGTTTGTCATCCAAAACAGTGACAAATTCTACAGGAGAAAAGAGATTAAAAAAGGTATGAATCCAACAGAGAATACAATCTTTATACAGTTTCAGAAAACTGGAGCAGAATTTCCCTTGTGGAAGTTCTCCACAAAGAATTCCAGACATTCCGTGATAGCCTGGAGTTCACCCAGGAGAAGATTATTGAACTGTCCAAAGAAAATAAATCTCTACACCACACCATCAACAACCTCACGTCCATAACAAGAGAAAACAAACAAATGAAGGAGACAATACTGGATCTCCAAGCCCGGAGCATGAGAGACAACATCGTCTTCTCTGGCATTCCCGACAATCCATCTGAAGATCCAGAGAAAACCATATACCACACTAAAACTTCCACTTGATACTTGATAACATTCCACCACATCCACTGCCTTGGAGCGAAACACATTCAAAATAAAAGTCCAAGACCCATCGTCACCAAAGTAGAACACTACAAACCCAAAAAAGCTACTTATGGGCAAAGAAAAAGCACTGAGAGCAACCAACTATGGCAACAGTGATCAATTCCCTCGCGAAAATCTAGACAGACGCAAAAAACTCTTCCCCATCAGAAAACAGCTAATCAGAGAGGGAAAAAAGCAGTAATATCTGTGGAAAAATTGTATGCAGATGGACAGTTATTCAGAGATAAAGACGTCACCCCCTGGCTATACTAAAAAAATGAAATAAAAATAAATAAATAAAAATAAAATATCAATCAATCAATAAATAATAAAAAACAAAGACTAATCTGACTGACAACTTAGATGCTTTGTCCTGAAGTTATTTTATTTTAACCACATTTTTACAGCTCATTACAACTCTAAACAAATAGGCATAGCCATCCTAATACACAAAAAAATTTCTTTCACTCACAACACCACTATTGCACACCCTGAAGGACAATTTTTTATAATAAATATCACTGTTGACAACAATATGATAACCATTGCAAATATCTATGGCCCTAATACTGACAATCCCACCTTTATCCAAAACGTTTTCGAACAACTTTCTCGCCAACCTTTCAGATTCACCCATTATAATTGGTTCGATTTTAACACAGTCATTGATCCAGTCTTAGACAGAATAACCAATTCAAAAACCACTCGTAAGTGGAAATCTACAGAAACAATTAAACAGTTCATGAGCGATTTTGGTCTTGCCGATGGCTGGTGAATAAAACACCCAAACACAAAAGAATTTACATTTCACTCCCCAGTTCATCATTCATTTTCACACTTAGACTACTTTCTAATTAGTAATTCAGTGAATCAGAATATCATACATACACAGATTTACCCCATTACAATAAGTGACCATGCCCCCGTCTCAATCATATGGAAGGAAAAACAACACAAACCAGCTCTGAGATGGTGCTTTAATACATCCTTACTTAATGATCCCAAATTTTCAACTTTCATCAAAAGAGAATGGGCATCCTTCCTAGATATAAATGATTCTCCAGAAATCCAATCTAACACTTTGGGAAACTGGTAAAGCAGTTTTAAGAGGGAAAATAATATAACATTCTATGTATAAGAAAAGGGAGAGCACAGAGAAAAACTGAAATTAGAGCAAAAAATTAAAGAAATAGAAAGCATAATAGTAAACAACCCCACAGAAGAAGTACACAAAGAGTTAAGAAATTCCAGTTTAAAGAACTGATGAATGAGAAAACCAAATTTCTACTACAAAGACTAAGGCACAAAAACTATGGATAACGTAATATATCTGGCAAATGTTAAGCAAATCTCATTAAAAGAAACAAATGTTTCACTCTTCACAGATGTGCTGGGCAAGGATGCCCATTCTCTCCCCATTTATTCACCATATTTATAGAACCATTACCTGCAGCAATATGTCAGAACATAAACATAAAAGTAATTCAGACATCACATACCCAATATAAAATTAGTCTGTATGCAGATGACATTGTACTTTTGGAACAGTGGTTCCCAGTCCTGGTCCTGGAGGACTCTTACCAAAGATTAAGTTGTCATGACATCAAATATTATGGCATCTAGATAATTACTGTTAATGGCAACATGATCCTGTTTTACACATATTACTGAACAAACCCATGACAGCATATGACATCAACCATAGTATGTTTGTGGCATTTATATGAAAATTTTCCATAGTGGACCTCAAGGCAACCAATTATCCCTTACCAATTATTCTTTGGATCCTGATTAGCATACAGCTAATTTGACACTAAACTGTTTAAAACATCAATATGACATTGTCGCTGTTAGATCTTACCAGGTTTGGATTGTGACGATCCCATGTTTGAATCTATGGAACTGAAGACAAAAAAGATTCTATTATTACTATTATTTAAATATAATGTGAAATGGTGACACTTTTTTGAAGGGTGCCTACATAACACTTTCCTAACATCTTATATAAATACTTTATAAGTACTTAAGTATGTACATAAATACTTTACACCTCTGAACAGAAAGTGAATTGACATTTGGCAAGTTACCAGCACTTGGATAGTCTAAGAGTTACCACTTATCATGGGATGAATAGCAGATGTAGCCCAGAATGAATCAGTTTATTGGGATAACAGTGCATATCACATTTAACCTCAATAGGTGTCAACTAGGCAGGACTAAACTATGGGACAGTGTATACACATTTAATTGTTGAATTAACCCCCTGGCACTTTCTGTCGACTGGCGTAAGGCCAGGTCATTTTATTTTGACTGTCCAAATAATGTGGTGTTTTTACAAATAAAAAATGAGGACTTATATTTGAAACAAAAAAAAAAGTTTCTCAGTAAAATGACACAACAGTCAATAGTAATGTCATGTTAAACATGTATACTTTATGAATGTGAATTTAAACATTCATGAACATCTTATTAAGTGTTTATATAGGATGTGACAGTGGAATCAACCAATCACATTTCGATCTGAAAACGGGTGGGACCAGAGAATATATTCTAGCTTTACAGCCATGGCATGGATGACCTGCACAGTCTTGAAGGTTCAGCAGGTTCAGCAGTGATGTAGACACAGATAAAGCCCCATGCAGATCATGTTTGTTCAATAGTAGAAGGGTGTGCCACCAGTCTTGTGTCAACTAAACCTTCTTGCAGGTCCTTTGCTGTAACAATGGGGTGGGGGGCGTTTCTAAGAAGCATTCTTCTTTAATTTTTCCTCCAGATCTTGTCTTCATTTCAACAGTTTCTCTTAACTGCTATTTTTACTGAAGGAATATTGGGTGCTCTGGCCTCCTTTGTAGGCCATCAATTCATCTTTAGCCAGCTGCTTAGAGGAGCGTATAGTTATTGAGTGTTGACGAAAAGGTTTGAGCAGTGAGAGAATGTATTATGCTCTGGAATCGTCATCACCAGACAACATCCTATTGTCAGTTCTTTACCTGCCTAACCAGACCTATTGTTTGCATTAGTGCAGACTTTGATTGGTTTTACTCAGATTTGGTGATAGCATGTTTGGCACCTTAAGCGGGTTTAGCTGGTCTATACTAACACATTGCAAATCATTTAGTGCTGTGGCACCCAGACCTTAGTGGCCAGGTGGACCAACTGCATGCAAATTTAATCTTGAGGTGAGGTATGGATTACTTTATGGATGACTTTATGGCATGACTACACTGTAAATAAGAAAAAGTGTAAATGAATGGTAATTTTCTGACAGCAGGGGTCTCAGCAAAGTACTGTTTTATTAAAAACATATATAAACTGTAGAAATACAGTAATTATCTTTACCATAAAGGTACAATGAGAAAGTACAACTCATCTTTACTTTGGCTCCTGATATCATCTATCCAAAGTGATCTTTGGGAGTTGTTGGATTGTAGAAATCCACCTGCTCACTGAAGTGATCTTTGGGAGTTGTTGGATTGTAGAAATGCACCCGCTCTCTAAAGTGGTCTTTGGGAGTTGTTGGATTGTAGAAATCCACCTGCTCTCTAAAGTGATCTTTGGGAGTTGTTAGATTGTAGAAATCCACCTGCTCTCTAAAGTGATCTTTGGGAGTTGTTGGATTGTAGAAATCCACTGACTCACTAAAGTGATCTTTGGGAGTTGTTGAAATGTAGAAATCCATCTGATCACTAAAGTGACCCTGGCCTGCTTGAGCTGGTGTATCTCAACATGAAGACTCGATAAAACACAAAAGTCTCCTGATCTGATGCAGTGTAACATGATCCAAACAGTACATTACAAACCTCCTACATGAGCTCTGCATGACTGATGCTGAATACACTTACAGCCAACAGCAACACAGCTCAGCTGTTAACCTGGATACATACCGTGGAAAGCAGGTCAGAGGGGAAGACAACTGGAAGGTGATGAATAAAACAATGCAGATAGATGATACCAGTAGCCAATGGGAGAGATGAGTTGTACTTTCCCATTGTATCTTTATCATAAAGATAATTACTGTGTTTCTATGGTTTATCTGTGTTTTTAATAAAACAGAACATGTTTTTATACAAACATTTTCCAGCTCCCCTGCTGCCAGAAAATTACCATTTATTTACACTTGTTTTTACAGTACAGACTCTGTGTTATGACTTTACATCCAGTTCAATGAAACCATTAGTTTGGGCTCTCCTTGGAAGATTTGGCAGATTCTGAAACTTCTAGACCTACACTGGTTCAATGGAAATAGTTGTTTCAAGAAAAGCTGCTCATTCGTGTGTCATAAGAAAACATGTTTCTCAAAGTAGTGTTGATACTTATAAAATAGCAACAAATCAAACATAATTTTACACCACAATAGCTCAAAACTAAAACAATGTCACAGCTAACGGTGTATAATAATGACTTCAGAATAGAGATTTTAACATCAAACCACTGAGAAGGACTTGTTTGCATCAATGTTAATAAAGACAGTGGAATTCCTCTTTAATCCATCACCGAGAAACTGGCCTGGAATTAATTCACACATAAAATATGTAGCCTCAAGCTAATACCCAGTGGCTTGACCTACCTTTTCAAGATGTGTCAACTGTTGCTGAGGCCTCTGTCTACTGCTCTGTGTCTGTAACTCTCTCTGCCTTATATACATCTCTTCAATGTACTTTCACTTTCAGTTGAATTCAGTGCAGATGTAAAGGTCATGAAAGAAAAGGTCAGGGTTTAAAGTCACTGAAAGAGAAAAGGGCTGCAATTGTTGACCAAAACCAAAAGTACACGGGTACAGCAATTCGAAATCAAAACATCTTAGGGAGTTGTCCGCCCAGCTCTAAGCTGCCTCCATCTTTCAAAAGCAGCGCCAATAGTCACTGGTGTTTTACTCCGTCTCTAATCAAGACAGAAGAATTTCAGATTTCTACAATCCGACAACTCCCAAAGATCACTTTAGAGAGCAGGACAGACAGGAAGAACTTGAAGAAGTACTTGAACTATACTGAAGTAAGAGCATTACAAAGCCTTATCTACTCACCTGTTTTCCATTGTTATAGTGGGGCTTCTCTGGAATTTAGCCATAGAGGTCTTTGATACCCATGAAGTATTGTATTTTCACAATGTTACAACTTTTAATATTATATATATATCATATAGAAAGCAGTTTTAAAACTCAGTCTTAGTCTTCCAATTCTCCTAGTTCTTCTCCCCAACTTAGTGATATCTTTGAAGCACTGTTTAACGTATTCAAAAGCATAAATAAAGCAGCAAATTTTACATGAATGTCACATTTGGCTTAGGTCAGGAATTTTTGTTTTGGTGCTTCAAGACTCTTGGTTGAGCCTGTGAATTTGTTTTGGTTGGTGAATTTGTTTTGGTTGAATTTGGTTGGTAATTTAGCATCAAGTGAAACATGTATACAGGCCACTATTTGCATACTGTGTATAAAGAAGGTGAATTCCACAATGTAATTTGCCTAATTCTTAATTAATCTTTCATAAATGATACGGATAGAGTAAGCGCTTTGTAGCGCTTTATTTGAAGGTATCCTACATATAGATTTAACACACACATAGATAACATACACATAGGCATTCACAATATTTTCTAAAGCAAAAGGCTTTGCATTGATATAACAGGCTTTACACTACAGTGATGTTCCATTTATAACATTGTTATGAAGCATCTGAATTGTTATGAACGCCAACCTATATGGCAGAACATGATTGCAGAATTCCATAAATCTATAAAAAGTTTGTTAACAATTGCTAATAAGTATATAATTCTTATCTGTGCATCAATAAGTGCTACCATATAAGTTATGAACCATTTGCTTAGTGACACACAAATCATTAAAGAAATACAAAATACAAATAAACAAAATGCGTTTATGTAAAAAAAGTATTAAATGTAAGAATAATAAGTAACACATTATAACTTTAAAATAAATATAAAGTAGGACCTTTTTATTTAATGATTAAAAAAAGGAAGGGGGAAATGAAATAGCTAGATCATTACTACAAATTATAATGAATTATTTTTACGCTTAAGAATAATTGAGTTTTTGTATGTCTAAGAAAATGTTAATTCAATTGCGACAACTGATGAATGTGTTATGCATATATTTAATTTAATGGTCATTAAAAAGCAGTTAGCTAAGTATTACGATGCTGTTTATTAGGGCCTGTTGTTACCTACTGTACTTGGGAATTTTGACTGTGTCATGTGGTTCAACCAACAACAAATGTATGTCTGTAGCCCTTTCACAAACAACCAAAACATACTACATTTGTCCTTTTGTGTGAACAGTTTTCCACAAAGTCATTAGCTGAATACACAGCCTGTGTGAAGGCCTCCAGCATCAGACAGTTCAGCTTCTCGTTCATTCTGATCTCTTCATGATAGTTCTTTACAGGGAAGATGCAGTTCATAGGGACACCCAGTCTAACACTGCACTCTTCCATCTGGAAACACACACACATTACTTTATCAACATTCCATAGGAACGCCATGTTTGTGAGGACATATCAGCAGTAGCAAAGTAACTCACCTTCTCCTTGATCTTCTTGCTTTGGTAGACCTTGGTCAAATCCCTCTGTGTCATCGGGCATGCCAGGTCCACTTTTGTCAGGAAAACCAGCTGAGGGATTCCTGCAGCACAGATAGCGGAGATACATGGATACACGTCTTGCATATGTGAAAAAAGAACATTTGTGTAAAGCTTTAAGATAAACAGAAGGAGAACCTGCTATGAGTAGGCGTGTCTCGTGCAGACTTCTAATTTAAAGTGTTTAAAATATGCAAATGTAAATAATTTGACATGATTTCATCATTTACGTCATGTGCGCTATAAAGTAAGTAATATAATATGTTATAAGTAAGCAATTTGGTTACATTAAAATGTAGATGAAGAGAATAAAAAAAAAATATTTTTTTGTTACTATTTCAACTTACTATTGGAAGTTCAATGAACTCATGACTGTAAGGCATCGAGGATATTTTTACGGTTTTGATTTAAAACACTGAATCATTTATTAGTGTTTATGCATTGTAAAATTGTTTATTTCTGTACATGTAGCTCAATAAATATTGTCCATATCAGTCTAAATTTATCATCATTTATTGTTCCTGGTAACCTTTATCTTCCTTCCCAACTGCACTGCAATCCCACACTTCCTTCTGGGTGCAGCTATTCTTTTGACAATGAGTGTATATCAATAAAAAACTTTTCACAGTAAATTCCAAAAAATTATTATTATTAAAAATAATATATTAAATATATGAATGCTTATAAAATGTATGAAGCCCTTCTCAGGAAGACCATATGTGTTAACCAAGATTATCATTATTGTTCATCTTGCTGTTAATTAGTTACTGTCTTTTTTTAAAGAAGTGAATTTGAGCTGCAGGCTGAGGATGCCTATGTTGGCATTAAGCGTGTTATTGTCGATCAGATGATGTTAAATTTGGTGGACCTACTTCAACTCGAATTGTCTCCATTCGTTGAGTTCTGCAAGAAATGTGTAAGTTATTGTATGAGAAAGTAATACATTGTTCACCTCAAGAACTTTAAGTGACCTACCTTCTACATATATATATATATATATATATATATATATACATATATATCTCCTTACATATGCATGCTATATATTTGTCTTCCTATCAATCTTTGCTGGCTTTTCTGAATTTCTGGTTTTGAGCAATCTGTTAGGTTAGGCTTTAGTCACTCGAGTGCAGATTTTATACTTACCAACAGTGACCATGGCAAAGCATGACACACTACCAGTCTCATTCCACAGGGTTAATGTGTAGCTCCCTTCATCTTCCTTTGTAGCTTTCTTGATTGTCAAGGTAAATGTTGTATGATTTTGTCTTATCGTGTGCCTGCCCTCCACATATTGCATGCTGCAATTGTTTCTCTCCCACTTTGCTCCTACTTGTGCTGTATTTGCCACGCAACGAAGAGTAACATCCTCTCCTTCTTTCACTTGTTTATCAGCCAAAACAGAGATAAATTCTGTTGGAAGCAGGAGGAGGAGATCAGTAGAAAACAAGGAAATGCTTATCTATGCACTGCAAAAAAAGTGTAAAAAAAGGCTACACTGTAAAAAAAACCCTTTTGGGCAAGTCCACATGACTTTGTCTAGCCTAAAAATATATAAAATATTTACTTCTATTTTGCAACATTGAAATGTTTATTTGCATGGCTAGGTGTGGCTGCCCCACCATGACAGAGAGTGTGTGTGTGGACCCCTGCAGCTAACACTGGCTGGGGTTGACCAGGACCACTTCGTAGGCAGGTGCGGGTGGCATGGCGTATAGTTGAAGTGGGTCAGTGAGGGCCGAAATGGTGCTAGATTCTGAGTGGGCAGTCACACTTGATTCTTAATTTGTGTGCTGTAGCACTGTTACCACAAAGTTTCCTAAACCACATGTGGAAGTATGAGCGAGTCAAACAGTGGATATTTGTTCCCAGTAAATGTCCAGGACCTTGGGTTGAGAATCGTAGTGTGATTTGAATTCTCTAATTTCACCCCTAATATTTTGCCATTTTTTCCCCTTGCAGTTTGCATGTATATAGAGCAAAACGAGTAAAATATTAAACTGTAGGGGAGAGTGGGGTGAGTTGTGCCAGTTTTTACTTAAAGTGACTTTAAAGCAAGGCCATGACAGTAATGCTCCCAACTAAAGTATGTACACATATTTCAGGATGTGGTGCATCTCTGAGAACAATCACTTTGGATCTGAAATATAGTGTTTAAGAAATATAGCTTTCTGAAAAAAAGTGGTCTCGTGGCACAACTTGCCCCCGGTGCGGGGTAAGTTGTGCCTTTGGAGAGAATACGTTGGGGTAAATTGTGCCATTGATTATTGAAATAATACAGTATATTTTGATCTCAGAAACTGTAATGCTATATAAAAGCTATACTAATTCAATACAAAATTACTCATTTAAGGTTTATTTAAAGTTATTTTACATCAAAGGCCTATTTTCTACAAGCCTGTTGCGCCACATGAGCACATCAAAGGTCAACTTTCTTAAAGTCCCCAGCAGACAGATCCACGTCACCATCATCATCATCATCATCATTCTGGACATCTGAACTCTCATAGTCAGTGGTGTCGTTAAGTGGAATGGAAATGTCACTCTCTTCTGAGCTACTGGAGACAACCACTTTCTTTTTTGGTTTGGTTGGTTTCTGGTTTTCTCTTTCACTGCTCTGTCCATGGTCTCTAGAGGTGTGGAAACCCTGCCTGTTTTCCTCTTATAACTTTGTGGCATGATGGTCTATTTCTATTTTTCGTCTAAAATTACGAATGTCACATAGTTTTAGTGATAAAATGTACGAATTCAATGTACAATTACAATAAAATAGTATGTTTAAAATATTCATAAGTGGGGGTGAGTTGTGCCACTGGCACAACTTAACCCAGGCCCTTTGGCACAAATCACCCCAACCCCATCATTTTGGAAAAAATCCATCATCCAACAGTTTTGAGCTAACATCATGCTAGCTGTATAGACTCATAGTGTAGCTTACCAAAGCACTAAAACGTGTGTGAAATGTTTTCAAACTTGTCTACAACTGTCCAGACACAACAATCAAAAAAACTTGATCATAGAAATTTTACTTTGAAAGGCAAAAAACAGTTTTTTGAGCTTAAATGTGCTTATCTCTCATGCAATGAGGCTCTTTTCTTTGCAGGATGAGTAAAATGGCTGACTCCTCAAAATGTGTGGTCACATAACCAATTTCTTGTATAGTTCCATAGAAACAGGGGGTGGCACAACTTCCCCGCTGGCACAAATCACCCCACTTTCCCCTATGCTTTAATGTTCAGCAGTAACACTTAGGTCAGCATTCATAAAGCTAAAGTTAACATAAACCTACATTATCTATATAGGTTTTCAGCCCCTGCTTGAAAGTTTGTGAACCCTTTCTTTTTTCATTTTGTTAATTTTAACATAAATGTGACCTAAAATATGATCAGGTCGTTCTATTAAGTCATACCAATAGATAACCTGAAAAAACAAATAAGACAAACAATCATGTAGCTTTTCTTCTACTGATAGAAGAAACTGATAAAAGAGTGCACGTCTTTGTGGACAAATGTAAACCTCTAGAAATATCAGTGTGATATGGGTGATAATTCAGATCAGGGTCAAGAGGTTTAATCACTTAGAGGACAATCAGGTGGCTGACCCTAGCATATGTAAAGGAGCCTCAGCCTTCATCATTATAGTCTGTTTTTTACAACATGCATTTGTTGGTGCATGCTGTGTCTCAGTTCAAAGAGATTTCTGTAGACCTCTGGGATATTCTGGGAGACCACAAAGAAGCCTAGGGCAAATGTCAGTGTTCATGCATCCACTATCAGGCTAACACTTAAACAAGAGTAGTATGTATAGAATGATAGCATGGATTTTAGGGCAACTACCCGTGAACTGAACCTCAAGAGCAAGTGGGTTCTGCAGGAAGACAACAATTTAAAAACACTATTAGAAATATTCAGGCAGAAACTACAATGTAGTGCTCAAGCAAGAAAGCCCACCAACATAATAGAATTGAAGCACTTTTTGAAGAGAGGAATGGACCAAGATTCCTCCATTTCAGTGTGCAAGGCTGATGTATGATTATAGGATCCATTTGGTTAGAGTAATTGATGCTCAAGAGGGTCAGACCAGTTTCTGACAGAAAACGGTTCACATACCTTTGCCAAAAAACACATTTAATATAAGATTAATGTTGCTTCAATAAATAAATGAAAAGTGTATGCTTTTTGTATTATTTATTTTATTGGGTTCTCGTTATTTATTGCTATGAGTGAAATGAAGATTGGGTCATATTTAGGTCACATATATGCAAACATTCACAAAAGTTTTCATATGGACACTGCCAGGCTTGGAGCATTTAAACGTACCGGGTATTGTTGAAGGTGATGTCACGTCCATGGTCATGTTTGTATCTGTGCAAAAAGAATATGATTTTTAATTATATATTGAATCTTCACAGAGTTACACAAATACCCAGAAAATAAACACAGTGACAGAAATGGAAACGGAAGTAGTCGGGAAGGTCCAGCACACTCATTAAATTATGCTTAGATAAAATTCTACACATTGCTCAATTCTTTAGTAGTTTTCTACTTGTAGCTATTTCTGTACTTCCATTTCTGAGAATGATCCACCACCCATATAATATCTGCTCTGTAATTACCAAGACAAAATTGAGGGTATGTAAATCCAAATTGGGTAAACAGTGTAGGAACTGCAACCATTTCACTAAATGCAACCATGGTTATATTTCACTTACTGAAGGTAAAACTGAAGGTAACACATCCTAAGAACAATCCGAATTTGAAAACAGCTCACCAGGGCAACCCAGCGTGAGGTTATGTTAATGGTTAACAGATTCCAGGCAGTCATTGATTGCAAAGGATTTGCAACTGAATAAAAATGGCAATTTAGTTCATGACGAGCCTATGTAAGTTTGTCTAATTACTTTTGGAGGTATGAAAATGGTTGTGAATCCTACACTGTACATCCAATCAAAGCTCAAGGCCTGCTCATTTTCATTATTTCAACATCAATATGCTGTGGTAGTCATCTAAAATGGCAATAAATTTGTTGATATCAAAATATTTAAGGACCTGCATGTATGGTACTGAACTCTGGAATCAGCCGGATTCCTGGATTTTTGTGGGTGAATATTCTGTGCCTTATTCACTTGAGTATAGATTTCCTACATACCAACAATGACCATGGCAGAGCAGGAGGTGCTCCCGGACTCATTCCTCAGGGTTACTGTGTAGTTGCCTTCATCTTCCAACTCAGCGTCCATTATTGTCAATGTAAATGTTGTCCCACTTTGTCTTACTGTGTGCTTGCCCACCACACATTCCAAGTGACGTCCATTCCTCTCCCATATTGCTGTTACCTGTTCTGTGTTTGCCACACAGTGGAGTGTGACCTCTTGTCCAACCTCCACTTGTTCAAAAGCCAGAGGAGAAACAAATTCTAATGGAAAAAGGAAGATGAGATTATTAGACACACAGGGAATGTTTATCAGCATGTTCACTAAATCTGAAAGTACATTTGAAACTAACAAAATTAACTTTAACGTCCAGTAGTGAAACTTCTGTTATAGCAATGGTATAGTAGACTACAGGTCTAAATGTGGTTTGAGCGTGTTGAGAGAACTTTTGGGATGTATTTGGGCATGTGTTAGCAGCATTAGCCACAGAGCTCTAGCTTTTAACGCTAAGTCGAACAGGCAATATTTGTGGTAAGTGAAACATTGTTTAAAAGTTCTAGTTAAACTCTTATTCACCAAATGCAACAGTGAATGATTTAATACTCTTATTATTTCAAAAGCCCCAACATTCACACAGTATGCTATATAAGAATGCTATTAATCATTCTTTTATTTCATTCTAACATTTTACGTATTGCAGATGGAAGCATGGAACACTGGGGCAGTAATGTTTATCATTATATCCCATTATGTTTCAGTTTTACTATTTGTAAAATCTCCAGTATCTCGAAATCCTAAAAACAGGGCACCCCTTGAATTATTTAATTTCACATGAGTGTGATAGATTTAATCATTTTTAGACTGGATCAATGATTTTTTAAACTGGATCAATGATCAAGGAGGACTGGACCAATGATTGAGAAGAATAGAGCTATCTCAAAAGGCTTCTGGAGCTGTGTACAAAATGTTAACCAAGTACAAAGTGAACGCAAAGCCAAGAAACCACCGAAAAACAGTGGAGATAAAAAATTTGGTGATGGGGATCTCACCACTGTACATGGAGCCTGTACATAGATCCACTAAGCTAGAGAAGGTACTGTGTTAGACACTGGAAGCACATACAAACACATTCAGGAGTGCTTGTGGAAGCAGATCACCAGGGGGAATGAAGCATTGCAACACCGTGAAAACCAAGCCTGAATAAAGCAGGCGGCTTCCTCTTGTTCTCAAGCTCCATGCTACGTCATATGAAGTATGTGTATGTCCTAAAAAGATGACAGTCTGTGTATGCTGGTACTGCTTGGCTTATTTTAACCATACCTTAGCAAATTCACCATGCCTAGCATTAAACTTAAACAGTCAGTAACCAGATTAACCTGAAATGTTGAGTTCATTGAATTAATAAAAGCAAGTTGACGGATGTAAAACACAGATTATTCATCTGGGTAGTTAATTTTACAACAAACTCAGGTTACTTACTTAACTAGATTAATTAAAATCTGCATCATTTTTTACAGTGCATCAGTTCCTGGCAAAATCAAGGACTGCTTTCAGCTTCACCAACATAGAGCGCAGTTCATTTTTACATGGCCACATTGAAGAATACATTGTGGAAGGATAACATCATCCTCGACCAGAGTTGGCCCAACCCTTGGTTCTTATTTTGGCTGCTTTTTCAATGGCTTTTTTTTTATTTTACATCACTGGACTATCAGCCAGTCAGAACACCAATGTGAGCAAAAACAGGAACGTGAGGAACAAAAACGTCTCCCGGAACTTGTTATTTTTCTGTCATGGACTAATCATGGACTGTATTATATAATTTACAATTGTGTATGGATTTATTGGTTGTTTGGTGAGGGGAAACAACACTTGTATATTTCACAATAAATGCTTCAGTTGACTGGAAAACAGATGTATGTGTTATGAGTTTAAAAGTGAGAGAAATTACACTGCACCAACCTAATAAGGTGTTCTGTATGTGCATTCCGGTTTTCAGCACTTATCTATAGTGTATAGCTCCGTTTATCCAATGGTTGCATATTTTGGGTGCTTTACAAGCTGACTTTCATTCGCAACAGGGTAGCGTAATATTTATAACAGTGTAGTGATGTTTGTTGGAATAAGCCTGCATATATATACTCTCAAGAAAAAGCAGGTGAACTGTTTGGAATTACCTGGAATTCTAGGTTGATAAATTAATGAAATGAAAAGTACAACTGTTTGCGTGTCATTAGTGTATTTGGATTGTGATGGTATATAATGGTGACAACGTTTTATTAGTGATCAGTGCAGAAATCCAGGTCAATTCAAAAGGTACTTTTTCCTGCAATTGTAGCTATAGAGCCTCAGTCAGTTGTCATGGAAGTGATATGAAGGCATCATATAGTACTTCAGTAATGTGCTACCCATGCAAGTTTGGATTATTTGAACTCACCAGGTTTTACTGGAGACGATCCCATGTTTGAATCTATAGAACAAAAACAATTAATAACAAACTATTATGATGATGATGATAATGATTATGATTATTATTATTGTTATTATTATTATTGTTATTATTATTGAATCTCTATATATGGAATGTTACAAAAAATTTCCCAGAGGTGAAAGAAATGCGAAGATGGTGACAGAATAGCAAAGGGAATTACACTGGAAGGTTTCAATTCTACACATTAAACAAAACAACGTATTCAGAGTTGGGGTCAACGTATTAAATGTATACTTAGTTGACTTGTAATGTTTTTCATTTTATATCAGTCTAAAGGAGCAAAAAAGACAACAATAGTATCTCACACTCTAGTACATGTACTATGTAGCTCGACTGCAGTTGTGAAAGTTACTTAGTTCTAATGTGCTTTTCTGAGGGGCTACTTTTCTACCTCTACACTGTAAATTCTAATAACTGTCACACATGAATTTAGTAAACCTTAACTGTTTCTTACTAGTTCCAGTTTTGTTTTGTGTTTTTCGTTTTGTGCCTGTGATGTGAACACAGGTGTATTTGGTGTAACACACATTATTACAAGCAATGTCAACTTAATTATATTTGGTAGAATTTACTTCAATGGTGTAGTTTTTAACCCAGTTTAATCATGCTCATTCTGCTTAACTGATTTATGTAGATAATTATGAGCACAGCTTTTTAGTGAAACTAAACGTCTTTCCCATTGGCTCCTGGCAACATCTATTTGCATATTGCTTGACCCACACTTTGTGTTTTCTTCCCCTATCTCTTCTCCCATTGGGTCCATTCGACGGTTTTATACTTTAAAGTTAACCACTGAGTCACATTGTTGTTAAAAGTTAAAAGTGAACTTTTTTGGATTGTTTGGAGTTTATGGATTGTAGAAATAGATCTACAACCACTTTAATTAATTTTTAAAGTGGGCCCAGCCCACTTCAGCTGGTGTAACTCAAACTGAAGACTTGTTAACACAAAAGCCATCTGACGTGATACAATGTAACAGCGCTGCCCCATCAAAACAGTACATTAAGACTCTCAAAGCGGACGTCCCCCAGGAACAATGCTAAAGATTACACTTACAGCCAATAGCAACATAACTTGGCTGCTAAGATACACACAGTGGTCTGAGGGGAAGGCAACTCGAAGGGGTTGAGTAAACAATCTGCAAATAGATGATACCAGGAGCCAATGGGAAAGATGAGTTGTATTCCAAAATCTGTGCTCATAACAATCTACATAAATCAGTTATGCAGAATGAATTTCATTAAATTGAGTTAAAAAGTACAAAAGAATTAAGCTGACATTGTGTAATCCTTACTCACGTTATACTTCATGCAGCCCCTTATGGCCCCGGTATGAATTTGTTATAATTATAACCTATGTACCATAATAAACATATCGTTGCTGTCCAAAGAAAAACAAGTATCTCCAAAATGGCAACTTTACAGGAGAGGCCAAAAACCTCAATTAACTTTAATGTAAGTCAATGGAACCAGACATCTTTCCAAGCAGTTTTGGGCCATTTCTGTTGGTCCATTCTTCATGAAATTCTCACTCAGCGTAAATAGCAGCTGCTGTGTTCAAATGATGCATAAAAGTAAAAATGGACAAAAGTGGAGATACATGTTTTTCATTGGACAGCGACGATATGTTTGTAAGGCAATTGGTTTGCACGGTTTTAGTAAGTAAATCAGATTGCTGTTCAAGTAGATACAACTCACACATTCTAAGTTGCAGGAAATTAGTTATTAAATAAATGTGTTATTTGGAATCTATACATATGTAGATTTCAAGTGATTTAAAGTGATTTAGTTGTTAGAAATAGTAAGTCTGAGTAGTCTATACTAAGTCAGAAGTATATTTAAATATAAAGGTTAAATATAGGTGTAGGTAAACTATCTTAAATGAGCCTACACTATAAACCCTAATAGTTAAGTTTACTCAAATCATTTGAGATAATTCGTTGCCTCCGTTGAATAAAGTTTTGAAAACTCATCTGAAATCATACACAGAGTTCAATACACTCAAGCTTTTAAGTATTTAACAAAATATAAGTGTACATTACACAAACTGTACTGTTGCATTACTTTGAGCTTTTAAGTTTAAGTAACTACAACAGTGATATAACTTTAATGATCACAAACTAACATGTAAAAGAAAACTCTTTATTAAAGAGTCTATAGAACTACATACTCTAACACCAGTGTTAGAGTAGATGTTAGAATTGGTAGTAACTGTTGGCTTGTTGGAACCAAACTGACCACTCAGCAGAGTCGCATATAAATCACATATAAATAAAGTACATTTAAAACATGCATAAGTTGCATTTATCCCAGAAATAACATGTGACGACATACCTGTGTCATCATTTTTAAGGCAATCGGATTTTTTTTTTTTAGCAAGGTTAATAAATTCTAATTTACAGTGTACTAGAGTTGTGTTTTAAATGAATTAAAAACACCTTTGCTAAAGGCTTTAGCATGAATTTAGGCTACACTACCCAACACATTCTTCAACATGGTTTCCTGCATGTTTGTAAAGCTTGTCTGAAGGTTCAGATTACTTGGCTTTGTGTTTCTTATTAGAACTACGTCCTCTGCTTTAACTATCATAGTATTTATTGGAAATAAGTGCTATCCATAAAACCAACAAGAAAAACTGAACTGGCCTGTACCAAAGTTCAGTGTATCTGACTAATCATTCTTTTATATACAAGATCTGCTTTTTATTTTAACTGTAAATGTGACTATATTGTCAATAGACATAGATGGATAAAACCTACTTGTTCTTTCATTTAGTTGTATTTATATTCTTCTGATTTCCGGCCCCACCATCCCTCACCTAGCCCTCATTAGACCTCAGCTTTTATTAGCTCCCTTGTGACTTTCAGTCTCTGCAAAGTCTCTGGTGTCTTGTTAGCTTCTGAGAGCTGTTTACTGGTATAATCTCTTTTTTACTGGTATAATCTCTTTGGATTGGACCTCTGACTGCACTCTTAGACATTAAAACTCTCTGTGTTTGCATCTAGCCACCATCAACATCAAAATATGCAGCAAAAATAGATAGGAAAACCTTTTCAACAGTATCTCAGGTGATTAGGGTAGTCAGGTAATTGTGAACAAGTAATGTAAAAACAATTGAGTGGTTTTAAAGAATTGTCCTCTGAAACATCTTTTAGGGAACCAAAAGTAGGTTATTTTGAACCTTGGTCTGGACTTTCAGCAGTTAAAATGTTCTTAGTTTCACGTATTTCACATATTTTGATGGAGGGGGTTATCAGAAGAAATTTCAAATCGAGGTTCTCATCCCAAAGTGAGCATTAGTTGAAATCCGAACATCTGGGGAAAAAACACACCCCGCTTGCTAGCTCTTGGTACTAGTAGCTACAACTTCACACAGCATAATCTTGCCCTGCTCTTTAACATTCAAGACAAATGCTAATATTCCCTATGAATTAAATATCCCTTATTCTTCTTTATTCTTCAGCTAAACAGAGCCAGGCATACTGACACCACAACCCCACCAACCCCACCCACTGCCCGACAAAAAATCCCCCTCTGTGATGTTCTGGGGGTGTTTTGAACCACAGTGTCTACATTGAGCTGCTGGACAACCAGGTATTACCTTTTGCTCATCATCTTACTGAGCATAACATAATATTACTATCCCTGTATTCCAATATGATGATTCCACAGGGCTTCACAGGGCTGCAAATGTGACTGATTGGCATGATAAACATTCAGGAGTATTCCCACATCTGGACTGACCTGCACTATCCTCAGATTTGGATACTCTTGAAGATCTGTGGGACTACCTTGAACAACCAGTAAAACGCCAAGGACAGCATCCACCAAATCTGGCCCCAACTTCGCAATTCTATGATGCCAGAGTGTCTGAACATTGATGTGGTCTACATCCAGAAACTTGTCCAGTACATGACAAATCCAATCACAGCTGTTATTGGTGAGTGTGGAGGTCTTACACACTATTAGGTATCTCAGTTACAGGTGACTCAGGTGTACATGCAAGCAAGTTGTAAAACATCATACTTTTTGTTGATTACATAATTAGAGAGTAAATAGACAATTGATCAATTAAAAATTGATGATGAATGCAGAATAGCACCAAACTACAATAAGCTTTGGTAGTAAATCAGGTTTAGTCACGGCTAACACAGTGCATGTGCTGTAATAGTCATTCACATTCAAACTCTCACTTTCACACAAGGTTACAGCAGCTTAACTTACCTGTACTAGAAGTGATGCTGAGCTCTGCGTCTCTTTCTCCTCCTCTGTCTGATACTCTGTGTTTGCAACACCTGTTCAATTGTATGCACGCTGGTTTCACTTTCATTTTCAAGTCCTTGAGAAGAGTGGGTCAGGGTGGAGGTGTTTATGACATATCTCAAAATTGTCTTCAGGTCACAGGTAAGCATGTCATCTTTGCTTATGCTTTTTTTCAGTTCTTTAGTTCTTAAGTTTTTGATTGTGTCCACATAATTAATATAGACTTACACCAAACCAACAAATGTGCAAATTCAGATTTTAATTTGAGCCATGCTTTAAAGCGCTCTACAAAGAAATCTGGATCTGTAGAAATGCATGGACATTATTCTCTCTTACATAATTACAATTACAATTGATTATGTGCAACATATGATCTTACACATGGGGCACATTATTTCTGTATTATTATTATAATAAACTAAACAGAACTAATACTAGCACCGAAATACCCACCATGTTCCTTGAACATTTCTGGACCCCTTTTTTTCATAAATTTCGAAATAAATGTGACCTAAAACTGATTAGATCTTTCTTCATAACAGTAGACAAAGAACTCTGTAACACAAATAACACAAAAAGCATTTCGTTTTCATTCATTTATCATTGGCAAAAGAATTTGAAGCTCTTCCGCTTTCCAGAACTGGTGTAACCCCCTTGAGCAGCAATGACTTCAACCAATCGGCTCCCAGAACTGCTTCTCCTTATAGAACTGCTTCAGATTTGTGATGTCGGTGGACTTTCTTGCATGAATGCCACACATTAGGTTCTGGCTCAGCATTTCTATTGCTTTAAGGAATTTGACTGAGCCATTCCAAAATGCTACATTTCTTCTTCTTAACAATTCTTGGTAGACTAACTGGTGTTTTAGGGGTCATTGTCTTTCTGCAGGACCCACCATCTGTTGAGGTTCAGTTCACAGATGTATGACCTAATAGATCTCCTGTAAAACTTCTTGATGTTCTCCAGAATCAAATGACTATCAAATGACGACAAGTTGTTCTGGTCCAATAGTAGCAAAACTTCCCCAAACTGTGATAGGCTGCCACCACCATGTTTCACAGTGGGGAAGAAATTCTTATGCTGAAATGCAGACCTATCATTTAAGCCATTTAACTCTGTTTTTTCCTAATAATTTTTCCACATAATATTATTTCAATAGTCTACTGGTTCATTAAAGTGTTCATCGGCCAGTGTAAGAGAGTCCTGCAGATCCTGATACTCTGCAGTTCTTTCGTTATTTCCCAGTAAATTCTATGCTTTACTCTTAGAGTCATTTTTGTTGGATGACCACTCCTGGGCATGGTAACAATGGTTGAGTTCCTCCATTTGGACAGTGCTTGACAGTGAGTCAGTGAAATCCAAACTTGTCTTCCAGCCTAATGAGCACTTACAAATCATTTTCCTCAGAAAGGTCCTCAGAAATCTCCTTTGACTGAGGCATGGCATGCACTAACAATGGTGTGTGGCAAAGACCAGATTTTGACGGTGAAGACTCAGGTTGATGGTCTTAAACACCAGTTGACTGAATTCTCATCCAATTCACTGAACCTCCTGAAGCTCATTATTCCCTATACCAAATTGATCATTCTAGACATCTATTCTATATAGTTGTTTGTGTAATATGCCATATTTGTGGTCACATTTCTGCACCAATTCACAAAATAATAAGATGTTCACAGACTTTCCAGCAGCACTGTACTGTATTGGAGCAAACTCACAGTCAGGGTGTTTGTATTGGGCCTTTTTATCCACTTCTTACATTAAATTTTCACATTTCTACTGATGACTTGCACTGAGACTCATGCTGCTTACGGTTTGAAACTGCTTCCATTAAAATAAATTTGTCTTCATTTTGATGTGGTGTTTAACTCTATAGCTGTGTACATAAACTGTATCACAGAGTGTCACACGAAGATCAGGAACCATTGTAAGTTTATTAAAACGATGCAAAGAAAAAAAAATTAAAAAGGTTGCAAAGGCATTAAGCGATCAATAAAGAATATAACAGCAAATCCAAAAGCATCCAAAACAGGCAAAGTATTCTAAACCAAATGAAACAAACAAGGCTCAGAACAAGACTTCATTAAAAGTACACACAACCTATATATATATATATATATATATATATATATATATATATATATATATATATATA
>CM067480.1:5276364-5298419 GCA_034552555.1 Semaprochilodus insignis
ATATATATATATATATATATATATATATATATATATATATATATATATATATAAATGGTATTGTGTTGCAAAGATATCTACTCTTCATGATAACTGGTAGTCTAAATAATTCATTTTTAATTCCACAAACTGAAGTAATTCAGTAGATTAGTCCACATATATGTATGCCATATACAAACAAAAACATTTATAAAGACATATTCCAACAAGCATCAGTTCTCATACGGGTGCGTTTGTCAATGTTATTGTTATTTCACCTCAGCAAGTGTTAGTGGGAACAATCCTTTCTAAATGCCCCTGTTAACAGCTGTCCTGAATGGTGTAGGTATGTGCTGTGTAACATTATGAACACTGCGATATATGGATATTTGTATCATTTAAACTCACCGGGTTTTGTTGGAGATAATCCCATGTTTGAATTTCTGGAGGACAAAAACATTGTATTAGTAGTTATTACTCTTAATTAGTTCTTCAGTAATATATAACCCACCTCTGAACACATCATTCAGCATAGTCTCCTGCAGATTTGCAGGTTCATATTGTGCTTCTTAATAGATGCATGTTGTTTGGTGTGACTATCAAGTTGGATACTTGAAAAAAAGGGCCGTCTATAATAGCAACATGGAAGACCTGTAATAGTGTTCAGTCTATGTGTCCAAACTAAAGGGCTGATTTTCTATAACCGGAACAGAGAATTCGTCAAAGGATTTAACATTGGTTATAAATATATATCAAAACTCTTCATACCTATTTATACTGTTTAGACCAACAGGACTGCAAATTTCTTGTGCGGTACAAGTAGGTGTGTACATATAGAATGCAACATTCAACTTAAGAGTCAAGTGTACCAAAATATGCACAAATGAACAGAATATCATTAGTAAGTAATTTATTATATAAAGATCAGAAACCTGTGAGTTGGTTTGTTGCAGTTAGGTGATGTGGCTACACCATACTGCACTCAAAAGAGATCTCTGGGCTACTGAGAAGAAAGATAAGTCTGGGAAAGGCTTATAGCCAAGGAATTCTTAGTCAGTCCCTCCACTCTATTAAACATCTACAATTCAAGCCACTGGCAATCTATCAAGGCCAGATCATCCCATAAAATCCAGCTCAAGAGTTCACCAAAAGATGCAGCAAGCAATCACCATGAAATCCCCAAGCCATGTGCAACTATATCGTTGAGATATTAACACCCTTCCAACTCCAGATTGTTTGGACCGATTGCGTGGTTTGGACTTGTGTACAGCTTTTTGATCGGATGCATGGTGTAGCAACAGATTTTATGTGTGGCATGTTTTCAACTCCCAAAGATCTCTTTAGAGAGCAGGTGGATTTCAACAATCCAACAACTCCCAAAGATCTCTTTAGAGAGCAGGTGGATTTCAACAATCCAACAACTCCCAAAGATCACTTTAGAGAGCAGGTGGATTTCAACAATCCAACAACTCCCAAAGATCTCTTTAGAGAGCAGGTGGATTTCAACAATCCAACAACTCCCAAAGATCACTTTAGAGAGCAGGTGGATTTCAACAATCCAACAACTCCCAAAGATCACTTTAGAAAGCAGGTGGATTTCAACAATCCAACAACTCCCAAAGATCACTTTAGATAGCAGGTGGATTTCTACAATCCAACAACTCCCAAAGATCACCTTAGAGAGCAGGTGGATTCCTACAGTCCAACACCCAAAGATCACTTTAGAGAGCAGGTGGAAATTTTTTACGCTTTTTTTTACACGCATCAATAAAGAATAAAGAATAAGATTATTCTTGTGGTTTTAGTAGGACTTTCCTGTCATTTTTTGGGGAAAAAAACATTTAGAGGAAAAAACTGTTTAAAATTTACTGGGAAAAACATAAAAATCTTTTTTTTAATTTTACAAGCTATTGGGAAAAACTGCAAAAAAAAAATGTTTTTTACAGTTTACACTGTAAAAAAGAAATGTAAAAAATGGTAATATTTTGGCAGCTGTCAGCTGCAAAGAACTGGGCGCAACGCATGCTGAGCCAAAGTAACAAGAGCTTTTTAATAAACAGAACAGTCGCTTGGCGGAACAACAAAGAGCGATACAGCAGGACACGGCTACAGGGCGCGGATACAGCCAGGCCGTACACCAAATGGAAAGAGCAAGGGTCGTAAGCCAGGGAGGCAATCAGAGAGAGGCAGACGGAACAGAAGGAGAGGGCGGAGCCGTAAATCAGGGTTGGAAGAGTCAGGTTCAAGAGCCAGAGATCAGAAGACAGGACACAAGCCAATAGGGGAAAGGCTAGAAGGAAAGGTCGAAGAGAAAGCAGGGGTCGATAACAACAAGACTGAATAAGTTTGAAACGCTCAGTGATGCAAATAGAATTTGGCAAAACCTCGCAATGAGTTTGAGTGTGTTTGGGGCTTATATACTCCTATACCAGCTGGCCGCAATCAGTAGACTGGCGAGCCAGACCGAGGGGGATAGGCGGAACGTGAGTGTGTGGGTGTGACGTCATCGGACTGTGCACTCTGGGAACTGGAGTCCGGAGGAGCGGAAGCAGGCAGGTCCGCAGGCGTGACAGCAGCAGGGGTGAAAAACAGTTTTATTCACCCTCTTCGAGTTGTCTTCCTCTCTGACCCGCTTTCCACTGTGTGTACACTTAGCTTAACAATTGAGCTTAACCATATAGCAGGCAGTTGGTTATGGAAACCACAGTGTAGCAACAGCTTTGCAGGAAGTGGGCACCATCACAAATGTGTAAACACTCTGGGTTTCCTTCAGGAAATGCACTTTTCTAGACCTGTCTGGGAAAATCTTCTTCTTTGAGGAAATACCACACAAGAAGCACAGTTGGTCACCTAAGGAACCCTTCAATTACATGTAGCTTTAAGAGAACCATCCACTGAAAACTTTAGAAAATGAAAGAAAAGAAAGGTCTTTCTGTTAGTGTGCCACTGCGGCCAACTTCTACATTATACCGGAGAGAGCTTGAAGAGAATGTGAGATCATTTATCAAGGTAACTGAACTGCGCTTGGACTTAACAAAACAATGAAACACACAGATTCACAATAGAATGATTCATAAAGAAGAATGGCCGAGTGAAAGATCCTTTAGAACCCTATTAAAAGTGACATCCATTGTAGGTTTTACTGAAAATATCTTCTTCTACATATTCTAATGAGCAATTACTATAATTTGCTGAATGTAACATTAAATGTGTTCTGTGCAAAAACACCCCAGCCATCTCCTGTTCCAAGCTCTGCCATCCGCCTAAGCCAGAATCATCAGGTTCAGGAACAAGTTTTACCCCCGAGCCGTTAAACTGGTCACACCAGCGGCAGCTACTAGGACATGACTACAACACTATAGACTGTTACTGATGTAGCCCTGATCACTCCAGCCCATACACACTGGGTTCTACTAGCCTACAGGCTACCAGAACACGACTACAACACTATAGACTGTACTGATCTAGCCCTGATCACCCCCACCATACACACTGGGCTCCACTAGCCCATGGGACTATGTGCATTGCACATACACACTGGGCTATATTAGCCCACAGGACTATATTTTAAATTATATTTTAAATTATTTTAAATTACATTTGCTACATACACACTGAGCTCTATTAGCCCATGGGACTATATGTACATACACACTGGGATCCACTAGCTCACAGGTCTGTATGCATTTGCACATTAACTAGATCTATACTTGAACATCTGATCTATACATTCCATATACTTGAGCATCTCTACATCTCTCCTGTAAGCTGTATGGCTGGTGTAGCTGTTTACCTGAACATTAGCTGCTGTGCTCACTACCTGCACTGCACACTTTTATACATAATTATATATACATAATTATATATATATATATATAATTTACTTAATTGCACACCCGGCTACCTCAACGTACTGTAGTCTTCCAATATCCACATTGGAACTCTTAAGCTGTATTTCGCTCTACTGCATATTAATGCTAACTGCTGTTTGCCCCTCAGTTCTAGTAGCATTCTGGCCTACAGTTCCTGCTCACGCACATCAGTGTATTTACTGTCTAAGCCTATGTTGTATTATGTATCTGCTTGTCAAAATCTCTATTTCTAATCACTGCACTGGAAAAGTAGCCTGTTAGTGTTTCATTATACTGTACAACCTTATGTTGGTATAGCGACTACAAAGCTGAACTGAGCGAGGTTTGGAAGTATATCAGGTTTAGTCATGGCTAATGCAGTACACGTGCTGTAATAATCATTCACATTTAACCTCTGTAATCTGAACTTACCTTTATAAGAGGCAGTGCTGGGGTCTTTGTTTCTTTCTCCTACTCTGTTTAATGTTCTGAGTCTGCAGCTCTTCCTGTCTAACTATACTTTTGCTTTTGACTACCTGGAGAGAGTCGGGGAGAGAGGTAGTTACAATATTATCTCATGCTGAGCACTTACAAACAACAGCGACATGGCTCCGCCATGAACTTCATAAGAAAGTTACACACTGTGGAAGGCAGGTCAGAGAGGAAGACAACTGGAAGAGGGTGAATAAAACAATATGCAGATAGATGATACCAGGAGTCAATGGGAAAGATGAGTTGTACTTTTCCATTGTATCTTTATGGTAAAGATAATTACTGTGTTTCTATGGTTTGTCTATGTTTTTAATAAAACAGTACTTTTCTGTTTTTATACAGACATTTTGTGTTTTAAAGCTATGTTTAGTAAATGGTCATTGGACATGTACATGTAAGGCATTTTTTAAATGACCCTTGCTATACATTTCAAGTTATGACAGCTGTTATATTTTTATTGGAGTCAATGTAAAATAATCACTTGCTTTGACACTCAAGATGGATTGCATTGAGGTATATATTCTACATTACACTGAATTGATTATTCACATTAGGTCTATAAAAGTAAACCTTTTTTAAGTTTAGGACAATTCAAAATAATTGGATTGCCCCAATCTTAAAATAGCTTGCACTGAGTACAAAAATTCAGGTTGAATCAAATTAATAATTTATATTGAGTCAAAGACAAATAATTCGTATGACTGATTAATTCAATTTCATAACGTTGATCCAATGTTTTACTTTTTTCAGTGTAACTTACCTTACTAAGAGGCAATGCTGAGGTCTGTGTTTCTTTCTCCTGCTCTGTCTGATGAGTCTGCAGCTCTTCCTGTCTAACTATACTTTCACTTTTGACTGCTTGCAGAGAGTGGAGGCGAGATGTGGTTACAATGTTCTATCTGGTAAAAGATCAATCTCTCAGAAACTGAAAACATCTTTGAGATCACTGGTAAGCACATTTTGCATGCTTATTTCTTTAATTTTTTGTTTATTTTCATGTCATTAATAAAGACTTACACCAAACCTAAAATATGTAGCTTTGAACCTTCATTTGAACAATGCTTTGAGGCTCTCTATAAAGACGAATCTCTCTGACCCTGAAGAAATGCATGGACATCCTTCACTTTTACATAATCAAGGGATGCCGAACTGCACTGATCAGGTGATTTTCTGCTGCATTTGGTCATCATTTTTGCACATGCAAATATTTGGGTGGGAGGCTTGTCAAGTTCCATGTTTTGTTGAGAGAAAAAAGTTAAAACATGGGATCTGCAGGGAACAAATCACAATGCTATCACTCCCAAGAAAGCTGAGCATGATTTAGAGCAAAAAAAACGACACAAACCAAACATGCAATCAACTGTTGTGTTTTTCTTTATTTGCTTTTATTAACTTTGTAACTTCACTTGAATCTTCCTCTTGTTTCCTTGCCTCTTGTGATAATCTCGCTTGCATTTTGGCCCAATCCCATTTCACCCCTTGCCCCTAACACTTAGCCCTACCCCTCCGTTTTGCGCGTTCGCGTCCAGGGGTAGGGTTCTCCTGGTTGTTGCTGAGATGGAGGGGTAGGGTGAAGTGTTAGGGCTACATGGTCCTTCAAACTGAGATTTTTCAGAGGCACACTTCAAACGGAGTGTTATGAGAAAATTCCCGGAATGCCCTGCGAATCATCGGCAAGATGGCTGGACGAGTGACCAAAGAGACACATAAATGTAAATATTTTCTCTGTTAAAAAACATTCTATTGTAAGATTAAACCATTGTAAAAGCGTTTTATCATTCATTTGTCATTTTCTTCATAACACGTGTAAAAATCGCTAGTGATACACTGATGCCTTGGTCACTACCTAGCAAAATTTCCTGTTCCACCATAAATGGTGCAGCAACCTCACGTACCAGAAGTTAACTGCTGAACCATTTAAGGTGGAACGGGAAATTTCACTAGGTAGCGACCAAGACATCAGCGTATTATTCGATGATGAAGCTGGCGATTAAAAAGCTAAGTTCAGCTTCATATCACCAAAGAATTCTTGATGGAGATAATAAATAATTGTCATTCACCTCTTTGAAGGCATATGATAAATGCCCTAAATGTATTTAAGCAGTGAGGAGCTGAACTTTACCCTCCTCTGCTATCACTGCAGACTGGCAGGGTCGCATACAGAGCTCCGCTAGTAGCCTGTTAATGAAGTAATGTAGTTTTTTGTTTGTGCTCTTTTTTATTGGGTGATCAATCGGTAGATTGATTGATGTGGAAAACTGAAGTTGTAAATGAATGGCGAGTGCCCATGCTTTTCAGTCTCTTTCGGATAAATGGCAAATGTCAGTGTGATGTACTATTATTGCTATAGTATGGAGACAAATTCTGGTTTCTTCACCGTAGAGACTGCAAGAAATAGATGACGTATGCAGTTCTTGAAGGGTTGTCCCATTTCATAGGGGGAAGATTTCACCCACTACCCCTTCTAACTCAGTTTCAAGGGGAAGGGTTACACTAATGTAAAATATATACCTCAGTGCAACAAATCTTGAATGTTAAAGCAAGTGATTATTTTACATTGACTCTAACAATAACAGCTCTCATAACTTGAAATGTATAGCAAATGTAATTTTAAAAAATGCTTTGGCATTGAGGTTTATATTTTATGTTAAGCTGAATTGGTTATACATATTAGGTCAAAAAAGACAAAACTTTTTTAAAATTTAGAACAATTCAAAATAATTGGATGACCCCAAGCTAACCTAAATAGCTTGTAGGAGTGAAAAAAAAACAGATTGAGTCAAATTAATTATTTATATTGAGACAAATATTTTGTGTGAGTGATTAATTAAATTTTGTTATGTTGATCCAATGTTTTACTTTTTCAGTGTACTCGGCCAATAAACCTGATTCTGTTTCTGGAACTCCTCATACTCTGACTCTCACCCTCACTTTGGAGGTGGGTGCTGAGCTTTCTAACAGACAGACCCCAGTCCGTCAGAGTTGGGGAACCAAACATCCTGCACAAGAACTATAAGATCATGAACCCCCACCAGGGCTGTGTGCCCATCCTTCTGTTATACACACACTCTTCACATGCTCTCAGAAAAAAAAACACCAGTATCATCTAGTTCACATGGGCCAGAGCAACACAAACTACAGCTGGTTTTCTATGGAGGGCCAACTATGGTGTTATTGTCCTGTCCTGTCCTGTCTTGCCCCTGTTTGTCTCTGTTTTCTCTGGTTTTCTGTTTCTGTCTTTTTCTCTTGTTACTTCCATGTGCCTTTTGTTGTCCTGTTCCATGTGCTACTGTTTGTTTTGGTTATTGCTCCTCCTGTCTCTGCCCTCTTGTCAGGCCCCTCACCTGTCCTTAGTTTATAGCTCCGCCCCTTCCCAGGTGTTCCTTGTTAGTCCTTGTTCATTTATACTCCCTGTTGTTGCCTTTATTCTTGTTTGGTCTTCATGTCTGTTGTTTTTGTACCTCTGTTCACAGTGCTACTTGGTTTACTAGTTTCTGTGGTTTTGTTTTAATTTGTTCTTCATTAAAGACTTGCATTTGCATCCTGCCTCTTCGTCTTGTCCCACGTGACATAACACCAAGCCGACGATGGATGTAGCAAGTCTGATTCGTGCTTGTGATAGGGACATTGCACATATGGAAATGTGGGATGAAGAGTCTTGACACTTTTGTTTGTCAAACCAGGTTGATTGTCACTAGTTGTGATGCAGAACTGGCACATTTTATACTGTCTCCACTCTTATGCCTCAGACTCACCCCACCCTGGGACCTGTGATCATCAAGTGCTGGAGAGTCTACACTAAAGTTTCAGCTGGAGTTGGAGAACCTCTGTGTAGTTTTCATTGACCCTTGACCGATGATTTAGTAATTTTGTAAAACTGAGTTCATGATTTCACGAGCTTTCAGTAGAAGTAGGCCATTTGAACAACCTATAGTAATGGTCACATGACGTAATCATTTTTATTTCAGGCAGGAACTGTACAATTCAGTGGACACATGTTTGTAACTTGTCTAAGCCCTTTTATTTACATATTAAAAATAATATAACACATGCATAACATACATCACATCAATCTACAAAACACCTCCTTTATGTGAATACATTTTCAGAGCCTCAAAATAAAATTCACATTCAAAAAATTCACTCAGCCGGTGCCACAATGAAACCACATATGCAGATTATGTGAACTATTAAAAAGAATGATTTACTAAAGATTGTACCAGATTGTTTCATTTATGTTTGAAATCCTTAAGATTATAATATTGTTTTGTTGCAAAACAAAGCATGTTTGGTGTTGGATGTTTAGTTTACGGTTTGGTTGGTTTACCAAGTCATGTGGTGTGACCTCAAGAGAACATTAGCTATTACCATACGGATATGAACTGGACTTCAAGCACAAAATGCATGTGTCCAAGTACAAAAGACTAGTTCCTACATGTTTTCGGTTGTCTGGGCGATAAAGTGAAAAAGAGATTTCATTTCAGAGACCCCCCTGCTGAATTCTGATTTTGAGACATTTCAGGGTTCCAAGAGGTTAATTAGGAGGTCCTGGATCCACCCCACATCCCCCACGCCCCAATTTTTTTGAGACTGGGTGAGTTAAACGCCATCCACCGCTGGAGCAGCCAGCTAATACGCATCCCCCCAAACACTATGGGGTGTTTTGCACACTGCTTATGTTATGTAACAGGGTTAAAGTTTACGGTTTGGTTGGTTTACCAAGTCATGTGCTGTGACCTCAAGAGAACATTAACATTAACATATGGCTATTAACATATGGATATGAACTGGACTTCAAGCACAAAATGCATGTGTCCAAGTACAAAGGACTAGTTCATACATGTTTTCAGTAGTCCTGACATTGTCTGGATGTTAAAATTGATACAAAAATTACTGTATAATTTTAGAAAAGCTATTAAATATCAGTGCATTGAATATATACTTGCAGATGAAAAGCATTATCATATCATATTTTCGTACTTTTAGTATATATTATATACCTGTTATACTTCTTATACATGTATACTAATACTGTTGCACTACCTCAACACTACTGCCTTATACTGTTGCATTATCAAGTACAAAAGACTAGTTCATACATGTTTTCAGTAGTCTTGAAATTGTCTGGATGGTAAAATTGATACAAAAATGACTGTATACTGTTAGAAAAGTTATCAAATATCAATGCATTGAATCAATCATGTACCTTTATCCTTTTTATATTTGTCACTGGCCCATATACAAACACAAAAGTAGTGGTGTGAAATTAAGAGTCACTGTAGACGTGCATTGGGTAGTTTGTTTTAGCCATCCTCTAATGATTGGTCAGTCAATGACCACAGAGCTGCTAATAGCTGGATATTTTGGGGTTGTGACCCACTCTCAATCTAGATACTCACTGCACACAGTACCATGCCACAGCTGTGAATGGTCCACCACCCAAATAATACCTGGTCTCCTGTGATCAGAAGGTGACCAATAATGAACAGAGTGAAGGACTACTGGTGAGTTAAACTGTACACCAGTTAATGGAGGTCGCTAGAGTGAAAGGGTAACATACGTCACAGGTATCCAATACGTGAGAGTAAATATCAATCAGTGTATCACTGAGTGTGCGGGTGGTTCCATACTCATTCTACACGTGTCTCTGAATAGTTTGCCACATAGTCATGAGCAGAATGCACAGCCTGCATCAAGGCATCCAGCATCAGGCAGTTCAGCTTCTCGTTCACCCTGTTGTTTTCATGATAGCTCTTTACAGGGAAGATGCAGTCCATAGGGACGCCCAGTCTAGTACAGCACACTTCCATCTGGAAACACACACACAGTGGCATCGGCTACAACATTCCATGGAAGTTCATGCTTTTTTTTGGGAAAAGTCCAAACCAGCAAAGTAACTCACCTTCTCCTTGATCTTCTTGCTTTGGTAGATCTTGGTCAAATCTTCCTGTGTCATCTTGCATGCCAGGTCCACTTTTGTCAGGAAAACCAGCTGAGGGATTCCTGCAGAACACACAGCATACAGAGATACATGAAGACTGAACAGACTGTGTATGTATAAAGGGTCGTAGTAGACCAACCAGCAAACATGTCTGTGCTGGTGGCCCACTCCTGGCAGTACAGGTTTGTCCTTGCTTATGTCACATGTGTGGCAAAGTGTGAAATCTCACAATGTTATTTCTTGGATCAAATGACAGATATTAAAGTGAACTCACCTAAATCACTAGCTTCTGCTCTGATGGTCTTCATTTTCTCAATGACTTCATCGTTCATTATGGTAACTTTGTCTGCTGCAATAACGCTGATTAGGCAGTGAATCTTATCGTTCAGGGTGGGGTTACTGATGTAGTCTTTATCATTTTCAGACATTGAGGCTTCAGGGCGGAACTAAACATGAGAGACAAAAAACAGTAACTACAACAAAGTTTTTACAAAAACAATATAATCAAATTAGGATTACTGTTATTATGTGAGTGTGTGTGTGTGTGTGAGTGAGTGCGTTTGTGTGTGTGTATATGTGTGTGTGTGTGTCTGTGTGTGTGAGTGTTTGTGTGTTTGTTTGTGTGTGTGTATGTGTGTTTGTGTGAGTGAGAGTGTGTGTGTCTGTGCGTGTGAGTGTTTGTGTGTGTGTTTGTGTGTGTGTGTGTGTGTGTGTGTGTGTGTGTGTGTGTGTCTGTGTAAGTGTGTGTGCATATATGTGTGTATGTGTATCTGTGTGTGTGCATGTGTGTGTGTGTGCGTGTGTTTGTTTGTGTGTGAGTGAGTGTGTGTGTGTGTGTCTGTGTGAATGTGTGTGTGTGTGTATGTGTTATTCTCACTACATAATTGTTTGGTATGTGGCCCTTTAAAGCCTTGATGATGTCATCCTGGTGCACCCCTCTCAATGGCTGATTTTCCAGGCCCCTCACCTCATAAATGAAGAAGAAGAAGAAGAAGAAGAAGAATGAACCTATATGAACCAATACAGGTAAATTCCTAAAAGACTTTTCAAAAGAGCCCTGCTGACACTGGAACTGCACATTATTATCATTATTATTATTATTATTATTATTATTATTATTGTTGCTCCTTTCTAACACTGTAATTCTGGTACTGAAATAATAATAATAATAATAATAATAATAATAATAATAATAATAGTGAGTCTGCATTATTACCACACAGATTTGCTAACTGTCTGATTGCTTGCCTGTTTTATTTTAATGAAAATCAATTCAAGCAGCTTATTATATAGTACCAAATGTGACATCATATTAGGCCTAAACTAGGAATGTATGGTTCCATAATTACACTCTTCATCAAAGCAATAGTTGCACCCAGCTGGAATCACCCAACAGGAATGAAACTTGGTGGGTAGGTTTGACATTGTGAGACATGCAAACAATTCAAGTTTCATGCTCAGCCCTGCATGTGACGTAAGCAAGGATGGGCCTTATCGCTGACTGACTATATAAGGACGTCCTGTTGTGTGTGCTTTCCATTCTGACTCGTGCTGTTGTGTTGGTTCCTTTGCAAGTGAAGTATGTCTCAGAGAAGAGTTTGAAAGCAATTCGAGCAGTTGGAAGAGTTTGAGAGGGGTCGCATCCTAGGGCTCCGGGAAGTGGGATGGTCTTACTGTATATAATGTATATAGCGCACTGTTGGTGCCAGTGGACAGAAGAAGGCACGAACCAGCGACATTAAGGATCTGGAAAACCTACACGAACCAGAAAGAGAGAGAACCAATGGATTGTCCGACACGCACAAATGACCCAACGGCCATGACTACGTGTAATCAGTGAGTAGTGATGCTCTCCATTGACAGATACAATACAGGACTACATGCATGCAGACCGTTATGACGGCTGCCCTTAACACCACATCAATGTTGCCAAAGACTGCAATGGTGTCGTGCCAGACTGTCATGGAGTGACTCAGAATAGCAGCGGGTCGTCTTCAGTGACGAGTCCCACTTTTGTCTTGGTGGAGACGACCAATGAATCTGTGTGTGGAGGCACCGTGATCAGCACCAAGATGAACGGTTTGTTGTCACACATCACACGTCCAGAAGGCCTGGTGTCACTCCACCTCCACCCCTACCACACAATCTGCAGGAACTGTGTGTGAGAATGTTCAAGCTGCATGGGATGGATTATCACAGGACACCATTAGGAACCTCTGCAACTCCACGCCGAGATGTCCGGCACGTTGGGTTAGCAAACATGGCGGCCCGACACCATACCGAGAGACACTACTTCTGTATGTGTAGCTCAATAAATATTACCCATATCATTCCAAATTTAGCATCATGTATTGGCAACCTTTATCTTCATTCCCAATAGCACTGCAATCCCACACTTCCTTCTGGGTGCAGCTATTCTATTGACGATGAGTTGGTTCAATTTTAAGGTCAGGGTGAGGTTATGGTAGTAGTAGTTCTGGTTAAGGTTTGGGTTTCTAGGAAATGAACGGAACTCCATGTAATGACTCAGCCATTCACTGAAACAAGACTGTCTGTGTAAGAGTGTGGGTGTACATGTGTGTTTTTCTCACTCCATGGACGTTTCCCCCTTCCAGACCCATCACATCAAAGAAGGCGAAAGGGAAGGCTCCAAAAGTGTACTTGCTGTACTGAAAATGCATATTATTATTATTATTATTATTATTATTATTATTACTAGCAGTAGTAGTTGTATTATACTGTTGCATAAAACAAATAATTGAACTGTTTGGAATTATCTGGATTTCTGCAGTGACTACTAGCCACAGTTATAGACAAACACGGTCTAACAACACTAATAACACACTATTAGTACTTTTGATGTGTTCTACTGAGCACACTGAGCAACAGCCACAGTGCAAGCTAGAAACAGTAAATTAACCCTTGAATTTAATAACCTGTAGATCCTCTTTAGCAGCATCACCTCCATCAAACGTTTCCTGTAGCTGCAGGTAAGATGCATACAACGTTGAGGAGGAATTTAAGACCATTCCTTCTGCAAGCATGTTTCAGTCCATCAGTATTTCTGGCATGGTTTCTTTGCACAGCCCCCTTCAGGTCAAATCACAGCATCTCAATAGGGTTAAGGTCAGGACTCTGAGCTGACCACTCTAAAACAAAGATCTTGTGTGCAGACATCACACGGGATGTGCAGAGCATCCCCAAACCATGATGCTCCCTCCACCATGCTTCACAGTTGAGATGAGGTGTTGGCGTGGATTGTCTGTTTTCCTCCAAACGTTGTGCTGTACAATCAAACGTTGCATCATCTGTCCTCATGTGTCCACTCTTAGGGAGAGTAGCAACAGTCCTGAATGTCCTCCATTTGTAGACAATTTGTCTAACAGTAGGTTTTAGGCCGAACAGTCCGGTTTTAGGCCGGACAGTCCGGTTTTAGACCGAACAGTCCGGTTTTAGGCCGTACAGTCCTACAATACCAGGTATTGCCCTACTCTGTGTAATGCAATACCTGGACAGATGCCTATTAGTCCTCTTTTCAGGATGAGCTATTTACATTGGCTCACGTCCGTGTCAAAAGAAATGCCTTACATTTCATGCGTTTAACAAGGTCATGTGACATCGTGACTCACCTGCCGACAAACCGCAGGTCAGCCATCTAAATGCTAGTCAATTAGTAAGCTCCCGTCTGACTCACGAATGTCATCATTTATATATTATATAGGTTAGGTTATGATTTTAATTTAGTTCTAGTATCATGTCCCCTTCCTTTATGACGTCCTCCTTTTGGGGGTGGGATGTCCTACTTTTTGAAAGTTGCCACCCTACTGTAGGTTGATGAACACTCATGTCTTTAGCAATGCTTAAGTAGGTTGTTCCAGCCTAATGTGTCTGTATAACACGTCTTTGGAGGTGCTCTGAAAGTTGTTTGCATGGCGGCATGGTTCGATCTAACCTTTCTGGAGAAGAATGGATTGGTCAGTAAGCAGGCTTTGTGTGCTGCCTTTGTTTACTGGCTAAAGCACCCGGGAAACCCACACTTCCAATCTCATGTCCTTCACTGAACCACCTTTTGTCAGTAAGCTCTCGGACAAGTCACTATCACAGAGGTTCAGTTACTGTTTTGAGCCTGCACTGTGGATGTTAGTCAATGTGCCCAATTACAGACATGAAAAGTACAACTGTTTAGTGTACTTAGATTGTGTAGTTAGATTGTGCTTGTCTGTAACTGTAACTTACATAACAATCAGACATCATTTTATTATTAATCTATGCAGAAATCCAGGTCATTCTAAAGAGTTCACCTGCTTAACATAGCCTTTGAAGCTATTGGTTGATTTACAAGCAGGTATGGTAAAATATCTAATAACCAAGCTAATAATTTCATTATCATATTGCAAAACTATGGAAGCCGTTTTTTACACTTAAACAACTAAAAAGTTCATATAGTAAATGATCATTATGAGAAAGTAAATGATAATTATGAAAAAGTAAGTGATAAATATGAGATGCCAAGTCATAATTATGAGATAGTAAGTCATTATTATGAGGTGCTAAGTCATAATTATGAGATAGTAAGTCATATTTATGTGGTGCTAAGTCATAATTATGAGATGCTGAGTCATAATAATGAGAGAGTACGTCATAATTATGAGACAGTAAGTCATTATTATGAGGTGCTAAGTCATAATTATGAGACAGCAAGTCATAATTATGAGATACTGTATGGCCTTGTGGTAGAAATGGTCTTCCATATAAAACCCATGAGCAGTGTCGAAGTGACAAACTCACCAACCACAAATCTGTTTCTCTGTATACTTTCTTAGACCCCTTTTACGCTGTTCTTCAATGGCCAGGACCACCACAGGACCACCACAGAGCAGGTATTATTTGTGTGGTGGATCATTCACACTCCTACCTTGCTGCTCCACCTTTTAGATGTAAAACCAGAGAGGAGCTCATTTGTTTCTGAACATCCTCTAGTCTAGTCATCAGTGGTCACACTGATGTTGGCTGGATAATTTGGTTGAAGGCCTATAATAGTAATAATACCTGCACTGTATTGTGGTGGTCCTGTGGGGGTCCTGACCATTGAAGAACAGGGTTAAAGGGGGCTTACAATGTATGTAGAAAAACAGATGGACTACAGTCTGTAATTGTAGATCTAACAGCAATCTGTGGTTTCACTGTAATCTACTCTAATTTTTTAATGTATAAAATTATTAACATATATGATGACATCATTATGTTAAAATCAAATATTTTAAATCAAATGTGAGAAATAAGAAATTACATATTTTTGATCAAATTCCATATTTCTCACCTTTTTTGTAAAACTCGTGCCAGTTAAATCTGAAGCAGCCAGACAGTTGATGAACTTATGTCCTTCAAAGATGCTTTTGATGGTGTTGATGATGCTGGACTTCCCTGCTCCAACTGGTCCATGCAGGAGAAATTGAAGCTGCCTGACTTCATCATTGCTAATTTTAAAGTTCTTCAGAGATGTGATCACTGGATCTTGCCTGGAAAGGAAAAAGAAACCAAACAGTTTATAGAAACAGAGATTCCAGTAATACCTTCTGCCTTCTGCCCAGCTAGAGCACTGGGAATGGCTCCAGCACCCCCCGCAACTCAGAAGAGTAAAAATGCTAATAAAGAGTGAAATGCTAATAAAAATAGACAGCACATAATATAGACGATACATTAAACATAATATTGTGGTGTCTGTCTTTTGCTACTTGTTTCCGCTGTGAAAAGACATCAAGCTGAGTAACACGGTGGTCCTTCCTCACCACCAGTGCTACATTATCCTTATTCTGTCTGAACGTCATTGTAAACATATTGTCAGTCCAAATCTGATGCCTGCAACAAGGTCTAACAAATCTGGGACAGGAGTATGTGTGACATCATCTTTCCTCTTGAAAACTTTTAAAAATCATCTGAGGACTGAAGACAGTGACTTGTCCAGTTCTGAAATAGAATTTTTACCGTTCTGTTGTTATCAAGTGAAGTCTTCAGTTGTGCAACCTTATGTTTTATGCCTTCACATTTTTAACCCACAAAGGCTGAGTGAAGTTTTCTCAGTGCGGTTAGCTAAGCATACTTGGGGCCAGAGAACAATAAAATAAGTTCACTAGTAGCTAAAGAGAGATCCAGACACCCCGGTACCGGTTCGATTTGATCAACTGGTCTTCTGACTTCACAGGTATTCAAAATAGAAACTTAGAACAGTGAGAGTAAAGTTGATGGGTTGGTGTTGGAGTGTCAGAAAGCCAAAATTGTTGTTGTTCTAGGATGCTTTGAGCTGTACCCTGCTGGGATACGCTAATGCTAACATAGCTGGCTACAGGTGCAGCCCACCACAGTAGAGACTCAGTCTCAGTAGCTGATATCATACAACACCCGTTTAGAGGATAAATCATCTGAGGAAGGGCAGGAGACCGGTTGTTGACCAGTGTGGGTGTGTGGCAGATGGAATCAGGCATGTTTTGTGGTGGTGCTGTATGTGTAGCGATTAGCCTTTGTGTAGCGTTTCCTGGTATTTCCTGGTTCTGGTTCTCGGCCCCACAAGTCTGCAGCAGCGTATAGGCACAGTACGGCCCCGAGAATCATTTGGCTCCACAGCCTATTGAACCATTGGCCTTTAAAGGCTTTCATATGAGTCAATCATCATAACGTTATCATCATTATACTTTCTTCTTGTCGTTATTTGGTCTCTGATCTTTTTGTGAGTCAAGTAAGTAAACTGTCAGCTATGTAAATGAGCACAGTGCCCACTTATATTGCTGATCCTGATCTCTGCTGACTTTGCATGTTGTTATTGCTTATCTTTAATCAGTAATATGATGTTAAAGAATTTGAACTTACCTCCATTTCATGGTCCTCCATTCGTTGAGCTCTGCAAGAAATGTTTATTGTAGAGTTATTGTAGAAGCAAATAAAACACTGTTTACCGAATATCAAGACTCCCAGGGTTAAATGTTAACAGGGGACATTATAAGATGGTTTTCTACATATGGCAAGAGTTCAATATCAGTTTAGCTGATATTGAAGCTCCATTAATTTCACATTAGTATAAGGCAGGTAGCTTCTGTAGTAGCTTCTGCAGCCAGATGATCTTCTCCGAAACTTCCATAGCCATCAACTGGCAATGACATGTAAACGGTCATTAACAACAAGTATTAAATGTATCTGTGTATTAATTAGTATCTACCACTGAACAGACTCTGAGTTACCAACAACTAGACTTTTATATAAAAAACCAAATTCAAATAAAATGAATGCAGGAATGTATACATTTACCATGGTCTATATTTGAATGGCAACAAAGGAAAGATGCAATGTTTCTACTAAACAAGCTGATTGTTTTTTTGTAAGCATGCAGTCACACAATTCATGCCTGCAACACGTGCCTAAGAGGGCAAAAAGGGCAACCTAAGTAGGAATACTGTAAAATGTACAGATAGCATACTTTAACGCACAAAGTATACCAAGCAAAGGAGCTCCAGGAAAGGCAGAGACTCTTATATGAGCATGAATGGGTTGAGGCTTGCAACTGTGACTGTCGCCCTGTTTAACAATTCCCCTATAGAACCTTCAGTTGGAACTAAGTATGCTGCTTATTTCCACTTACGGACCCATTTCCAAAAAAATGTGCGCTGTGCGACATATCAACATAAGAATTTTAATTTTAATAAATATATGCCCATTATGAATTTGATGCCAGCAATGTTTCAAAAAATCTAGCGCAGGTTCATGTTCGCTACTGTGTTCATCAGCTCTTCTCTTAACTCCGTTAGCATTTGGGAAGTGAGGAGAAAATTGTTGTAGTTTGGTGTGAAATGTCCCATTCTTGCCTGATGCTGGACTTCAGTTACTCTACAGTTCAGGGTGTCCTTAGTCTTATTTCATAGTGCACCTTATGTTTATAGTGGGTGGCCGGTCTGGACTGCAGGTAGGTCAGTTTAGCACCCAGACTCTTTTACTACGAAGCCATGCAGTATTTGTAAGGGGTCAGCCTGTGCTGCCGGCCGCCAGCAGGGTGCGACGCCAGCACGGCAATGATACTCCAGGGAACTCAAAATCCCAGAGTTCTAAGGGGTAATCAGTACCAATCAGGCTCACCTGCTGACACCAGCATTTAAGGCTGTGGCAAGCAACACTGCTTTGTCACACCTTTGAATCAGGTTGACCGGTAAGGTAACACGTGAGGATCTCCAGAATAAGAATAAGAATAAGAAAAAGAAAAAACGAAAAGAAAGAACTAAAAGGCAATCACTATATCAAACAAAGAAACAAACAAACAAACAAACAAATAAATAAGCTCCCTGAAAAAGACGTACTCTGGATGGCAGCATATGTTGCTCCAAAACCCATATATATATCGTTCAGCATTAATGGTGCCTTCAAGTAAGTCATTCATACCATATGTGGATGCAGAGATGTCCACAGAGAATGATTTTGGGAAGTGTTTTTTTGATACAAAGTCCATGCAGTGACTGTTTGTAAGACAAATTAATTAATCAAATGAATTAGTTTAGAGTTTCACAAGATGCTCCACCAGTATTTACCAGTTATTTGCTGCCCTGTCCCTGTGTTTTTGATACGTGTTCCAATTCAAAATGGCCATATATTATATAGAAAATAATAATAATCAAACTTCTCAGTTTAAATGTTTTGAAAATCACTGTATTCCATTTTTATTTAGGATTTGCAGAAGATCATCAACTTGAAAATGAGGTTGTAGAAGCAGAAATAGCATTTCAGAGCAGCATAAATTTTCTTCTTTTTAATTCTTTTTTCCGTGAATCTTAAAGTTAAGCAGTCTGTTACAGTGGGTAGTCTGTTACAATGACCAGTGCATGACATTGAGTAGCCTGTTACAGTGAGCAAACTGTTGCAGTAAGCATTCTGTTTCAGTGAATAGTCTTTTACAGTGACCAGCTTGTTACACTGAGCAGTCCGTTAAAGTGAGCAGTCTCTTACAGTGAGCAGTCTGTTAGAGTGACCAGTTTTTTTCAGTAAGCAGTCTGTTACAGTGAGCAGTTTGTTATGGCGAGCAGTCTGTTACAGTGAGCAGTCTATTACAGCGAACAGTCTGTTATGATGATTAGTCTGTTACAGTGAGCAGTTTGTTATGGCGAGCAGTCTGTTACAGTGAGCAGTCTGTTACAGCGAACAGTCTGTTATGATGATTAGTCTGTTACAGTGAGCAGTTTGTTATGGTGAGCAGTCTGTTATGGAGAGCAGTCTGTTACAGTGATCACTCTGTTATGGTGATCAGTCTGTTACAGTGATCACTCTGTTATGGTGATTAGTCTGTTACAGTGAGCAGTCTGTTATGGAGAGCAGTCTGTTACAGTGAGCACTTTGTTATGGTGATCACTCTGTTATGGAGAGCAGTCTGTTACAGTGATCACTCTGTTATGGTGATCAGTCTGTTACAGTGATCACTCTGTTATGGTGATCAGTCTTTTACAGTGAGCAGTCTGTTATGGTGATTAGTCTGTTACAGTGAGCAGTCTGTTACAGTGAGCAGTTTGTTATGATGATTAAAGGCCTCAATGCAGAACTCATACTTACCAACAGTGACCATAGCAGAACAGGAGGCACTACCAGCAGCATTCCACAGGGTTAATGTGTAATTCCCCTCATCTTCCTTCTCAGCGTTTTTGATTGTCAAAGCAAACGTTCTACCCGAATGTTTTTTTTGGTGCTTGTCCATCTTACACTGCAAGGGGGCTCCGTTCTTCTCCCACTTCGCTGTTACTCTTGCCACTTCTATGTTTGCCTCACAGCAAAGAGTAACGTCATGTCCAGCTCCTACTTGTTTATTCTCAAAAACAAAGTCAAATTCTGTTGGAAACATGAGAATGAGATTATTAGGGAAAATAACCATTGACTTTCCCAGCCAGTGTGCGTCTGCCCTTCCTCGGGTGTGTTACTGCATGTTAGTGATGGTGTGAGTGGATCAGACACAGCAGTGCTGCTGAACACCTCAGTGTCACTGCTGGACTGAGAACGGTCCAACAACCAAAACTATCCAGCCAACAGCATACTGTGGGCAGTGTCCTGTGGGCAGCGTCCTGTGACCACTGATGAAGGACTAGAGGATGACCAACACTGCACTATGCAGCAGCAGATGAGCTATCGTCTCTGACTGTACACCTACAAGGTGGAGCAGCAAGGTAGGAGTGTCTAATAGAGTGGACAGTGAGTGGAAACAGTTTAAACACTCCAGCAGCAGCACTGCTGTGTCTGATCCACTCACACCAGCACAACACACACTAACACACCACCACGTCAGTGTCATTGCAAGGCATTAAATGTCAGGAGTTATAGGTAAATGCAAGTCTTTATTATATAGGAAAGTAAGAGTGTATGACTTTATTAGGTCAGGTTCCATAATGCAATGTAATATCTGTTCAGTTACCATTTTAGCTAAGTTGGTAGCAACTGTTGGGATGTGTTTTAGTGTTATACAGGAAATATAGGAAATATAGGAAACAGAATCTAATGGTTGTTAGCAGAATTAGCCTCATAGCTCTAGTGCTAGACCAAAAAAAACAAAGTTTGGACACCAAAAATGTCTTGACCGATCGAGTACATCTGAGGTATAGTGTATATATTTATTCTCAGATTCATTACTTTAAAATGTGGTTAACAACAGTTAACAACATTGGGTCTCATTCAACGATCATCCTTCGGTAACACTTTCTATGAATCAGGGGTCCATATTGCATTATGTAAGTGCATTCGTAAAGATCTACAAATCATTGATAATGCTTTTTACTAAATGACAAGTCTTTGTAACTGTATATAAATGATAGTTATATTTCCCTTTTTTTTTTTTTTTTTTTTTTTTGTACATGTGTTTAGTTTTGGGGGAAAAAAAAAAAAAAAAAAAATCTTTGAGGGACTACTTGGATATGTTAAATTACTGGATGTAACTGTGCCTTTACTCCTCAATAAAACATATTATAAAAAAATAAATGATAGTTATGCACATAAACACCACGGCATAAATCTTCATAGCACATAATGTGGCATAGTGCATTATAATGCATTCATAAAGATCTATAAAGTATTAATAAGGTTCTATAATGCTTGGCATAAAGTTTTCTAATACACAAACTGGTATTCCGTTGCATTATAAGGTAGATCTCTCTCTACCTTAATTAATTTAAGCTCAATAATGTAATAATTTAAGCTCAGCTGCTGTCCTTTACATTGTGTGAAAATATCATAACGACCGGACCAACAGAAAAGCTCCAAAGTTGGTTTGAATGAACTCATCTGACATTAACTTGGTTTAAAACCATTAGGATAAGCAGGGATAGGATAACCCAAAATAGCAGTCTGTAACAGAACAATGTTGAACTGTTAACTGAAGGCAATATTAAACACATGAAAAAATCCTTTATAAATATTGATTTGAATCAGTATTTGAAATTTATGTTAAAATGTTGCAAATTATTAAACATTAAGCATATATAGCTTTCAACAGTTATACACACAAAAAATGTACTTAACTGCAGAAAATCTTTGTTTCAGTAGTGACGCTCCCTAATGTTCCACATTGATATTTAAATCTTTGGAACTTATTTACTTTAACTTTCTAGTTATCAATGTCTGATATATATGTCTGGGTCGGCTTATCTTGGTTAATTCAGTAAATCCACTGTATTAGTATACTGCATCTCAGTACTGACTTTTCTTGGGAAAGTGGGCAGTGGGAGGGAAAAGCTGGAAATTAAAATAAACACACATGTGTATATATATATATATATATATAT
>CM067480.1:5304572-5325875 GCA_034552555.1 Semaprochilodus insignis
AAGTGCAAGTTAACCTCTCTAAAGTGATCTTTGGGAGTAGTTGGATTGTAGAACTCCACCTGCTCACAATTAAATCAGTTATTAGCCCTGGCCTGCTTGAGCCGGTGTAACTCAACATGAAGACATGATAAAACAAGTCTTTATGGTAAAGATAAGTACTGTGTTTCTATGTTTTATCTATAGTTTTAATAAAGCAGTACTTTTCTGTATTTATACAGACATTTTCTGGCACCCCTGCTGTCAGAACATTACCGTTTACACTTTTTTACAGTGTATTATTTATTTTAAGCACTTCATAATTATACACTTGTCTATTTAAAAGGCACTATAATGAATAGTGGCACTTGCATTATTGGAGACTCATGAGCCAGTATTAGGGTAGAGATATCCTTGCTGTTACCTACACATTCACGTACGCGTGATGGCAGCCTGTATCCGTTTGGAGTGTTGGTTGTGCACATCCTCAGAAATGAATGCTTTGTGTACGCAAGATCCAGGACACACAGAATATATATAATATATCTCTAGCCTCTAGAGTTAATAGATGTGCTTTCAAAGCATTGTTACCAAGTTACAAAGAGTTATAAGCACATTTGTAATGGCTTATGAAGAGGAGCTTCATAGAATCACCTACTGAAGTGGGTAGAAAGCTTTAAAACTCCCTTTAATATTGCACAACACTTTTTGGAATTGAGGAATCGAGGCTGGAGGGAGTGCAAACCTAAGACACCCTGAAGAAAGGCACCAATATAAAGTGACCCAGCCAATGTTTCACAGAGACACTGTGGCGGTACAGATCACAGGGGGACTATTTCAGTTACAGGTAATGATATTTCGACTCCACTCTCTCTTTGGCTCGCTCTCTCTCTCTCTCTCTCTCTCTCTCTCTCACTCTCTCTTACACACACACACACACACATACACACACAGCTACAAGATTAGTTTCCTGTGACCCCACTTCATCCACCCCGTCTGAGAGAGTCCAGTATTGTTGACAAGGTCACTTCCTTCCCTCCAACCTTAGAAGAAGCAAAGTATTAGAGAGAGAGATATAACAGAACCACCAGCACAAACATCTGAAGGAACTCTACCTATAATCCCACACCGAACTAGAAAGATCACGGACCCGCAGTGCCTCCTTTCAGACGGAGACGCTTCCTCAAACATAATCTGTGTGGCTTTAAAGTCATTAAGCTCCCCTCTTTCTACTCTCCCCTTACAAAACTAGCACAGCGCCAATTAGCCATGAAGAAGACGGTTCTCTTTCTCTCTCTCTCTCTCTCTCTCTCTCTCTCTCTCTCTCTCTCTCTCCGACATGTGAGACGGACTTGTTCCTCCCTTTAATGATAATTCTCTCTGTGGTCTCAGTAGATTTGGGGTCTAATGAGCTCTGGATTTGGGCACTAATCATTAACATCGTTCATGTGACTACAGCACGTATGCAGGCAGAGTGGAGCGGTCACTCCTTGTACGAGTAATACCCCATGACGTTTGGTATGTCAGTGTAGAAGTAGCTGTGTAAAAGTTTGTGAACCCTTGACATAAATGTGACCCAAAATATAAAGGTATAATTTTCATGACAGTAGATGAAGTGATTCAAATGCCAGTAAAAACACAAACAGCATATATACAGTAGTTTTGTCCGTTCACCCTCCACTCACCAGTCACAGTCACAGACCACCTATCAGTTCCAGCTCACTGGATTACTACTTACTGTCACTTGATTGTTCCTGTGTATAAGCTGTTTGTTTGTTTGCGGACTGTCTGTGGGTAGTATAGCCACAGTTCCTCTACAGGGTACTGAGCCCTTCTGTCATCGTTGGCCTTTCTCGTGTTTCTGGATTTGGTCTTAGTGTTTTCTCGTTGTTGTGTATTTTGACCTCTTGTCTGTTTTGGACTACTCTCTCAATGTTCCACCGGGCTGTTGTCTGCAGTATTCTGGTTCTGACTCTGGACTGTATTTTGGTTCTGTTTTCAGATCCCCCTAGTTTTAACTGCAAGGGTCTGGCCAAGTGTGTTACATTACAGTTCATACAGTAAAACTAATATTGTGGTTTTGTACTCAAATGTTGTTTTTAGTGTAATACAGGTAAAGCAGAATTCACTTACTGCTTATTCCATCAGCATTTCATTTGAAACTGGGGTTATGGCACATAATCAGGTGATCAGTGTGGTCCTGAATGGCTTGATTAGCTAAGACTGAATGATGTCCATGCATTTCTACACAGCAAGAGAAAATAAATACTAAAGAATAACAAAACATAAACTAGGGTCATTTGCTTACCAATGACCTCACAGACGCTTTCAGATTCAAGTTCCCAGAAATGGGTTTTTTAACAAGAGAGAATGTCTCTACCACATCCACCCCACCCCATCCCCCAAGCCCCATCTACTTTCCTCTTGAAGTCACACGTGAAAGTGAAATAAGCATGCATATACAGTATATGGAAAGAATAGCCGCAGACGCAAAACAGCAGACAGAAAAGGCGAAGAGATACAGACCTTCCAAGCTTCAAAACCTCATAATGTAGTGTTATGAACGTCATCAACGTTCATCATCAAATTTCAGAAATGCATATATTCACTATATGTTGTTTGATAGTTTGATGTACAGTTGCATGAACTCTGGTCATATTTTTTAGTCAAACCATCTTCTACAGGGGACATAAAATATATCTGTTAAATAGAACTTTATATAACTATATAACTTTTTTGCTTCTGAAAAATTTAGGGTACAGTCATCATCTGATGTGTACTGGTAAAAAAAACTGTTTTGCAAAAAAGTGGATGCCGATTATCGCTGTGCCCTAAAATTTTCAGAACCAAAAGTAGTTAGATAGGACAAACGGTGTCGCATTCTCTTTAAGTTCTGTCTGGTACAATACAGAATTCATGGTTGGGTACAATGGTAAGCTAGCAGAAAGTCATTATGCTGCCACCACCATGCTTTACATTTAGTGATTTTATTTTATTTGATTTTATATAGAGAGATGTTTTTTTTTTTTGCTTTGTTGCCATAATTTATTATTACTATTCATTTATTTTCTAATCTACCAACTATCATGTCTTCTTGGTGCCATTCTGTACTTAAGTTGATTCATCAGATTACCATGCAGAAAAAGACAACCGTTTATTCATGCTACTTTTTGTTGTGTACAGCAGGGATATAATCTGTACTGGTAATGCATTTTGTTCTGTCCCTCGCGGGTTAACACACTCGTGAACTCCAATCCCCAGAATCCCTCTGGTGAGCCGTCAGATCGGCCTCATCCGAATTCTGATTAACGCGCACCTGTGTTACTTCCTATATGAACTGCTCTGTTGGAATGTCTCTTTGTGAAGTAACGTTTCTGTGTGCCAGTTTCTACCGAGCCTTTCTATCTCTTGTTGTCGTTTTGGTTTCTGAATTACCTGCCTGTTCTCTGACTTCGATTTTTAAAGCAAGGCCAGGTTTATTTAACAGATTTGTAATCAACCACAGCAGCAACAAGAGCAAGGCAGAGTCAGCGTCAAGAAACAAGCAGACATCAAAACCAGGCAAACAATCAGAACAGCAAAGGTACCAAAAGGGCAAAGACAAAAGAGTAAATCAGCAAATCAGAATAAAGTCAAATCCAGAGTAACAAACAAGAGTAATCACAGAGTGGCAGTACTTCGCAATGGGTCAGTGTGAGAGAGGAGTATTTGTACAAACAGACTGATTTAACAACAGGTGTGATCAATATTAGGGTGATTTGGCTCTAGAAAACAGAACGGGATTGGGAGATGGCGGACATGTGAAAGTGACGTCACCGGGTGGTGGGTTATAGGAAATGGAGTCCTGGAGATCAGGGGTGAGAAGAGAGCCAGCAGACGTGACAATGAGAAACGAAAATCTGCTGAGCTTGCGTTTGCACTGCATACACCAGTGTAAATGTAAATTTGTCTTGTGATTCTATTGAGGAATTTGAATTTGAGCAAATGAATAATGTGACTGAGAAGTGAGGCCAGTTTTAGGAAGTGGTAATGAAGTAAGGGAAGTGGAAGCACTTGACAAAGCACATACAATGTTGGGACTGAGTTGCACAAATACAACCCCAATTCAAAAAAGTTGGGACGCTGTGTAAAATTACATTCAATGTAAATAAAAACAGAATGCAATGATTCGCAAATCTCATAAACCCGAGGTTCACCAATCTGTGAAATAGCGCACCTAAACATTCTGGAACAATTTCAGAAAAATGTTCTTCAACGTAAAATTGTGAAGGCTTTGGATCTCCCACCATCTACAGTACATAATACCACCAAAAGATTCTAAGAATCTGGAGAAATCCCTGTGCGCAAGACACAAGGCCGATAGTCAGTATCGGATGCTGGTGATCTTTGGGCCCTCAAGCGGCACTTCATTAAAAACGGGCATGATTCTGTACTGGAGATCACTGCATTGGCTCAGGAACTCTTCCAGAAAACACTGTCTGTGGACATATCTTGCTGTGCCATCCACAAATGCAGGTTAAAGCTGTATCATGCAAAGAGGAAGCCATATATCAGCAAGATCCAAAAGTGCTGCCGACTTCTCTGGGCCAAAGCTAATTTAAAACAGAGGCAAAATGAGGAAAACTCATGAACTCATGATGAATCAAAATCTGAAATTCTCTTTGGACCCACGAATGCCGTGTCATGCGGACTCGAGAGGAGAGGGACCATCCAGCTTGTTATCAGCACACAGTTGAAAAGCTTGCATCTCTGATGGTATGGGGTTGCATTAGTGCCTATGACATGGGCAGCTTACACATCTGGCACTAATCAAAGGCACTATCAAAGCTGAGCATGTGCTCTCATCCAGACACGTCTCTTTCAGGGAAGGCCTTTCACAGTTCAGCAGGACAATGCTAAACCACACACTGCATCCATCATAATAGCATTGCTTCACAGAAGAAGAGTCCAGGTGCTGAACTGGCCTGCCTGCAGTCTAGACCTTTCACTAATAGAAAACATTTGACACACCATGAAATGAAAAATCTGCCAAAGAAGACCCAGGACTGCTGAGCAGCTAGAATCCTACATCAGACAAGTATGGGACAACATTCCTCTCCTCAGACTTCAGCAATTGGTCCTCATCACTAGCCAGTTGTTTATAGACTGATTTCCACATCATTGCATTCTGTTTTTATTTAAATTCTTGATTTTTTACACAGCATCCCAACTTTATGTATTTTTATGATTTGCAGATTTGCAACATTTTTGAAAATGAGGTTGTAAATGTTTTTTCTGTTTTTCTCCTTCTGTACATGGTAATCTGGTGAACCAACATAAGTACAGCATGGCTCCAAGAAGACATGATATGGTGGTGGATTAGAAAATGAATATGAATAATAAATTGCAACATGTGATGAACAAGCAAGCGGAGGGACAGTGGATACAAGTGGAGAGTTTGTTTATTAGAGTCCATACTGACTAGTGATGCACGATATCGGCGGCTGACATAATATTTGCCGATATTGTTTAGCCCCTGTGTGTCTCCTTTGTAACCCAGCTTCACACCCCACAATCTCAGCTTTGAAGCCTTCCTTCAAAGAGTCTGCTAGACCACCCACCTTGGAGTTTGGGTCAAAAAGGAAATAAGGGTCTCAAATACCAGTATTGCACCAAACACCTTCGCTGTCCTCAGCAAAATTTGCCATTTGCACACTAAGGCCAATTTTACCCGCCAAGGATGCAAAACAGCTCTCACAGAAACCCTTTATTAAACTCCTCATTCCTGCTTGGCACGCATGAGCAAAAGCCCCACCTCCCTGCCTGTGCCAAAGCCTGGCGTACATGTGCAGTTCACCCCGGGTCCTTTCGACAGTGTTATGGGGATGCAGGTTGCGGTTCACCGTACAGCCACCTGCTTTGAGTATCATGGTATCATGGTCATAAGTGCAGTAGGGAGCAGAGCACGTGTGCTAGAGACAGAGATCCTCTCTCTTGCACAAGCAGGCGTTCTTCTATGGAGCAGCGGGTGTTTCAGCTCGCTGTGCGCAGCTCATGTGCTAGGTAAATGTCGGGGCGGATGTCCTCTTCTCTCTTGGGGAATCCCCTTTACAGAGACTGGAAGTTGCACCCACAGGTGGTAGAAGCTTCCATAGGATCTCAGTCCCCCTTTTATCTCACAGACAGTTTCTGGAACAGTATGCCTTTGACATGACAGTTAAACTGAGATCAGAATATCTTTAGTACACCCAAGTTTTTCTGCTAGTTTTGTGCCTCTTATTTCTATTCCTGAATAAAGTCATCTTTATTAAATCATCTTTGTTTTATCTGCAGTAACAAAAACGCAGAAAGGTGTGCACCAGGATGACATCATCAAGGCTTTAAAGGGTCACATACCAAATGACTATGAAGTAAGAACAACACACACACATACAATAAAAATGTAATTTGGTGAAAAATATTTATTCCAAATTGTATTCATTTGATTAAAAACATTTATAGTCAAAAGAATAGCTGCACCCAGAAGGAAGTGTGGGATTGGGAAGGAAGACCAGGTTACCAGGAACAATAACTGATGAAAAATTTTGACTGATATGGGTAATATTTATTGAGCTACGCATACGTAAGTAGTGTCTCTCAGTATGGTGTCGGGCCACCATGTTTGCTAATGCAACATGCCAGACATGTCAGATGTCTCGAACCGTTAATCTTGGTGCTGACCACACAAATGCTGCTCCATTCTGAGTCACTCCATGATGGTCTGGAACCACACAATTGCAGTCTTTGGTGAGGTTGATGTGGTGTAAAGGGCAGTCATCGTAACGGTCTGCGTGCATGTAGTCCTGCGTCTTGCAGCCATCAGCCAATGGTGCTGGCGCTAACAGGAGACAGGGCATCACTGCCTGGTTGAATGTTCGCAGTCGTGGCTGTTTGGTCAATCAGAACATGTCGGACAATCCATCAGTTCCATCACTGACGCTTGTCAAACTGCTGGAATTGCTTTGGAACTCTTCTCTGAAACACATACTTCACTTCCAAGGAAGCTACCAACACAACAGCACGAATGGAAAGCACGCGCAACAACACAACCTATAGTCAATCAGGTACAGCAATTAAAAACCCGTCCTTGCTTATGTCACATGTGTGGCTGAGCGTAATTGCATGTCTCATGATGTCAAACCTACCCACCAAGTTTCATTCCTGACCATTGAAGAATAGGGTATCAAATTCACTAAAAATCCAACAGGCAGGGAATCAGACAGTCAGCAAATCTGCATGGTAATAAAGTTTGCACATGCCACATACTAAATGGCTATGAAAAGTGAACAACGCTCACACACACGCACACACACACAACAAACAAATAAATAAGTCCTAACTTATGTTATGTTTCTGATAAACTTGTGTTCTTTTTTTCTCTCGTGTTTAGTTCCGACCTGAATACTCAATGTCAGAGGATAATAAATACTACATCAGTAGCCCCACCCTGAATGATCAGATTCACTGCCTAATCAGCGTTATTGCAACAGACAAAGTTACCATAATGAACGATGAGATCCTCCAGAAAATGAAGAACATCAGAGCAGAAGCTAGTAAATTAGGTGAGTTCATTCTTACTTCTGTCATTTGATTCAGGAAGGAGAGTATGAAGTATAAATACATACACTGTAAAAAAAGGGTAAATGTTCTGGCAGCAGGGGAGCTGTAAATGTCTGTATAAAAACAGAAAAGTACTGTTTTATTAAAAATGTAGATAAACCGTAGAAACACCGTAATTATCTTTACCATAAAGATACAATGGGAAAGTACAACTCATATTTCCTATTGGCTCCTGGTATCATCTATCTGCATATTGTTTTATTCACCCTCTTCCAGTTGTTTTTATAGAGTATTGTATATATATTATACAGTATAAAACTGAGTTATATTGCTGTTGGCTGTGCAAGTGACTCTCTCTAAAGTGATCTTTGGGAGTTGTTGGACTGTAGGAATCCATCTGCTCACAATTAAATCAACATGAAGACTTGACAAAACAGAAAAGTCACCTGATGTGATGCAGTGTCACATGATCAAAATAGCACATTGAAAACCTAAATGAGTTTCTGTAGGACTGATACTAAACACCAATGTGGCTCAGCTGTTAATCTAAGTTTATAAGAAAGATACACTCAGTGGAAGACAGGTCAGAAGAGAAGACAACTTAAAGAGAGTGAATAAAACAAAATGTAAATAGATTGTATTGTATACAGTGTAATTAGCAAGCCTTCACTGACCCCATGGGGGCACACTTAGGGCCTCAGGTAGTAGCCTAAAACAATTTTCAGTCATTGGTCCCTCAGTGTGGACCCTTTACAGGCAGTGCTGTGTGGGCTTTGTGTGGTTATGCCGAAATCTACGTTCCAGGGGGCCACACTTTGGAATGGTGGTAAAAGTCAGATGCAGGACAGCCTATGCAGGGTCAGTGTTGGATTTATATGCCCACAGTAGCACATACATGTTAGCTGGGTGATCTACTTCTGAGGGTGTTTTGCTTGAAACTCAAAAATAATATTAAAGTTCTTTTCTGTATATACCTAAATAATCTGTTCAGCCTCTATCTGTCGTGTGTGCTGCAGGAATCCCTCAGCTGGTTTTCATGACAAGAGTGGACCAGGCATGCCAACTGACACAGAAGGATTTGACCAAGATCTACCAAACCAAGAAGATCAAGGAGAAGGTCAGGTCATTTGCTAGTTTGGGCTTAGCAGTAGTAGTTGTTGTAGTTAAACATCAGTAACGTCACTGTGTTTGTGTTTCCAGATGCAAGAGTGCAGTGCCAGACTCGGTGTCCCTGTGAACTGCATCTTCCCTGTAATGAACTATCATGAAGAGACCAAGGCAAATAACAATCTGAACTGCCTGATGCTGGAGGCCTTGACGCAGGCTGTGTATTCAGCTGATGACTATGTGAAAAAGTCTTCAGTCACCAAGGAGTAGAATGATTCTTCATATATGAAAAAGATCAGCATGAATCAGGAACCACCTTATGACGGATTGATTATTACATTAATACATTATTACACTTATGTATTAGATAAGATGGTGTGTATATGACGTAGTGTATACTAATATTTACAAAACTATGGCATCTGTAGCTGCTAGCAATGTAATTACTGGACCATGGCATGGCACTGTGTGCAGTGAGTGTCTAGCTTGAGAGTGGTCCACAACTCAAAAATATCCAGTCATGAGCAGCGCTGTGGTCATTAACTGACCAATCCTTAGAGGATGGCTAAAACAAACTAACCAATGCACGTCTACAGTGGGTCCAACTTTCGCACCACTAGCTTGTAAATAGGCCAATGACAAATATGAAAAGTATAACAGGATATGATATCTATTCAAAGTACTGATTTGTTTTATAACTTTTTCTAACAGTATACATTCATTATTCCAGCAATTGTACCAATAAATATTACAATGGAAGTAACAAATGTTCTCCTGAGGTCACACCACATGACTTGCTAAACCAGCCAAGCCATGCATTATTATTATTGTTACGATTATTATTGTTTTTGTGAAGTCCTTTGTTGTCAGTTGTGCCACATGGCGTTTGAATGCTTTTAAAGCTGCTTTGATAGTCATAAATATTACAAACTTAAAATTACGCCAAACTATTTTATTTGAATAAACTATCATCTTAAATAGATTTCTTAATCTGCTTAAATGGTCGAATGCTCATAACGGTTGGCATGTTTCGATTTTGGGAGGCATACATGTTGAAAATGCTTTCGCATATAGAAAATTTATGCATTCATAAACTATGTAATAGGTAAATAATTGGCTGAGACATGAAAAACATACATCATGTCATTGAAGATGGACGGGTCAGCAGGGAAGAAACTTGAAGGCTTGCTACATGGGGCTTTATACCAAATGCATAATCACTGAGTAACTTGTTCATAAATGAAAACTTGAGCATTTACGCTAATAATCATATAATGTAAGTTGACATAATATGATGTTGACATGATAATTTTCCTATTTGTATTAAAAACATAATTGTATAAGTCCTGCATTTTATTAAACGTTCAAATACCTTTGGTAATATATTACTTTAATTCATGTATAAGTGTACAGAACTGGGGTATATGTTTTCTAGACCTTTGTTTGATAAGTTCTATGATGCTTCATAACAGTGTAATCAAAGGAACAATTGTCAAATGTCAATACAGGTCATTTTCTTCACGAAGCTATTGCTGGCATTAATGTTTAAGTATTAATGGTATTAATGTTCATAAGTACTGAGATATTACTTAATACATATATTATTCAGTGCTTTTACATGTGTCATACAATGCCTGTGTGTGTAGCATTCAAAGCAATTGCAACACTGAGCGGCTGCTTATTTGTGTAATTTGCTGTTTTATTTATCATTTTAAATATATGTAATAATGTTGACAATGCATCAAAGTCGATAATCCCCAAGTTGGGAAGGAGAACTAAGAGAACTAAAGGACTAATTCCATTTTAAACGGCTTGTTAAATAAAAATAAATATTGTAAATTGTGAAAATACTGCATGGTTTCCCCAAAGTCCTCTAATGCTAAATTCCTCTGTCAAGTGGACATGGCTTTGAAACGATTGACTAGCAGTCTGGAATTCCCCCAGCAAGTGGAGCTATTTAGCATGCACGTCTCATTAGTGTTCGTCATTTAGAGAATAAACCTCAGCAGGGTCTAACCAGCACAAGTTTACAGTGACCACTTTAAAAACTAGAGATTAAAAACCTAAGTTGTAAGATTTTTTTTTGTTGAGATTTTGAGTTTCCCTGTTGTATTGAATAATGTATGTGAGTTAATTTACATAATTTTAATAATATATTTTCATTAATTCAGGTACAAAAATGATAAGAAACAGACAAATAAAGATCTAAACTAACATGCTATTGTTATTGGATTTTAGCATGGTACTGAATTTAAGTAGAGTTGACATTGTATACTTGAAAAAAAAAAAGTGTAAATAAACGTAATGTTCTGGCAGCAGTGGAGCCGGAAACTATCTGTATAAAAACAGAAAAGTACTGTTTTATTAAAAACATAGATAAATTGTCGAAACACAGTAATTATCTTTACCATAAAGATACAATGGGAAAGTACAACTCATCTTTCCCATTGGCTCCTGGTATCATCTATCTGCATATTGTTTTATTCACTCTCTTCCAGTTGTCTTCCTGTCTGACCTGCCTATATATGTATATTGAGTCAAAGACAAATATTTCATGTGATTGATTAATTCATTTTATTACATTGTTCCAATGTTTTACTTTTTTCAGTGTACCTGACAACTGATGACTGATATCTGATAACTAACAATTGATATCTGATACCTTACAACTGATATCTGATACTTTACAACTGATATCTGATACTGTACAACTGATATCTGACACTTTACAACTGATATCTGATACCGTACAACTGATGACTGATATCTGATAACTAACAACTGATATCTGATACCTGACACCCACATAACTGATTGCTGATTATTCTGGCTGATTTAGAAACGGGTGCTGGCTTGTTTGACAGTCTGTCTAAGGCAGTATTAATTTGCCAGTATTAAGTGCCAAATTAAAATCTCATTATTAACTGAAAAGTTTAAAACGATAGGGTCATAAATGTCAGCTATGGCTACTGATCTAACTGTTATGCCATGTAAAGCCAGTAACAAGTTTTAACTTTTGTTTGCTGCAAAATATACATCAGCCCATCTTTGAAGTCAAAGGTTGAGGCCCCCTTTTTAGCTTGTATCCCTTTAGTTTTCCTAATACGTATAGCTGTGACTCTGGAATTACAATAAAACTGGATCTAAACATTTGTCTTATCTATTTGCTACATAGACACTGTTGGTCTTTCAACTGTGTTCCTATTAGGAATACAATATTGCCCCTTAGGTTTTTAAAATTTGCCCCCTGAAACAGCTCCATTCAACCCTTTACAATTCCATGACATGTACTAAACCAAATTACAAGGTCCTGTATTAGTGGAGTATTGTTTTGAGCTGGCCAGATATGTTAAAGAGGATAATACTGGGTTGCTTGTTTAACAACCACTTAAGAAATAAACTGCACTGATAATTAAAGCTCACCATTCAAATCAAACCTAACTCAACCCCTACCTTCCTCCATACAACCTACAATACACACCTGCCCAACAACGTGTTTCTGACTCGCCACTTAGCTTCAGTGAAAATCACGTATGCTTCTTTAAACCAGACTCCTGTTAGTCTCAGGTAGACTTGTCAGGAGCTGCTTTTCTATGAAACCCCGCTTAGCTTCTTATGGGCTGTCAAAAGAGTACCTTGAGTCATCTATGGTGAACATCAATCTGGCTAGGTGAAAAGTTGCAGATGATTCTTCCGGTTCCAGGGTGCCATAGAGTGGCTGCAAGGGTGAGAGTTCTGGGAAATCTACAGTGTTTTTTGTGTTTTATCATCTTATTTCTTAGTGTTTTTGCACAAACCACTTTTAGGATCATTCAATATGATTCAAAAACTCCTCTGAATGTCCAATCATTGCTCAAGATGGACTTTAATACTAACTCGTGCATAGATGCAAATGGCTGCCCTTTCACAGCTCTTATGGCTCCTTGTCTACCAACATGTGCATGCGCTGCGGAGCAGGAAGAAGCACAGGAGAAGCAGATGCAGTGCCCAAAGACATCAGCTCAGTCATCCTCACTACAGTCTACATCCCAGCTCAGGCGGATAAGTCACGTGCATTGAAGGCTTTGTACAAGACCATCAGACTTGATCAACAGACAGAACGCTCACCCAGAGATTTCCACTCGAGGAGAAGAGACTCTTGACCACTGCTACACCTCACTTAAAGACAGTTACAACCCCCTCCCCCGCCCTGCCTTCGGCAAAGCTGAACTCCATTCTTGTTACATCAGTAAATGCACTGATGACATTGTTCCAAAAATCAATGCCAGAACATTTCCCAACCAGAAGCCCTGGATCAACACTGAGGTTCGGGCCAAATTAAGAGTTTAGGCTACGACCTACAACCCTGGTTACCTGGCAAGTTATAAGAAGGCCAGATATGACCTTCAGAGGACCATCAGGCTGGTCAAAAGGAACCATGTATAATACGAATGGTAACCAAAGAGCCAGAACAACTTCCAAAGAGATTAGAGGTGAACTCCAAGGTGAAGGTACATCGGTGTCAGATCGCACCATCTGTTGCAGTCTTAGGCAAAGTGGACTTAATGGAAGACGATCGAGGGGGAATCCACGGTTGAAAGCAAATCATAAAAAATTGAGACTGAAATTTGCCAAAATGCATATTGACAAGCCACAAAGATTCTGGAATGTCCTTTGGACAGATGAGACAAGACGGGAGCTTTTTGGCAAATCATACAGCTCTATTTTTACAGATGCAAATATGAAGCATACAAAGAAAAGAAGATTGTACCTACTGTGAAACATGGAGGTGGTTATGTTTTGGGGCTGCATTGCTGCATCTGGCACAGGGTGTCTTGAATCTGTGAAGGGTACAATGAATCTCAAGACTATCAAGGCAAATGTGCCACCCAGTGTCAGAAAGCTTGGTTTCAGTCACAGGTCCTGGGTCCTCCAACAGGATAATGACCCAAAACACACAGCTAAAAGCATCCAGGAATGGCTAGGAGCAAAGCATTGGACTATTCTGAAGTGGCCTTCTGTGAGCCCTGATCTAAGTCCTGTTGAATATCTGTGGAAGGAGCTTAAACATGCAGTCTTCACACCTGAGACAGCTGGAGCAGTTTGCTCACAAGGAGTGAGCCAAAATACCTGTGGACATGTGCAAAAGTCTCATTGAGAGTTAAAAAAATGGCTTGATTGCTTCAAAAGGTTGTGCAACAAAATACTAAATAAAGGGCACTATCATTTCTGTTTTCATTAGTTAATTTTCAGTACATTTTTATTTATTATTGCTTTTGTGAGTTTCAAGTTATTTCAGTGACCATTGTGGGTTTTTCTTTCTTTAATGGAAATGTACCAACAGTTTCATCCACGTGTATATATCATCTCTCTCTAAGATTATCTGTGTCTAATATATTGTACATATCAGAGAATTTCTACATAGGACCGCCCTGTCTGTGTATATTCTGTATTTTGTGTATTTCATATATATTTATCTTTTATTTAGTATTTTTAGTTAATATGTATATTAATATGTATGTAGAGTATTAACCTGAGCCTCACCACAAGCATTTCAATGCATGAATATCCTGACATGTTGTGCAAATGATAAATAAACTTGAACTTGAAACGTATCTATTGATTTCTAAGGAGTGAAATATATATTTTTATAGAAAGCCTCAAAGCATTGTTCAACATAACTATTGAAGTTGACCATCTAACGTTTGGTGTGAAGTCTTACATTAAAAGAAACAAAAGCTGAAGAATAAAACACATAAGCAGGCATGATATGTTCATCAGTCACCTCAAACACGCTTTCAGTTTTAATTTCCCAGAAATCAGGTATAGTGTCATAAGCACCCCTCCCTTCCTCCCTTCCTTCCTTCCCTTCCTCATTAAGTTAAAAATGGAAATGAAATGAGCGCATATAGGATCGAGCAGGTGCCGCAAACATAGAGTATCAGACAGAGCAGGAGAAGGAGACAGAGCTCAGCATCACTTCTAGTACAGGTAAGTTAAGCTGGTGTAACTTTATATAAGAGTTCTTAATATTACAGGGTTTATATGTAAATTACTGTTACAGCACGACATACTACCATAACTAAACCTGATACACTTCCAAATCTTATAATGTAGGTTTGTGTAGTTCTGCATTCTTCAACTTCTTATTTCTTTGTGATGTTATTTTTTGTGTCATGTACTCAAAAAAAATCAGAAATGCAAATGTTCACTGTATGATATTATAAAAATATAAAAATCTTTTATCTGCTTCTATCTGCTTTATATTTTGAGTTTAATGTAACATTTTTTTATTAATCATCCAATTTAACATTGACATTGTTGCCAACAATGTTCTTAAAAATAAAAATTAAATATTAAAGTGCTTCTGTCGATGCTTTGTACAGTGAAGGGTCTGACTATGAATCTAACCCAGATTTAATTATATTTCTTCTCAGTGGCCCAGAGATCTCTTTCAAGCACAGTATGGTGTAGCCACAGAACTGTAATAAACCACCTCACAGGTTATTACTTACAAATGATATACTAATCACATTATAATCATTTGTCAGTTTTAAAACTGAATGTCTCATTCTATATATACCCACTCTTACTGCACAAGAAAATCACAGTTCCGTTGATTTAAATGGTGTTAATAAGTACATTTTAAAGTACAATTTAACCAATGATAAATCCAATGGAGCCTTACGAACACAAGCATACATATAATATGAAGCATGATGGCAAGTAATCTGAACATTCAGAGAGCTTTTTCAAATCTGCAGGAGACCCTGCTGAATAATGTGCTCAGAGGTGGGTTATATATTACTGAAGAACTAATAAAGAGTAATAACTAATGACTACTAATACAGTTATATTTGTCTTCCAGAAATTCAACATGGGTTCATCTGCAACAAAACCTGGTGAGTTTAAATGATCCAGTCCAAATAGGACTCAATGTTCACAATGCCGAGCCACACCTACCTACACATTTCATGACAACAGATATAAGCCTATACAGATATTTATAAAGGGTTATTCCAACAAGCATCACTTGACAATCATGACAAAAGCAGTCTATATGACAACTGATGCCTGTTGTTATATATATATACATATATATATATATATATATATATATATATATATATATATATATATAACAACATTATATAACATTATATATATATATATTATATATATAGCTGTTTACTTACCAGTCTAGAAGAAACAATCAGCATCAAACTTCATCTCTTTACTCTCCAAGAGCGTCTCCAGCGGTGGCAAGCAGCACCAATGCTAACACAGTTCTATTTAATTGGGTTCATTACTTTGCTGCTGAATGTGATTTCTTGCCATGAGCAGGCAGTGGTGGTGATAATCATTGCTTGCCAAGAGCTTCAGCCTTTGTTGCATTTAGATTTTAATGTTGTGACCAGCAGCAGCACCTTCAACATGATTGATAAAAGGTTAGAATACATATATCTTAATGTACAAACACAGATCAAAATGGGCTTACTTAGGGGCTTACTTCCCTGTTGGATGAGTATTTTTTCCTACTGTTTCCAACAGAATTTGCCTCGGTTTTGGCTGACAAACAAGTGAAAGAAGGAGAAGACGTTATTCTTCACTGTGAAGCAAACACAGAAAAAGTAACAGCTAAGTGGGAGAAGAACGGTCTGAGCTTGCGATGTGTGGCAGACAAGTACATAAAATACCAAAGTGGTAAACTGTTCACCTTGAAAATCAAGAACACTAGAAAGGAAGATGAAGGGAATTACACTTTAACCCTGGAGAATAAGTTTGGTAATGTGTCATGCTCTGCCATGGTCACTGTTGGTAAGTATGAGTTCTGCACTTGAGTGACTAAGATCTTTATGCAAACACTAACAGACTGTAGAAAAATATATATGTCCATTTTGAATTTGAACACATTTCCAACAAGGTGGAACAGGGGCAACAAATACATTTCCATAAATTGGGAATGTTGACTTGTCAAACCACATTACACACTTCATTGTAAAAACGTTTTCCAGAGCCCATGTGGTGATATCCATCATGGAAGCATGCCAGTATTTTATCCAGTGACATCTGAAGGGTCGAAAGTCCTTTCCATTTCCATTCAGTTGTTGGTTTTTGGCCTTCTTTTTCTTCTTCTTAGGATTCCCCTGAATCTTTGATGATGTTATGTACTGTAGAGGGAGAAAAGTTGTTCAATTCATTAAGAAACTTTATTTTATATTTAGTATTTAATATTTTGCTGATGTATTTTTCTGATGTTAAGTTGCAATCTTTAACCCATCCCTGCTCATATAAAGGTCTCTACCAGAAAAGCTGAGACAAGGGCAACTTAACGAGGAATATTGTGAAAGGTTTTCTGGTCAATTCACGTATTACTGCTTTCTATTTAGGTTTTTGTATATCTAGATTTATATATAAAATCTAACTACTGGTAACGGATAGTAAAGCTGAGGTCAGTTCCTGTAAGTCATAAGATAAATTCAGTTACAACTGTTAACTACTGGTAGTGAAATCAAAGGTTTATTATGAAGGTTATGGAGAAAACAAGGTTTTGAACATTTCGCATAAATTTAAGGAGTTTTTGAAATTAGCATATGTTGATGTAGCTATAGTGATACGTCCCATATTGTTCCCTGTTAAAGTTTAACCCTGAGAAGATTTGCTTCTACAATAACTCATGCATTTTTTGCAGAACTCGAAGAATGGAGGACAGTGGAATGGAAGTAAGTCCAAAGTCTTTAACATCATATCATATGTTTACCACATTCCCTTATATAGCTTAAATTTTATATTCAATTCACTTAAGAAAAAAAAAAAAAACAGAAACCAAACAACAACAACAACAACAAGACAGTATAATAATAATAATAATAATAATAATAATAATAATAATGTTATGACGGTTGACACATACTAAAGCCTTAAAAAGGATATAGGTCCAAATTTTTCCCACCATTAAATTCAAAGGCCAGTGTCCGTTCATGGTAAGTGGGGGGTGGGGGGATGTATTAGTGGGTAACCTACACATCTGTGAATGTGCCTTTACCACCAAACATATTTTTGGAGCAACATACACTGCCTGGAAGACTGCTTTTCTTTTCCACGTCAATACTTAACACGACAATATCGTTAGTGGGGAAGGAGCCACAGAAACAGACAACGATTCTCTCCATGGGTGTCTCCAGGTCTCAGCAATGCACATACCGCTCCACGTTCACACAGCAGCCCAGCCAGTAGAACCTCTGCCGTAAACGCTTTGGGCAATCTTGTGTACACCAGCTGCTCCATGCACCACGCTCAGCACCGTCTTCTGCTAACTGCAGCTGAGCAGGAATATTGATGAGCCCATGTTGATGAGCGTGGTGAGGCCTGGTGATGCCACATTCTATTCAGAGTCCGCGGTAGGGGCAGCCCTCCTCTCGTTTCATGTTGGCTCAGGCTCGTAGCATTGGCAAGCCTATCACAGGTCATTCCCTCCTCTGACTCCACATAGCACTGTGCTACTTGGACTGATGTCTTTTTAGCTCGGAAACAAGAAGCAGAAGGCAGACATTATGTTTTTTGGTGCCATTTTTAAATGAATGCAGGTCAAACAGAATATACGGATCACTGCTTTCTGCTTTTATGATCATTTCACATACTGAGCCATAAGGTTCATAATAGGTTCATAGTAACATGTCAAAAACAGGACCGCTTTAAAAGTACTAGTAATAAACTTTTGTCCATAAATCCTGATTTCCTCAAATGTCATGTGGCACACCTGACAGCAAAAGTAGGCAGGGTCTTATGTCATTAAGAAGAACTCAATGAACTTCATGGCACAACACCAAGGTCAGTAAGTGTATCTTGGCGATGCTCTGAGAGAATCTATCAGATTCTCTGATACCAGCCAGAAGTCTGAGTGGTGAGACTAGGTTGCAGTAAAGTGTCTCTAAACTGTAATGCTAACAGCCTAAGCTAGTCAGCGATGTTTATTACATCACCACACAACCAAAGAAAACCTTATCCAGTTCCCCTTTCTTCCTTTCTTCACATTTTTGCTTCACTTTAAGTTTGCTTTGAGATTTGAAGGGTCATTTATTCTGTATGCAAGTCCATCAATTACATACCAATACACTACATCAACTAGACAGTGTATTAGGTATTGAAATAGCACTACATTTCCAAAGTCATCTGCCCTGCTCGGTTGACAAAGGCAATCTCAAACTTTCACCAGGCAAGTTTGAGAAGTACCTGTACTGACCCAGGATTTCAGTATCAAAACAACGGACTCATTTTACAACCCACAACTTTCCCCAAAACCAGTACTACAAACTGTTTGTTTTCTTTTTCCTTCCCAGTCCAAATCCAATGATCACACATCTACAGAACTTTGAAATTAGCAGTGGTGAAGTCACAGAGCTTCGATTTCTCCTGCAGGGACTGACTGGAGCAGGGATATCCAGCGTCATCAACACCATCAAAACCATTTTTGAAGGACACCAGTTCATGAACTTTCTGGCTGCTCCAGATTCAACTGGCAAGAGTTTTACAAAAACGGTGAATCCACTTGTGAGGTATACAGGATTTAGTCAAAATTACGTATTACAGATTCAATGGTCAGGACCCCCACGGGACCACCACAGAGCAGGTATTATGTGGGTGGTAGATCATTCTCAGCACTGCAGTGACACTGAAGTGGTGGTGGTGTTAGTGTATGTTGTGCTGGTGTGAGTGGATCAGACACAGCAGTGCTGCTGCTGGAGTGTTTAAACACCTTACTGTCACTACTGAACTGAGAATAGTCCACCAATATTAATAATAGTCCATAATAAATAACAATAGTCCACCACACAGTATTTCTAGCAGCACTGCTGTGAATGATCCACCAGTACCAGCACAGCACACACTAACACACCACCACCACCACGTCAGTGACACTGCAGTACTGAGAATGATCCACCACCTACATAATACCTGCTCTGTGGTGGTCTCGTGGGGGTCCTGACCATTGAAGAACAGGGTAATAAAGTATACAGAGAAACAGATGGACTACAGTCTGGAACTGTAGAACTACAGAGTAACAGGGGCTTGGTTTGTGAACTTTCAGTATTTCTACTACCAGGAGTGCTCTTTTAAAGAGCCCCCAAGTATTTACCCTTTGTATGTTTGTTCTTAATTAATTAAATAACTAATTAATTGTTTATTTATTTATTACTATGCATTTCCAGTATGACAAGTTCTCTGTTGGATCCCTACCTTTCGCATTCTGCGATGTGATGGGTCTGCAAGCAGATGGAATGGAAGGCAAGTTATTAGTCATACACTGTGGTCATTCAAAGTGCCTGGTGTCGAGGCTCTTTTAACACTCTCTGTCAACTGGTTTCATTTAACAGCAGCTTAGTAGCTCAACACTGCTATTCCATGCTTCACCTTAGACATGACTGACTGACTGGCTCCTGATGATCTGAGAGCTCTGCTCAGCTCGTATGACTGCAGCATATCAGATAGATAAGCTGGTTCTACAGCATTATGCCATTTATAGACCAGTAATAGTACCCTAAAGTCTAATTTGTAACATGCTAATAGCCAGGATTTAAGAAAAGGGACGAAGTGTTCTCATCTTTTACTCCTCGTGAGAACTCTTATAATGGCAGCTGCATTTTGAATCTCTTGACCCTGTTTCATTCTCTTTTTGGAAGTCCAGTTCGGACACTATTACAGCAGTTAATTCAGTTAGAAAAAGAAGTGAAACGTGGATGAGTTCCCCTCCATCATTGGTTCAAAACCTTACTATAGGAAACAGCCTTTTGTAACCGACCACGGAAGTACAAATGGCAGCATGTTTGGCAGCTGGCCGACAGATCAGTCACAGCAGTGATAAAGGAGCACCCGTCCCATATATAAACAGGTGCAGCTCCCAAATTCATCAGGCTACCTCACTTCCATGAAGATCTGGTGTTGAACCTCATGCTCCACTAATTTGAGTTTGTGGCCGTGTGATGAACTTTTTGTGGTGGGTAATAGAGCTCTCTGTCTAGCCTTAGTGACAAGGACAAGCCGGAAATCTTCAACGCTCCTGTAATCCCTGACAAGCTGTTCAGCCATTCTGTAATGGCCAACAAAAATTTACCCACATCCCGAATGGCTGGGTCTGGTCCAGGATCAATTTGAGTGCAACGGATTTGCCTCCTGACGTGATCGCTTCCATCCAGCGTGCTAGAGCTTTATCCATACAGTCTGTCTATGACTCCCAGTGGCGTGTGAGTTCTGGGGCAAGAGTAAAGGTATAATCTCCTTTTTGTGCTTGGTGTTGGGTGTGCTTTGCTTTCTGCATGATCTGTTAGATCAAGGCAGAGCCTTTTTCTCCACTGCATTACATCTGGCCGCTATTTCAGCATGTCACGTAAGTTTTGACAGTGCCACTGTGAGCAAACAACAATTGGTTTGCTGTTTCATGAGAGGTGTGTGCAGACTATGTCCGATCTCCAAGCCTTTATACTTAAGATTCTCTCCATTAAGATTACTGCTTGCACATATATATATATATATATATATATATATATATATATGTATACTGCATACATATATACATATATATATATATATATATATATATATATATATATATATGGCAAGCCAAACAGGAAATATTGAATGAACTTTGATATATATGGAATGAAC
>CM067480.1:5330299-5344320 GCA_034552555.1 Semaprochilodus insignis
CATTTCAGGGTCCTGGAGTGGCCTAGCCAGTCTCCAGACCTGAACCCAATAGAAAATCTTTGGAGGGAGCTGAAACTGAAAATGTTGCCCAGCGACAGCCCCGAAACCTGAAAGATCTGGAGAAGATCTGTATGGAGGAATGGGTCAAAATCCCTGCTGCAGTGTGGTCAAGAACTACTGCAAACCTGGTCAAGAACTACAGGATACGTCTGACCTCTGTAATTGCAAACAAAGGTACTAAATATTAAGTTCTGTTTTTCTATTGTGTCTAAGTCCGGAGTGAGGTCTGTACTGTTTATATAAAAACAGACAATAGCCGAAAGAATGAACACATAATCAGGCATGATATGCTTTCAGTTTTAATTTCCCAGAAATCAGCCCTTTATAAGATATATAAGCACCCCACCCATGCACCTTCATCATGGGCTTAAACATGGAAGTGAAATGAGTGCGTATATAATCGAAAAGGTCCTGCAAACACAGAGTGTCAGACAGAGCAGGAGAAAGAGACACAGAGCTCAGCATCACTTCTAGTACAGGTAAGTTAAGCTGGTGTAACCTTATATAAGAGCTCTTAATATTACAGGGTTTAAATGTGAACTACTGTTACAGTCACATTACAATAATGAAACCTGATATATTTAAAAACCTCATAATTCTTGTCAAAGTATTCTTTACATCATGTACTAAACCAAGTTTATAGTAGTAGTAGTTAATAGTAAGAAATGCAATTGCTCACTGTATGATTTTTGATGGTTTGCTTGCATATAGACAAACAATACAGGTAATACATCCTCTACAGGGGACTTAACTTAAATGTAGACTTTTCCTGCAAATTGTTATTTCCTGCAAAGTGCTATTAATTTGTAGAATTTAACACAGTGGCATATAGTATATAATATATATTATATGTTACATTATATGTATTATACTTTATAAAAATTTTGAGAACACATGTTGTTTTTTTTCTGTTAGATTTTCCAAATTAAAATATGCAATACAAGATATGTTAACAAATTAGGAAAACATGTCACAGTCTTTTGCATATGACTATACTGACCACTTAAAAGTTCAATTGGACAGCATCCAGTAAGATCTGAGCTTAATGAATCTGTAAAATTCTATGCTTTATCAGCCAGTCATTGCATTATTGCTGAATTTGCATTTGTTTGATTGTTTTGTTAACCTCACACATTCTCTTTAAGTATAACGTAGAATTCATGTTTGGCTGCAGTGGCAAGCTCAAAGCATAATGCTGCTACCAACATGCTTTACAGTTTGGGTCTAATATTTAATTTAACATTATTAACTATGCGATATAACATTATGTTGTTGCCAACAATATCCTTTAAAACGAAAACACAAATATTTTTATAGGTGTTTTGCAGGGGAAGGGTCTCACTGAGAATGACTGGCCTATAAACCCAGACTCAACTATCTTTCTTCTCAGTGGCCCAGGGATCTCTTTTGAGTACAGTATGGTGTAGCAACATAGCTTAACTGCAACAAGCCAACTCACAGGTTTCTGATCTGTATATAAGGCAGTTCTAATACAGGCACTACTAACACAGTTACTTTTGTCTTTCAGAAATTCAAGCATGGGGTCATCTGCAAGAAAACGCGGTGAGTATAAATGATTCATAATGCTACACCACACCTACCTACACCTTTCATGACAATAGATATAAGCCTATACCCATATTTATAAATGTAAATGGTTATTCCAACAAGCGTCGCTTATCATAACAATCATGACAAAAACAGTCTATATAACTGATGCTTGTTGGAATATATATATATATTTTAAATTGCTACAGTGGGGGTGCTGACCACTGAAGAAAACAATAAAAGTGGGCTCCTATATGGTATGGTGTAACTGATAAAATGAACAATGAATGTAGAAGCAAAGAGAAGGTTTAATGTTGTATGTGGTGTATATAAACTGTGGCAGCAGCCTGGGGATAGTCAGACCCACACTACTGGCCAACGACTGGTCAGAGACACATAGACTAACACCAGTGTGAGTGAATCAGAGTGCTTTACTTATCCATTTGTAAATGCTATCAACTCAAATCAAAATGGGCTTCCTTAGCCTTCTTTATATATAGTCTATTGCCTACTTTCCCTTTTTCCCAGTTTTTAAAGTGGGCATGCTCCTCCTCTGATCCAACGCAGCTGTCCCTGATCAGGGAGAGGTGCACCTACCACAAACTGGTGGGACACAGTGACTCCCCCTCTCCACTGCCACAATATCTATATAACATTAGACTGTTTTTATTTCCTAATACACAGACACATAACATTTCAGACACCCTGAACATAATTCCCTGTTAGATGAATATTTTTTTCCTAAAAATCCCATCCTACTGTTTCCAACAGAATTTGACTTGGTTTTGGCTGATCAACAAGTGAAAGAAGGAGGAATCGTTACTCTTCACTGTGAAGCAAACACAGAAAAAGTAAAAGTTACGTGGGAGAGGAACGGTCAGAGCTTGCAATGTGTGGCAGACAAGCACATAAAATACCAAAATTACACAAAGTTCGTTTTGGAAATCAAAAACGCTAAAAAGGAAGACGAAGGGAGATACACATTAACGCTGGAGAATAAGTTTGGTAGTGTTTCATGCTCTGCCATGGTCATTGTTGGTAAGTACGAGTTCTGCACTTGAGTGACTAAAATCTTTGTGCACACACTAACAGAATGTAGAAAAATATATATGTCCATTTTGAATTTGAACACACACTCATCATCTAAAGAACAGCTGCACCCAGAAGGAAGTGTGGGATTGCAGTGCTATTGGGAAGGAAGATAAAGGTTACCCGGAACAAGAAATGATGATAAGTTTAGACTGATATGGACAATATTTATTGAGCTACACATACATAAGTAGTATCTCTCAGTATGGTGTCAGGCCGTCATGTCTGCTAACACAACATGCCAGACATCTCGGCATGGAGTTGTAGAGGTTCCTAATGGTGTCCTGCGATAATCCATCCCATGCAGCTTGAATATTCTCACACAGTTCCTGCAGATGTTGCGGTAGGGGTGGAGGTGGAGTGATACCAGGCCTACTGGACATGTGACAACAAACCATTCATCTTGGCGCTGACCACAGTGCCTCAACACACGGATTCGTTGGTTGTCTCCACCAAGACAAAAGTGGGACTCCCATAGATGACCTGCTCCCATTCTGAGTCACTCCATAATAGTCTGGCATGACACCATTGCAGTCGTTGGTGACGTTGACGTGGTGTTAAGGGCAGTCGTTGTAACGTTCTGCATGCATGTAGTCCTGCGTGGTGCAGCCGTCTGACAATGGTGCTGGCGCTAACAGGATGTTTCATGGAGGGCATCACTGCTTGCTGAATGTCAGTCAGGTACAGCGATAAGGTCCGTTCTTGCTGGCTGAGCATGAAACTTGAATCACAATGTCAAACCAACCTACCAAGTTTCATTCCTGTTGACTGATTCCTTCTGGGTGCAGCTATTTGTTGACAATGGGTGTATTTCCAATAAGCTGGGACATTTAAACGTTACTGCCAATTCTTTGGAACATAGAGCTGAGGTCAGTTTGAATAAGGCATAAGATGTAAGTACAGAAGCTACCTGTCTAATACCAGTGCTAAACGCAAGAAGCTTTTGAGTTGATTTTGTAATTAGCTTATGTTAAACTGGCCATAGGGAAACATCCCATAATGCTCCCTGTTAAAGTTTAAACATGTTCTTCTTTGGTTGAGTGTTTATTTGCTTCTACAGTAACTCACGCTTTTCTTGCAGAACACGCAGAATGGAGGACAGCGGAATGGAAGTAAGTTTACAATTTTTATCGTATCATGTTACTACAGATAAGCAATAGGAACATTGTCAGCAAAGGCAATACAAGTGAGCACTGCACCCACTTACATAGCTTGAAGTTCATATTCATTTAAAAAAACAGAAACCAAACAACAACAAGAAGAACGTAGAATAATAATGCTATGATGGTTGACACAGAAGACCTAAAAGGTCATGCGTCCGGCAGTTTAACTAGGACATTGTTGGCTGTCTGTGTATGAAAGGCTGTAACTCTGTGTTAAACTGCAAGTGAGCAATGGAGAAAAGGGTTAAAAGAGCAGGTGAGTTCCAGCAGGGCTGAAAATGAGGAACACCAGCAATGCTCCAATTGTGGGTACCTTTATGCAAAGGCATCTGGTGCAGGGATAGTATTACCTTTAGCCATTCTAGCCAGCCACTATTTGGATTGTGGCACTAAGCGGCACATGATTGGACTCAACCTGGCTATCCATCTGTCCATCCATCTTCTTATACCACTTAATCCAGCTAGGATCATGGTTGTAGAAGGGAAAGCAGAGAAGCAGACGGCCCTGTCCCCAGCATCTTCCTCCAGCTCATTCTGGGGGATCCCCAGTCGTTCCCAGGCCAGCTTCGAAATATAGCTGCTCCAGTGAGTCCTAGGACGACCTCTGGGTCTCGTCCAGGAAGGGCCCAGGGGGCATCCAAATCATATGTCCAAAACCACCTCACCTGGCTCCTTTCAATGTGAAGGAATAATGGCTTTACCTTGAGCTCCTCACGAGTGACTGATCTCCTCACCCTATCAAGCAAAGTGCGGCCCACCACCCTGTGAAGAAAGCTTATTTCCACCACTTATGTTTGTGATCTCATTCTTTTGATTATTATACAAAGCTCATGACCATAGGTGAGGATGGGGATGTAGACTGACCGGTAAACAGAGAGCTTTGCCTTACGGTTCAACTACCTCTTCACTACTACAGTGCGGTACAGTGACTGTCTCAGCCTGTAACCAATCTCTGTAACCGAGGGACTTCCCATCATTCGTGAACAAGACTCCAAGATACAGATAGAGGGGGCATGACATCCTTTTCCTTGACAGAACCATGGACCAGTGTCTCGCAACTGTAAGGCTAGCAGGCTAAGCTCCACTAAGTATGCAGGTACATCTAACCAACTGGGCAGTGTATTTAGGTATTCAGCCATGACTACATTTCCAAAGTCATCTGCTCTGCTCTGTTGACAAAGGCATTCTCATACTTTCACCAGGCAAGTTTGAGACCTACCTGTACTGACCCAGAACTTCAGTCTCAAAACTAGGGACTCCCTTGTTGCTTATAACCCACGACTTTCTCCCAAATCCAGTACAGACTGTTTGTTTTCTTTTTCCTTCCCAGTCCAAATCAAATGACTGAAGATCTACAGAACTTTCATATTAGCAGTGGTGAAGTCACAGAGCTTCGATTTCTCCTGCAAGGACCAATTGGAGCAGGGAAATCCAGCATCATCAACACCATCAAAAGCATTTTTGAAGGACGTCAGTTTATCAACTGTCTGGCTGCTCCAGATTTATCTGGCAATAGTTTTACAAAAAAGGTGAGTCCACTTGTGACTAATTTGGGATTTAGTCAAAATGATGTATTACAAATTTTAGGAATTTGATTTAAGATTATGAAGAAATACACTCCACTTATATTAACAAATCATTTTCTTACATGATTATTAGAGTCTGTAGACATTTTGTGCTGCTCCAGTACTTAAACACTCGTCTGGACGCTACTATCCTACTATCCTTTGATTTATGACTTCGCAGTTCTACCGTTACAGACTGTAGTCCATCTGTTTCTCTGTATACTTTATTACCCTGTTCTTTAATGGTCAGGACCCCCACAGGACCACCACAGCGCAGGTATTATGTGGGTGGTGGCTCATTCTCAGCCATGCAGTGGTGACACTGATATGGTGCTGGTGTGAGTGGATCAGACACAACAGTGCTGCTGGACACCTCAGCGTCACTGCTGGACTGAGAATCATCCACCAGCCAAAACTATCCAGACAACACCATCCTGTGGGCAGCATCCTGTGACCACTGATGAAGGACTAGAGGATGACCGACACTGCACTGTGCAGCAGCAGATGAGCTGTCGTTTCTGAATGTACATCTACAAGGTATAGCAGCAAGGTAGGAGTGTCTAATAGAGTGGACAGTGAGTGGACACAGTGTTTAAACACTCCAGCAGCAGCCCTGCTGTGTCTGATCCACTCACACCAGCACAACACACACTAACACACCACCACCACGTCAGTGTCACTGCAGTGCTGAGAATGATCCACCACCTACATAATACTTGCTCTGTAGTGGTCCTGTGGGGGTCCTGACCATTGAAGAACAGGGTAGTAAAGTATACAGAGAAACAGATGGACTACAGTAGAGCTACAAAGTGACTTGGGTCTTGGATCATCACTTTTGCCACTGCAGTATAATATGGCTGTTAGGAAAGTATTAGCTTTGTGATTAGATATTGTACTGTTTCCAGTACGAGAAGTTCTCTGTTGGATCCTTACCTTTCGCCTTCTATGATGTGATGGGTCTGGAAGTCTATGACAAGGAAGGCAAGTTATTTATATCACACCTTTCATACACTGTGGTCATTCAAAGCGCTTTAGAATTGAGACAATACACATATAATTCTAATTAATTTACAAGAAATGCCAGCTGGATTCTAAGCATGCTTAAACATGAAAGGAGATCTCACTGGTTTTGGACCTCATGCTCCATACCTTTTGCACCACCATTTAGAGTTTGGGAGGCGTAATGGGCTTATCAGTTGTGGGCGAGAGAGCTGTCTGGCCAGATCTGTCTAGCCTTAGGGACAAGGAGAAGCTGGACATCCTTAATGCTCCTGTTGTCCCTAAAGACCTGTTTAGCCCCTGTGTGTCTCCTTTGTAACCCAGCTTTATGCCCAACATAGTCAGATTTGAAGCCCCAGCCTTCCTTCAAAGAGCCTGCTTGACCACCCAGCGACTTGATCCCCTCCACCTCGGCTACTTCGCAATGTGGCGCTCCGGCACAGAAACAGAAGGTTACACTGTCCTTGGCTTCCTCTGACTCCATGACATGTTCACCCAGTCATCCACGCTGTGTCATGGCCATCACGGATGCCCCATCATACAGTTCATGCCCTGCCACAGAGACAAGGATCCTATCTCAGCCTTCCTTGGACTTTGGCTCAAGAAGGAAACAAGGGTCTCAAAAAGCAGCATTGCACCAAACACCTTCCTTGTCCTCAGCAAGACCACTATTTGCACACCAAGGCCAATTCTACCCACCTCTCTCTTTCACAAGCAGGCGTTCTCCTGTGGAGCAGCGGGTGTTTTAGCTCACTGTGCGCAACTCACGGGCCATATGAATGTTAGGCCGAATCTCCTCTCCAGGGGGAATCCCCTTTACGGAGACTGGGGGATGCACCCACAGATGGTGAAGCAGATTTGGGAGAACTACAGCAGAGCTACCATATGATCTCAGTCCCCCTTTAATTTCATAAATATATGATTATATGAACAGTATGCCCTACTAATAGGATGTGTTGGGGGCTGGGGCTTCTACCCCCCTCACCTCATTCACCTCATCTTCTCTATTCTTTGGTAGCCAGGGTTCTCTTAAGGCCCTGTTAACGTGGTCCATTTTACTCCCTCTATCCTGGTTGTTCTTGTCTGAATCAGACCAGTTTGGAAAACATGTACTTCTGGAGTTGGCTACATCTTTAGTGAGATACCAATCCAATGATGTAAGGGAGTGCTAGGTTACTTATAGTAACCCCTGTTTTCTGAATCAGGAGTGAGGTATCTCACCACACGTCCTTCCCTGCACTGAGGTCAGAGTATCTTTAGCATACCTGTTTACCTGCTAGTTCTGTGCATCTTATTTCTTTTCCTGAATAAAATTATCTTTAATTTTATCTTTAATCTTTATATGACTGCAGGAAAAAAACAGCAGAAAGACCAAAGAGGTTTGCACCTGGATGACATCATCAAGGCTTTAAAGGGTCACATACCAGACAACTATGAAGTAAGAACAACATGCATACACACACACACACACACACATGCACACACACACACTCTCTCTCTCTCTCTCTCTCTCTCTCTCATAAACACACACACACACACACACTATAAAAGATTAAACTGGCAAGAGTTTTACAAAACAGATCCACTTATGGGAAACATGGTGAAATATATTTATTCCAAATTTTATTCATTTGATTTAATAAACTCATCGTCTAAATAATAGCTGCAGCCAGAAGGAAGTGTGGGATTGGGGGGGAAGATAAAGGTTACCTGGAACAATAAATGATGATACATTTAGACTGATATGGACAATATTTATTGAGCTACACACAGAAGTAGTGTCTCTCAGTATGGTGTGTGGCTAACGTAACATGCCAGATGTCTCAAACTGTTCATCTTGGCGCTGACCATGGTGCCTCCACACACGGATTCGTTGGTCATCTCCACCAAGACAAAAGCGGGATTCCATTCTGAGTCACTCAAAGACAGTGTGGCACGATGGCATTGCAGTATTTGGCAATGCTGACGTGGTGTTAAGTGCAGCCGTTGTAACGGTCTGTGTGCATGTAGTCCTACGGTGTGCAGCCGTCAGTCAATGATGCCTGATGACTCATGGAAAGCATCACTGCTGGCTGAATGTCTGCAATGTTGAGACACTCTGCGCAAGTCGGACAGTGTGTCGGTTCTCCCTCTCCGTGGTTTGTGTAGGTCTCCCAGATCCTTCATGTCACTGGTGCGTGCCTTCTTCTATCCACTGCCGTGCAATATATCGATGAGACCATTCCAGTTGCTTTTGAACTCTTCATTGAGGAATACTTTGCTTGCAAAGAATGCTACCAACCAAACAGCACAGAATGGAATACAGAACTGAAAGGAGTCTAAAAGGAAATCACTATAAACAAGGCGGCCTTATATAGCCAGTCAGGTACAGCGATAAGGCCTGTCCTCGCTTATGTCACATGCACCATCAAACGTGAAAATTGTTTTATTGCTGTGGGTTGATTCCTTCTGGGTGCAGCTATTCTTTTGATGATGAGTGTAACCACACAAACAAAAGCAAACAAACAAACAAACAAATAAATATGTAAATCTTAACTTATGTTGTGATAAACTTGTGTTGTTCTTTTATCTCTCATGTTTAGTTCCAGCCTGAAGCCTCAATGTCTGATGATAATAAATACTACATCAGCGATCCCACCCTGAATGACAAGATTCACTGCCTAATCAGCATTATTGCAGCAGACAAAGTTACCATAATGGATGATGGAGTCATCCAGAAAATGAATAACATCAGAGCTGAAGCTACTAAATTAGGTGAGTTCACTTTTACATCTGTCATTTGATCCAAGAAGAAACACTAGTGAAGAAACGTATGAAATATTAATATATAAGCAAGCCTTCACTGGGGGCACACTTAGGGTGTCAGTTAGTAGCCAAAAACAGGTTAGGGCCCATTGGATTTTTCAATCATTGGCCAGTGATTGGCCCCTCAGTGTGGGCCCTTTACAGGCAGTGCTAAGTGTGGGTTTGTGTGGGTTTGCCCAAATATATGTTCTAGTGGGCCACACTGTGGAATAGTGGTGAATGTCAGATTCAGGGCAGCCTACGCGGGGCTGTGTTGGATTTATATGTCCACAGTTAGTCCACAGTGGGGACAGTAGCACATACATGTTTGCTGGTCTACTACTGAAGGTGTTTTGCTCAAGAACTCAAATTAAAATTATACAGGTTCTTTTCTTTACATACCCACACAACCTGTTCAGCCTCTATGTATCTCTGCTGTCTGTTCTGCAGGAATCCCTCAGCTGGTTTTCATGACAAAAGTGGACCGGGCTTGCCAGGTGACACAGAAGGATTTGACCAAGATCTACCAAAGCAAGAAGATCAAGGAGAAGGTGAGTTACTTTGCTGGTTTGGGCTTAGTAGTTGTAGTTGTAGTTGAAATATACTAATGCCACTGTGTGTGTGTGTTTCCAGATGCAAGAGTGCAGTGTCAAACTGGGCATCCCTATGAACTGTATCTTCCCTGTAGTGAACTATCATGAAGAGACCAAGGTGAATAACAATCTGAACTGTCTGATGCTGGAGGCCTTGACGCAGGCTGTGTATTCAGCTGATGACTATGTGAAAAAGTCTTCAGTCACAAAGGAGTAGAATGATTCTTCATATATGAAAAAGATCAGCATGAATCAGGAACCACCTTATGACTGATTGATCTCATTATTACACCTATGTATTAGATAAATGGGTGTGTATATGACATATAGTGTATGCTAGTATTTACTAACAAAACTACAGCATCTGTAGCTGCTAACAATTTAACAGTTCATTACTGGACCATGGTATAACACTGTGTGCAGTGAGTATCTAGGTTGAGAGGATCCACAACCCTAAAATATCCAGCCATAAGCAGCTCTGTGGTCATCAACTGACCATGCATTAGAGGATGGCTAAAACAAACTAACTAATGTCTACAGTGGGTCCCACGTTCACACCACTAGCTTGTAAATAGGCCAATGACAAATAAAAAAGGAATAACAGGATATGATTTCTGTTATCTGCAATAACTTATTCAATGTACTGATTGGTTTTATAGCTTTTTCTAACAGTATACATTCATTTTTCCAGCAATTGTACTAATAAATATTACAATGGAAGTAACAAATGTTCTATTGAGGTCACACCACATGCTTATTCCTATTAATATCATTATTATTGTTGTTGTTGTTGTTGTTGTTGTTTTTGTGATAAGGCTACTGATCTGGGCATTGAGGTAAGGAGCTGTAATGTAAAGTGAGAATTTTTTTTTTAAAGTTATGACACTGTTATAAAGCATCATTACCAAGAGGTCTTATATATGTTTCCTTATCAAACCTCTTATCTAAGTTCTATGGGAGGTTTTGACTTAATGTAAGTGATAGTTTTCCTTTTTGTATTAATAATATACATATATATGTACAGAAGTCCAGTATTTTATTAAATGTTTAAATGCCTTTGGTAATATATTACTTTACGTCATGTATAAGTGTACACAAAGATGGGGTATATGTTTTCTAGATCTTTGCTTGATAAGTTCTATGGTGGTTTGTAACAGTGTAATCAAAGGGAGAGAGTCCCATTACTGTTGACCTCCCTTTATGTCAATACAGGTCATTTTCTTCACAAAGATATTACTGGCATATGTTGTTCATAAGTACTGTGATATTGCTTAATAAATATATTATTCAATGCTTTTACATGTGTCATACAGTGCTATCTGTGTAGCATTCAAAGCAATTGCAAAACGAAACGGCTGCTTATTTGTGTAATTTGCTGTTTTATTTATGATTTTGAATGAATTTAATAATGTTGACAATGCATCAAAGTCGATACTTCCCAAGTTGGGAAAGAGAACTAAAAGAACTAGAGGACTAATTCAATTTTAAACAGCTTGCTAAATAAAATTAAATATTGTAAAATTGTGAAAATATAATACTGCATGGTTTCCCACGGTCCTCTAATGCTAAATTCCGGAACACACACATATATGTGTGTGTGTGTGTGTGTGTGTGTATGTGTGTGTATATATATATATATATATATATATATATATATATATATATATATATGTATATAGGCTATAAATACCTATACATATATATGAGGCTATAAATACCTGCGGGGTGTGAGTGATGGTATCCATAGATTGAGAAGAGGTGCTACAGTGCAGTGAATGTCTCATTCCATGTGTGGAAAATGGCTCCAAAGTAGATGTTAATGATTGGCTAAAAGGAGTGACTGCATTTGGGTGTGCCAAAGACCATAGTATGAAGGAAGTAGCTGAATCTGCAGGTGTATGGAAACGTACGGTCATACTGGTCTAGCAGCAGTGACACAAATCCCAGTCTACAGGAAATTCTCCTCAGGATTTGTGCCAGGGAAGGCATCCACCAAATATGGCCCAACTGAGCAATTTATTGATGCAAGAGTGTCTGAACATTGATGTGGACTACATCCAGAAACTTGTCCAGTCCAATGCCAAATCAAAAATAGTAGCAGTTTCATAGTACTTAGATATAATGCATTTGAATGACATGTAACATGTAAGCTTCAAAACTGTATAAAATGAAACCTGTGTGCTTACGTTTCTTTTGGCCGTCTTTTCAAAGCATTATGCAAGCCTAAAAAAGACTACTGAGACCACCCTCCCTAACCCAGAGTGGAAATGTTCAGTCTCATTATTAATGCACTGAGAGCAGCTACAGCTTCAAAGGCAAACCTCAGCCAGGGCTTGCCTTACGCCCCACCTCACCACTGGAGCAGAGGAAGAGTGTTCGGGCTTTGACGAAAGCGGGCATACAAATCAAGAAAGGACCATAAGATTAGCCGTGAGTGGGCATCCAGGAGGATTATGGATGGGAAAATGCATGTGATTGGGTAAACTGGAAAAATGAGAATTCTAGGTTGGACAAGCTGGGAAGAATCCCCTTCAATCTAATGGCATGTGCACTAAAATTGTTCTGTGAGCTACAGCTTCTCATTAGCTTGAATGGGAAAAGTAAAGTTTGCCAAACCATGAAAGAATGCTACGTGGACGGAGCATAAATAGGTCTATTAATGCCAAACATTTTCAAGCTTTACACTGAAACTGGTCTGCAAGACGATTGACTAGAATTGCATGTGATGGGGATGTGTAAATGCCTTTTAGGCTTTCTTTTTGATGTGGATCTGTGGATGCAGATATTTTGCTTAATACTTTCTCAGTATTACATATCCCAGATATCTGGCTAGGTGGTGTAGTACAGATTCTTCCATGCATAAAATGTTTAAATCACCATCCAAACAAGTATATACATAGTTAATATAAAAAACAGTAATGTTCTGGCAGCAGGGGAGTCGGAAAATGTCTGTATAAAAACAGAAAAGTACTGTTTTATTAAAACATAGNGGGGAGTCGGAAAATGTCTGTATAAAAACAGAAAAGTACTGTTTTATTAAAACATAGGTAAACCGTACAAACACAGTAATTATCTTTACCATAAAGATACAATAGGAAAGTACTCATCTTTCCCATTGACTCCTGGTATCATCTATCTGCATATTGTTTTATTTACCCTCTTCCAGTTGTCTTCCCCTCAGACCTGCCTTCCACTGTGGGTAACTTTCTTATACACTTAAATTACCAGCTGAGTCATGCTGCTATTGGCTGTAATATTTAGCATCGGTCATACAGAAACTGATCTAGGAGGTATTCAGTGTGCTGTTTTGCTTACATTATACTGCATCAAATCAGGTGCAAATCAAGTCTTCATGTTGAGTTATACCAGCTCAAGCAGGCCAGGGCTGATAACTGAGAGCAAGTGGATTTTGACAATCCAACTCCCAAAGATCACTTTAGTGAGCAGGTGGATTTCTGTAATCCAACAACTCCCAAAGATCTCTTTAGTGAGCAGGTGGATTTCTACAGTCCACCAACTCCCAAAGATCACTTCAGAGAGCAGGTGGATTTTTACAATCCAACATCTCCCAAAGATCAATTTAGAGAGCAGGTGGATTTCTACAATCCAACAACTCCCAAAGATCGCATTAGGGAGCAAGTGGATGTCTACAATCCAACAACATTGTGCAGTTTGGTGTTTGGGAAGGGTGTTTGGGAAGCGACATATTGCTCTAGGCCTTCTTGAAGTTCTAGATATGTCAGTGAGTGGTAGGCTCATCAGGTTTCAGTCTGTGTCAGGTGTACTGTAAAAAACAATGGCAGAGCCCAAAAGCATGATGTGACGCTCACAAAAGTGTGGTCACATTTCTGTAGAGAGTTTGACTGTTTACTTTTTTTTGTAAATATTGTAATTGTTTTCTTTACTTCTAAAAATATAGGTGGTTAAAGTCTGTTTCTTGTTGTTTTTGTTGCTTTGTATTAATATTGTTTTGAGTGTAGATTGAGATAAAAATACGTCATGTTGTGTTAATGTACTGTAGTAGCTGTTCGTTTAGAGAACTCATTGCAGCTCATTGTTAAATTACATCTGATGCATACATGTACTGTTGTAGTTCTAAAAGTGCAGTTCATCACTATATTCTGTTAAAGAGAACGGTCTTGTCATTTAAAGCATACATAAGAGAATAAGAAGAAATGGGATTAATGGATGCAGATGTATTTTTGATGTTTTATTATATT
>CM067480.1:5358039-5440539 GCA_034552555.1 Semaprochilodus insignis
GTGCTGTAAGTAGTGTGTTGGTGTACAGTAACTCAGCAAGTGTAATGCGTTAGCGTGCTGTAAGTAGTGTGTTGGTGTACAGTAACTCAGCAAGTGTAATGCGTTAGCGTACTGTAAGTAGTGTGTTGGTGTACAGTAACTCAGTAAGTGTAATGTTAGTGTACTGTAAGTAGTGTGTTGGTGTACAGTAGCTCAGTAAGTGTAATGTGTTAGTGTACTTGTGTGAGAAGTATACTGGAAATACTTCAGTACAGATACACCAAACACTACTTGCAGTACACTAACACATTAAACTTACTGAATTACTGTCCAGCCCTGCTTGTGTCAATACAATGTCCTTTATTAATGGTGATATGCATGTGCTATGAAATGACTGTTTATCCTTCAAATTCAGCATTAGCAAGTATTCCTTTAAAATCAGCCTCATACTGAAGAGTTTTTAGTTGGTTGCTCCAGAGAACTGCCCCTTTGCAGTGCATTAAAGACACCCTTGGTTTAGTACTTGTTATATTAGACTAGCATTAATATACAGTCAAAATAACGGTGTGGTCACCATCCATCTTACTGCAGCAGAGCTATGATTATGATTATGACTGTGATTTTGTGGTGGTGTATGCATGCTCCTAATTCAAACTGGACTGGATTCTGACCTTCTGAGGAGAACGCTCTCAGCAGTAGCCTCCATTCTCCACGATGCCTCTAATCACACACCGACCCTTCCAGACCCAAATAATGCTCCTAATTGTTACGTTTTACTCGTTGCCATGGCACCACGTCTCCGAGACCAGTGGCCAAAGGCTCCATCAGGAGTCACTTAAGGGCATTAGAAATACGAGCATTTCAAATGCACCTTGAAGTGAAATGCACCTCCACATCGGCGTCGTCTACTTTGGGTTCTGAATGTTTTACTTGTTGACGGTGTCAGATACCCCATAAAACATTACCGTTTAGATGTACCGTCAGTGGAGCTGGGACAGCCAGACTGTTAATTCCCCCACTTGCTCAGTTATGATGCATTCAGCCATTCTGTTTCATTCTGTCTTTGGAAACATTAGACTGGAAGAGCTCAGGTTATAGCCATAATGCATAATGAATGGTCAGATAAACAGGACCTTGGAATCTGAAATGTCTGAAAAATGTATGGGTGCTTCTGTGCATAGTTTTATTTATGCATTACATAATGCTGTAACATTGTAAATGTGCGGTCAATATTTTAGTGTTTTTCTTTCATCAAGTATCCCGCAAGGATGGAAATTCATTACTCATGTGTGCTACCAACTCAAAGTTGCCGTTCTGCTTTGGTTTGAGCATTAGAGTGGAAAAAAAAAATAAATTCATTCAATTCATACAGTGCGCTCATCAACTGCTAATTAAGCTTAGCGTTATTACTGTGCTATACTGCATATATAACTATGTAATTACATGTAATAACAGCAAAATCTGTTTTTTTCCCAGAAACTTGTATTTATTAAGGTCTTTTTCTTTGTCCATTATAAGCAAAGACACTTCTGAGGGGCTTCTTCTCTATGCTATGTTCCATATGACCTGTATTAGTATGCAATAGGAAGACATTTATTAAAAAACTATGGTTTAAAAAACATAAAATATTTTTAAATATTATTGTATTATGATTTTAATAACACATGCTTAGTTATACATATACTTATATTTAAAATATAGTTGCACCCAGAAGGAAGTGTGGGATTGCAGTGCTACTCATACAGAAGTAGTGTCTCTCAGTATGATGTCAGGTCGCCATGTCTGCTAACGCAACATGCCAGACGTCTCGGCATGGAGTTGTATAAGTTCCTAATGGTGTCCTGTGATAATCCATCCCATGCAGCTTGAATATCCTCACGCAGTTCCTGCAGGTTTTGCAGTAGGGGTGGTGTGTTGAATAGTATCCCACACATTTCAAATCAGGGATAGATGTTGGTGCTGACCACGGTGTCTCCACACACAGATTCGTTGGCCGTCTCCACCGAGACAAAAGCAGGACTCGTCACTGAAGATGACCCGCTGCAATTCTGAGTCACTCCATGACAGTCTGGCACGACACCATTGCAGTCTTTGGTCATGTTGACATGGTGTTAAGGGCCATCGTCGTAACGGTCTGCGTGCATGTAGTCCTGTGTTGTGCAGCCGTCTACCAATGATGCTGACACTAACAGGATGACTCATGGAGGGCATCACTGCTCGCTGAAGGTCCACAATAGTGGCCACTGGGTCACTCCCCTCATGTGGGATAATCTGTCATTCCTCCCTCTCTTCTTCTTGTAGGTCTTCCAGATCCTTCACGTCACTCCTATCCACTGCTGCCAACAATGTACTATGGAAGTAACTGCAGAACCAATATGGAGCCCTATGATGCGACGCCTCTCAAACTCACCCAGCTGCTTGAATTGCTTTCAAACTCTTCTCTGAGGGCTACTTTGCTTGCAAAGGATAATACCAACACGACATCATGAGTCAGAATGGAAAGCACACACAATAAGAAGACCCTATACAGTCAATCAGGTATAGGGATAAGGCCCATCCTTGCTTACGTTACAAGTGCAGCCGAGCGTGAAACTTCAGTCATTTGCATGTCTCACGATGTCAAACTTACCCACCAAGTTTTATTCCTGTTGGCTGATTCCTTCTGGGTGCAGCTATTCTTTTTAATTATTCGTTTTTGAGTTTGATTCAATGCCAAGTGACAAAAATGTGACGGTTAGTTTAACTTTCCCTGATAATTTGGTTTTACTTTCAACAGTGCTTAATATAATATTTCCTTTCCTGCTCACTAATGTGAATGTGGTATGGACTGAAAGCTTAAGACGGACTTGATTCAAAGAGCTATGATAACATTCTTTTAAAGTGACATGCTTTTAATAGCAGCTAATCAAACACGCAGCATGTTTAACATGAAGGCTTCAGGCTTTACGAGCCATATATGGGAAGAAAAGCAGCATATCTGCATTTATAAGGCTAGATTAGAAGAGAAAGATGATTAATCGTCAGTCCGCTGACCGATCCCTTTAAATCAAGAATTTGCGGTAAAGCGACTAATGATATTTATTTCTGCTTATGACACTCAATACCCCCATCTCGTTCCTTGTCCGTCCGCGCTTAGCCGGCCCCCCAGTGATTACAACTGTCAGACACCGAATACCATTCCTTCACGGAGCGCTCGCATTGATTTGGATGTGGCTTTTAGGGTAAATATGGGTAAGTGTTGGGGAGCGCGCCGTAGTCTCGCTGACAGGGGAAATTAAATCACTGGCTTGCAATGCGATCCTCCGCGTACTTTGGCTGAACAGCAGCGCATTTATCATCAGCCCTAATAGCGAGACACATAGTTTAACTCTTCAGTGCCGGGGGCCAAACAGCAGCTATAGCTGCCCTTAAATCTACAGCTTTCCTGAAAAGGTTGGGATGCTGTGTGCAACTCATTTAAAACCTATAACTGAGAATAATAATAATAATGATGATAATAATAATAATAAGCTCAATGGACAAACAATTAGTCACATGTGACTACAATGTACCTAATAGCATGTAATACCTCCGCAAGCACCAATAACAGCTCTGACTGGATTTGGCATGGACTGGACAAGTTTCTGGATGCAGGCCACATCAATTGCGCAGTTGGGCCAGATTTGGTGGATGCCTTCCCTGGCACAAATCCTAAAGGAGAATTTCCTGTAGACTGGGATTTTTGCCAGTGACAGCATTGATGTGGTTAAGGGCAGTCGTCATAACGGTCTGCGTGCATGTAGTCCTGCCAATGGTGCTGGCATTAACAGGATGACTCATGGAGGTCACCACTGCTCGCTGAGCTTCCGCAATCCTGGGTGTTGGGTCAGTCAGGTACACATGCACAGCCGAACGTGAAACTTGAATCTCATCATGTCAAACCTACCCACCAAGTTTCATTCCTGTTGATTGATTCCTTCTGGGTGCAGCTATTCTTTTGATGACAAGTGTATTACCCTGTCCCAGCTTTTCCGAAATGTGGTTATGGCATCACATTCAAAATGGCAGTATAATGGGAATATATTTATACAAACAATAGCATTTCTCAGTTTTCAGCATCTGTTGTCCATGTACTAGTGTCTATGTACTACTTTCTGACTCTTTCAGAAAGGGGTTTGTACTCTTCCTCTCTAAGAATATGATTACTGAAAACTGTAGTTATGTTCTGATACGTCAATAGCAGGTTTGATTAAGGCATTTCCGTAACAATGTGAGGTGTATTCTGTAAGTGTGAGAGTATTCTGAATTGCGGCAAGTGCCTGTTCAGAAGTACAGTGCATCAAACAATAAGGCAGTATAGAGATTGTAGCCACTTTCAGCAGAATGGAAAACGGATATATTCGTATATTCACATTAAATACCGTTCCTTGGAACTCTGTATATCCAGTATAACTGGCTCCAAACATAATACTTAAACACAATAACAACTCTTTGTTGACTTGCTTGCTGACCTGGATTAAAATTGAGCTAACTTTGGGTTTGAGACAAAGAAAAAGATTAAGATTAGAGTAAGATTAGGGGCAAAAAAGCTTGTGCAGACTCATCCACACTTGTACATAAGCACATTTGTTGTACACAAAAGTCTGCTTTCATAGATTCATGTATAGGCTGAATCATGCATAAACACATTACGTGGTAATGCTGTGTGTGTTTTGTGAGAATACAGCCTGTAAACTTCACAACTATAAACATTGACACAGCTGACTTGAATTATAATGGACATGACCTTTTAGTTATGAATACGGACAGAAAAATGAGAAACGACTGTCAAAAATATGTCATTGGAGTCACAGGCAAAATACATAGAGTAGAGGACCAATCAATTCGGCTAGGTGTGATTCCGACTTCGCTGGCGTCCCGTGTAGTTAAGCAAGATTCCGGGTTTTCTGGAATCGACTCTGACTCTCAACTCCTGCTGCTGGAATGGATGGAAACCTTGACCCAATTCTTGCTTTACACTCGCCTCTGTTTTAATGTCCCTTTTCATTGACTACGGTGAAGAAGCATGGAGTTGATAGAGCCGGCTCTCAGTATTCCCATTCTTACAGTCATTGGCCAAAACTCGACTTGAAGAATCGATTCTTCATCACTCGTCCTGCTTTGGACTGTTGGTGGGCAGCAAGCCGACTGATGGAGTCAGCGGCAGCTCCACTCAGGTACGGTTTTTATTCATCTCACTGTTGAGCTAAGCTGTTTGACAGTGATTAATTTTAGACTGTTGAAAGTTTCTAGGTGTCTTTGAGGGCAGGAGCAATATATGGCGTGAAGTTTGAAGTTTAGTTTCTCCTAACTCAATGTTTTAGTACAGAGGAGCTTCCAGAATCGGTCAGCTTCCAAAACCTGGAGTCGTGCGTCACAACACAGGACGCTAGCAAAGATGCATGCGCACTGTGCTCAATCGAATGGTCCTCTACTCGATGCATTTTGCCTGTGACTCTAACATATTTTTGACAGTCGTTTCTCACTTTTTGGTCTGTGTTCATAACTAAGAGGTCGTGTCCGTAATAATTCAGGTTGTATGTGTAAATGTAAAAGTTGTATTCTCACAAAACACACAACGCACAATACCACATGTTTGTGATGCTTCAGTCTACAGGTGAATCTATGAAAGCAGACTTTTGTGTACAACAATTGTGCTTATGTACGAGTGTGGACGAGTTGTTTCGACAATAGTCTTACTCCATAGTTTCAATCCTCATCATCATTCTGAGGTGTGCATCACACCTACATTACCCAAGTGGCCTTCTTAGCACACACAAGGAACAGCCAGCAGTGGAGTATCTAACGTTTGACAGACAAACCTCGATGCAAGCAGAGCTAAAAGATAAGGCAGGGGATCAAACTCAGCAACCAAATCAGATCATACATACCAGAAGGGGAGAGAACAGGGCCAGAAATAATGTGACAAGCGAGGGTAGAAGCAAACAAGTTAAAGGGAAAACCAAAAGACAGAAGCCAATAAACAAACGGAAGTAAAACCCAGAAAGACAAGATATAGAAATGCAGGAGAGACACTCAGAAAGTCAACAAGTGGCAATACCTCGCAAAGTGGTAGATAAAACAGAATATACAATATACAGGTGAAGGTAACGAGGGACAGGTGAGGCGGATTAGAACTCAGGTGAGGCTGAACGGGAAGGTGGGTTGTGACTGGAAGCACATGGGTGTGGTGTTCTGCGGAGATGGCTGATGGGAGATATAGTTAAGAGCGTCGGAGGCAGGGGGAGAACCCAGAAGCGTGACAGATTTTTCGAAGTTGGAATGGACTTGGACCTTTGACACTAGCTTCAGTGGCCATAATCCTTTTTTTTTCATTTGTTAACATTCTATCTTGAAAATAACATTACAGCAACAGCAGAACATACAGTACATATGGATTACTGTACATTAATTAATCTGCTTGAGAATGAGATGCATTTCTTGGCTGCGTCCACTGTGTCCACTCACAACCTTATGACGTAAATGCATTTGAAGGCATTTGATGATTGCTATTAGCTGGCAATGGACTTAGCTTAATGTGTTTGTGTGTTTGTGTGTTTGTGTGTTAGAAATTAGCAAAAGCAAACAGTTGATCATGATTCAGGCTTTTGAAAGCAGGGAAGATTCTGCCGAGAGCAGCACAGGCATGAGTCTGCTAGCAATAATGTTACAACAGAAGCTAGCAGCCAGCTATATATTGTCACTGTCTAATGCAAGACAAGAATCTAAATTTTTTTTATCAATTTTTGCTTTTATGCATTATTTGATTACTGGACATGCTGTGTACATTGTGTAGTGATTTCATGATGAATAGGGCAACAGAAATAGCCCAATATTTCTTAGAAACGGTTCCATTGACTTACATTAAAAAAAACAATTAGGTTGTTTTTCTTCATAACTTGTTTTTCTTTGGACAGGGATGATATCCATGATCCTCCTGCTCTGCAAAGTGATGAGCCCCAATGGCCAGGATCAACAGTTGTGGTATCTCAGTCTCTCAGGATTATATTGCCAGGGGGCTGATGATCTCGAAAGGGCTTTTGGCTCAAGTCAAACTTACAGCATTACAGTAGGGAAGAAGCAGAATGAACTTCCAATAGGTAGGAATACTGTTCCATTTCATTGTGTCATCTGGCTTTTTAATTGTGGCGGCTCGGTTGGTCTTACGGCTGCGTATTGTTATTTATTGTTTATGCCTGACAGTTCTTATGACAATGCTGATAAATGAAGGGGCCTGTTGTTTGCTTTGCTGACTTTTAGACCCGTATTTAATATAGTATATAACAATATACTGTAGTAATATTTTTTGTGCATGCGGTAATGTAATCAGAGTTGTGGTGGCATTGTATCGGTACCATGATATATTACCTTGAACTAGTCTATACAATCTTTGTCAAACTAATAATTGCACGAATAGCTGTACCCAGAAGGAATCACCCGACAGAAATCAAACTTGGTGGGTAGGTTTGACATTGTGAGACATGCGAATGGTTCAAGTTTCATGCTCAGCCGCACGTATTATGCAAGGTGACAGATTATGACAGATTTTATTGATGTTCCTGATTGACCCAACAGCCACGATTGCAGACATTCAGCAACCAGTGATGCCTCCATGAGTCATCTTGTTAGTGCCAGCACCATTGGCAGACGGCTGCACCACGCAGGACTACATGGACGCAGACCGTTACGACGACTGCCCTTAACACCACATCAACGTCACCAAAGATTGCAATGGTGTTGTGCCAGACTGTCATGGAGTAACTCAGAATGGCAGCGGGTCATCTTCAGTGACGAGTCCCACTTTTGTTATGGTGGAGACGACCAATGAATCTGTGTATAGAGGCACTGTGGTCAGCACCAAGACGAACGGTTTGACTCATGGAGGGCATCGGTGCTCGATGAATGTCCACAGTCGTGGCTGTTGGGTCAGTCAAAAACAGCAATAAGGGCCGTCCTTGCTTACGTCACATGCATGGCTGAGGGTGGAACTTCACTTTCATGTCTTACACGCGACAATGCGCGCAGCCTCGAACACACCCACAAGAGACAAAACTGGGGCGATGTAAGTGGCTTGTCGCCTGCTAGTGTGAACGTAGGGTAACCCCTTGTTGCTCACTGGCTCAGCTTGGCACCAGAGTCCTTGTTAATCTGAGTTATCCACCAGCAGACTGACCACTAGGGAGCCTACAGTTCTCTATATTGCTTTAGACAGCAGAAGCGACACCGTATAGGTCCAGAAATTCTACACAGATTAAAATTCCGTCGCTCCAGCTCTCGCACACTCACTCAATCACTCGCTCGCATACAGGCCGTCTCATGTACAACCCCTGTTTCACTCTCCACATCTTTCCAGTCTACCTTATAGATGTGTTTAGAGAGCACTGGCACTGTTTGGCTTCATAGCTGGGTCATATCAAATTCTGCTAATCCACACAAGCCTCGCTTTCTGCTCTGTTCCTTCATACGTGTCTCTCGACTCCCTGTAAGAGTAGAACTTACTCGTCAGGCTGCACTCCCACCTCCAGATGGAGGGATGTGTGCGTGAGGAAGATTTATGCTTGGCCTGCGGTCACACACTTTCCCCGGCCTAATGTACGCCCTCGTATGAATGAGCCAGTCAGAGCAGTACGGCAGCACAACCCAAATACATCCCCAAATAAATACCCAACAAAAATACATGATATGAATGCGAACGCATGTTTAGAAGTGACATCCTAATGAGCACTCAGAAGCACTTTCATATGGCTAGTATTTACAGGACATGCAGAAAACAGAGTCGTGTAAATCGAACACAAAGAAAGTAACGGTAAAGACCGGTTCCTTTCTCTTTTGGAGTGCTGCTTCTTTTCCCGTTTACCTCTTTATTTATTCGCAGAACTTCTGGTAAACAGATTCAGCGAGCAGCGTAAGTATGCACTCCGTCTTCCTAAGTGTTCTTCATCCATCATTCCAAGATGCCTTCCCGCGCTTCAATGACGGTCTGTGATGCGTTGTCCACCCCTCCCGTTTCTCCATTTTCTCCATTGTGACAAGGACGAGTGTCCATTGTTTCCATTCATTTGGGGCCAAATTGTTCATGTTATCTCGTGCCCACCACCCCACCCTGCTTCCCCAGCCCTTAAAATCAGTCTATGGAAGGAAAGTAGATGCAGCTTAACTCTTCCTAGAATCTCCATTCTATATGAACCCAACGCTGAGCAGACGTCTGAGGTCACCCTTCATTTACTTAAGTCCCAATCAGATTTCATTATGTTAAAGTGACAGGGGTGCATCTAGGGATGACCCGATCACATATATAAAGCCAGTCATCGTCACTGAAGGACAACTTTAGATCACTATCCACTATCACAAGACCCTAAGTCTATCAAAACCCCAGCACCCTGGACTGAAAATGAGTCACCTTGCATGTTTAAGGTGGTAGTAACTTCAGGCTCCTGCAGATGGTGCTGCACAAGGATGATGGGGCTGTAAATACCTGCGGGCTGTGAGTGACGGGATCCATAGATTGAGAAGAGGTGGTACAGTGCAATGAATGTCTCGTTCCATGTGTGGAAAATGGCAGATGTTAATGATTGGCTAAAAGGAGTGACTGCATTTGGGCGTGCCAAAGACCATAGTGTGAAGGAAGTAGCTGAATATGCAGGTGTATGGAAGCGTACGGTCATACGGGTCTACCAGCAGTGGCAAAAATCCCAGTCTACAGGGAATTCTCCTCGGAATTGTGCCAGGGAAGGCATTCACCAAATCTGACCCAACTGCACAATTCTTTGATGCAAGAGTGTCTGAACATTAATGTGGTCTACATCCAGAAACTTGTCCAGTAAATGCCAAATCCAGTCACAGCTGTTGTTGGTGCTGGTGGAGGTATTACACACTGTTAGGTACGTTTCAGTCACAGGGGACTCATTTGCTGTTCGGTGTGCTTATGAATTATATAAAGGCCTGAAATCTTGCCGTTTAATGTTCCAGGGGATGCCAACTGCTCTTCAGAAGTTATGGATTGCAACATTAACACATCCCCTACAGCAAGCATACGTAAATACAACAGTTTTCTGCCATATTTAGTGCATATAAAATGCGCCATAACAATTTATGTAATAGTTGTCGTAATCAACGAACAGGCAGTCATAGGCTAGAGGTAAGGGAACGAGCCCTTGTGATCGGAAGGTCGCTGGTATGATCCCCTGAAATGACAGGACCTGTCATTTGCCCTTGAGCAGTATACACAACCGCCAACTTACATCTGAAGGACAAATTCCCATGTGTGTAAGCGCCAATGGCTCTAAATCCAGTAACTGTGCACTGAAAAGCAAAGATTCAAACCAATGTTTTACATGAGAATGCAACACGTGATTCCAACTGGAATGCTTTAATCACACTTTTCGGGCTGTTAATACATTCCAGAGGGTTTGGTCAGAAGTTTGGTCAGATTTTGAGCAGAAGTGAAAAATGAATCAGGTTTAAGACATATAAACAGAGCTATATCACAGGAAAACAAACCTCCACTGTTTTTAGATTTGATATACTGCATTAGGTTTGGCAATTGTTTCAAAATTAAAGTCCCACAATGTTTTAAATTCAGCAAATAAATGGGCATTTATAGGGAAAAGTCATATAACCCCATTCAATGGTCAAAGGTCAATCAGTGGTCAGGACCCCTAAAGGACTACCACAGAACAGGCAGCACTGTGACATGGTGTTGGTGTATTAGTGTGTGTTGGGTTTTTGTGAGTGGATCAGACACAGCAGACTGAGAAACGTCCACCAACTAAACTATCCAACCAACAGCGTCCTGGGGGCAGCGTCCTGGGGGCAGCGTCCTGTGGGCAGCGTCCTGTGGGCAGCATCCTGTGGGCAACTGTGACCACTGACGAAGTATTAGAGGATGACCAACACTGCACTGTGCCGCTGCAGATGAGCTATCGTCTCTGACTGTAAATCTACAAGGTGGACCAGCAAGGTAGGAATGTCCAATGCTCAAGACAAGTGTGCTGTCTGCCCCCTAGTGTGTGTTCACTAGTGTGCATGTGCATGTACATGTGTTTCACTGCATGGATGGGTTACATGTGGAGGACGTATTCCCATGTGTGCATGCACAGTTGGCAAATGGCTCTAAATCCAGTCACTGTGCATTGAATTGTAAAGACAGATGGAGACATACAAACGTATTTGGACTAGGGGTGCCTAAACTTTTGCACACCACATAACCATAACCTTAAACAGCTTTCATTCAGTCAGCTCCACCTGTTTCTAGGATGACCCCAGCCGGCCCATTAAGGCTGCTGAAATAATACAGCAATGAAATTTGCACAAAGATGTGGAGCGGAATGCTAAACTTGGGTTCATCCAGCGTGCGGCAGTTCTTTAGGAATCACTCTCAGTTTAAAGGTCCCGCAGTGTGCCTTCTTAATTCATCTCCCATGATGCACCTGGGCGTCCCTTGATGAAAGCAGCAAGGCGTTGTTCGGCGGTGCATGAGAGCAGGCAAAATTTCGTTCTGGCTATTTCCAGAAGCCCTGGGGATCTTTCGATTACTTCATTTGTCGTTCTCGGGCCAGCCTTTCAGAGTCCCTCTTTCGGGCACTTTCCTTACCTCTCTCTCGCGCGCTCCCTCTCTCCCTCATATCCACATTCGCTCGGCACTCAGAGAAATATGAATTTTTGATGGGTTGCATTTGGAGCAATGTGAGCAGGAGAGTCTCGCGCTCTGTACTTGTGTGATGAGGTTGTCTCCTGTGCTCTGATCAGCGAGGGCCGTGTTGAATGCACTCTTTCTCTCTCCCCCTCTCTCTTCCTCTGATGCCTCAGCCTAAAGCTTTAGGAGATGACTGCTTCACCCACACAACTTGCTCTCCAGCTCAACATCTTTCAAAGAGGCGTATTTTGTGAACTCCGAGCTGCGGAATGCAGGGGAACGGGGAGAGGAACGTGGAGCCTGTTCATTTTCGTGCTTTTTACGGGGCTCTGTTGGAGAAGCAAAGCTTTCAAGCCAACGTTTTACATGAGAATGCGACACATGACTCCGACTGGGATGCTTTAATCACGGTTTCCGGGCTGTTAATACATTCCAGAAGGACAAGTTTGGTCAGAATGTGCTCAGAAGTGAAAAACGAATCAGGTTTAAGATATATAAACAGAGCTATATCACAGGAAAACCAAGCTCCCTTGCTCTTAGGCCTGATGTACTATGTAAGGTTTGGCAATTGTTTCAAAATTAAAGTCCCCCAATGTTTTAAATTCAGCAAATAAATTAACCCATTCAGTGGTCAATGGCCAATCAATGGTCAGGACCCTCAAAGGACCACCACAGATCAGTGTCCTGGGGGCAGTGTCCTGGGGGCAGTGTCCTGGGGGCAGTGTCCTGTGGGCAGCGTCCTGGGGGGAGCGTCCTGTGACCACTGATGAAGGACTAAAGGATGACCAATACTGCACTGTGCAGCAGCAGATGAGCTATCGTCTCTGACTGTACAAGGTGGTCCAGCAAGGTAGGAGTGTCTCATAGAGTGGACAGTGAGTGGACACAGTGTTTAAACACTCCAGCAGCACTGCTGTGTCTGATCCACTCACACCAGCACAACACACACTAACACACCACCACCACATCAGTGTCACTGCGGTGCTTAGAATGATCCACCACCCACATAATACATGATCTGTGGTGTCCCTGTGGGGGTCCTGACCACTGATGAACAAAGTAAAGGTGACATAGTAAAGTGTACAGAGAAACAGCAGAACTACAAAGTGCACCTATATGGTCAGTGGAGCTGACCCAAGGAGGTGTACCTAATGAAGTGCTCAGTGAATGTTCGCCAGTCTTCAGAGCACAGCTTATTCAAGTTCTAGGAAATAAAGAGATGTTGGAAACGGGTTTCGGTGCAGAGAACCCAAAGACAATAGCTATACACCGAAACTGAAGCTAATGCTTCAGTGCTATCTAGATCAGTACATCAGTATTCTGGGCTTTCTTGATGCACCTCCCCGAACTTTGGGGCCTTCGGAAAGCTATTCACAGCTTCGTAAGCCTTTCCTTGTTTACTTGCATTCCAGAATCCCTCTGCTTTCCTGATTATTCCAGCCCGGGGCCCACAATTCCACAGGGCTAGGCAAGCAGTCAGAACAGGAAACTCCGTGGCTTTTACAGCGGATACCTTTCCGTGGCAATCACAGACAAAACGCTCTTACACAGAGACGCACGCATATACACGCGAATGCGCACCTTGCCTGCCCTAAGGCCACAATCCATATTGATGGGATCATGCAATCCGCTGGCTGTCGGGGCAGAGGTGGAGAGATTATGGAAATGTGTTATATGAGCGTGTTAAAACCCTCTGCGTGCTAGACGTGAGGTTAACACCTCCTATTAGCCTGTTGTTATGCATTTTCAAAAGATTAAGTCAATATGGAGCGGAGGTCGAGCCTGGGCTCCGGGACTTTTGGTTCAAACCTCTTCAACATTTACAAGGAAAACAGACATACAGGGTTTTTATAATGTTCTTATTAAACCTAATTAAACCAGTAACCGCAACTACTGGCCAGTTCTATAGGTACACTGACTTGGATTTACATTCATAATCCATTCTATCAGCTCCACTGACCATATAGGAGCACTTTGTAGCTCTACAAATACAGACTGTATACTCTAAATAATGAAATGTTGGATTTACTGAAACATGTTATGTCAATCGGACCGACGCAACTGTGTTATGTAGTTTTTAAGATACTTTACTGAGTAAAACATACCTAACAAATTCAGGTAAGTCACACTAAAGTGATTTGAGTAGGTTCTAATTAACTGGACGGGTTATTTTCAGATGTTACCACATATGCTTTTGATGTACCACAGTATTATATTTCTCCATATCTCCACCTCTAATATATATTTAGTGGTGTAAAAACTTTGATCTGTTTTTCTGCACAGTGTAAAAGCTCTAGTTCTCCTTTCAGTTTAGTGAATATTCATGATGGACTGACCAATAGAATTGCTCCAAACCTGCTTAGAGATAAACCTTGTTCTATCAGCCTCCACTGCAGGTTAAGAAAGCTGGTTCATCCTTCTGTAAAGGTCCATTTAGGAGGGTTTTAAGGTGGACTGTATAATTTCATGAGTGATATTTTATAGTTTGACTGATACTGTATTTACAACATCTTAAATATTTCATTTGAGTTTATGTTTATGTTTCATATATGGTTTTTGAGAACTGAACTGTTATTTTCAGTTTATTCTCAATATTAAGACCCCAAAATGCCCAACGATGCTGATGTGCTACGTCAAATTCTTTTATTTCCAAAGAAAATATAAGGGGAAATTAAATATTCTATGATATGGGCAACCAAGACATCTATACAATACAGCTACAGTCACTCTCAGCTATGAAAACTCATCTTCCATTAGTTAATTATATTATGGTGTTCATTCTGGTAACAAGGCACTACAAGCAGAGAATAATGAAGATATATTCACAACAGACACCTGTACTGCAGTAAACACACACACGCACACGCACACACTCACACACACACACACACTTAAATGTGCACCTATTGTTCGTGAGAGGCTCTCCAGGTTCATTAGTTTACAATGCAGACCACACACATGCTGAAAAGCGCCCACCCACCATGCTGCGATCAGGCCTTATGTTGGGCTGCTAATACAAGTGTTTGCATATAAAACCTGAGGAGATTTGGTGAAAGGGTCATGCTAATGAAATCTGATCTCATTAAAAGATATGGAATGCGTGTGCGTGTGTGCTCAGAGAGAGATAAACAAAACAAGAGAGCAGAAGGCCAAGCGAAGAGCAAACATGTTCTATCCATCTCTGCTGGAATCAAAGCACATCATCCACCAATGTCGAACATCATATACATATATATACATACATTACATATATATTTACACCGAGCACCGAAAAAAAGTGTTGACCCTGAAGGAATCAACAAACAGGAATGAAACTTGGTGGGTAGGTTTAACATTGTGAGACATACGAATGATTCCACACTCGGCTGCACATGTGACGTAAGCAAGGATGGGCCTTATCGCTGTACCTGACTGACTATATAAGCTCGTCCTGTTGTGTGTGCTTTCCATTCTGACTCTGTTGTGTTGGTAGCATCATTTGCAAGTGAAGTATGTCTCAGAGAAGAGTTCAAGCAATAGCGCAGTTGGAAGAGTTTGAGGGGGGTCGCATCGTAGGGCTCTGGGAAGTGGGATGGTCTTATCCACGTATCATTAGTGGCAGCACCGTTGGCAGATGACTGCACGACACAGGACTACATGCACGCAGACCGTTACGACGAGTGCCCTTATCTCATCAAAGGCTGCAATGGTGTGTGCCAGACTGTCATGGAACAACTGTACTGCAAAATCTTCGGGAACTGTGTGAGGATATTCAAGCTGCATGGGATGGATTATCACAGGACACCATTAGGAACCTCTACAGCTCCATGCTGAGACGTCTGGCATGTTGGGTTAGCAAACATGGCGGCCCGACACCATACTGAGAGACACTACTTCTGTACGTGTAGTTCAATAAATATTGTCCATATCAGTCTAAATGTATCATCATTTATTGTTCCTGGTAAACTTTATCTTCCTTCCCAATAGCACTGCAATCCCACACTTCCTTCTGGGTACAGCTGTTCTTTTGATCATAAGAGTATAAATCAGTAAGTTTAGACACAGTTACTCATAGCAGGTTCTCCTTCTGTTGATCTTAATGCTTTACTGTAGAATAAAAGTGAAGACACCAAACTATAAAGTAGCACTCATGGAATTATACAGTCCACCTTAGAAACCTCCAAAAAACCTTGTTAAGGTGCCTCATTTTGAGTTCTGGTTCCTGTTAGTGGTAACTCCTCATGCTCTTAAGATGCCTTCTTCTGCTCTTCTCAAAGGTTCTTCTTCATGCTCTCAGGGAACTTCCCGTTTGGTTCTTCTCTGTAGTTTTTCCTGCTTGATTTTATACACCTGTTAGCAATGGGTACAGCTGACACACCTGAACTTACTAATTAGAAGGTGTTCACATATTTTTACCGTTAAAGGAAACCTACTGTTTATTTAGTGCTTTAATGTTTCAAACTCTTCTTTTAAAAACAGTCTGAAGCCCCCAAATCAGTATCGCTAAGACCACAATTATTGGGTGCCTCCAATGTCAGCATACCAGCACTGGTGATATATGGCCCAACGATGTGTTCGTTTCTGCTGTATTAGTCAAATGACACCAGGACGTCCAGTTCACTGTGAACGCTGTGTGAAATCGATACATTCCAACTCATTTTCAGCTTCCTCTCTCAGAGTTCAAGTGAAGTGCTAGCAGATACCTGGCTCACACGAACAAAGGGAGAGAAGATTGTGGTGGTTGAAAGTTTTGCTTTTCAATTTCTGATCTGGCTTTGGATGTTCACCTTGCTATTGGGGGATTATGAGCTTTGCGGTTGCTGGAGGGGTCTTGTGTTTGGAGAGAGAGGAGGAGAGAGATGGTATGACAATGAACGCTGAAGGCAAACTCTTCATTCTCAGGAGCTGTAATCATGCTTCATACTCTGACCCACCATTCTCTCCCATCTAACGCCCTGAATAAGTCTAATACAGTCAGGAGACCACCAGATCTTTTCTGACTGGCCTTTTTTCTCTTGGATCTACTCTCTGTACGATCCTGTTGCCTCTGTCATGTTCCGTGTAAACATGCAACCAGGCTTACTTGTATTCTAATTGCAGTTTTTCCTTGTTTCTACATTTCCTTTCTGTGTTCTTTCCCTTCTGTTTCTTCTTCATGGTCTTAAGGCAAAACACTGCAGGTGAATAGAGTACAGATTTTACCTACTAGAGATCACCATGAAACTTCCCCAGTTGATTACTGGCATTTAGACTTTACACTTATCTTCAAAAGAATAGTTGCACCCAGTAGGAGGTGTGGGATTGCAGTGCTATTGGGAAGGAAGATAAGTTACCAGGAACAATGAATGATGATCAATTTAGACTGATATGGGTAATATTTACTGAGCTACACATACAGAAGCAGTGTCTCTCAGTATGCTGTCAGGTTAACGCAACATGCCAGGCGTTTCATGCTGAGTCACTCCATGACAGTCTGGCACGACACCATTGCAGTCTTTGGTGACGCTGACGTTTTGTTAAGGACAGTCATTGTAACAGTCTGCATGCATGTAGGCCTGCGTCATGCAGCCGTCTGCCAATGGTGCTGGCACTAACAGGATGACTCATGGAGGGCATCACTGAATGTCTGCCATTGTCGCTGTTGGGTCAGTCAGGTACACCGATAAGGCCCACCCTTGCTTATGTCACATGCAGTTTTCACAGTTTTCTGAAATGTGAAATGTAAAAATAGTCCTCCAGTGTCAGTAGAAGTTCCTCCCTTTAGACCTCCACTGGAGTAAAAGAGTAAATGGAGTAAATGTATTTAACTATGGAGAGTAACAGTAGCATGATGTGTTTTAACATCTGTGGGCGTGTCAGGTGTTGAGGAAAGAGAAGGCAACAATGGCGCCACCCAGTGGTCTGCTGAAGACCTTTTTCTAGGCCTTCCAGTCTCCAGTAGTTGATCCGTGCTTGCTTTCTGGATATAAACAAACATCTGGAATAACAGCACAAACGCTCACAGGTAATCTATATGCTCCGCCATCTTGTTACTACTGTTTACTACCTGTGCAACTTCCTTTGTTGGTGTCATATGGCATTCCTTTGTTCCCTGTCTTGCACCAAGGTTCTACAAAGCCAGAACAGAACCAGTTCAAGGACCAGGGTCCTTTTGGTTGAAAAGGGCTATTAGTGGTTTATCCTCATGCTCTCAGGGAGTTTCTCCTAAGATAGACAATGAGTCAGGGGGCTGAAGTCACGTTATAGGCTTACCAGTGCTAACGTATATTATTTATGTAATAGTATAATTGTTACCATATTAATAACTTCATAATATAGACTATAGTTTTTGGTTGCAAAGAGAGATCTACATAAAACAGCAGCAGCTGAAATATAAAGCGTCTTGGCTGCTGAAGGCTCTCAAGCTTCTGCAGACGTGTAGTGTATATGTAGGCATGTAACGCTTGACACTTGACCTCTGAAGAGGGTGGCCCATAATGATCATCAGTGGTGTGCCATGTGTTCTAGATCCTTCTGCCCAGCTTGTGAGGAGGCCTGTCACCACCTAGGACCCCTGTTCATCTTTCATCCTTCTCACACACTCACACTCCCACACTCGCACTCCTCTGTCCTTCACTTGTCAACACCATGACACCAGATCCTAATTGGGTTCTGAAGCAGTGTGTCCACTTGTGCTTGCTGTGTAACCTGATAGAGTTAACAGTCAAGTTAGCAGTCAGGTGTGAGGTCCTGTTGTATGCTGACCGAGGATTAACTACTTTTACCTCAGATGAGCACCAGCTTTAATTGGGCCTATTATTTTAATCAGAACCTGAATACAAACTGTAAACAGTCCCTGCTGACCCAATATGACCCATAGGACCAAATTTTGTATCCAAAGTTGACTGTAGTCAAATTTTGTCTATTCTCTCTTTCTCTCAATTCTCTGTCTGAACTCAACAAAATTCTGTTTGAATCCAACTGTAGCCTGGCAAACTTCTGTTTAATCTGATTATCATCTGTCTATACTCTACTGTAGCCCAACAAAATTCTGTTTAGCCTAACTCTAGTGCAACAACATTATGTTTAATCTGATTGTAGCCCAAAAAAAATCAGTTTAATTTGACCATAGCCGAATAAAATTATGTTTATTCTGACTGTAGGCCAACAAAATTCCATTTAATCTGACCGTAGACCGACAAAATTCATCTTAATCTGAGCATAGCCCAACAAAATTAGATTTATTCCGACCATAGCCCATCAAAATTCTATTCAATCTGACTGTAGCCCATCTGTGGCTCAACAAAATTCTGTTTAATCCATCTGTGGTTCAACAAAATTCTGATTAATCTGATTGTAGCCCAAAAACTTTCAGTTTAATCTGACCGCAACCCAACTAAATTCAGTTTAATCCATCTGCAGGCCAACAAAATTATGTTAATTCTGACTGTATCTCAACAAAATTCCATTTAATCTGACTGTAGCAGACAACATTCCATTTAATTTGACTTTGGCCCGACAAAATACTGTTTAATCTGACTATAGCGCAACAAAACTCTGTTTAATCTGACTTTAGCCCCAAAAAGTACTGCTTAATCTGACTGTATTTTGTCTGGTTATAACCTGACTGAAGACCAACAAAATTCAGCCTGATACTGTCCATACCAACCAAAGTAAACTCTATCTCCCTGATGCAACTGAGAATGATGACTGTCCTGAGATCGTAACTTTTTGAAAATTACAGTCTGGCCCATCCAAAATTAATTTCTGGATTCTGGAAGTTTTCTGGGAGATTCTGGAAGACCTAGAGCAGACGTAAATGCTATGCAAGATCCAAGAAACCTAGAGATCTGAGCCCAACTGACCTCAGATGGAGTAACACTCAGGTCTCATCAGACAGATATTTTAAGTTCTAGTAGACGCATACTAACAGGTTCTGGATCAGATTACAATAAGAACTTCTACAAGGCTGCTGTTAAGCTACCCAAGCCACGAAGATGCGAAGATGTCCAGTAGAATGTTTAGAATGCTGCAGCTTGAGTGGACTTGTGTAAGGAGACTCCAGTAAAGTTCTTCAGGGTGCCACTTCAAAGCCGAAGCTCCATTTTGTTCCCATCAAAGCAGAGATTCCATTTTGGATCATCAAAAGGGAGCTCCCATTCTCACTGCTCAACAGGCTTCTACTCGACAGACCCAGGAGTGGGTCCATAGCCCCCCTACACACACACCCACACACACACACACATGTGCTGAAACACTCACGGCCTCTCTGCAAAATTCCAGTTATCGATCTCTCTGCATTAGAGTGCTGCTATGAGTGGACTCCATGCTGACAGCTCTTATTAGAGGGCTCAGAATTGTTTGATTTTTTATTTATATACATTTTTTCCCCTCTCCACTATCTGTCTCTCTCTGTGTGAGACGGATGGATGGCAGCCATGGGGGTAGGCAGCTGATAGAGTGAAAATAAGGGGGAGATAAATTAGTTTTTAAAAGCTGGCAGCTTAGTGCCAAACCATTTACTGTCAATGAGCTCTTTTAGAAGAAGGAGTTTAAACAAAGCAGCTTTCATTCATTCATTCAAGACTCTCCTTATAGTTCAAGTTCAAGTCCAAGTTTATTTGTCATTTGCATAACATGTCAGGATATTCATGCATAGAAATGCTTGTGGTGAGGCTCAGGTTATTACTCTACAGCAGGGCAGCATTATTATACATACGACCAGAAATAATAAATAAACATAAACATATGAAATATATACAAAATAAACACTATATATACAGAGAGAGAAGAGTCCTATGTAGAAACCTCTACATTTAAAATGAGTACTCTGAAAGAGATCAAAAGAACAGCTGCACCCAGAAGGAGGTGTGGGATTACAGTGCTACTGGGAAGGAAGATAAAGGTTACCAGGAACAATAAATGATGATACATTTAGACTGATATGGACAATATTTATTGAGCTACACATACAGAAGTAGTGTCTCTCAGTATGGTGCCGGGCCACCGTGTTTGCTAACATGCAACATAATCCATCCCATGCAGCTTCAATATTCTCACACAGTTCCTGCAGATTGTGTGGTAGGGGTGGAGGTGGAGTGACACCAAGCCTTCTGGACGTGTGACGTGTGACAACAAACCGTTCATCTTGGCGCTGACCACGGTGCCTCCACACACGGTTTCGTTGGTCATCTCCACCAAGAGTCACTAATTTCTGAAACCAAATTCCTTGTGTGTGTCCACATACTTGGCCAATAAACCTGATTCTGATTCTGATTCTGATTTTCTTCCAACCCTAGAATTCCGGGTACTTCAAAGTTGTAAGTTGAATAGTAGGTTTGCTCTCTAAACTCTGAAAGAAGCTTTTATGGCAAACCAGGAACGGTCAGGAAGGCATGATAAACGTCCCTAAGTATCTGAGTCACTCCATGACAGTCTGGCACAACACTATTGTAGTCTTTGGCGATGTTGACGTGGTTTGCATGAAACTTGAATCATTGGCATGTCTCACAATGCCAAACCTACCCACTAAGATTCATTCCTGTCGGTTTACTCCTTCTGGGTGCAGCTATTTGTGCAACTATATACTTTTGATGATGAGTATATATTTCCATTCTATGTAATGGATGTAAGAAAGGGACTGATGTGTTCCCTTCTTTGTACTCCTAGTGGGAGCTCTGGCAGTCACATTTGAATCGACTGCAGCTGTTTAACTGAAAGTAATTGGATTACATTACTTCCAGTAATCCGATTGTCCGTGTTCGAAGCAGTTGTAAAATTCCGCCACTTTATTTGCCACTTGCAGAACTCTGAACTGCCTCATTCATTATCCTGGTAATTGTGTAGCAGGGAACAGGGCATGTATCACACCAGAGGCCAGGCTCTGTATCTCTGCTGTTCTTTGATGTGCTTATCTTCTAACTAATTACTATCATGGGGAGGTTTTTCAGACCGGTGAAGTCGAGTATGGTGCACTGTTACAGGCTGTGGAGCGCTCTGTAGTAGGTTATACGCATGTGCGCTGAGGAAACAGGAAGATAGGCCGACCTTGCCGTCTTCTCCACCATAAATTACGGGTCTCCACACTTTCATTTACCACTCGTCGGAAAAAAAAAAAAGGCGGGCGCGTGCAGAGAATCGAACCCCAGAGTCAGGCCCATCAGGCAAACTATTACAGTCCATTTAGCCAATAAGAGATGGTTAAAAGAGCCTGACAGAAGGAGAACAAGAAGAAGAAGAAGAAGAAAAGATAAACCCAACAGCGTCATTCACTACTGGGGTGCTGATCTCTCAGAGACTGCAGAGTGAATTACTTTGTGTTATTTGCAGTTCACAAGAGCAGGCATTCTGTTGAAACCGCAGGTTCTAAGCATTCCACAAGCCATACCACATATACACTCATCAAAAAATAGTGACACCCAGAAGGAATCAACCCAAAGGAATGAAACTTGGTGGGCATGAGACTGCGCTGTACCTGACTGACCCAACGGCCACTACTGCGGACATTCAGTGAACAGTGATGTCCTCCATGAGTCATCCTGTTAGTGCCAGCACCATTGGCAGACGGCTGCACAACGCAGGACTACATGCACACAGACCATTACTACGACTGCCCTTAACACCACATCAGCGTCACCAAAGACTGCAATGGTGTCGTGCGAGACTCTCATGGAGTGACTCAGAATGGCAGCGGGTCGTCTTCAGTGACGAGTCCCGCTTTTGTCTTGGTGGAGACAGTCCACAAATCCATGTGTGAAGGCACAGTGGTCAGCACTAAGATGAGCGGTTTGTTGTCACATGTCCAGAAGGCCTGGTGTCAGTCTACCTCCACCTCTACCGCACAATCTGCAGGAACTGTGTGAGGATATTCAAGCTGCATGGGATGGATTATCACAGGACACCATTAGGAACCTCTACAACTCCATGCCAAGACGTCTGGCATGTTGGGTTAGCAGACATGGCGGCCCGACACCATACTGAGAGACGCTACTTCTGTATGTGTAGCTCAATAAATATTGTCCATATCAGTCTAAATGTATCATCATTTATTGTGCCTGGTAACCTTTCTCCCCAATAACACTGCAATCCCCCACTTCCTTCTGGACGCAGCTATTCTCTTGACAATGACTGTATAATTTGCTGGAACCTCAAAAATTGTTGTTAATTTCTTAATAAAAGCTTTTAAACTCTACAGAATAAAATTCTGCCATCTAAGTGAGCAGCAATCGTCCACCTCACCTTCAGAGAGCTTTCCTGCAGTGTGTGCATGTGAAATGAGGAGCCTATGGCCTGTCTTGTTCTCCGACAGGCATGCCGAAGTATGCTTTGTAGGCCTTGTACATCTTAGCAGATGTTTTTAGGGAGTACTTTTTTTTAGTCTTGATAAATCAGCCACAGGTGGAGCAGAATGCGTCTGTCAGATGCTGCAACCTCTTGATGTCTCTAAATTACCTGTAGCTCTGTATCCACTATCCACTCACTCAGCTGGAACATCAACTGAAATGGCTGTTTAACACAACTGTATTTATACTACTATGTAGACTACTGGACAGTCCCAGACAATTCTAGGAAGTTCTGAACAATTCTCCAAAGTTCTAGAAAATTCTGAACAGTTCTATAAACGTCTTGAGAGTTCTCACAGTTCCAGAAGCTACTTGAAGTCTACTCAACACTGAATGTATCGCAGATGTTCTGGAAGATCATTGTATTGACCACAAAAGCAGAGTTTATGGGGGCCGACAGCTACTTTCTGTACATTTTAAGCCTAAAGGAATTAAGAGAACACACTTAGTACCTGGAACAAGAACACAATAAACATTTGTAACACAGTGTTATTAGCTTACTAATCACTTGACGATTCTTCTCTTTCTCTGTTCTTCCTCTCAATCTCCATTAGACTCCCTCTCCCATCACGCTGTCATTCTTCATGACTCGCCCTTCCATCCCCCTTCACCCTTCGTCCATCACTCGTTCGGATCCAGAGTGACAAGGTCAAATTAAGTATGCAGGCTAATGGAGGAAGAGCCAGGCTCATAGCTGCAGCCCAAGCTCATCCTTCAGTCTATAGCATTTCTCCCAGCACCTGAGAGAACCTTCTCTTGATTTGTTTTAATCTTCTCGTTTTCACACCTGTCGATCCATCTTGGGAGGCTAGCAGTTGGCTAGCTAATTTCACTGCCCTTTAAGTCCTGATTATGGATGGATTCCGTTGCTATTCAGCCGAGTAAATGCCAGGCTTTAAGGCATAATTATAACTGCAGGTTTTGCATTACAACCTGTTTTTTCATCATTGCACTGCTTCCAGGAACCACCCTCACAACCTGAGGTGCGCGTAATGGATCTTGATTAAAGACTTTAGAGGCAAATTGCTTTCGTCTTTCAGTGATGGTTGAGTATATGATTACACAGCTTCAAACAATTTGCCAGTTTTCCAAACTATCCGTCGCACACGCTTGCAGAAATACTTAGGGACGTTTATCATGCCTTCCTGACCGTTCCTGGTTGGCCATAAAAGCTTCTTTCAGAGTTTAGAGAGCAAACCTACTATTCAACTTACAACTTTGAAGTACCCGGAATTCTAGGGTTGGAAGAAAATCAGAATCAGAATCAGAATCAGGTTTATTGGCCAAGTATGTTGACACACACAAGGAATTTGGTTTCAGAAATTAGTGACTCTCTAGTACTGACAGTCCACAATATACACAATGGCTCCACATATACACTGTTGTTTCTTTTCTTGCTTGCACAGAAAGGTAGAGTCAGGAGACTGGAGGCTGGGGATGTTGGAGTAGTTTATTTCATGGCGATCGCAGTTCACTCATAGCTCCTGTCCAAGGACAGTCCTATCCAGTCCAACTCAGTCCAGTCCAAAGACAGAACTTCGTCACACAGGTTTTATACACCCCCTCAAGATACAAAGAGGATGTGTCAGCTGTCCTTATCTAGTGTTAACAGATGGTCAGCTGTCCTTCACGTGGCGTTTGACCTATGTCCTGTACAACCCTGATAACAATATTCTCTTAGGGACTCCTGTCGTACATGCATATAATTCCATTCTGATAATGCAGGAAACACTCTTGTATACAAAACATTGATATCCAACAACACCATATACACAATAAATGAAAATTGTCCTAATAAATATCCTAGCTGGTGAAAGAAAGCCATTCATTGTAACTGCTGCACCCAGATTTCCATTTCCATTCAATGTCAATAAAAAAGTTGCTAAAATAGCTGCACCCAGAAGGAATCAACCCACAGGAGTGAAACTTGGTGGGTAGGTTTGACATTGTGAGACATACAAAATATTCAAGTTTTGCGCTCGGCCCCGCATGTGACATAAGCATGGACGGGCCTCATCACTGTACCTGACTGACCCAACAGCCACCATTGCGGATATACAGCGAGCAGTGAAGCCCTCCATGAGTCATCCTGTTAGTGCCAGCACTATTGACAGACAGCTGCACGACGCTGGACTACATACACACGGACTGTTACGACGACTGCCCTTAACACCACGTCAACATCACCAAAGACTGCAATGGTGTCGTGCCAGATTGTCATGGAGTGACTCAGAATGGCAGCGGGTCATCTTCAGTGACGAGTCCCGCTTTTGTCTCGGTGGAGATGACCAACGAATCGGTGTGTGGCGGCACCGTGGTCAGCGCCAAGATGAACGATTTGTTGTCACCCATCACATGTACAGAAGGCCTGGTGTCACTCCACCTCCACCCCTACCACACAATCTGCAGGAACTGTGTGAGAATATTGAAGCTGCATGGGATTATCACAGGACACCATTAGGAACCCCTACCGCTCCGTGCCGAGACATCTGACATGTTGGGTTAGCAAACATGGTGGCCCGACACCATACTGAGAGACACTACTTCTGTATGTGTAGTTCAATAAATATTGTCCATATCAGTCTAAATTTATCTTCCTTCCCAATAACACTGCAATCCCACACTTCTGCATTTATTCTTTTGAGTGTAACTGGGGAGGATGACACTTAGCATTAGTACTTAGTACACTTAGCATATATAGCATGATTTCACTATTTACAATTCATGTCATTTGCACTTTCCTCATTATATGCTATGTGTACAGTTTCCTGGTACTGATTCAACAGCATTTGTTTCATTTTGTTATTGCTATCACTTACTTCTGCACTTACAGTCGGGTCCAAAAATAACTGCATGTTGACCAAGTTATTGTTATTTAAGCCGTTTATCACAGCGAACTGGAGTTAAAGTTAAATAAAGAATATGAGCTCAAAGTGCAGACATTTTTCATAGAGACCCTCAATTTAGGAGCACAAAAGAAATAAGTAAACTGGCTTCCCACATGTTCCATGACCTGGAGTGTGTTATTCCCTCATTATTTCACTTGCTTGTAAGCAGATGAATGGTCTAGACTTCAAGTGTAGCATTTGCTTTTCCAATCGGTTACTCTTATACTCTCAATATGAAGTCCAGAAAGCTGTCACTGCCAGTGAAGTGAGCTAGGCTGAAAAATCAAAACATTAGGTATGGCCAAATCAGCTGCTTAATATATCAACGCTGTCCAAAGGAAAACAAGTATCACCAAACTGGCAGCTTTACAGGAGAGGCCAAAAACCTCATTTAACTTTAAGGTAAATCAATGGAACCAGACTTTTTCCAAGCCATTTTGGGTCATTTCTGTTGGTCCATTCATCATGGAATTCTCACAGAGTGTAAACAGCAGCTGCTGTGTTCAAATAATGCATAAAAGTGGAGATACATGTTTTTCTTTGAAAATGGCTTGGAACAACATGAAGACTGTGTTGCTGGAGTGTTTAAACAAAAGTTAAAGTGAGTGTCCACTCACTGTCCACTCTATTAGACACTCCTACCTTGTTGGTCCACCTTGTAGATGTACAGTCAGAGACAATAGCTCATCTGCTGCTGCACGGTACGGTGTTGGTCATCCTATAGTCCTGCCCACAGGACACTGCCCACAGGACGCTGCCCACAGGACAATGCCCACCGGACGCTGTTGGCTGGATAGTTTTGGTTGGTGGACGATTCTCAGCAGTGACACTGATGTGTAGAGCAGCACTGCTGTGTCTGATCCACTCACACCAGCACAACACACACTAACACGACCGCCACGTCAGTGTCACTGCAGTGCTGAGAATGATCCACGATCCACATAATACCTGCTCTGTGGTGGTCCTGTGGGGGTCCTTACCATTAAAGAACAGGGCAATAAAGTATACAGAGAAACAGATGGACTACAGTCTGTAACTGTAGAACTACAGAGTGCTCCTACATGGTCAGTGGAGCTGATAAAATGGACAATGAGTGTAGATACAAGCAGGTCATGAAGTGGCTGGTGGGTGTACCATGAGATATAAACCACTGGTAAGCCTCAAAAACAGGAAAGACCAGATTATAGTTTGCCAAAATGTTGTTTCAAGAAAGGCTGTACAGTTCTTATGGATGCCCAAGACAAAGATCAACTTGAGTGTTAGGAGTATGGAGACAGGAAGAATCCAAAGCCCACTTCCTCATCTTTTGAACATAGCGGAGGTAGTGTTATGGTGTGGCCATACTGGTTTCCTATTAATGATGTGAAAGTGAGATGTAGAAAGTGAGATGTGAAAGTATCAGATGTTGAAAGTGAGACGTTTTACCATTTCATAAAAGTGATTAGCTCATTTAGAACTTGAACTCATTTAGAACTTGATACCAGCAACACATTTCAAAACAGCTGGGACAGGGGAAACAAAAAGCTGGAAAAGTAAGTGGTACTATTAAAAACCAGCTGGAGGAGCAATTTGCAACTAAGTCACATGACTCGGTATACAAAGAGCAATTTAGAGAGGTGAAGACTTTGGATCTCTACAGTACATAATATCATCAACAGATAATCACTGGGCTCAGGAACACAGTTCACCATGCAATCCACAAATTAGAGTTAAAGCTGTATCATGCAAAGAGGAAGCCATATGTCAGCAAGATCCAGATGTGCCGTCGTAAACTCATTTAAAATGGAATGAGGCAAAATGGAAAACTGTTAGATGAATCAATATTTGAAATTCTGTGAATTTACTGTGAATAAAATATGGGTCTATGAGATTTGCAAATCATGTTCCTTTTGCTGTTTTTATTTATTAGATTAGCTCATGCTCAATAACTCACATAACAAGATTTTAACAAAGTGTTTATTGTGCATTATTGTGAAAAAAGCAGGAACGAAGCAAAGATACATCAAAGCCTTTCAGGTCCTACAGACAGCAAGAGAGAGAGAGAGAGAGAATTGATGTCTTGAACATATTAAGTTCGGTTCGCTGATGTTTATTCAGCACAATGCATCTATAAAAGTGCAGTATAACCTGCTTAAATCACACTGAATCCTAACTGGATATGAGTAATAGCGGCGAGCTAATGCTGCAGATATAGGGGAGATATATTTACACGTTCAGTGTTTTTATTGTGGCTAAATCGTAAATGCAGGAGAAGAAAAAAGATGTTGTTGCCACGTCTTAAATAAGACGCTTAGGCATTCCCATTTGCACGCATATTCACCAAGCCAGAGCAATTTCGCTCGCTCCGGAATCACAGGGAAAAAAAAGAATGAAAAGGAAAACATATATCCTCATGTTTCATTTTGCAACTACATTTTAATACATTCCATGAGGTTGCTGATGTTCTTACCAGGGACTGAGGCATTTGGAGGGGGGCGGGGGGCTGGCTGAGGTGGAGGGGGGCTTCGCTTCAATATAAATACCTATTCCCGAATTCACCCGCTTGTAAATTATTCAGCGGCAGAGTGGATAAATTATTGAATAATGTGTCCTGCTTTGAGGCTTTGAAAATCTGGGCTTATGCTGGGGGAAAGGCTGCACTGTGCCTTGAGTAACTTTGTGTGTGTGTGTGTGTGTGTGTGTGTGTGTGTGTGTGTGTGTGTATGGGTGCTCTGATATTCCCAACTCTGACTTGGCCTGGGTTCACATTGCAGGGCTCATGCCAGCGCCATTGGCCAGAGAGATGTCCACAAAGTGTCCAAAGAGTGGTGACAAGCCAGGTTCACTGACATGAAAACCCCCAGAGAACCTCATTCCATGCTTTCTTTCTAAGCAGGTCATTTTTGTGCGTGCACAATGTACACTCATCGTCAAAGGAACAGCTGCACCCAGAAGGAAGTGTGGGATTGCAGTGCTATTGGGAAGGAAGATAAAGGTTACCAGGAACAATAAATGATGATAAATTTAGACTGATATGGGCAATATTTACTCATACAGCTACTCATACAGAAGTAGTGTCTCTTAGTATGGTGTCGGGCCGTCATGTTTGCTAACGCAACATACCAGATGTCTCAGCATGGAGCTGTAGAGGTTCCTAATGGTGTCCTGTGATAATCCATCCCATGCAGCTTGAATATTCTCACACAGTTCCTACAGATTGTGCAGTAGGGGTGCAGGTGGAGTGACACCAGGACTTCTGGACGTGTGACAACAAACCATTAATCTTGGCGCTGACCATGGTGCCTCCACACGGATTCGTTGGTCGTCTCCACCGAGACAAAAGCAGGACTTGTCACTGAAGATGACCCACTGCCGTTCTGAGTCACTCCATGACAGTCTGGCATGACACCATTGCAGTCTTTGGTGATGTTAACCTGGTGTTAAGGACAGTCGCCGTAACAGTCTGTGTGCATGTAGTCCTGCGTCATGCAGTCATCTGCCAATGGCGCTGACACTGACAGGATGGCTGAGTCACTGCTCGCTGAGTATCTGCAACCGTAGCTCTTGGCTCAGTCAGGTACAGCGATAAGGCCTGTTCTTGCTACCGTCACATGTGTAGTCGAGCGTGAAACTGAAATCATGGTATGTCTCACGATGTCAAACCTGCCCACCAAGTTTCATTCCTGTCGGTTGATTCTTTCTGGGTGCAACTATTTGTGCAACTTGATGATGAGTGTATAATACATCAGAAAATCTTACAATTGGAAGCCCACTGCTCAGACTCACACTGATGTGCAAGTGGAATGCAGTGCAATTTAATTGCTTTCAAATGATTCATATATTCATGTTTCAAGCTTGCAACCCAACAGTCCCCGTGTTGCACAGCAGAGCTGAATGTGAAATGCTGTCGATGGCGGCTCCACTCAGCATGATCAGCACCTTCATCTATATTTAACGTCAGTGACATTCAAGAGCTATTTCCCTTGGCACAGTCCGTGGGTCATTTCAATAACGGAGACATATTTTCTCCTTTTGTCTCACGTTCTCAAACAAACTCGCCATCTCTCTCCTTCGGTTGTTTTCTTTTCCTTTCTCCAGCAAGACTGCGACTCAGCAGAGCCGAGGTTGGAAGTGGAGCAGTGAAGTGGGTCAGTTTATTGCCCCTCTGCACTCCAGCACACAAGTTGTTCCGATTTCCGCCATTAGCCTAGCCGTTAGCATGCCCAAAGCACCTAGTTGCACTTTTCTAACTTTTCTGAAATCACTGAAGGCTTCTGTGTGGGGTTAGTGGAGGTCCAGCTGTCCGAGAACTTGGCTTTCAGACTCTTCTTGGGGAAGTCTTGGGTTTGAGCCTAGTATAAGACTACTGCCTGATTGCCCTTGAGCAGAGCACCTAAGCTGCTACCTGGGGACTGGTCAGTGGAAGCTTGTTCTGGCCAGAAATTCAGCCACAAGGATTGAAGGTTTAAAAATGGCTTCACCATCTCAAAATGTGAAGTTATGTTTTTCCACAGTTACAACAGCCACATGAATGGTCACAAATATGATATTAATTATGCTGCTATTAGGCCATTGATTACATATGCTGGTACATATGCTGGTTCATTGTTATACTTCACCTACATAGTGTAGCCTGGTATGGAGTCATTGGGCTTTACCTCCACATATTCAGCTGTCTAATGAGGTTTTCCATACAAGGCTGAACAATGGATAACAATAAATCAGTAGATTCTTAACGAAACAAACACATAAATGCTAATTAGGTCTCATTTTTGATATAATCTAACAAAGTTGCAGATTTTTTTACTTTGTTTCTGTCCTAAACTACAATTTGGACAAGCAAACTGGGTCATTGGTCTTCCCAAAACAAAAGAGGACAGCAATGCCCTCCCAGTCCCAGCACAACACATGGGAAAAGACCAAATTGAGTGAAACTCGACGCTAAAGTGGCTAATCAGGACAGCGGGAGTTTTGTGCCCCCAGCTGCTTAAGCGATATGGTTTGCTGATTGTAACTAAGACCCATACTAAAGATGGGTTAAATGATTAAGCCGCTACGTTTAATGCATGGCTGTGCTTCTGCACTATTTAAGATGGAACGGAAAGTTGAATAAGAAGCTCACAGCAGCCTTGAGAGATCAGCAAATCAATTTCAGAACAACTCTGTCATTATTTGGCCACAGTGTAATCCAAACTGGTACTGGTTGACACAACAGGTAGTGCTCTACAGGGTATTATATTTCCTTCCAGTCTTCAGTTCAATATCACGCACCAACTTTTGCATTTAAAGCTCCAGCTGTGGTTAGAAGATGCAACTGGCAACATTCAAAACTATGTCCCTCAAAGTATGTTGTTTTCTATTCATCAAAAGCCAAAAGTAAACATATAAATTTGACATTGTTATTGACTTTTGATGAATTGCATACATAGAATCCTCTTTTACCACAAAAGCTGGCTTTGTTGAAAAGAAGACCATAGAGTTCCTAAGAAGACCTTAAAGTTCAAGTTCAAGAGGCTTTATTGTCATTTCACCTATATAGAAGTACACAGTGAAATAAAGCACCGTTCCTCCAGGAGGATGGGGCAATATGGAAACATAAGCACATGCCCAGCATGAAAACATGTTTCATGCTGGCCATGACATCATGCTAATTCTATTTAGGTTTTATGCTTGCTGTGTTGTTTTTCCTCATTCTGTACATCTCACTTGTCTGATTTTAACTTAGTTTTGTCATCTTTTCTGGACTGAAATTGTGGATGAGTGGCCGCATGCATTACAGTGAAGGGGTGGCAGTGGCAGTTCTGTTTATGTGAATTCAGCCTTCTGGTTGATTGCTATTGCTTTGTATCAGGGTGGAAGTGTTGGAATGTTAAGAGTGTTAAGAACAATCTGTAGCCTGATGTAATGACATTCTGGGACACTGGCCTAGTGTGGGTATGTGTGTGCTGCATGTAGAGTTTGGAGTGGGCAGGTCTGCATCATCGAACACCTTGAAAATCAGTCCCACTCCGACCCTGGTGAAATTGCATAAGGTTTTACCTGGCAAATTTACCTGATTGTTCTAAGTCACAGTTCTAGTCAAACACAATCTAACTAAACTAATGACACACATAAACAGTTGCATGCTGGGTAACATCCACAGCGCAGACCCAGTACCTACATTACTAATGCTGCCTTCTCCCATGTTCATCCAGCAGTGCTGACAAGTTGTTGAGTTCCTTCCTGAAGCTTGCAAACATCATTGTGTCCGAGAACAGCAGACATCAGCCAGCGATGGTGGCAGCAACAGAACTGCTTGGTCATGCCCCATTAAGGCCTGGTTTCTCAACCCACACAGTATAAACTCCGGCGTCAGGCCTCCATTCTGGCCTGACTGTCGTTGTCCTCTCCTCATCGTGTCAGGAACACCTCTTGTTTTGACTGTCCTGTCAGCGCCACAACGACGGGTGATCAGTAACAACCTCCACCGCACGCCCGAGTGTCAGCAATGTCGTTAAAATTCCGACAATTCCGCCATTCAGTTTCAAGTTTTGATGTGGTACATGGGGGCTTGGGAAACACAAGCCTTCTGTGGACAGAGACCGTGACAGCATGACTGTTTTTGTGCCAGTGATGGACACTGTTTGCCAGGGGTCAGAAATAGTCTGAACATGTGTTGTCATGATGAACACAAATGCTGATGTAACATCCACCAGAAATCTCAGAAACTGGTGTATTTGCCAAGATATCCAAAACAGTGGGGAAAAGGATGCTTAGACGAGATATGAGTGAATCAATTAGTGGCAGTTGTTCATTAAAGAACTTTGGTCAAATCTCATTGGCAGTTTCAGTATTCATCAATCCCAATCTTTTGGCATATACCATTCAAAAGATCAATGTTGTTGCAGGGATGCATCTATGCACAGCTCAGTTTCACATCAAATTCATTACAAGTATTCCTATTTATTAGAAATAAAGAAAGGAAACAATGTTAAATGTGTATAGGAGCTTCCGAATAACAATTGTATACAGTAATATTGTTATACTAAAAAGCAAAAGTTCTAATAAAAAGCAAAATTTAGAATGTATTACACTTTTTATATTTGGTGGCCAAATCTTGACCATTTACACAGCAAAACATTTAATAATTTGATGTTGTTCCAAAAAGAAAAAATATATATATATATATTATATTATGTATTTTCTGTAGAGGCTAGCTTAGAGGTAAATCACTTCTAATTACAAAACAAGATTTGACCAGTTGCATTCACACTTTTGCATACAACTGTGTGATAAAATAATGAAAACAATTATTTTCAGTGGCTCATTATTTTGACATAATAAGTCATTATTTCAACACAGTAAGTAATAATCTTAGCATAATAAGTTATTATTAATAATTATTTGCAATAAGCAAATAAGCAAAACAAGCAATAAGTTTAAGACAGTAAGTCATTATTTCAACAAAAATTATATGATTTTCATTATTATTTACATATAACAAGTAATGATCTTGAGATAAACTATTATATCATCATAGTAGGACATACTTGCTTATACTACAAACTAATACATTTGAGAAAACAAGTCATTATTTAGACATAGTAGTTCATTATTTTGCCATAATAAGGCATTATTGTAAAAAGTACTCATTTTGAGATAATAAGTCATAATTTAGACATAACTAAAGATTTTGAGATGAATCATTATTTAACCATAATACATAATGATTTTGAGAACATTTTATTTCATTAATATATATGATTCAAAGTTATTATTTCAACAAGTAATTATTAGACATAATAAGTTATTATATTAACACGGTAAGTAATTATTTTGGACGAATAATTCTTTATTTCAATATAGGGAGGTGATATTTCAAGATGAAATATCCTTATTTTAACATAGTAAGCAAATATATCAAGTAAGTAAGTAACTATACTGATAGTGAGATATTAACATTTACATATTAATAACAGCTGGCCAATGAACGCTGGGCTAAGCTCCAGCACATACCCCACTGCCCCCCAACCCCCGCCACCTAGAAGGATGTGTTGTTTAGGAGATGGATGAATGAATGAATGAATGAATGAATGAATATTTCTGCCAGAAACACTGAGGTCAAAAACATATATGCAATTCTCCGCTATTTATTAGAAATGATCCTCCGTAATGAAATTAATAATAAAATAAAATTGGCTTAAAATAATAATTGAGCACACAGGAATCCTTATGGCCAAAATGTAAGTACTTCAGTTTGAATACTGTCAACATGTAGCTTGTTAATATGAATTACATGAGTTATATAATAATATGAGTTATTAGCGCATTAGTTGAGCAATAAGTAGCCTATAAATATGCACGCTCGACAATCCGTCACACAGTCACGGCAGATTTAGCACTTCAGTCCTGAATAGATCTATCTATTTACATGGACTGTCACATATTTAACATTTATCAGTATCTCCCATATTGAGCCATCAATAACCACATATGTAAACACCTCCATAAACTTCATTAAAAAGCAGTGAGGGGAAATACGACACTGTTGCACTTCTGAAGGGAATTACTCAAAGGGCAGTCTTCTGAAGTGGCTTTTATGTACTAAATGACATCCATTTTATCTTTATGGTGGATGGTGTGCTAATGTCAGGAGTGCGTTTGAGCTAATAGCCGCGATTAGGACATGAAGGCATTTGGACTCAAATGAGGTGGAAACTATTAAAACCCTAAAAGACAAAGCACTGCAGAGGACGACCGAGTCTTTAGCACAATGACGGCCGGGCTGTCTGTCTGGAATGAACTGGAGAGTTCATCAAGTAATGTCTGACCTCCAAGGGTCACATAGCCGCGCACACACCCACGTGCTCCCCCGATGGGGCATATAAGACTATTACTTACAGCTCTGATCCTTGAACGTGTGCTGAAGGTATATGGGACATGGGCCACATTTTAAGTTGGGGATGCTGAAATGTGAATATACTGGCATTCAAGGTGATATCAAGACATCGGCACATGATTAAAAGACTTGAAATGCCTGGTAGACCACCAAACCAATGCTGTCCTCATCAGATGAACAGCTCTTTCATCTTTGAGAGAGAGGAGAACATCAACTGTGAGAAGACGTCTCAGCACCATGGAGGTCTGAAAGGAGGTATAACTGTTCAAGAAGCTCCTCGCTGAGATAAGGAGATCTAGACACATCCAACAAAGAAGCTGCTTCTGGTATTCTCAGAACAGTGGACTGACCACCCCAGAGTCCAGACCTCAACACCACTGAATGTGTTTAGGGTTATTTGGATGTTGAAGAACTGGAAATGCAACCAACTTCTTAAACTGAACTTTGGAGACTATGTGGAGAGAAGTGTCATGGAAAGAATGGAAGTTTGACCAACTTGCATAATGACCACTTTCAGTTTGAGTCTTAGTGGGTCAATGGACACGTTTAAATACCAAGTCCAAATTCCTGTCCTTAAAATCTGATAAGTCAGAGTCTGAAGATTAGTTGCATGAGACAGTCCAATGTAGATGTGGTCTAAAGCTCTACGGTTTTTGAGCACAAGAGGATCTTTTAACTGCACTCGTTGTCAATAAAGTAGTTGCACAAATGGCTGCACCCAGAAGGAATCAACCCACAGGAATGAAACTTGGTGGGTAGGTTTGTGAGACATGCAAATGATTCAAGTTTCATGCTCGGCTGTGCATGTCACATATGCAAGGACGGGCCTTATTACTGTACCTGATTGACGCAACAGCCACAACTATAGACATTCAGTGAGCAGTGATGCCCTCCATGAGTCATCCTGTTAGTGCAAGCACCATTGGCACACGGCTGCGTGTCATAGGACTACATGCACACAGACCATTACGATGACTGTCCTTAACACCACATCAACGTCACCAAAGACTGCAATGGTGTCGTGCCAGACTGTCATGGAGTGACTCAGATTGGCATCGGGTCATCATCAGTGATGAGTCCCACTTTGGTCTTGGTGGAAACGACTAACAAATCCATGTGTGGAGGCACCATGGGCAGCCCCAAGATGAACGGTTTGTTGTCAAGCGTCACATGTCCAGAAGGTCTCATGTCACTCCACCTCCACCCCACAATCTGCAGGAACTGTGTGAGAATATTCAAGCTGCATGGGATGGATCATTACAGGACACCATTAGGAACCTCTACAACTCCATGCCGAGACGTCTGGCATGTTGGGTTAGCAAACATGGCGACCTAACACCATACTGAGACACACTACTTCTGTATGTGTAGCTCAATAAATATTGATCATATCAGTCTAAATTTATCATCATTTATTGTTCCTGGTAACCTTTATCTTCCTTCCCAATAGCACTGCAATCCCACACTTCCTTCTGGCTGTAACTATTGTTTTGACGATGCGTGTATAGAAAAATAGACATAATATCACTTGGCATTTGATCGAAATGAAGATACGTGGTATTTCCCATCACTACTGAACAGCTGCTTGATGTTAGATGGATGGGTTTCACTTCAAACTTCCACAGTTTGCTCTACAATAGCAAGCACATCTCTTTCATCTCTGAAAATGACTTTTCCTGACACTTGGTATAAACAGTCTACATTCTCAACCCAGATGCTCTACCTCGCTGAATTCCAAACTTTTAAACCCGACACCTGTGGCTACCGAGGAGTCAACCGTGTTCTTTGGTGACCAGTGGTTGGCTTGGCCTCTGTCTGATCTCAGCTCAGTGAAAACATACAGTTTGCGTCTTTAGCTGTGACAGGAGCGATAAAACACAGATATGTGATCATATATTCACCTGGACGTCCCGTAACTCGATCGCCTGCCCACAGCTTCCTGACTCCGGTTAAGGGATACAGGGGTCCTGAAATGTAGGCAATGTTTGGAGGAATGAAAGTAGGGGGGGGGAAGAGAAAGGAGAGGAGAGCTGGAGAGGAAATGTGTTAAAGTTAGGCCTCAAAGGTGCAAGAAGTTTGAATTATAGAAGGCATTAAAATGAAGGGAATGGTGTAATAGGACTCTGCTATATGGTTCACTCATTAACTCATTCACTACCTACATAATAGCATTTGCTATGTAGTGAACTGATGATGGAAAGACCATGGGATAGTCAAAGAAATAATATTTAATTATCAACCAAAAGAACATTCAATCTATAGAGTGGGGGAAAGAAACAAGGTTACTTCCATGAGAGCCAGTTTTGTTAGCAATAAACTAGCTACACTCATCATCAAAAGAAATCAACCGACAGGAATGAAACTTGGTGGGTAGGTTTGATATTGGGAGACATGCTAATGATACAAGTTTGACACTCTTCCATGCATGTGACGTAAGCAAGGACGGGCCTTATCGCCGTACCTGACTGACGCAACAGCCACGATTGCGGACATTCAGTGAGCAGTGATGTCCTCCATGAGTCCTCCTGTTAGTGCCTGCACTATTGGCAGATGGCGGCTGCATGCAGACCGTTACAACAACTGCCCTTAACACCACATCAACGTCGCCAAAGACTGCAATGTGTGGAGGCAACAAGTACATGTCCAGAAGGCCTGGTGTTACTCCACCTCCACCCCTACCGCACAATCTGCAGGAACTGTGTGAGAATATTCAAGCTGCATGGGATGGATTATCACAGGACACCATTAGGAACCTCTACAACTCCATGCCGAGATGTCTGGCATGTTGTGTTAACAAACCCCTCAGTCCCCCTCAAACCCAAAGCGATATTGAGAGACACTACTTCTGTATGTGTACACTTCCTTCTGGGTGCAGCTATTCTTTTGACGATGAGTGTATAACAGTTCTAAAAAGTGGCTAGCAGATATTAGCCTAGCTCTAAAAGTCCCTATAAAATCAACAACTTCTTTGCTTTAATGAATTGCATCTGTATGCTGATGTAGAGCGCGACTCGTTGTATTTAACACCTAGCTCTGAAACAGGCAGGTTAACATGCACTGCCCTGGAGAATTTTCTGCTTGGCGCATTAAACATATTGTCAGGGCTAATTTTGCTAGGGTGACCCCTTCTCTGAGCACAGTGCCACCATATTTGTATTCATGATTACATGGTGCTGTGGCTTCCATTGACCTTGTAACGTGTAGCTTTGATGCGCGACCAAATTACCATCCGTCATGTCCATGATATTAATGCTGTTATTGGCCTTTTACTGTTATTATCCGTGTCAAATGCTGCGGTTTCACCGGCAAAATCGCCTCAGCCTGTCCCGTCCAGGGCAAAAGTCAAACCAAGAGTCAAACCACTCCCCTTTCCGCTGATGTCAACCGGCTCTCAACTTCACAAGCAATATTGATTCCTTCTCAAAGCACACAATTAAAGCCACCTAGCCAGTACGGGCTACGTGTCGCCTTCAATAAGGCTTGTGGCATCTGAACCCGGCCGGCCTTTTCAGCCGGCTTCTAATGCAGCTTTCAAAAGAGCGAAATATAAAAGGATGGGTGAGGGAGACGAGACGAGAGAGAAAAGAGGCAGATAAATGAGCTCTGTGAGCCAGCGCTAAGAGCGGAGGAAGAAATGTGGAGAGCAGTAGAAGGGAAAGCGGTGACGCTGCAGATCAATTGAGTGCCAATTGTGTGGAAAGAGGACAAGAGATGCATCACGCTTTTGGACATGCAGTAGGAGAGTGATGCCAAGTTAATTTTTAGCTCTCTCCAAAGACGAACTGGGCTAAATCAATCGCAGGAGGTTTCAGGTTAAAAGTCTGTCTGACGTGGCGCAGCCCATGAGCATAATGGTAAACGGCACTCAGAAAGCTCGTAGGTGGGTTCCCTTTGTTTAATTCAGTCGATTTCACCTTTCAGATTGTCAGGTTCCTTTCCCAGCACTTTCAACCAAACGTTTTCAACACAAGTGCCACACCTTTGGCAATGCGCCGCTAAGAGTCCACCTTAATGCTCTCCATTGATCAACAAACGCAAAAGGCAAAAGAGCTCCCATGCAAGTGTTTTAGAAAGGTGGAGGAGAATAGAAGAAAGCGGAGCTGAGTGTGGGATGAAGGCCAGTCAATAGACCCCTGAAATACTGTTATTACGGACCTCCAGGTCTAAGCTGGTTTTCTCTAAGGGAAAAAGAATGGTGTTTTTCGAAAATTGCAGCTTTTGTACCCTATGGTAAACAAAAATGCTGAAATGTTGCATCCTGTGCACCTCCAAACGGCACCGGATCGTCATAATGATGAGGTCATTTAGCGGTCGAAATCCAAACATTGCTACATACATGCGCCTTCAACTATCCTATTGCAACAGCAGCTACTCTGTGTGTACACTAGTACTGCCAAAGCCTCCTCCACATTTGGCAGTGGCTGCGGTGTATTTTGGCTCCCAGTCGCATGGTGTCAGTTCAAAGCACATCAGTGTCAGTTTATGTACAATGGATACAGCTATATTTGCATTTTGATTGCTTAGCAGACCTGTTAAGTAATGGCATGAAGAGGAAAATGACACGTAGAACATCAACTACTGAACATTCTTCCAAGATCACCATCAAGGCATCTCATTGAGTAATCAGGAATTACTTATATGGTCATGTCATTGACTGCAAAATGAAGACACTCCTTCACAGAGGTCCATAGAAGAAATAGAGGACCATCCCTACTCATCTACTCGTACAGAACATACATATACTCATTATAATACAGCTGCACTCAGAAGGAGGTGTGGGATTGCAGTGCTATTGGGAAGGAAGATAAAGGTTACCAGGAACAATAAATGATGATACGTTTAGACTGATATGGACAATATTTATTGAGCTACACATACAGAAGTAGTGTCCCTCAGTATGGTGTCAGGCCGCCATGTTTGCTAACCAAACATGCCAGACATCTCGGCATGGAGGTTCCTAAACCCGTTCATCTTGGCTCTGACCACGGTGCCTCCACACATGGATTCGTTGATCGTCTCCACCAAGGCAAATGCGGGACTCGTCACTGAAGATGATCCGCTGCTGTTCTGAAGTCACTCCATGACAGTCTGGCAGTCTTTGGTGACGTTGATGTGGTGTTAAGGGCAGTCGTCATAACGGTCTGCAGGCATGTAGTCCTGTGTCGTGCAGTCGTCTGCCAATGGTGCTGGCACTAACAGGATGACTCATGGAGGACATCACTGCTCGCTGAATGTCCCCAATTGCGGCTCCTGGGTCACTCTGCGCATGTCAGACAGTAGGATGGTTCTCCCTCTCTGTGGTTCCTGTAGGTCTCCCAGATCCTTCATGTCGCTGGTGCGTGCCTTCTTCTATCCACTGCCGTCAACAGTGTGCTATGGTAGTATCCGCACGACATACGTCAGCAGAACGTCGATAAGACCAGAGCCCTGTGTTGTGACCCTTCTCAACTCTTCCATCTGCTCAAATTGCTATGGAACTCTTCTCAGAGGCATACTTCACCTGTAACAGATGCTACCAACACAACAGCACAAGTCAGAATGGAAAGCACGCGCAACAGGACGACCTTATAGTCAGTCCGATACAGTGATAAGGCCCATCCTTGCTTACATCACATGTGCAGTTGTGTGTGGAACCTGAATCATTTGCATGTCTCATGATGTCAGGCCTACCCACCAAGTTTAATTCCTGTCAGTTGATTCCTTCTGGGTGCAACTATTTTTTCGATGATGAGTGTATATATATATATATGTTAGAGTGTATATGAATGTTAGTTCCTATTTTCATAATGGCAACATTACTTACCTATTTAGCTATGCCTATAACTCTTCTAAGTACCATTAACAGATGAACCCTTATTGTAAAGTGATATCCTGTCTTTGTGTTGCTTTCAGCTGAATGCAGGTCAAAAAGGACATTGTTAATCTCGCACTGCCAGATTTTCTAGGGAGAGTCTGCTACTGTTCAGGACTTGGCCAAGAACCGCCTACTACTGCTGGAAACGGTCATTCGACTTACACAGCAGTCACAAATCGCAATTTGGCATGTTGTACAGTAAGACGTAATCTTAAAAACTGAGTCACGACATAAACAGTCCCCAGGGAAGCACAGAAGGATGGGGCGTCTGTGTCTAAGATCACTGTTCACTAGGCTGAGTCACATAGGACCAGTGCAAAACCATACACGGAAGTGCGGATGCTTGGAAGTGCAGATAGCCAACCAGCACGTACCTGGCAGAATCCTTACAGTGTAGCCAGGTTAGCACACTAAATCACATATCAGGCTCTCTGGCTATGTGTGGGCGGAGCATCTGAAGCTGACGCTAAGACATCATCATCAGTTTATTAGCTACATTTATCTTGGAATTGGGTTTGTACTCATCTACCTGGAAAAACTAGATCTAACGATAATCATAGCATCTGATCAAAGGGTGCACTTATGAAACAGCTGTACTCTCCTGTCCTTTGAGTCACCACAGCTGGCCCTGGTGGGACTGTTGGACGCAGTTGAAGAGGCATTTTACCTGTGAAAGACACGCAGGTTCTGGGAACGTGATCTTTAGTGGTGGGCTAGCGTGAATGCCAGATGATCGATGATCCGTTTTCTCATTTACCGAACACGAACTGGACTGTTTGGAGCGCAGTAAGCTGTGAATAGAAAGCAGCCGTAGCCTGTTAGCATGGCCTCTCTGGATACTGAAGTTTTCAGATACATATAGAGCGCCCCCCTCTCTCTCTTTCTCTCTCTCTCTTTCTCTCCTGCGCTCTCTTCCTCTCTTTTTCACTCGGCTGGCAGCAGCGGTGGCAGGAGCTATTACAGTGAGCAATTGCATAGAAGGTGGTGCCAGCCCCCCTGGCCCACTCAGGAACCATTTCCAACAATCACACACACACACTTCTGGGTCTGCTGTCACCAAGCACTCTCAATCGAACACACACACACACACATACACACACACACACACACACACACACATCATACCGTATATGCCCCATTTATACTATATAAGTGCCTCAAAGTCATGATCATTCATTTAAAAATGGTAATGAGTTAAAATCCACCAATCAGCAGTTGATTAATTATTAATTTTTGTTAATTTAATTTTTTTTGTTCATTAGTGTTGTTAAAAAAGTGAAGTTAAAGGATTAAAAGTTTGTATGAGATTTATTTTGTCTCAAACTTTTCCATCACTATCGAAACACTAACATTTTATTGTGGGCGGGGCCTTATCTCAGCCACGCCCCTCCATTGTACAGCAGGAAGTGAGACTGCATCTCTGCCCCTCATGGTGAGCAGTTATATCCTACTGGTTTGGAGCAAATGTGTTTCAAAGTCTGAAACTCAGTGTGTAACACAGCGGGTGAGCCGCCACTACCGAAATGTTTACGTAAGTAAACTTTGTTTGGCCTTTTAAGACAAATATGCTGAGATTATGTGTGTATGACTGTTGTGTTTGCTAGTCATGTACTGACTAGCGTTTCAAGTTCTGCTCAAAATGAGCTAAAATTGTCAATCCCAAAACACCGAAAACATGTTTTTGCATAGCTCCTAGCTAGTCTCTGGAAAAGTTAGTATATCATCGCTGTTCAAAGAGAAACAAGTATCTCCAAAATATCAACTTTACAGGAGAGGCCAAAAACCTCATTTAACTTTAATGTAAGTCAATGGAACCAGACTTTTTACCAAGCTGTTTTGGGTCATTTCTGTCGGTCCATTCAGCACGAAATTCGCACACAGTGTAAACAGCAGCTGCCGTGTTCAAATGGTGCATAAAAATTAAAAATGGCAAATAACAGAGAGACGTGTTTTTCATTGGACAGCGATGATATGTTATGGATGCAGGTATGCTGGCCAGTCAGCCTGCTCCAGCTAATCTAGCTCCAGACCAGCACTAGACCAGCATAAGTTTATCAGCAAGGGCCATTTAACAGCAATAACAACACAAACACATACATACCACACAAACACACATCACACTCACCCACACACACCGCACTTAAACACACACAAATACACACACACAACACACATACACACTCAGCTCTGTGTATATGCACTGACGTTATGTATGAGCGCATACAGTATGAACAGACACACATTCTCCAGACCTCCTCCCGTTCACTTTCCTCCCTCCACACACACACATATGACGGCGGCAGGCGAAGGCGAAGACCCTGCGGAGGAGAGAGAAAGCTTGACCTTTCCTCTTTTCTTTCCGCCTCTCCGTCTTTCTCTCCGACCGCTCCTTCCCTCTCGCAGACTTTGCAGACAAAAGCAGGAGGCACTTTAGGCTAACGGTGCTCGACGAGCACCGACAGCTCCTGCATTATGATAAATTATTCCCCTCCAGAGAAAGCCTGACGAGGAATAAAAGAAGGGAGGGGAGAAGAAGGGGAAAAAAAGCAACGAAAGGAAAGAAAGAAACCAGAGAGCGAAATCAACTTTGACAATCTCTGTCTCTGCAATTGAATAGAACGCTTGCGAGCGTTATTACGGAAGTGGGCTAAACCTGGCGGCAAACGCTACTCTTTATTTCTTTCTCTTTTTTTGTCTTTTTCTTTTCTTTCGTATCTCTGTCTTTGAGCCTTTAAAGGGTTTTAAAAGGTGAGAAACACGTGTTCAGGTGTTTCTTTTTGTATTATTATTATTATTGAGGATGACGGGAGCCGATTTGTCAGCGTATGGCGTTCCCGGCGCGGATGAAAGGATGCGCGGTGCAGACTAATTGAGGCTATTCACTCCCATTTCCAATGTACTTACCTGCCATTAGTCACTTAACGGACAGTTTTCCCTTCAAATGAACTGGAGTGAACACGCTTCTCCACCCAATCACCTGTACACAGAGTTAGCATCATGTGATCCGCTGTCTGGGACTTGGAATAGGCTGTTTTTGGTTTTACAGCCTCTGCAAGCATTAGTTACTCCTAACATCAGCTTCTTAAAGGTGCCCTACAATGGAAAACTGTACTCACCACACAACCCCCCCCCCCCCCCCCCGTGACTGAAACGTACCTAATAGTGGGTAATACCTCCACAAGCACCAATAACAGCTGTGATTGGATTTGGCATGTACTGGACAAGTTTCTTGATGTAGCCCACATCAATGTTCAGACACTCTTACATCAAAGAATTGTGCAGTTGGCCCAGATTAGGTGGATGCCTTCCCTGCCACACTTCCAAGGAGAATTCCCTGTAGACTGGGATTTTAGCCACTGCTGGTAGACCCGTATGACCGTATGCTTCCATACACCTGCAGATTCAGCTACTTCCTTCACACTATGGCCTTTGGCACGCCCCAAATGCAGTCACTCCTTTTAGCCAATCATTAACATCTGCTTTGGAGCCATTTTCCACACATGGAATGAGACATTCACTGCACTGTAGCACCTCCTCCTTATCTATGGATCCCCGCAGGTATTTATAGCCCCATCATCCTCGTGCAGCACCATCTGCAGGAGCCTGAAGGTACTACCACCTTAAACATGTAAGGTGACTCATTTTCCTGTAGTTGAATAAGGAGAGTTCAGAACATAGAACTGACATACTAGGAACCTTAGGCACTGTTGCTCCTCATTGTAACTCCTACAAAATGTTGCAAATGCTTATATAATAGTTTTGACTCCACCCACCCAAAATTCACATATACCAACTCACGTTCCAACCCAGCAGGAAACAACAACATAGCATTAGCAATGGCAGACTATACATGCAAAAGGCTGTGACGTGGATGTCACCACTATACATAGCCTTCCTACAGAACGTTCAGTGGTACATGGTTGATGTATATCTTTAAACAAGGCTGAAGTTGCTTCTTAATCAAATATTCTGTTCCATGCTACAGCTTGTACAGGCACCAGAATGTAATTGTGGCACCATTTGAGGTGGAACAGAAAACTTGCAAAACAAGCTGGAGAATAGGAACTCCGGCTCCCACACCTTTAACAAGATCCTAAACAACAATAATTCAGAGTTGTTAGTTTGTTCTGCACATTTCACTACAGAAAGTTTCTCAAACTTCTTGGACAATATGGAGCAGCTCCACTCAGCTGAGGAGACTGAGGAGTGTGTTGTGTGTTGATGTCCAGATGGAAAGCCTAGTAGCTAGTATAGGTAACGTTAGCTACTAGCATTAGCTCCAAGTAACTAGCATAGCTAACTAAACAGTATGAGGGCAGAGCTTATTTATACAGAGGCTCATTTTATTTTCCTGTATATGTTCATTTCTACATGTTGCTTCTGTGTGGTCATCACGGTGTCTCGCTGTGAACCAACCAATCAGAGCACAGCTCATCAGACTATTCATGAGCTCACCAACAAAGGGAAAGGGTTTTATTTTTAGGACCAAATTATGGGGGGTAAATGGGGGTGTAAAACCACATCTGGTTATTTTTTACCATGAACAAAGTTACATACCGTCTATGAAGAACATCAGAGAGCAGTTTAAAATACTGAATAAATACATAAATACAAAATGTATTTGTTATTAGTACACAATATTGAGAATATTTCACAGCTCACAGAGGTGGTAACAGTAACCTAAAGACATCTGAAGTGTTCGATGATTCTAAAGGCTTTTCAGATGTCTTGAGGCTACTGTTCATAACCGTCATAGAAAGTCATTACATGCTGTAACAAATGGTTATGTGGCTGATGTCTGAGATGTAGTTTAATGAAAAGTAGCTTTAAAAAATATTCACAGTGGAGGTACAGTGGGTTCCCCTGGGTGATCTACATGTTTTGTTGTAAGTATGTGAGCACACTTGCATATTATCGCTGTCCAAAGATTAAGTGTCACTGCTGCTGCCCTCGGCATTAGGCTAAACCCAGTGTTGCGCTAAACTGGGCTTTACTGACTTATACAAACAGTTCAATGTGATTTCAGCTCAGAACTGTTGAATTGAATTAAATATGAATACTAAATAAACTAGTATATATAAATAACTCTGTAAGTAGAGGTTATAATATAACTCTAACAGAATGATGAACTCTTAAACAAGAACAGCAACACTGTCTGTCTAATCTACAGGAACAATAAAGCACCTCAGGTTCTGTTCACAGAGTTATGCAGCACTTCTTTTCCCAGACATCAGAGAATTTCTGTAGACCTCAAAACAGCAGTTCAAAATTCCTGCATAACTTGTACACAGAGTCATTCAGATTGGTTTTATGTGAAATGCTCTGTTCTAGATAAAGCCAGAACTGTTCACAGTGGTGGCGAATGGAACCAGACGTCCAGCTCTAAAAGCTCCCTCAAAAAAGTTACTACATGAAATGGTTATGAATATGCTGCCTGATATCTGAGACATTGGTTATGATAGTTTGGTATCTCCAAAATCTCCAACATGGCAACTTTACAGGAGCGGCCAAAAACCGAATGTAACTTTAATGTAAGTCAGAACCAGACTTTTTTCCAAGCAATTTTTGCTTGGCCGTTTCTGGGCCGTTTCTGTTGGTCCATTCATCATGAAATTCTCACACAGTGTATACGGCAGCTGCTGTGTTCAAATGATGCATAAAAGTAAAAATCGCCAAAAATTGAGATATACACGATATACACTTATTGGAAACATAATAAACATCAAATGTGTCCCGTGCAAAAACTCTTTTTTCAAATGGCATTTTAAATTATATTTTAAATAATTTTTTTAAACAAACAAATAAATAAATAGAAATTGTTCACTAATAGTGAAAGAGTATGTATGAACATCTATAGCTCACATGCACATGCTTGTGGAGCAAAGACTGTCGGGGAGAGGAAGCCCCCCCCCCCAACTCCCCAGGGGGTTACAGGTGCATGGAGAGAGAAACAGGAGGTCTCTCTGAGTTCAGCCCACAGATGGTGCTTCTCTCTGGGGCTGCGCTGGCCTCCACGCCACCCTGGCAGGCTCCGGTGGTGGAACCGTGTCAGCACCACTTGGCTGCCCCCTCTGCTCTCTCCACCCAGGCAGATCCGCTGATGATTAACGGCTACAGCTCTGACCCTCATCATTCTTTCTACCTCCTTTCATCACCACCCCATCCCCGCTTTTCCCACTTGTCCTCTCTTTCTCTGCCCTTTGTCAATATTTCCTGTCTTTCACCTGGAGACTCCAGTCAGCTGCTTCTGCTTTTGCTCCGTGAGTTTCACAAAGACAGAAGTAGAGCTGAAAGACCCGAGCATATGATAGAAACCAGTGGTAACACTTCCGAGAGGCAAAGAGCTGTTCCTCAGTGGTGCTAAACATTTAGTCAGAAACAGATAGATCTGTTAATTATACTCATAGTCAAAACAAAGTTTCCAAAATAGCTGCAACCAGAAGGAATCAACTGACAGGAATGAAACTTGGTGGGTAGGTTTGACATAGTGAGACACGCAAATGATTCAAGTTTCACGCACGACCACATGTGATGTAAGCAAGGACGGGCCTTATCAATGTACCTAACTGACCCAACAGCCACGATTGCGGAAATTCAGTGAGCAGTGATGGCCTCCATGAGTCATCCTGTTAGTGCCGGCACCATTGGCAGACGGCTACACGACACAGGACTGCATGCATGCAGACCGCTACAACGACTGTCCTTAACACCACATCAACATCACCAAAGACTGCAATGGTGTTGTGCCAGACAGTCATGGAGTGACTCAGAATGGCAGCGGGTCATCTTCAATGACGAGTCCTGCTTTTGTCTTGGTGGAGATGACCAACGAACCCGTGTGGAGGCACTGTGGTCAGCACCAAGATGAACTGTTTGTTGTCACACGTCATACTTCCAGAAGGCCTGGTGTCACTCCACCTCCACCCCTACTGCAAAACCTACAGGAACTGTGTGAGAATATTGAAGCTGCATGGGACGGATTATCACAGGACACCTTTAGGAACCTCTACAACTCCATGCCGAGACGTCTGGCATGTTGCGTTAGCCAACATGGCGGCCCAACGCCATACTGAGAGACACTACTTGTGTATGTGTAGTTCAATAAATATTGCTCATATCAGTCTAAATTTATCATCATTTATTGTTCCTGGTAATCTTTATCTTCCTTCCCAATAGCACAGCAATCCCACACTTCCTTCTGGGTGCAGTTGTTCTTTTGATGATGCGTAGAGACTGGGATTTTTTTCACCAGACGACTTCAACATCAGTAGCCCTAGAAGCATTTTAAAACTGTGGAAATCTGAAAAAAGTGTGTGTTAACACTGGTGCACCGTGAAGAGGGCGTTTTACATTGTAGCTAAGTCTGGCTTTATTACCATGCATGCAAACAAGACTGTAAATGGTCTAGTCTTTTATACTCATGCAAACAGTTTGGTTTGGTTCAGTTCCTCAGTCTAGGTTTCCTCAGAGCTTCCAGAATGGTGCAGTTTGTCTGCTGCAAAATCTCCTGAAGTGCTCCCATGTGACTTCCCCGCCAAGATAACTCTACAAGCTTCCTGTGGAAGCAAGAATCAGATATAAAACTCCAGTTCTCACATCCATGGCTTCAAAGAGCTCAGCTCCTCTCCGCGCCTTGGCCCAGTCCTGCACATGCATGCCAGCTCAGGGCTTCCTTAATATCTAATCATATCTGCAAGGCTTGATCTCGCCCACTCAGTGGTGGAAAAACTTTCTCCTAAACTCAGCTCCTTTCACATGGTCTGAAGATTCACCTCTTCAAGCAGTACCTAAGTTAGGATCTTATTGCACTTATTTACTAATGCCATTTAGCAGATGCTGTTATCCAGAGCAGCTTACAGAAGCGCTTAGTGTTCCGTCAGAGAATGTTTCCTAGCTAGTATATATATAGTATATATTAAATACAGTATAGGAGCACTACCTAGCAAAGAAGATGGTGCCAGTGGCTGCCATACACTACTCAGCACTGCTCAGATGTATGGTTTTTACAACTTCATGCTACTGTTTAACTTCTGCTGCTGTTTAACTGCCCTTCTTAGCACATGTATTAGGCAGTCTGCAGTGTTTTATAGAAGAGATGTTGTAGAGAACTACTAGACTGTTGATATCCGTGTGAAATCCATTCAAAAAGTCCAGACAAATTGGTAGCTTTTAAAAGCCTTGGGAAATCGGCAGGTGCCTATGGGAAATGCCTATACGTTGACAACACATAGGATGATGAATAGCCTAGCTGAGAGGACAGGTGCTGGACAGGTGCTGGACAGGTGCTGCTAATATATTTTTGTTTGTTTAGTTTTAGGGTAAATAACTTTTGTTTGTTTCTTAACATTGGTGTTGTCCAGAGCTGTTGCCCTTAGGGCAGCACCAACTTGTGTTTCTTATAAATGATAAATGTTGAACCTGTAACTTGCCTGTTGAACTGTCTATTGTGGTATAGTATTTTATAATACACATGATGGTTTATTGCAGCTTGGAGTGTATTCTTTTAATCACTCTCTCTGCACCATGCCTTCCACATCTTATGTTAGCAATCCTAGACTTAGCCGAGGATCGTAACAATACACTCATCATCAAAAAAATAGCTGCACCCAGAAGGAAGTGTGGGATTGCAGTGCTACTGGGAAGGAAGATAAAGGTGACCAGGATCAATAAATGATGATAAATTTAGACTGATATGGGAAATATTTATTGAACTACACATACAGAAGTAGTGTCTCTTAGTATGAGGTCAGGCTGCCATGTTTGCTAATGCAACATGCCAGACGTCTCGGCATGGAGTTGTAGAGCTTCCTAATGGTGTCCTGTGATGATCCATCCCATGTAGCTTGACTATTCTCACACAGTTCCTGCAGATTGCTGGACTACGTGCTGACCACGGTGCCTCCACATACAGATTCGTTGGTCGTCTTCACCAAGACCAAAGCGGGAAGATGATCTGCTGCCATTCTGAGTCACTCCATGACAGTCTGGCACAACACCATTGCAGTCTTTGGTGGAATCGACGTGGTGACTTTAGAAGCCGAGGAGAAGTTCTAACATGTTACACACGAGCATAAATACAAACAGACATTATTAGCACCAATAATAGCTGTGATTAGATTTGACTTTCACTGGACAAGTTTCTGGATGTAGGCCACATCAATGTTCAGATACTCCTGCATCAAAGAATTGCACAGTCGGGCCAGATTTGGTGGATGCCTTCCGTGGCACAATTCCGAGGAGAATTTCCTGTAGACTGGGATTTGTGCTACTGCTGGTAACCCCGTATGATGTACACTTCCATACACCTGCAGACTCCGCTACTTCCTTCACACTATGGCCACCTCTTCTCAATCTATGGATCCCGTCACTCACACCCTGCATATATTTATAGCCCCATCATTCTCATGCAGCACCATCTGCGGGAGCCTGAAATTACTACAACCCTAAAGACACAAGGTGACTCATTTGTTGTCTGGTGAGCTTATATGTCCTAAATTGAAGGCCTAGCTCTAATGTAAATGTAAATGTAGCAACTGGTAATCATCCATCTCCACATCCAGAGAAGTCTCCTTACTGCAGCTTTCACCTCCAGCTCAAATCCCACTAACCTGATCCAGTTAATCAAGGACTTCTGAATAAACATTAGCTGGATCAGGTGATGGATTATGGCTGGGGATAAACTCTAAGGTGTGGCATGTTCTCAATTGATGCCCGACGGCCAACGCAGTTCTCAACAAATTGGCATCCTATGCACCCAAATAGATGCGGTTTCATAAACAAGCGCTGAGAGCCTAATCAGCGTCGAATGACCTTGAAGAGCACTTCAGAAAACAATACTTTTCTATCAGCGAACAAGGTTTCATTACCATTCCGTGCTCCTCGGAGCGTGCTTGGAGAGCGCTCACCATTAATTTTAAAATCAGAACATACTGTTGTTCTGTCATAACGCTTACCTGCAAGCTCAACCCAACGAAAATCAAATAAACCTGTCAGTGAATGCTAATTAAATCAGGAACGTTTTCAGATTGTAATCGCATACCCGGAAGGGAAGGGGATGAGAGGGAGCAAAACAAGTCTGTGGGTAGAGAGAGGGCGGGAGGGAGGGGGAGGGCACACATGCCTAATTTCCTGGAAAGGTCTTCACGAGCGGGCTCGAACGAGAAGCCGAAGCCATTCTAATTAAAGGTTTTAACTAATTCAGCCAAGTCTTTTTTTTAACATCCATTTCATTCTCCTCGCTGTCCTTCTGCTCCATCAAAACAAACGTGTCACAGAGTTAAACCTAATTGGACTAATCTCAGACACCAAGCAGGGGCTGGTGTTCCACTCGGCACGTCTCTGGCTCTTCTCTTCTTTGCTTTGCACTCATATTCATATTTATAGTTCCTTGTCTTCAGTGACTCTGTTAATTAGCTGGTAATAGGAATTACATTGGCTGCTTACATCCATACACAGTCACCCAGAGTGCACGGCTGGATGAGTCCCCCTGCTCGCTGACACACAAGCTCACCGGACTAATAGAAATGGGTCCCCTTGTGTGTTTAAGGTGGTAGTACCTTCAGGCTCCTGCTGATGGAGCTGCCTTAGGATGATGGGGCTATAAATATCTGCGGGGTGTGAGTGACGGGATGCATAGATTGGGAAGAGGTGCTACAGTGCAGTGAATGTCTCGTTCCATGTGTGGAAAATGGCTCCAAAGCAGATGTTAATGATTGGCTAAAAGGAGTGACTGCCTTTGGGCGTGCCAAAGACCATAGTGTGAAGGAAGTAGCTGAATCTGCAGGTGTATGGAAGCGTACGGTCATATGGGTCTACCAGCAGTGGCACAAATCCAAGTCTACAGGGAATTCTCCTCGGAATTGAATGTTTCTTTCCAGGTGTGGAAAATGGGTCTCAAAGCAGACCTTAATGTTCGGCTAAAAGGAGTAATTGCATTTAGGTGTAACAGTCAATAGCCACAGCGGTCACTGTGCACTTAAAACTATACATCTAAACATATACTTCAACCGAATCTCACTGTATTACAGGAACTCCTCTGTAACCTAACACTGTTTGCACAGTTAAAGAGATTGTATATAATAGTTTTTATAATGTATCTCCACTCAGACATACTTAAGTATAGAATATCCATATACACAAGTACAGATATTCATATATCGCTTTAGCTCCTTTCCTTTTTTATTATTCTTCATTCTTTATTCTGTTTATTGTGTCTTATTGTATCCAGCAGGATCTGCCAGAGCGGGGCCTATGCCAAAGACTCTTTATTTCTGATGAATTGTTATCCTATAAATTGTCCACCTTATGAAGGATTAAAATATCATTTTCCATTACTTTTGCCTTCTGAGTATTTCTGGCAAAACTGATGCTATAGTCAGCAAAATGTTTGGTTGAACAGTTCTTCTGGGCTATGAAGGACTGAAAGGATGCACCAACTTGTTACAGCACTACCCTGAGGCAGAGCAGTGCTGCATCACTAGCTAATTCAGAATTCCAGACAGTAGTTGCTGATTGTGGTTGAACTTTTGTTTGAGATCCATTTTTGGCTAAAAAGTTTCATTTTTAAACATTTAGGGGACCCAAAAGATTAATTAGAGGGTCCTGGACCCCGCAGGCCCCCCCTGTATTTCAGACCTTGAGTATAATTATAAAAGTGTAAGTAATCATGGAAGTGAATGCAGTGTAATGAAATTGGTGTGGTGTAATCAGGGGTGCTTTAACCTGCTCATGGGCCCTGAGGTTACAGATGGTCATGGACACTGTAGCAGTGTGGAGTTAATGAAGGGGCACACGCTGCCGCTGCCAGTCAGTGACTGCCATCCATTCCTGCATGAACTTAAAGCCAGAACCAGACCACTAAAAGCCAGTAGGTTATGGGTTGGGGCTTTGCACTGAGAATGCAGTCAGTTCCCAAATGTAAGTGGTAACTGACGTTTGCTTTGCCAGCATCTCTTTAGAATTTCCTGTTACACTGTAAATGATGCCACAGTTACATTCTGGCACATGTAACTGCAGCATTTAAGGTGGAAGGGAGAATTTGAATAAGAAGCTGCCAACAGGAGACCAGTTTCAGCCTCACTCGTGCCTTTTAGCCCAAAATAGTGATTTTAAGGAGTAAAGAAGTCACAAATCTGCCATAAACCGAAAAGCCAGCACTACGGCATCCTTCACTATGGTGCATGGATCTGTTTAACACAAAACTCATTCACCTGAACTATACAACCAGCTACATTAAAGCAGACGTAGAACCTCGTACCTAGAAAGAAGAATACAGAGTTTCATAAGAGCTTCATAAAGAGATGGGCTTCAGTCGGCATTGAAGACTACGAGAGACTCAACTGTTCGGACAGCCAGTGGAAGCTCATTCCACCATCTGGGCTCCAGGACAGAGGAGAGTCTGGATGCTTGTCTTCCATGCATCTTGAGGGATGGAGGGTCAAGCCGAGGTGTACTTGAACCTCGTAGGGCAAGGCAAGGAGGGACTAGTCCATTCTTGACTTTGTAGGCTAGCATAAGATAGCATGTTAAATCTGATGCGGGCAGCTACTGGAAGCCAGTGAAGGGAGCACAGTATGTACATGTCCTACCTGTAATGTACTGAAGTAACGTTAGCTGTTTGGATAGTCAGTTTCTGTGACTACCCAATTTGAACCAGAGTCCCGATTTTGACTACGTATGTGCAAAAATATATGTGATTGACTCTTCTGTTTCTGACTGCCCGCTTTAGACAGTGCTTGTGTGACAACGGTTCAAGCTCAAGGGAGTATTTTTAAATATAAAAATATTTTTAAATGTATACAATTTTAAACATAGCTAAATCACAGGTCTACTTAGAACAACACTAGAACATTGTTAGAATTCTCACTGCAGCCCTCCAGGACCACCTTGACTGCTCTCTTGTTTTAAGTACATATAACATTACTTACTTAATGCATTTATATGAGGTATGTTTGAAACACTTGTAGTATATTTCAAAATAGTTACAATAAAATTGAATTATCAGCAGTTTAAATACACCCCTTGTCAAAAAAAAAGAGAAAAGCTGCACAAATGGTTGCACCCAGAAGGAATCAGTCGACAGGGATGAAACTTGGTGGGTAGGTTTGACATTGTGAGACACACAAATGATTCAAGTTTCACGTTCGGCCGTGCATGTGGTGTAAGGGCGGGCCTTATCACGGTACCTGACTGACCTATTTGGTAATGCATGTTTTGCAAAAATCATTTTACCATTATTAAACTTAAACTGATTTTTGTATAAAGTTACAGAATTATGTTAATTAAAAAGCTTACCTTCGAAAATTCCACAAAAACAATCCACATGTGTGGGGCGATTTATGTGTTGCTTGCTTTCTTTATGGACAAGGACAGTAAAAGTGTTGAAAGACTTTTTTTTGCCTAACATTCCTTTGCCAAGTGGTAGAGATGGCACCATCAGGTTGAGTTAACTTCAACACCTTCTTCAACACCAAGATATTGACTAGATAGTGACTCAAAATGTGTTCTACCATAAAGTTGAGCAGAACGTTAAAGGGTTAAAGAAAATAACACTGAAGTGCCAAATGTCATAGGATAGCAGTATGTAAACTGATTATGAATTGGTGTTCCTCAGGAGATGGCTCGGGAAAATCCACACCCATATAAACTGTGAGGTTGAACACTGGCCAGCATGATCATGACGAAGCCATGGACCTCAGTTGGCAGCACTGTGCAGGCTGGTGGTACTTCCATATTGGTGTGGGGTGTGTTCTCATTGCATAGGCTGGGTCCACTAGCTAGTTGGGTCACTGCTTGGTGACCATTTGCAGCCCTTCATGGATTTCATGGACCCTCACAATGGTGAGATATTCCAGCATTTCAGGATAATGCACCGTGCCATCGGGCACAAGTTGCTGCACTTTACCAGCTAAAGGGGCTCCTACACGATACTAGTTCCTGTCCCCTGACTTTTGGTATGTCAGTGTACATTTAAGACTCTATGGTTGATATCTGTCATATATATTTATCAGTCCACTATCTGGACCTCATGTGACCTTATGTGAAGTCCTTTGTGGTTCCACCATCTTATTCTACTACATACATCTCCAGCCGGCCACCTTACAGGCAGCAGGTGTTCAGGTTCACGCATCAGAAGCAGCATCGAACGGCAGGTGTTGGGGAGCGCAAGAAGGGAAGAGGAGAGATCTCAAGCACGCAGGGGCATGTTCAGCCTTGCACGTCCGTCGATAATGTCTCCGGCCAGGAAGGTTTCCATGGTAACCATGCCAAAACATGCACTTGGTGAGGCTGTGCTGGCAAGGAATCCTGGGTAGAGTGGTGCTTTCTGAAGCTCTTTCCAGGATCAAAGATCTGTTCATTTTGCTCTCTAACTCGCACACCCCCCACACCACCACTCGCACTCTATACTGCCCCTCTCTCTCTCTCTCTCTCTCTCTCTCTCTCTCTGTTGAAAAGCCAGTTATTACCCACCCCAACACTCCCCCCTCACACATGCTCAATTCTGAAATGACAAGACAAAAGAAGAGAGCCGGAGAGTTCAGACGAGAGCCAGCGAGGCTGAAATGAAAGTTTGAATTTAAGAAAGCATCCTTTAATATTGCCGTGTGCTTTTATAAACAGCATCTTTCATCTGTTGAATGCAGCAGCTTTAAAAAAAAAGCGGGGATTTATCTTGTGCTCTGCATTAGCAATTAATTAGTGGAGAGGGGAGCACATCATTTGCGCGCAGCGAGAGTGAGAGAGAGAGAGAGAGAGAGCACATGACAGCAAGAAAGTAGGGGGTAAGCTAATTCTGCTTAGTTTCCTAAGAGCCCAAAGCTCAAAGAAGCTTTTAAATGTGCTTTTTATCTTCTGTGCGGCGGGTATGACATCATTCATTCTGCAATAGTTTAAAGGCAGCATTTGCTGGGGAAAAAAGAGGGGAGAGAAGAAAGGAAAGAACATCTTTAATGACAGCAGTTCCTTCATTCACACACAGCACCTCCTTGTTTTTTCCTTAATTTGTGTTTTCTGTTCAACACGGGGTTTCCGATATTGTGTCTGACTAGGAAAAGGAACTTCTGACAGTGCAAATAAGGTGGAAATAAAGCAGTTTCCTACTAATGAAAGGACGGCTGAACAGTGGCGCCATTCGTTGGTTGGAACTTGTCACTGAAGATGACCTGCTGCTATTCTGAGTCACTCCATGACAGTCTGGCACGACACCATTGCAGTCTTTGGTGACATTGATGTAGTGTTAAGAGCAGTCGTCGTAACGGTCTGCGTGCATGTAGTCCTGCGTGGTGCAGCCGTCTGCCAATAGCGCTGGCACTAACAGGATGACTCATGGAGGCATCACTGCTCACTGAATGTCCGTAATCGTGGCTGTTCGGTCAGTCAGGTACAGCGATAAGGCCCATCCTTGCTTACATCACATGTGCAGCCGAGCGTGAAACTTGAATCCTTCATTCTCACAATGTCAAACCTACCCACCAAGTTTCATTCATGTCCGTTGATTCCATCTGGGGGCAATAACTCTGATTCCTTGGTTACCTACATGCTTAAATCATGGCATCATGTTTACTACAACTCACCACTGTCAGTTTACAGTTTCTACTACACTGTGCATTAATACCAATGCTTGTTGAAAGACTCAGTGACCTCCAGTAATTTTTTTTACCTCTGCCAATTGGTAGAGATGGTACAATCAGATTAAGTAAAATTCAACACCTTCTTCATTAACACATAATGACTCAGAAAATTGAGCAAATAGAGAAAATTGAGCAGAATGTTAAAGATTTAATGAAAATAACCGTCCCAGAACAAATAACAAAACGGGACAAAATGGCTCTTCTTAACATTTGGGTTTCCAAAGCCTATTCTAAGGCGAGGTTGCTCAATCCCACTCCTACAGATCTACCACTATTTACAGTATATAGCTGATAGTATAATGTTCACGCTGTTTACAATGTTCACATTAATACCATGTTTATTATGTGTATCTTTTGCAGTAACGCACCATTGTGTACAATGTGCAATATTTTCTATTTACTATTTTTTATTTTAAGTTAAAAAACTTCTATATGTATTTAATGTTTGTCTAGTTGGTCTACCTGTTGCCTTTGTTATATCTGCACATTGGAGTCTTAAGAAACGCAGTCTCATTCAGATGTGCACTACTTGTTGTATAGTCTGAATGACAATAACGTTCACTTTGACTTTGACTTTAACCATATTCTATAAACACCTCTTGACAAATGTTATATGCTGTCATGAGTCATAATGTTTGATGTCATGAACTAAACTATACTTAGCATGATGTGCCATAAAACATTAAGGCATCTGTCATAACCATTACTGGTGATGGTAACATGACAGTGTTACATTACTGACCAAAATCTACCATGGCAACTCATAACAGCATATGACATTTGCCATGGTTATGTCACCGTTATGTAGCAGGGCTCCAGCAAGGTTTTACCACATAATCATACCCCATAATCAATGCATAGCAGATGCTGAGAACCTTGAACACATTTAGTAGAAGCAAAACACATGAAGGGGAGACAAAAATACTATGTAAATGTGAGCAGTCACCTGGGGGCTGAGGGAGGACAGGTAATTTCGGGCTGGTGATTACTGCAGCCCACCTGCGATAAGCCTCTGTTGTTTTTATAGCCACTGCTATCAGAAAGCCTGAGTTCGATCTGCCATGCCGTGAAATTACGACGCCCCCCTATCAGACCCCTAATCTGCATCCAGGCAAATGAGGAGCAAACATGAACAGGGTGGGGGTACCAAGCAGTGCCGGCCCAGTGCAGAGTTTACACACGGAAGATGCTCAAACAGGCCAGGGAATAGCTGCATTGTGGATCGCTGAATAAAAAGAGCCAACAGGGCTGCAGAGAGTGTGGGGCTGCTACACAGTGGCAAATGTGCACTGCAGCCAAGAAAATACACCCNCCTGGTGGTGGCCTGACACACTGAACACATTAATTGTGAATGTTTTGAGGAGCATGCATGCGTGTTACCCTGGCCTCCAAATTCCCCAAATCTCAAGTCCTAACCACCTCAGTGCTACCACCCCATGCGGGAGACTGGGGATCAATTCCTGATCTGGGTGACTCACCAATAAGAGTCCTGGGCAAGACTCCTAACACTACATTGGCCTATCTGTACTATGGGTAACCTTGTATGTTGTTCTGGTTAAGAGTGTCAGCTGAATACTGTAAATGTAAATGGTCATAATATTCTGCCATGGTGAGTTCTCATGGTGGGACTGCTAACAGAGCAATAATCCTGTGGTTCATGGGGTTAAAACACGTACATGTGGGACTGTAGAAAAGTAAGGAAATTAAACAGAAGAGGAAGGTGTGTGGGCACCCTTAAATTAGCATACCTAAATAGGACATTATGTCCTAATTTGGGTGGCTGTGTTGCCAATGGACGTGCAGGTGTAAGTCCACTCGCGACTCCAGTTTGCTAACGGACTAGACAGGAATTTCTGCTGGGGCCTTCACAAAGCCTCGGGGGCCAACACGTCAGACACAACATGGAATAGATCTGAAAGGCCTCCGCGTTCTTTAAACCCACCAGAGCCCATTAGAATAGCAGCGGCTGCCAATCAAAGTGACCTATTTAGCATGTCCAGTTCATAATGAGGCTTTGATGAATGCCGCTTATTGCAGTTCACCAGTGGGACTGGTGTTTGGTCCAGGCCTTTTCCTCGCAGGTGGAGCAAAGGAAAGCAAACTGGAACACAGCTGCTTGTGAGGTTTTCCGCCAGCGAGCTGTGGTGATGATAGCTTGCAGTGCTGTCGCTGACATGCACATGCTAACGTTTCACCAACACCCTGTCACACACACACACACTCAGGTAAGATGAGACCAACCGCAAGGACTTGAGCCCTAAAGCTGCCTCCCCAAAGATTTTAGCTGACCCAATTTAAACTACACCCACACACACACATACTCTTCCAGGGTGGTGCTGAACAGTTTTACTTGTTTAAAACCTTTCGCAGTTGACATTAGCTCTCATTCATCAAAGTCGCATAGAAACGAGCATCCAGATGATGTATGAACTACTCAGTCTGGCTCACGAAACTGTCATAAGCTCATAAGGGGGCTCTGTACTGATCATGACTCTTCAAAAATCATATGAATGTTTAAATGGTTCTTATGTGTGGCACTCGAAAGGTTCAATTATGCCCCCTTACCTCATCATCAAAAAATAGCTGCACCCAGAAGGAACCAACCGACAGGAATGAAACATCATGTTTGAAATCATGAGACATGCAAATGATTCAAGGTCATGCCGCACATGTAAGCAAGGACGGGTCTTATCTCTGTACCGACACACCTCTTATGGACAGCCACAATTGTGGACATTCAACAAGCAACAATGTGCAACAATCAGTCATGCTGTTAGTGCCAGCACCATTGGCAGACGGCTGCATGACGCAGGACTACATGCACACAGGCCGTAGCGACGACTGTCCTTAACACCATGTCAACATCACCAAAGACTGCAATGGTGTTGTGCCAGACTGTCATGGAGTGACTCAGAATGGCAGCGGGTCATCTTCAGTGACGTGCCCCGCTTTTATCTTGGTGGAGACGACCAGCGAATCCGTCTGTGGAGGCACCGTGGTCAGTGCCAAGATGAACGGTTTGTTGTGACGCGTCACACGTCCAGAAGGCCTGGTGTAACTCCACCTCCACCCCTACCGCACAGTCTCCAGGAACTGTGTGAGAATACTCAAACTGCATGTAATGGATTATCACAGAACACCATTAGGAACCTCTATGTCTCTGTTGAGACATCTGGCATGTTGCGTTAGTGAGAGACACTACTTCTGTATGTGTAACTCAATAAATATTGCCCATATCAGTCTAAATGTATCATCATTTATTGTTCCTGGTAGCTTTTTTCTTCCTTCCCAACAGCATCGCAATCTGACACTGCAGTTGCATTCTTGTGCTGACACCCTCATTATAACACCTGCTGCATCATCTGTAGCTACTCAAAAGTGAGGAAAGTATGTTTAGCATGTATTATTCTCAGCCGTGTCCCTTTGTCATCGGCTCTGCCTTTCTTGGTTAAAACTAAGATCTGAGGTGTTGATTCCATCAACTCCAGAGGCGAGAGTCGGAGTTGATTCCAGAAAACCTGGAGTCGTGCATCACTACTGCAAATACAAAGATACTTACTGCTGAACGGTCTGGTCCTTTTGTTGTGGCTAATGCATTGAAACTACTGAAATGCATTGAAACTACTGAATTTCAGAATAGACTAATCAAGCATGTGCAGTACAGTGATTTGTGTTTTCATGGGGCTCATGGGCTCCCTCCCGATTGTTTAGGTCTTCCGTGACTGGTTAATCTGTCCAGATTGTGTGCCTGATCCTCAAGTGTTTGTCTGTTTATACTTTCTACTCAATTGAGGAACTAATGAGCTTATAAATCTCCAAGTCATGTTCCAATTCGCAAATTAGCAAATGACATGTTGACAGCAGTCAAACTAAATTAGCCAATGAAAAGAATTTCTGTTTCTGGCTTTTCATCTACTCATTCAAATCAGCCTGTACAATGTCTAATTAACACATTCACAACACTAGAAATATGGCGCTAATTAACATGTTCACAGCCCTGGAAATGAAACCTCATGGCAACCTATATATATATATATATATATATATATATATATATGCACTCAGTCTGGAAATGCATCTTTTTTAACACTGAAACTGTTTTTTAAACCTGTATGTTTGAGATTAATTGCCATGAGTTGAAGTTTCCTGCCTACTACAAACAACCCATGGCTAATTTGTCATTTATGCTAATGTGCTCCATAAATAGTATGATGAATGTGCTCAACACGGCGCAGTATTCCTACAGCTGAAAAGTTGAAGACCTCCAACTTTAAATGATGGTGATTGAGATTGCCAGTCACAGCCTCGAACCGATTACATTTAATTACATAACACTTAGAAAAACAGATTTAAACTTGGTGAAATTGGCGGCCTTGGTCTAAAACATGCTCTAAAGAGCTGATCATTTTCTCACTTTTTTATCTCAAGAGCTAAATGAGGCCTGTGTGTTAGTGAAGCATCGATTTGTTGGGCAAATTGTTGTTGTTGTTTTTTTGTAGCCACCTCTTGGAAACTTTGACACAAATTGCTAGAATTCCCCCATCAGTTAGCTTACGTTTGAGTTCCTGGCAGGAACAGAGCAGACGAAACGGTTCATAAAGCCTAAATTCCATACTCTGACCAGTTTGTTTCGTCACTGTGCTAACAGTTTACTGTGTTGTCACTCCACTATCAATGACAGACGGTATCAGTCCAGAAACAAACAGTCATCTGAATTCCTTTCCAAGCCCAGTTGGCCGCTCCTGCCTTCAGAAATCCCGACTGACCACACCGATCCCATCTATTTACATTAATTTGGCATGGATGCGGAACAGTTGATAAACAGAAAGCAAAAAGACTGAAAAACTGGCATGAGGGAAAGTCCATAGCTGTTGAGACATGGGAACTAACAAAAGAAATCTGGCTCCAATCTTTTGGTGCCGAGACAACACTGAGAAGGTTCCCTCTTTTAGGGAGGAGGGTGGTGGGGAACTTGAACTGGACGCTGGAACAAGAGTGCATTTCATTTAGTTGTTAATTACTCTAATGGAGGCTCCTTTGTTGGGTCTACTGATAGCAGCAAGTGCAACTAAAGAAGGACAGACTTAGGGAAGCCCAAAGCCTCCTTTGTGCCCGCCCGTAAGCTCCGGGCTTAGAGGAGCAAGGCCAGTAATTAGTTTAGCCCACTCCGCTTCACCTCGCTCCAGGAGAAGGGCTTTAGCACAAGAAAAGGAGGCCGTTTTTACACGGTTCTCATGTCAAAGAGGAGGGAGGGATGGATTGGGAGGGGGTACATACCACCCCCCTGGGGAAGAAAACTGGGAATGTGTTCCAAAGACCCATCAGGAGGGGTTAAGAAGCAAAAACCCAGCAGAAGTCCAGCAGAGAAGAAGTTCAGAAAGGTTCCTCGCCTTATGTTTGTGCACTAAAAGGCCATAATGTGTGCATGTACTGTGACATGCCAGAAGCACACTTATTATGTACAGTACTATCCATGTACTGGTTCTACACGTGTTTTGGACTTTGAACCATGTCTTATTAGGATGGACACTAAAGAAGTTCCTGACTTAAAGTTAAATACACTTAGCAAAAAAGGCTCTGCATGTTATCAAAAGAGGTTCTATAACAATAAGCCATATATGCCAGGCTTTCCTTCTTAAGGAACCAACAGTTTGACCAAACAAAACGCCATTTATTCACACATATTGTTGCCACAGTTCTACACTCTACACTCACCAGCACTTCATTAGGTACACCTCCTTGTATCTACACTCATTGTGATTGCTACCATATAGTAGTACTTTGTAGTTCTACAGTTACAGACTGTAGTCCATCTGTTTCTCTGTGTACTTTATTACCCTGTTCTTCAATGGTCAGGACCATCACAGTGACACTGACGTGGTGGTGCTGTGGTGGTGCTGTGTTGTGTTGTGTGTGTGAATCAGACACAGCAGAACTGCTGGACACCTCAGTGTCACTGCCAGCCAACAGCGTCCTGTGGGAAGTGTCCTGTGGGAAGTGTCCTGTGGGCAGCATCCTGTGGGCAGTGTCCTTTGGGCAGCATCCTGTGGGCAGCATCCTGTGGACAGCATCCTGTGGACAGCATCCTGTGACCACTGATGAAGAACTAGAGGATGGCCAACACTGCACTGTGCAGCAGCAAATGAGCTGTCGTCTCTGACTGTAAATCTACAAGGTGGACCAGCAAGGTAGGAGTGTCTAATAGAGTGGACAGTGAGTGGACACAGTGTTTATACACTCCAGCAGCACTGCTGTGTCTGAGCCACTCACACCAGCACCGCACACCACCTACGTAATACCTGCTCTCTGGTGGTTCTGTGGGGGTCCTGACCATTGAAGAACAGGGTAATAAAGTATACAGAGAAACAGATAGACTACAGCCTGTAACTGTACAACTACGGAGTACTCCTATATGGTCAGTGGAGCTGATAAACTTTATTTGAATGCTGCTACATAGCATTGACATGAGCATAGATTAGCCAGCTTATTCACATGCTAATTTTTCCTGGGTACTACAGTTGGCCTTCTGTCATGACATCTGTAATGGTCTGGTGTTCTCCTACTGGACATAATATGTCATGACGGCTCGTTACAGATTACAGCATCTGTAGATGGTCAGTGGAAGCAGGTCCAAAGCAAAGTCGCATGGAGAGTGAAGAGCCTAAGAGATCAAGATGACAACACTGAAGGAACGGGACCAAAAATAGGCTAAAACGTCTTCTAATGAAGATGGTACCGATTGCATGATTGATGGGAGCTCAGAGGTTCTTCTCAGCCTTCTTTAAAGCACCCTTCATTAGAATAATCCATCTCTAAACCATACTTTATTTCATCAACAGTAGCCATCTCCAAGCTCTTGCCGAAACCCTTCTCATGTAAAAAAGGACCATCCAGTAGCTCTTGGAACTGAGTGGCACTAACTAGCACTTTCTTTCACCCCTCTTCTCTTAATCCATGTCAAAGTTCATCAAAGGTCCCCCTCAGTCTCCACTTGTTGTCCTTTATTGCCGCTTTTTGGAGAGGTGGTCGTTTACACCTCGCTGAACAAGCTTAATGCATCTCCCCCCCTCCGGGTGGTGGCCATTTTTGTTTGCGATCCATAGACCTGTGAGAATGAAGGCCCTTCTCCTCCTCTTTTTTTTCTGGCTTGCGGTGAAAAGCGAACGCTAAATCTTTCGCGGGCTAATCAGGGCACCGCAGAGAGGATAGAAAAGGACCGGGGGGCTGTCCCCGGTCTTTGTTTGTGGCCTTGACCATCTTGATACGGCTGGCATTTTCTGGCACGCCGTAAAGCCCGAGGGCTTTTTAATTTGCTCTCCATTGACTCCTGGGTAATTGGGTTGGTTTTTTGCTGCGCCCAGGATCCGCTCCCAAGTTCAGAGATGTTAAACCCGTATTGTAGGCGCTGACACGTACAAAAGCGTCCCGCCAGCCCTCCTGGAGAAAGTCTAAAAGACCCCTGGGAGAAACGCTAACGGAAAACGAGGGAAAGAGAGGGGAAATAGCGATGAAAGAAGGGGTCGGGGTGGAGGGATATGGTGGCAGGGGGGAGTGGGAGTGGAGTTGCTGGTCTTAAAGGAATGTAAAGCAATTAATTGACTCTTGAAGATATTGATTTTCTTTCTGTCCTTGAATGCCTTTCGCCTCTGTTGTTTCCATATACCATTAGAGGTTGTTCAGCATGTAGAGTTGAACAGGAAAACTTGTGAATAGAGTTGTTTGAAAAGGAGGAAATATGCTTATGCCACCCTATATTCAGAGACTTAGTTCAGAAGTGGCAAATCATTGCAAAGCATGGTAACCTGTGAAGTCTGGCCCCACTACAGGATAACCGGGCCAATTTTGAGGCATGTTTCTCCCTCCCAACAATCACAAAAAGGCTTCTGATATCTGGTTGGTCCTAACTGATCAATGTCCCAGATTATCCTATAGTGCGGGGGGTCTATAGTCTAACCTTTAGTCCTCCGATCTTCTGGCAGTGCAGTTGGGCCACCCCGATTGTGAATCATAAATACTGACCATGTTCAGTATTACGGCTCAGTATCCTGTAGCTTGGGGTGGACACCAAATCTCTGGTGTGAAGCAGGACATTGACATCATGCCTGAAAAGACTGGCAATGTACGAGAGCAGCACCTCTGAGATGGTCTTTTTATACGCAATCAGGTGACTGACCTGTTGTGAATTAACCAAATTAGTTGTGTGTTTTTTCACCAGGTGTTTTATTAGCTTTACATAATTTAAACCGGCTTTTTGTTTCCACTGTCCCAATTTTTTTGAAACATGTTGCTGGCATCAAATTCAAAATAGATATACATTCATCATCAAAAGAATAGCTGCACCCAGAGGGAAGTGTGGGATTGCAGTGCTATTGGAAAGGAAGATAAAGATTACCAAGAACAGTAAATGATGATAAATTTAGACTGACATGAGCAATATTTATTGAGCTACACATACAGAAGTAGTGTCTCTCAGTATGGCATCGAGCCGCCATGTTTGCTAACGCATGGAGTTGTAGAGGTTCCTAATGATGTCCTGTGATAATCCATTCCATGCACCTTGAATATTCTCACACAGTTCCCGCAGATTGTGTAATAGGGGTGGAGGTGGAGTGACACCAGGCCTTCTGGACGTGTGACGCGTGACGACAAACCATTGATCTTGGTGCTGACACACACAGATTCATTGGTCGTCTCCACCAAGACAAAAGTGGGGCTCGTCACTGAAGATGACCTGCTGCCATTCTGAGTCACTCCATGACAGTCTGGCGGTTGTGGCTGTTGGGTCACTCCGTGCATATCGGACAATTTGTCGGTTCTCTCTCTCTGTGGTTTGAGTAGGTCTCCCAGATACTTCATGTTGCTGGTGCAACATGTTGCTGGTCCATCCAGTTTCCCAGAGTCCTACGATACGACCCCGATCTCAAACTCTTCCATCTGCTTGAATTGCTTTTGAACTCTTCTACTTCGCTTACCAAGGATGCTACCAACACAACAGCACAGTTAGAGTCAGAATGGAAAGCACACGCAACTGGATGCCATTATATAGTCAGTCAGGTACAGTGATAAGGCCAGAGCGTGAAACTTGTTGTACACAATGTCCTGCAGAGGCTCTCAAACATACTAATGTTTATAAAGGTATCATGAAGACATCTGCTGTTACAACATTTAAAATGCAGTTATGCAAGCACATAAGTGCTAATGTGATCTACCGCTAACACATAAATGCATTGCCAATAGTTACATTGTTATACATGCCTTATTAATGTGTAACTACACATTTATTACAGACAGTATAGCAGGAGACCTCTCAAGCAATCCAGAATTATCCTGCTCAGTTGCATAGTGAGTGGACTGTCAACTTAAAACTGTAACTGCTGGTCATAACATTTAACAATATGACTGAAAAGAGTGAAATCCTCTCTGATATAAGATTCAGACGTGAACAAACCGCTGCACCACCACCTCCAATTTGTCTCATTCTAATGCATTCCTCCAGCTCAAAGAGGGACTCCTGTGAAACAGTGGCGCCCTCGCTGCTCTTTAAGTGCGTAATCACTCTTGCTCTCCTTAGGGGGGATGTAACATGCACTCTAGGTCCAGGAACAGTGACCCTCGCAGTGGCAAATTCGGCAAAACCCAGATGATGCAGAAGGTCTGTTAAGAATCTCATTACACGCTGCTTTGCGTCCCACTCCTGAGAGAGGAGGGGGTGTCTACGTCTGTGAGGGTCTCCGTGTCAGACCTGCTTGGATAACAGTATTGGTTTCACCTCAGCAGAAGAGCAGGAGGAGAACAGTGGATTAGCACACAAAGCCGCCATTTTCTATTACCTCTCCCTCTCTCTCCCTCTCTCTTTCTCTTCTCTCTCTCTTTTCTCTAGCCCAGTAATTATGCCCTAAGCTCTCACCTCACCCGAGCGGGGAGAGTGAAATTGATTTGCCATTATGTGAGTTCAGGTTCCTCAGGCAGCCCTGCGGTGTAGCCGCGGTGGCTAAGCGCAGATCAGGGAGGATGACGGGAGGCCGGGTGTGTGTGCACGGAAGCGCATATAAAACCTTTCCGCAATACTTCCCAAAAGACAGAGTGGACACAGGAGGATGTAGGACTTTATTTTAACTTTACTCTTTATGGAGAAGCACCAACTACACTCATCGTCTAAAGAATAGCTGCACCCAGAAGGAAGTGTGGGATTGCAGTGCTGTTGGGAAGGAAGATAAAGGTTACCAGGAACAATAAATGATGAAAAATTTAGACTGATATGATCAATATTTATTGAGCTACACATACAGAAGTAGTGTCTCTCAGTATGGCGTCGGGCCGCCATGTTTGCTAACGCAAAATGCCAGAAGTCTCGGCATGGAGTTGTAGAGTTTCCTAATGGTGTCCTGTGATAATCCATCCCATGCAGCTTGAATATTCTCACACAGTTCCTGCAGATTGTGCGGTAGGGGTGGAGGTGGCGTGACACCAGACCTTCTGCATGTGTGACATGTGACATCGTTCATCTTGGCGCTGACCACGGCGCCTCCACATAAAGTCCACCAAGACAAAAGTGGGACTCTTCTCTCCAGGACACTCTGGCACGACACCACTGGAGTCTTTGGTGACGTTGACGTGGTGTTAAGGGCGGTCGTTGTAATGGTCTGCATGCATGTCATCCTGCATCATGCAGCAGTCTGCCAATGGTGCTGGCACTAATTGGATGACTCATGCAGGGCATCACTGCTCTGTGAATGTCTACAATCATGGCTGTTGGGTCAGTCAGGTACAGCGATAAGACCCATCCTTGCTTACGCCACATGCGTGGTTGAGTGTGAAACTTAAACTTATTTGTTTGTGTACCGTTTTGCTTCCAGCCATGTGGCGGCCTTAACTGGACACTTAATTGAACAACGCTATGGTGCAAATACGATCCTGCCTGGGCCAGATGTGTGAGTGACACTATACCACAGCTATGTGGCTGCATGTCATGTGGTTACCTGGACTGGCCAGTTGAGCAATGCTACACTGCAGCTACATGCCTACCTGGGTCAGTCACTTGAGCAACGCAGGACCACAGGTATGCATATGGATGCTCTAGCTTAGCTTTGTAGCTAGTTTAGTAGATCTAGCAGCTCTATTTACTCTGTCAAACCTAGAAAAACCTGAACAGCTTCTAATGCCTTTGTATATTTAACTAGGGTTGCCTGGTGTCCAATTTTGAACCAGAGGGTCTGGTTTTGAGCTCTGTTGTCCAGTGCCTGGTTGGCACTGCCAAAAAGGCTGTTACAGTGTCTGGTTGGACCTGACACTAGCAGGTGACCAGTTGCGTACATTGCCCCGAGTTTGTCTCTTGTGGATATGTACAAGGTCCGGGAAAGCTATCTAGTTTTGAAAGCACATATTTGCATGGAATTTGTATGGAAACCCAACAGCTAGCATTCATGACAAGCTTTATTGGCCAGTTAGCATGCTGGGTAACTGAGTTAGCTATTGAGTTAACTCACCAGAGACACCAACAATATCCGTTACGTTCTTCCATACTTCATTTTTCCTGGTTTGTATGATGTACAAGGACACATCATATCAACTGGGGAAAGAGGAAACAGGCATTTTGAGCTTCTCCTCCATGTTTGCCACCACACTGCTGAGGACTGGAACCAAATGACAGTAGGAAAACAAATTCCAGAGCCCAGAAGCTGGGGACCTCAGGCACTTATGTCTGCTACAGGTCTATAGGGTTACTCAAAAGACACGAGCAGTGGTATGAGCAGTGGCTCCTACCAAAGTGCAAAACTAGCAATCTGTTTGCAGCAGAACTAGCAAACCTGCAACTAGCGGAACCTGCAACATCAGTTTTGAGCCCCATTGGATTGGGCATATGCATGTGGTCAGTATGCCATTGTGTTTGACAAACAGGATGATGGACCAGCTATTGTCTCATATGGAGGTGACTGCAGAACAACTGTAAGTAGAGGTTAGTCATAACAGTGTAGCAGAGGTCAAATAGCTTTTGGCAGTGATCGTTTGCAGAACACTGAATTAATGCAAGCCTGGGAACAAAAAGGGAGGGTGTGAGGAAGAAGAAACATTGACCTTTTGCTGTCCCAGCTCTCTTTCTCTCGCTCTCTCCACTCAATCTATCTCTCAGTCGCTCTTCATATATCTTCTCTTGTCTTGTAAAGCCTAAAAAGTTGCTTTTTAGTGCAAGAGGAGATCTTGCAGCATCTTTTGAGGGTCTCTGAGGAAAGAGAAAGACAAACTCAAGTATTACCTTCAGCCCAGTGAAGTGAAGCACCGACTTAAGCACCATCACCCCAGTTTGTTCTGTCAAAATGAGACAGATAGAGCAATTTTCTGAAAGATAATGTCTCAAGTAACTTCCCGCACAGTCTTTCATTTTTCCATCTCTCCAGAGAAAGGCAGTAATGGACAAAGTACACTTATCCTGTACCTCAGTGAAAGCAGAGATACGCTCAGTAAAATAAGCTCACCAGACAAAAACAAATTGGTCACCTTGCATGTTTAAGGTGGTAGTAAGGCTCCTGCAGATGGCGCTGTACGAGGATGATGGGGCCATAAATACCTGTGGGGTGTGAGTGACGGGATCCATAGATTGAGAAGAGGTTGTACAGTGCAGGGAATGTCTCGTTCCATGTGTGGAAAATGGCTCCAAAGCAGATGTTAAAGTTTGGCTAAAAGGAGTGACTGCATTTGGGCATGTCAAAGACCATAGTGTGAAGGAAGTAGCTGAATCTGCAGGTGTATGGAACGTATGGTCATACGGGTCTACCAGCAGTGGCTAAAATCCCAGTCTACAGGGAATTCTCCTTGGAATTGTGCCAGGGGAGGCGTCCACCAAATCTGGCCCGACTGTGCAATTCTTTGATGCAAGAGTGTCTGAACACCGTGCTTGTAGAGGTATTACACACTATTTTATATAAATATATATATATATATATATATATATATATATATATATATATATATTTACGTAAGTGCTGTTCCACTATACTGCCACTAGATGGCATGTTCAGTATTAGAGAAACCAGCAATTCTGATTGGTTAGTTGAAGAATACAGCCATGTTTAGCTATCGTCAAACTGTGTTGAGCCACACACAATAAGGACAGAACAACGTCATTGCTGTCCAAATTAAAACAAGTATTTAAAAATGGTAACTTATTTAAATCAATTTTGGTGGACTGGTGTTGTTTCAATTGTCATGAAACTTTCATACAATGTATATATATACACATACTGAGCCATAATTATGGAGAAAACTAAAAATCACAAAATATCGAGATACATGTTTTGTTTGTTTATTTGTTTGTTTGTTTTCTTGAAGAGTGAAAATTTCCACCTTTAGGGTTTAATAGGTTCACTCCGACCAGCTGTCTCAATCGGAAACCATGTTATGGCATCAGTCAACCACCGAACTATCTGACTGCTGTCCAATGATCCATCTTGCACAATTATAGAGCCACAAAAATGGTCTGTTCTTGTACTGTTATGAACCATTAGGTAGCACCTTGCCTGGACTCTGCTACCTAATTTTGACACAGCCATGGCTTGAACATGTGATGTCATATACTGTCTTAAGTTGTCATAATGAATGATTAATGTCTATTAATATAGACATTGTGTAAAACTGGTCAGAGGAATTTGGTGAAGCCAAACAGTCACGGCCAGGTTTAGGATGTCAACAAAGCTAATATATCTGGCAGAGCGTTTTGGAGCTGGAATTAAATAATGAATAAGATGTTAATGTGAAGACTTTCAGCTCTAACATAAGGGTATTAATATCCAGCTTGGGGAACCCAACTTAGAACCCTCACTTTTAGGGGCTATAAAGTATTGCAACAGTTGTTTGTATAGTACTACAACCACATTAGACTCTAAGAACCAGATAACAAGGAATGTTGGTTTCTGACTGCAGTTTGTTGACCAGAGAAGCCACACACACACGCTTCCCTTTTAAAAATGCACTCATCAATCATAGTAAACACTGTGTCGAGCCTTATCGAGTGATTTTCGGAGCTCATTAAAAGTCAGGTTACGTTCCCGTGTTCTCTACTCTGCAATGTTCCTGGAGGCAGATTTAAGGGTAATCACTGAGGTGAAACGCTTAGTGTTAGGCGAGCGGGGCTCCGAACTCGACTTTTCAGAAGGTTAGAAGTCTGCACTTTAAGAGGCCCAGAGAAATGGGTCTGACAGCTATACAGCAGCAGAGCTTCAGTAGATGTTGTGTCCAACATAATGGGAATTGGTTTTTGGTAAAACAGCAACATGAAATTTTACATTCAGCATTACATTATATAAAAGTATGTAATGAGCAATTACTGACCATTGATTTGCTCTAGGAAAACCCGGGACAGCAGCTACTAACCACTGATTTGCTCAAAGAATACCAGGACATCAGCTACTGACCACTGACTTGCTCTAGGAATAATAGAACAGCAGCTACTGACAATTAATTTGCTTTAGAACTATCAGGACACCAGCTACTGACCACTGATTTGCTCAAAGAGTACCGGGGAGGCAGCTACTGACCACTGACTTGCTCTAGGAATACCAAAACAGCAGCCTCTGACAATTGATTTGATCTGGGAATACCGGGACAGCAGCTACTGACCATTGATTTGCTTTAGGAATACCGGGACAGCAGCTACTGACCATTGATTTGCTCTAGAAATATTGGGACAGCAACTACTGACCACTGATTTGCTCAAGGAATACTGGGACAGCAGCAACTTACCATTCAATTGCTTTATGAATACTGGAACAGCAGCCTCTGACAATTGATTTGCTCTGGGAATACCAGGACAGCAGCTACTGACCATTAATTTGCTCTAGAATTATTGGGACAGCAATTACTGACCACTGATTTGCTCAAGGAATACCAGGATAGCAACTACTGACCACTGAGCTGTGAAATACACTTTTCTACTTCTTTTTCTTCTTCATCATCATCATCTTCTTCTTCTTCTTCTTGGCACACATTTTTGGCCCTATTCAAACCCTATTGTTTCCTTTAACCTACAACCACCAAACTACATGTACTCACTCAGAGCAGATCCCCAAACTCAAATCCACTGTTGTGCTGACACACCCTTCTTTACGTGACGTTCATTCATCCCTCTTTCCTCCCGTAGACTACCATTCATTTTTCATCACTTATGCTAGTAACCAGCTAGCAACTAGCTTAAGCTGCACAATCACTCTGCACTTTTCTAGTTTAATACTGAATTCATAATCAAGTTGCATCATTATAGGATACACCGTATAAACTACAAAGCTGAGTTTAAAAATCAGGCAAGAGCTTTAAAGAGCTTTAGAAATGAAACTGGCGGTGAGAAAGTGATGCTCTTTAACCCACTGTAAAGCTTATTTAACGTGTTAGACTGAGAACCCCTTCCAAGTCGAGCGGCAGTAAGAGATGCAGCAGTTTAGCATTCATAGATGTCACGGCCATCGCTCCCAGCGTGAGCCAAGTTCCAGAGAAACGACCTGTTATAAATCTGTCCTCTTTACCATAATCCTTTTCTTTTCACTCCATCCTTCCTTTCTGCGGGTTCGTTTTTGCTGCCTGTCCTTGCTCTCTGCCGAAGCTTGTCATTAAAGGCGATGGCGGATGCTCAGAGGGTTTGAAGCTCGGATCACCCCCCGTTTCTCCCGTGCGGGGTGCCAAGCGGTAATGGTATGAAGCATGTGCCTAGAATACAAGGCTGCCTTTTCGCAGGGGGCACCAATCAATATACCTCAGTCGACCCCGCCGAAGAGGAAAGACGGGAGGAAAGGACAGAGACGGGAGGATGGATGGAGCTTTAAAGCGGTTTCAGTTTAGTTTTTGTCTCTGTTTCCTTCCACTTACGGCACCGCTTCGCTTTCCTGGCACCAGGGTGGGATACTGGAAGGGGAAGCACTTACACTTACATCTTTCGTACTCAACTTCAAGTTCAGGTGTGTTTAATTGATATTTAGTTAAAGGTTCTTTAGAGACACACTGAACAGCTACAAAGCATCTCCAGTTTATTACCCAAATAAAGTGTTGATATTTTGTGCCTCACAGAAACAGAAATTTCACAGCTAGCAAAATGGTCAAATCTAAGTGAAGCAAAACACAAAAAATAATTTAAAAGAATCCAACAACAGCAAAAGAAAAAAACACTGTTAAAAAAACAAAAACAAAAAACGTTTTGAGTTATTTGAATTTCATATAGTAAGTTAACAGAATTAGAATCTGTGTTCTATGCCCAGAAATGTCAAAATTTCAAGTTCAAATAGGCAGCATGGGCACTGACGTTTACAAGTTAAAACAACATTTTTATTTTTTTATTTTTTATCTTTACAGTGTGTTAATATTACAGATATACATAATAAGTATACATATCTTAAAGTAAACAAATTTTACTCTTCTACAAATTTTTTATTTTTTTTTGTGTTGTTGTCGTTGGAATTATTTATTATTTTTCACGTTTCGCTTCACGTAGGTTTGACCGTTTCACTAAATGTGAACTGTTTCTGGGAGGCACAATATATTAACACTTTATTTGGATGGCCCCTTGTAGATGCTTTGTGGATGTAGAGTAGCCACCCAGCACATGACCTGTTCACCATAATGCCATCAGGCAGGAGGTACTGTAGCATCCAGGCTAAAACAAACATTTATATCAGATATTATTATATAGATTTAACATTTTAAACACTGCTGTTTTATTTGATGTCAGTTAATCTTTCTCCAATTTGATATTAAACAGGTGGGCAGCTCAACCGCTTGCTGTGAAATGGCATTAGCAACACAGGCCATGTAAGCACATTAATCTGGAGGAGGTGGAAAAGAAGATAGCAGTGTTACGAGGAAGATGATTTGACCAGAGCGATGGTATCCTGTTGAATCCTCCTCGAATCAAGCCCTCTGTTTCTATTGGCTTGTATATGGGAGCTTTTCCTGTCCTTTTCCTTGCTGGGCAGAAAAGTCCTAAATGGGGACTGTAATATGACATGACGTAGGAGGCTCCTACGGCCCACTTACAACCACTAATGGGCTTGGTTTGAGCCAGAATGAGCTTGGGCCAAAAATGACCCTATAGAAAGCACCAGCAGGGTCTAACTTGTGGTGGTCAGCGGCTGTGGCTTAGGGCAATAATGTTCTTAAAAGATTGACCACATTTTCCAGAGTTATGTTCCTCTCCAAGCTAAAAATGGGATTGAAGGTTCACCATGACTGCTTCGCTGTAATGGGAAGTTTGTAATCTTGCCCGGGCATTGCAACAGATGAGCAATGTTTATGGCTGGATTTTACACTGTAGTTCATAGTGTCTATTATGAAGTCCATCTTTAGTGTCTTCTTCAGTTTTTGGAATCCTGTCAATGTATACTTTCTATGTCCATGTGTATTTGTCTTTTACAGCACTGTGCAAAAATCAGAGACCATCACTCCAGTCAAAACAGCAGCTGAGTACAAATTATTCAGTTTTCAACACCAAGAGATGCTGAGATGTTTCTCAAAAAAATCTGCAGCCACAACTCCAAAGGGCTTAGAAGGTCTTAGAAGTTGGTTGCACTTTCAGCTTCTCACCATCCAAGTAATCCCCAAACACATTCAGTGATGTTGAGGTCTGGACCAGTGAAGTTGGTGGTCAGTCCATTGTTCTGAGAACACCAGTAGCTTCTTTGTTGGATGTGTCTGTCTCCTTTTCTCAGTGAGGAGCTTCTGGAATGGCTACACATCCTCAGACCTCCATAGCGTTGAGGTGTCTTCTCACAGTGGAAAGATGGATGGAAGCACCCATGGAGGAGTAATAGTGGACAAACCGCCCTCCATGGCCCGCTTCTTCTACGGGGAATGTATCACCACCAGCTGATTCTATCATTTTACACCTACCTCATTCACCTGTTAATCAGATGGAGTTCATCTTATAGACATTCCGCTGACAAACAGTGATGGTGGATCCTGCAGGGAGTAACGTCAAGAACTATCTACAACATTACACCTCCATATTGTCCTAGCTGTTAGCATCAGCTAATGCGAAACACCAAGAACTATCTAGAGCATAACACTTCCATATTACCTCAGCAGTTAGCGTGAGCTAATGCTAAATGGCAAGAAAGCACCAGCGAAACAGTTTTTGGTATTTAGCGTTATCTGACATTAAGAGCGGAGGTAATATGCAGATGTGATATTCTAGATAGTTCTTGGCATTTACCATTAGCTGATGTTGACAGCTGAGGTAATACATACTGTAGATGTGATGTTCTAGATAATTCTTGTTATATACTATTAGCTGATGCTGACAGCTGAGGTAATATGGAGGTGTAAGGTTCTAAATAGTTCTTGCCGTTTAGCATTAGCTGATGCTAACAGCTGAGGTAACATGTAAATGTAATGTTCTAGATAGTTCTAGACATTATTCCAATTAGCCCCTACTTGGCGTAGGAAGGGGAGGTAGGCTTCTTGTTGAATCCCATGTTTTCTGATCTAGGAGGCCCCCAATAAAGGACTGGGTCTGATAGACACTCCAGACTGTATGAGCACAAGAAGTTTTTCATAGTATGTCCACCTGAAGTGTTGCTTATCTGATGGGGATAGTTTTGGTGGTCTTGCATGTGGTTGTTAGGACTGGCACTAACTACAGAACATTATCGATGGCTCATTGGCATTAGATTTTTTAGATTTCTGCTATTATAAGGAATGTTAGTTTTCTGTGTTAACTCTTCTAAACAGGGCTTGTTTAGGTTTGAAAATGACAGTGCATGATGGGCCGGGCCTGGAGGACCAGCCCTGGCGCTGTTTCTGTCTCCTCTCTCCTGCACACAGCCAGATTTTTCTAGCAAGAGCCACGTCTTGGCACCTCCTCTTGTTTTCCCACAGAAATGACCCTGTTAATGTATTTTGTTCACATTATCGTTGGTAGGATTTGTTCACCGCAGATGTCTAGATGATTACTGAGGATCTGCTTTCTTTCTCTCCCTCTGTCTCATCACATACAAACAAATCCCTGACAGACTTTTAACTTTGGTCATTGACTACATCTCAACTCTCCGCTGATTGATCTGAGCCTGTTTTTGCTATTTCTATTTACACTTATAATTCCAATATCTGGCGCTGGCCAAGACATGTTCCATTCTTGGCATCTCTCGAGGTTTTCTTCTCATGCCATCCTGGGGATTTTTTTCCCTGCCACTGTCAGACTTGACTTCAAGGACCGCAGCGAGGTGACATTAGCTAGGAAGCTATTGCTAGCATTATTAATATTTATGCTAGCATCAACAGAATGATTGTCATGATTGTTGCTCATGTGTTTGCACATAATCAAAGTAGTCTGTAAGTGAATGTGCATAACTGTGTATCTGCCCTGTGATGGACTGGTGACCTGTCCGGGGTGTTTCCTGGACTTCTGCCCATTGAGTGCTGGGATATGCTCCAGCAACCCACTGTGACCCAGAAGGATGTAGAGCTTAGAAGGTGAAGGAATGAATGAATGAAGGTTTACCACTATTTCACCATTATTAGTAACCTCCACTTGAAGGGTCACTGGTGGTTCCCTTATAGCAAACAAACATGGCATTAACATTCTCGACACTGCCCCTGGTTCCCATCACCACCACTGTAAAAAAAATCCATTCAGGCGTTCAGTTTCTCCAGCATGGTGCTTTGCACACCAAACCATTCAGAGGGGCTTTGTTTGCATCTCACTATTGACTTATGTACACATTTTGAAAGACTGGTTACTTTGAAGAATTCCTGGTTATTTGTATTCATGAGGCTCCCTTGCACAACGTGGTCCTCTTTAATGTCACTATGATTGTCCCAGCTGTCTCTCAAACAGGCGGAAAATGAACTAAGTCTGTCAATATAAAATTCAGCATGTTAATAATCATACCAATGAATTACAATGCTCAGTAAAAAAAGCTCGCTCCACTGGCAACCAGCCAAAATGTCTCAAAGTAGGGTAAAATTTCACTGCATCTTCAGAACAAGAACTGAGTAAACAATCCAAAAGCAAAGCATCTGACCGATTACTGATTTTGAAGTACTGACTTTCTGTTACCTGTGGTTTGCGAGACTAACATGGACTGAGCTTTGAATTTGCTTAAATAAAGAGATGAGAAGCAGGTCATGACAGCCAATGGAAAGGGAATATGAGCAGTAGTTCAGCTTCCATCAACTGTCGAGCCTGACAGCCTCCTTGAAATAAAGGCCTGGTCTTTGACAGAGCGCATTTCACCTCGCTTGGCTTCTTCTCCTTCAGGCCGAGCTCTCAGACAGCTGGCCAGGCCCTCTTCTCAGCGCCGGGTACATCACCGTGAGAAGCTAACTACCTGACATGTGACAAGGCCAGACGCTGATGGAGCCGACCGGCTAGCGAGTTCACCCGCGGCGTAGCCGGCCACCCGCAGCACCGGTGAGTTTGGGACGCGGCCAGACGCTCAAGCTGCGAGCAGCTTCCTGCACAGACAATATTACATTTGTTCCAGCTCCTCTTTTCTACTCCCACCACCCCCTACCCCCCACCATCTGTGCTCCTAATGGAGCTGTCCAGGCCCTGTCATTCACTCATGACTAAGCATACCCTGGAGTGCACCACTCAGAGTCCAGCCACAGGGGGGTGGGATGGTGGTGGTTCCCTAAAGTTTCTGAGAACTTTCTTCTTCCTGCCTCTCTCTTCCACTTCTTCTCAAATGCAGTGTAAAGACGTTCCAGCATCTGGGGCTTACGTATTTCAGGACGGAGCTATGTAAACATGAGTCAGTCTGAGGGGAACGAGGCGAGTCATTTATTTAGGGGGGGAAACGTGAACCTGTCAAAAACGTGCTGTGAATAATATTAACAGTGGTGGGAGTGATGACAGGCTCCACCCTCATTATCAACAGAGTGAAAGTAAGCCGCATGGATGGAGGATGAATGAGACTCCCCTGATGATGTCATCTACCCAGACATATGCCGGGGGACACTTCAGGTTCTGTCCAAAACCCCCAATGGTTCTCTAGATTGATGGCCACTATAAAAAGGGCCCAAATCATGGAATAACTTTCCCTGCTTGACATATTAAAAATGAGAACCGTTCAATCCTAAGCTAAATAGCTCTTTAGGTGTGGTTGGAGGGGCAGGCTTTCGGCAAGATCCCCTCTTCTTCAGACAATCACACACACACTAATATATGACCACCTTTCCAAAACAAGATTGGGGCGCTGATGCAATTGCAACTACTGAACTGAAAGTAGTACAAAGACAAGATATCGCAACTTTGAATTTGATGCCAGCAACATGTTTCATAAAAGTTGGCACAGGTTAATGTTTGAAGCTTATGCTTTTCTTTCTTGCACCAAAGGGTAGAACCAGGAGAACCAGGATTGGAGTTGTTCATCTCAAGGCGATCGCAGTTGAGTCTCAGCTCTTGTCTGAAAACAGTATCTGGACACACAGTTTTTATAGCCCGCTTCATGCCCCCTTAAGACAATAATTCTGTTGGTGTTTGTTTCACCAGAGGGTCAACTCTCTTAACCAATAATAGCCTAAAGGTATTTAACCTTTAACCTACAGCTATATACCCCTGATGATAACCATTTCCCACTTGAAACTTATACACTGTAGTGTTATCATAAAAATATTGATATCTGACATGCTCACTGCTGTGTTAATCAGCTCTACTTTTAACAGCAATCTGGAAAGCCAGGCATACACTGTGTGATTTTAGAAATCTTGTTGTTTGCTGATAGCTCATATTGCACGTGAAACACAGCCCATACAGACAGCTCAGCTCTGTCTACAGACAATTTCCAATAAAGATGCTTCATTCAAAACCACACGCTGCGCGTCCGAGTACTGAGCAAAAACACGGCCTGTTTCTAAATGACTCCCTGCTCCCTACATAGTCCACCACATAGGATACGTGGCTGCTGCAACTAATAGTGCTTCATTTGTGTCTAATAAACAGCCATTTGGGATTCAACCTATTTGGGTTGCACAACAGGATCATGTCTGTTTTTAATTTGTCTGCGGGCCTGAAGATCATGACCATCCAGTCCTGTTTCTGGTTCTTGTCCCTTGCGTACAGAGGTTCTCCGGATTCTCTGAATCTTGGAAAGATAGTATGTGTTGTAGATGAAGATCATCTCCAGGTTTTTTGCTGTTTGATGTTGAGAAACGTTCTGCACAATCCTTCGAAGACCCAGTCATATTACTGAGCTGTTTCTAATTACCCCAATTAGTTGGGGTTAGGTGTTTTTTAGCATTAGCAAGAGTCTTACCAGTCTTTTGTTGACCCTGTCCCAACTTCTTTGAAACATGTTGCTGGCATCAAAAAAATATGATTTCTTAGTTTTTAAATGGTTGATATGTTGACTTGGTAGTATTTTCAATGTAATATGGCGTTTTGATGTTTTACACATCAAACTCAAAATCAAAAAGTTTGACTGGGTTGCCCTGACATCATTCTGGGTAGGCCCAGGTCCATGGCTACACCCCTGATGACTCTGAGACATCATATTGAGCTAAAATGGTCCAAGGCTTGGAGGCTGTGGTGGAAAGGCTGACCTAGAAACTCTGATATTTCCCACAAGGAAGTGTTTTATTTTACTTTGCCCAAAGGGAGCCCAGCATGCAGCATCACAAGTACTGCACACTGGAACTCGAAGAATCAGAAGTATACATCAAGCATTTATACCGTCACTGGGAGACCTGGTAGAACAACAGATGTACAAGATAAGTGTCTTTGGTAAAGCTGTTTTGCCACCACCAATCAAGTGGTAGGTCTAACGTTCCCTTTTTGTACTTCCCCATCAGCCTAGCCATTACGTTTGAACATGCAAACTTGGGTTAGTTTCTGGAACATGGATTTGGATTTATCTGCTTAGTAGTGCTCAGTTAAGCACCTCGCTGCGCTTCAAAGGGTACACAGGGTTCAGGGCATACAAGATATATGCTGAATACTAAAAGATTACAGATTGTCTGTTATACTGTACAACCTCAAATTAGTCAGTTTTCCCTTCCAGAGGTTTTTGTAGCTACAGAACCTTCCTTTTTCCCACCTCCAAGTATCCCTCTCACTTTGCATTCTTTTTTTCCCCCAAATTTGTATCCGAGTGTGTGACACTTGCCCAAAAAAACTCGTTACAAATTGAGTTGGCTGGCATTTCAAAGCACCCGTGTCTTCAGCACCACTAAAAGAAACCATGGAAGCTTGGAAAAAGGTTTAGAGAGATTTTCCATTGGATTGCTTTCGGAGAGTTCTGATTTAGGAGGGCTACAGCCTGCCAGCCGCTTGCCCACCACCCTCCAGCTACGGCCTGCCATGCCGCCAAGCCTGGCTTAAGCATGCATGCACACAGTACTGCCATACACATTCACCCTAAAATTCTGCCTGGTATGTAATTTCCAGTGCTGGTGGAGCTCTGGACATGCAGCCGTTTTGTTGTATTTAGTCCGGTTTCCTGTTTCAGTAATTGCACTGAAAACTTCCACAAATAGCTGCACCCAGAAGGAATCAACTGACAAGAATGAAACTTGGTGGGCAGGTTTGACATCGTGAGATGTGTGAATGATTCAAGTCAAGTCAACATTCGTCTGCGCATATGACATTACCAAGGATGTGCTTTATCACGGTACCTGACTGACCTAAGAGCCACAATTGTGGACATTCAGTGAGCAGCAATGCCCTCCATGAGTCATCCTGTTAGTGCCAGCACCATTGGCAGATGGCTGCACAATGCGCAGGACTACATGCACGTAGACTGTTATGACGACTGCCCTTAACACCATTTCAACATCACCTAAGACTGCAATGGTGTCGTACCAGATTATCACAGAATGATTTAGAATGGCCCGCTTTTGTCTTGGTGGAGATGACCAACGAATCTGTGTGTGGAGGCATCGTGGTCAGCGCCAAGATGAACGGTTTGTTGTCACGCATCACACGCCCAGAAGGTCTGCTGTCACTCCACCCCCACCCCAACCCCAAAATCTGGAGAAACTGTGTGAGAAGATTCATCGCAGGACACCATTAGGAACCTCTACAACATAATGATGTTAGTTCATTTTCCAAACCCAGTGATGTCGAGGTCTGGACTCTGTGGTGGTCAGTCCATTGTTCCAAACACCAGCAGCTTCTTTGTTGGAGGTGTCTCCTTTTCTCAGTGAGGAGCTTCTTGAACAGCTACACATCCTTTAAGACCTCCATAGCGTTGAGGTGTCTTGTCACAGTGGAAGGATGGACAGAAACACCTGTGGATGGTCTCAGACCTGAAGCAAGAGTGGAGCTTGTTTATCTGATAGGAATAGTGTTGGTGGGTGCACCAGGTTTTCCAGGTGGTTGTTAGGAGTTCCATTTTATCTGTAGCTTTTAATCAGGTCTTGAACTCCAGTTTTGGGAGCTCCTGTTTTGTCGCTCATTTTCCTTTGACTTTCTGCTGGATTATGTTATGTAACATCTAATCTTCTCAAAAACATCCTCTGAAAAATGAATAACTTGTACTTAATGACTGTTTTGCCTAAATAAATGAGGACTCTGGGACTTTTGCATACCACTGTAGTTTGTAATTCTCAAAATGTATCATTCATTTATTAGTCTGTACCATCCAGATAAGGAAAATAAGCTGCCTAAGCAGGCCATTTTGAAATGGTTGTTTTTGTGATGTTGGAGAAGTCAACAGACTGATGTAAGCTCCCAGGACAAAAAGTCCCCCCTGTGATATTCTGGGAGTGTTTAATTACATGGAAATGGGTTCTTTGGTTGAGGTGACAGTAAATCTAAGCCACAGTGTCTGCATTGAGCTGCTGGGCAACCAGGTTTTGCCTTTGCTCATCATCTTACCGAGGAACATAACATTCCTATCCCTGTATTGCAAGATGACAGTTCTGGCGTTCACAGGGCTGCAAATGTGACTGATTGGCATGATGAACATTCAGGAGCATTCACACATCTGGACTAGCCCACAAAAGCCCCAGATTTGAATCTTCTTGGAAATCTGTGGGATTACCTGGAATACTCAGTTAAAAAACACCAAGGAAGGCCTCCACCAAATCTGGACCAACTGACCAATTGTTTGATGCAAGAGTGTCTGAACATTGATGTGGCCTACATCCAGAAACTTGTCGAGTCCATGCCAAATCCAATCACAGCTGTTATTGGTGCTTGTGGAGGTATTACACGCTATTAGGTACATTCCAGTCACAGCTGACTCATTTTTTGTCCATTGAACTTAAGTACACCTAACTGGTCTACATCACTTTAGCCCCACCCATTCACACTAAAGTTACAATGAGTGTTGGAGTCCGCTCCTCCATTACCCGGAAACTGATTTTGTGACACCATCTTACCAGCTGTCCAATTGCTGGAGGAGTTGAGATAGGAAGCTTAAAATACCCAGCAAAGTGGCTTCAAGTGGAGGATGTTCCAGTGAACGCTACCCAAGAATTCTTATAGAGGTTCTAGAGGGACATCACTGCAGACATGCCCAGAGAGGAGAGACAAACATGAAGCAATCCAGCCATACTGTAAATTCTGTGTTTTATTTGGGTTTATATACACTCATCATCAAAAAGAACAGCTGCACCCAGAAGGAAGTGTGGGACTGCAGTGCTATTGGGAAGGAAGGTAAATGTTACCAGGAACAATAAATGATGATACATTTAGACTGATATGGACAATATTTATTGAGCTACACATACAGAAGTAGTGTCTCTCAGTATGGCGTAGGTCTGCCATGTTTGCTAACGCTACATGCCAGATGTCTCGGCATGGAGTTGTAGAGGTTCCTAATGGTGTCCTGTGGTAATCCATCCCATGCAGCTTGAATATTCTCACACAGCTCCTGCAGATTGTGCGGTAGGGGTGGAGGTGGAGTGACACAAGGCCTTCTGGACTTGTGACCTGTGACAACAAACCGTTCATCTTGGCGCTGACCACGGTGCCTCCACACACGGATTCGGGAGAAAATCGGGACTCATCACTGAAGATGACCCGCTGCCATTCTGAGTCACTCAATGACAGTCTGGCATGACACCATTGCGATGTTGACGTGGTGTTAAGGGCAGTCGTCGCAATGGTCTGTATGCATGTAGTCCTGCATGGTGCAGCCCTCTGCCAGTGATGCTGGCACTAACAAGATGACTCAAGGAGGGCATCACTGGTCACTGAATGTCTGTAATCGTGGCTGATGGGTCAGTCAGGTACAGCAATTATGCTGGTCCTTGCTTACGTCACATGTGCAGCCGAGCGTGAAACTTGAATCATTTGCATGTCTCATGATGTCAAACCTACCCATCAAGTTTCATTCCTGTCGGCTGATTCCTTCTGGGTGCAGCCAAGTTTTGGAGGATGCGTGTAGTTACCTGTGCTGTTTGTTTGTACTTGGTGTC
>CM067480.1:5461488-5512506 GCA_034552555.1 Semaprochilodus insignis
ATATATATATATATATATATATATATATATATATATATATATATATATATATATGACAAGTGTATAAATTCTGTCACTTGAAGTTTATAAAGAATATGAAATGACCCATTAAGAAAGTGCACTATTATTCCATCCCGGATATGTATAATTCATAACATATTCAAAGAAATTATGGCATGACTCAGAACTGGTTTATAACTATGTAGGTGAAAATGCTATGCTATGTAATCTAGGACTGAGTTTCTTTGGCACTGACAATATAACATTTTATGAGTACTTCTTATGATTTGTTAAGTTTACATTTTATAAGGCAAAATATGCATGGCTGTAAAGTGTCATGCATTTTCATAAATTATGGGTGCATTGTAATGTATTTCCTATAGACATAGTATTCATAGAAAGAGTTACTGAATTAGTTTCTAAGACACAGAAATGTATTCAATAACCATTAAAGAAAATTACAGAATTACAGAGACAAACAGGAGAGTTATGCTTAGTCTGGTAAACAAATTAGATGAATCAACAGTTACAACTGACAAAAACTGAAAACCAGCCAAAGCAAAGCAGGTCCTTCTCCCAGATATGCTACTGATGTGTTGAGGCATGTATATCAGAGGCGGTGGAGACGGAGGGAGGTGATGCCAGTACACATAAAGAACATACTTGCCATATTTGTCATCTTGGCCGGGCATGCTAAATATGCCTCCAGAAATCCAAGTTGTAAAATCATTGAGCTTCTCTAACAACCTGAGGAAGTCTATATATATATATATACAACAGCAGGCTTTAAAATATAGGTCTAAGAGCTCTTTATTAACATATTATCATTGTTGTCCAGATAAAAATGTGTAACTTAATAATGATAACAGAAGAGGGAAACAAATTTCAATGTGAGTTAATAGAAAGAAGTTTGTTGTTCTGTGATATAGTTACGTTTACTTATATTTACATATTTCCTATTTACTTATACTTATATTTACATGTACTTATTTACACATTACCAAATTGAGGCAACCTATTATTTGCACAGTAATACTAAATTGTATTGTAAGTTGATATCACACACAAAACATGCTTTGGAGTATTTAATCACACACACACACACACATACATACATACATTCATACATACATACATACATATGTACACACCCTGATACAAATTGGAAAACCATCTGTAAACCGTCGGTAAAAACAACTGTACGTTTTGTTATAAATTCTAAGATATAATTATATGACATCAATATATAAATTTAATTTAAACTTTCATTTTTACTCGTCACTGCTACTTTTATTGTGAAACCTGGTTCGAGTCTTCCGTTCTGGACTTGATTGATAGAGTCTTCCGTTCTGAAGTTGATTAGTCTCGCCTGGATCTCGATACGCTTTTATAATTACGCAATATTTTTCAGAGATATTGATATTTCAGCGTGAATTTTGAGATTTACCACTTCAGAGACTCCTGCTTGCTTAGGAACAGATTCCTTGCGCTGTATGTTCTCTGAAAACGTCCGGGAAGTTTGATAGAAGGTGCTGTAAGAGCTCAGACTCGTTCACTGAGTTATGGGTTAATGTAGTTTCAGAGGTTGGATGTGGGCTTTGGTGAAGAAACGAAACCGAAACTGTTCGGAAAGCGGCGAGCTCTCGGCACTGAGCAGTCCTCGGGGGGCTTCTCCTGCTGGAGGTGAAGGGATTCAGGATGGGTCTGAATGAAGAAGACAGCTCGTCTGGAGATGTGATGTGTATTCTGTGTAGTATGGCCGATGAGAATGAAACTACAGGAGCTTTGTCGTCTAAAGAAGGAGTCTCAGCACATCAGAACTGCTTGGTAAGTCACTGAACACCAGGGTACCAGCACTGTGTTGTTCCAGCTTGCTGTATGTTATTAGGCCTAGTTTGGGGCTAAACTGCAATGACAGTAATGACTTGCCATTTAATAACACACTGTAATAATCTGTTTTAGCATAAAGATGAAGTAATAGATTGCAGGCACTGATTATTGGTTCTGTTAACTATGAGAACTTTGGTCAGTGAACTCAAAACTTACTCTCCATAACTTACTCAATGAATCATTTTCTACAGTATAGTAACCCCCCTACACTGGCGGGCTCCGTAGGTTTCTCACACTTACAGCAGCAGAGCTGTACCATATTGTAAGTTATATAGTCATTTATAGCCTAGATATATTAGTTTCATAGTGGATACATGGGAGGCACCGATATGCAAATTCTGGGCCGATGCCAATGTCCAATATTTGATCTATACTTTTCTGCCGATTCAAATAGAGAGTGTGCACATGACATCACAGTTGGCGGGAGTCGCTGCAGTCCCGCCCGCTGAGTGGCAGGAAGAGTAACTGAGTGACAGCCTTGGTGTTCAGTGTGATTGCAGTGAAAACACCAGAACTACTACGGTTCTTGTACTACAAGAGCTGATGCTCAGCTGACTATACGGATTCAACAAGAATTCCGAGTGATCTTTATAGCGACCCATAAAGGATAAAGGAAACTAAAGCAATGGGTCACATGAAACCGGATTTAGCTTCCTATTCTCCGGCTGCCTCTTTGAATTTTCAATTCAAGCCAAAAGCTGAATAAGCAAAAAGGAGGCTGACTCTCATACTACATATGGATTGTTGCATTTTGCAGAAACAGCTGGAAATCCAGGCACTGAATTGTGGAGTTGCAGTTGCCATTCTGTGTCAGGAATGCTGGATTTTGGGATAAAATCATACCTTAAGTTACAGTACATACTTATTAATTACTCATCAGTTATACATCACATTTCTCTGTATATGCTGTGTAGCTGTAAAGTCAGGCCAGTTGTGCATCCTGAATCAATCAACAGGACATGACTGAAGTGCCCTTGAGCAAGCTCCCTAACCCCCAACTGTTCCCCAGGCGCCATGGATGGAGCTGGCCACAGCTCCAAGCACAGCTCCGTGCTCAATGCACCCTAGTGTGTGTGTGTGTGTGTGTTCTTGTAGTGGTGTATATAGTGAGGACCACATGCCTTTACAAGTATGGGACAGGATGAAATGTTTGGTGAGGTGAGGACATTTTGCTTGTGTTCACCATAAAGCACATTTTTGGTAGATCTAATAATGCAGAATAATGAATCTTTTGAATACTGAGGTTAAGGTTAGGGTTGGGTTTAGGTGTTGGTGTAGTGTTAATTCAGAACTCTATGGATGATCATACAAGTATGGATGGGATAAATGTGGAGGTCAAATTCCTTTGCACCCAAACACAATTGGTGAAATGAGTGGTTCTGTTTTAAGTGGCCTATGAAGATGAGACTTGTGTTTGGACAGTGGATGGTTAGACAGTGTTAGCTCACCACAACAAACCCAGGCTTATTTATAAGGGGTAATTCCAGAAAGCAAGTTTACAGTTTCCAGATAAAATTGTAGAGTTGGAAGTGGAATGGCGGAACACTAAAAATCCCTATGACCACAGTAATGTATGTTTAACTCAGGAGTCCAGCTGCCATTCATTTGAACAGATAATCGCTTGTTTCATTCCCGGTTTCACCGTTTCCTCTAATAAGCACAGCTGTCTTGCAGAATGTTTTGCCTACAGTGGCCATCGGGTTTCTGCAGTTGCCTCAGTGCCTTTCCCCGGTTTTGCATTGCTTCTTCATGTTTTCGCTTGTTTGATGGCGAGGATTCAACCTCCTTTGTTGGTAACAGGACATTCACACGCTCCTTGTTCAAGTTTTTCTATTCCATCTTTAATGGTGCTATAGTTACATTCAGGCATTTGAGGCATATTACAACTTCTGTGCCATTTAAGGTGGTGGATAAGAAGCTGACTTCAGTTTTAATGCTTGTAGTATTTTTAATAAAGACATTTTAATTATCCAAATATCCTGCCTGGAGGTTTATGTACAGAGCTACCGATAAATATGAGCTAGAGCTGGATATGTCATCAGTCTTAATAGAAGGTGCCGTAAAGCCACTAAATTCAAGCTGTTCAATGCAAACCACTGTTCAAACCACTCAATGCACTCTTTACAGCTAGTGTGTGGTTTGTCTATTAGATTCCCGTAAGTCGTACACACTGTCCCATGGAGGCTCTAGTTGCGGAAAGGTTGTATTTATTTGCATGAGGTTACAGCAGGGAAATGAGTAGACTACCTAAGCATTCAGCTCTTCCGGAAAAGATTATTCCATTAGATATCTGCTTGTTGGTCAGAGCTTAACATCGTTCTGATCATTGTTTTTTAATCTGTTGATATCATTCTGTGTGACGGTCCATAGCCGTGTTACAATAAAGGCTTTCTAACTTTAGGAGTGCCGTGGATTTTCACTTTGTCTCAGGTTTCTGAACATCTGGCCAAAGAGCACCTAAGTGTTTACTCCCCTATCAGCAGCACTGCCTGTGTCTGTGTCCCTGTCACTTGAAGCTACTAACTAATTCATAACAGTTAATAGAGATGTAACAATGCATCATGTAGTTGTTGAATTACTCATAGGTGGTACTGAATAGTTTCTACAAGATACTGAATAAGTTATAGAAGGTACTGAATTATGGATAGTGGTTCCTGAATAATTTATAGTAGATGCTGAATATTCATTGAAGATAGTGAATCATTTATAGCCCTTACTGAATCTGGTTACTAAATAATTCATAGTAGTTACTGAATAATTCAGAGTAGATACTAAAAATCATAAATCAAAATTAATAGATACTGCATAATGTATTGTAATTACTGAATAATTTGTAATAGTAACTGAATCATTTGTAGTAGTTATATAATAATTCATAGTAGATACTAAATAATTCATAGTAGACACTGAATAGTTCATAGTAGACACTGAATAATTCATAGCAGTTACTGAATAATTTATAGCAGTAATTTAATCATTTGTAGTATAATAATTCATAGTAGATACTAAATCATAGCAGAAACTGAATAATTCATAGTAGTTACTAAATTTATAGTAGCTATGGAATAATTTGTAATGGTTACTAAATATTATAAGTATATATCATATAAGTATTTCATAGTAGACACTGAATAATTCATAGTATTTACTGAAGCATGAATAGTGGTTACTGATTAAATCGTAGTAGAAGCTGAATATAGATCATTCATAGCAGACACTGAAAAATTCCAAGTAGTTACTGAATAATTCTTTGAATTCACTGAATCATTTATAGTTGTTGAACTGCATAATTCAACGTAGGTACTGGATAAATTATTGTAGTTACTGAATTTATCATAGTGGTTGCGGAATATCTCATAGTAAGTACTGAAGCAAAGTTAATATAACATTCATAAAAGTGACCCAGTGATTCATAGCAGTTACTGAATAATTTGTATAGGTTTCTGAATCATTCATAGCAGATTCTGAATTGATAAAGTAGTTTATTTTAATTCTCACAGAATGTGTCCAAATCTGAGTTTCCTTCACAGTGTATGTGTAGTTCTGCTTATTAACAGTTGATTGAGCTTTGATGGTCTTAACTGCTGCAAGGGCATGAATGTATTCTACCGTTTTGCTGACCAAATGTTTATGAATGTTTATGAAATATCATTATTATGAAATAAATGATTTGAACTGAAGCTAATGGCTTGGCTTGTCTCTCCTTCAGATATATTCGTCTGGAATCTACTGCAAGAGCTCTCCAAGCTTTGATGACTTGTTTGGCTTTGATGTGAATGATGTGAGAACAGAGTACAACAGAGGAAAGAAACTAGTATGTCTACAGTTTATCCATGCTCAGCCTGTTTATTAATGTGAGATCATAGTTTGATATTGGTTATTTATGCTGTAATCATAATTTTGAAACCTCTTACTATTGTGTAATTATTAGAGGTGCTACCGCTGTGGGAAAAAAGGAGCTACAGCTGGATGTGAGAAGGGGAAATGTAAGCGCTCCTACCATTACCCCTGTGCCATAGAGGACAATGCCAGAGCTGTGGAGAATGTGAAAGAAGGCATCTTCACGTAGGACACCTCCAGTCTCTTACATACAGCACTGTGGAAAAAAGACCATCCCTCATTCCTTTCATTTTCAGTTAGAGAGTTCAGTCTTAGAAGTTGGTTGGATTTTATGTTTCTCCAAGTGATCTCAAACATATTTAGTCATGTCGCAGCTTCTTCGTCTAAGCGAGGGGCGTGGCATTGAGTTGTCTGCTCCTTGTGGAGGGATGGACAGAAATACCTGTTTTCTCTTTCTTAAAGATGAAAGCTTTAAGTGCTGTTTATCTTACAGGGGCAGCATTGGTGGTCTACCAGGTCTTCCAGGTGGTTGTTAGGAGTCAGATTTTCTCTGTATCTTTTAATGGTGCCATAGAATGTATTTGTTCAGTCTTTAAATTGTTCTCTGATGTTCTACAAAGAAGGTATGTGACTTTGTTCAGGATGAAAAATGACCAAATGCAATTTTACACCCCCATTTGCACCCTATGATTTGGTCCTAGAATGAAACGAGCTGATAAATAATCTATTTTGCTTTGATTGGCTGGTTTACAGTGAGACACTGTGATGGTCACACAGAAGCAACATAATGAAATAAACACAGACAGGAAAATAAAATGAGCCTCTGTGTAAATAAGCTCCGCCCTCATACTGTTTAGTTAGCTATGCTAATTACTAGCATATGCTAGAGCTAATGCTAGTAGCTAACGTTACCTATACTAGCTACTGGCTTTCTATCTGGACGTCAGCACACAGTAGATTAAAGTTGTTCCTCACTATGAAACTGAGTTGAAGATGATCTGCTTCAGCCAGCAAACACGGATACAATCACACAGCATGGCTGCTACTTACAGGCTGCTGTTGGGGTTGTGATGCTAATAAAAAGTGGAACTGCTCTTCTCTTCAATCTCTTAAGTGTTAAACGCTGAGTGAAGCTGCTCTATATTGTGCAGCTTGTTTCACAAATTTTGTGTTCCACCTTAAATGGTGCCTCAGTTACATTGTAGTTAAGGCAGAATGTGACATTTGATTGAGAAGTTAGTGAATAGGAAGCCAAAATGGTAGATTTTGGCACATGGTCCACCATTTCGGTTGCTGTTGCTTGGTTGTGGTTGTATGTAAATGTTGGAGGTATAAACATCAATGAGTCTGCTACATAACAGTGTAGGACTTTGGAGTCAGTCCATTTTACCGTACCTCTTTTGTAAAGGCAGGATTTGTATTTAAAGGGGGAACAACAGTGTTTGAGGTTCATGCCATGTCAGTTCTATGTACTGAACTCTGAACTCTAGTTGTTCAGCTATAACAGTGTAAATGCAGTTTACCATTCCAATCATTTTTGGAACCCCAGTTATGAAATGAATAACTGGCTGGTTTTACTGGAGATTGAATAAATGAAGGATGGTCTCTGACTAGACTGAACCTGGCATGTCTGCTGCCGTACTGAAACAGAATATGGCATGTTATTAATATGTTGTTATTAAATGTATTTTTAAAAAACTCTGCTTCTTTCAGTTTATACTGTGAAAAGCATGACCCGGAGCGACCCAGAAATGATGGTAAGTGTCATAAGCCCAGCCTCTGTATGTGTATATGTACATGTGTATATGGATGTGTTATATATTTGTTTTTGTTTGTTTCTGTGCATGCAAATTTCAGCAAATGATTCACATTCTACAGCTTCTGGCTCTAACGGCACTAAGAGACCAAGGCTAGATGACAGTCTTGCGGGTGCATCATCTGAGGTCAGTACACAGCGAACAGACACGCACACATACCCACTCATGTCTGAGTCCCTTGCTTACCTGCAGTTTTCCCACGCCTCCTTCGCTGAGTTCAGGGGGCTTCTTCTTCTTGGTACACATTTTTTTCTGCTAATTAGTCCCGCAGTTTAGAATATGGGCACTATACCAATGTTCGGTCTGATCAAGACTGGTGTGCTTGTATACAGCTTTTTGATCCAACATGCGTTATTTGTAAGAACTTATTAAATTCAATTATGTTAAATTAAAGAACATATTAAATTCAGTCAAATGTATGTCTCTTTAAGAATGAATGGGTGGAAAAGTCCACGTCCATCTACTGTACGAATTCAGTGTTGGTCTGATCCGTACTCGTCTGTTTGTCATTTTTTCCCCATCACTCGTTGCGCCCATAGAGTCCCATTTATTTTCACCCCCATTCAAACCCTATTGCTTCCTTTAACCTACAGCCACCAAGTTGCATGTACTCACTCAGGGCAGACCCCCAAACTCTAATCCACAGACACACTGACCCAGACTCCATGTGTGTGTCGTTATTCATCCCTCAGTCATTTTATAGACTCACATTCATTTTTTGCAGTACTTGGTAACCAGCTGGCAACACCTTAAAGTGCACAATCACTCTGCTCTATGTTTTTCTTCTTCCTTTCTTCAGGAAATGCACTTTTCTAGTTTTCTAGTAGTTGTAGTTAAACATGGTTTGACTGAAATGTTAGTTGGTTTGACCGATATGTCAGTTCTCACTTCTTAGATAAATATCAGAGACTCACAGTCACAATACATTGTACTGTTTATCAACTCTAGTTCTTTGGTAGTTCTCCTCATGTCAAGTGCTGTCAAGTCAAATTCATTTGTATAGCATCTTTTACAACAGAGGCTGTCACAAAGCAGCTTTACAGAGAATCCGGGTCAGAGCCCCCACTGAGCAAGCCTCGAAAGGAACCAAGACTCAAAAGGGAAAAAGTTTGTTTTTGCATATTGAGATGCAAATGTCAGATTTGAATGCATTGGATTTGTTTTCATATTACTTTACATAAATGCAGTTTCCCAGTGGTGCTGCGTCTAAAATAGGCCATAAACATTGTATCGGCCAAATGATGTATCAGTTATCCTATGATTTATCCCCTTAAGATCCCAGACTTATAATATACTAAGGCATATTAACCAGTAGCTACTGGACTGCAGTGTAAACTGCATTAGGTAATAGATAAATACATTTAAGGCGTTCAACATGTTAAAACACAGTGGCACAGCTGTTTTCCCGTATCTCCGGGAGATCTTGAGTTGAAAAGATCTGTACACAGAAAAATAGGTGCTAATTATCTGCAGTATTGTCGGCTGGTACCAGTAACACAATGGGCCGCTATTAATGGCTGATAGTATTGGCTAACTGATTTATCAGTTGGGCTCTAACTTACATTGAAGCTTTGAGGCAAACATTAGCTCTGTACTGAAGTACTCACACCGCCATTTGTGTACATATGAAAGAAACGGCAGTGCACTGAACATTAGTGGTCTGAAAGCAACTGAACCTTCTGGGGTTTTATATCTCTGCTATCAGAAAAACTTTAGTTTTTGTCATTTTTCCGTTTTTGAGATGTTTTTAACATCGATAACAAGAAATTGTAGAGGGCTGCAGAGCGGCCCAGAATGTTAGCGCAGTGTTAGCATTGCTTCTCTGCCATTGGCTCTCTGCGTTGCCCTGATCAGGCTTTACAGCAGAAGTTCAGGGGTTGCGGTCAGAGAGGAGCAAGGAGAGGCAGAGCAGTAGGACAGAGCAGTAGTGCAGGGTTGAACAGAGCTTACAGCAGGCAGGTTCTATTACAGGTAAGCCAGTCACATCAGAATCTAGTTTAGAATGTAGTCTAAGTACATACAACAGGAGTCTCAACTCCATTTAATAAACACTGTACACATTCATACTACCAATACTAATATTAATAATGAGAATATTGTTAATATCATTATTAGTAGTAGCAGTATGTAATAGTAGTGGTTTGTGGTGACAGAAGAACTGTTAAAAAAGGCATGTGCTATCATGTGTTTTTCAACTGGCCCCCGTTGTAGAAGACCACCTGGCTAGTGAGCCATGGGTAACTTGAGTTTGAGACCCCTGGCTTAGTACTTTTGTTTTGCCCCCTTTTTTATTTAATGCCGATAGCAAATGAGAGGAAGAGTTTTGGTTTTGCAGCAGGAGGTCAGCTGTACAGGTCAGAGAGGAGCGAGGAAAGGCAGAGCGGTAGGACAGGCAGGTAAGCCCGTCACATCAGCATATCAGTCATATCAGAGTATAGATGTTGAACCATAGCACCTACAACAGGGGTCTCAAACTACCATCCCAAACGGTGGCTTCGTATGGACCGTCAGATATGCATAAACTAACCTTAAATTTGGCCTGCGTTTTATTATTTTTTTGTGTGTGTGGCTAAATATTCCCATCTGACAGGTAGATTTGATTAACCCACCGACCTCTGGATCTGGCTACCCTCCATAAACTAGATTTCCATTTCTGGAAAAGTGGGGACATATTGTAAAATGCAGTAAAAACAAGAATTTATTAATTCTCTCGATCTTTTATTTAACTGACCAAACTGACAAGATTTCCAATGTTTCACCAACTTAATTACAGTATATTTTTTAAATATGGATACATTTGGAATTTGATGCATGTATCACACTCAAAAAAGTTGGGACAGAGTAGGGTTGGGTATTTTATGGATTCTTTTATGGATCAGTTCTGGTTCTTTCTTAATCGCAACATCCGCTGCTCTGTTTTCAATGCGACTGCCACTGTTTTTATCCAGTATTCCAAAATTTCCCCAATAATTCCAAAATATCCCCAATTTCTTCAGGCATACTGGTCCTGTTTGAAGACTGATGTTGATTTTCTGGACTTTCTGACTCCCTTTACTGATATAGTGTGCTCTCACTGTCAGGTAGTGATGTTGAGAAATGCTTGTTCAGAGTTGAGCTCAGGTCCAGAGGACTCAGAGCAGTGTTTCTGCGTAGAATTGACGTTAGGCTTTCTTCTTGCATAATAGAGTTTCAGATTGCATTTCTTGCTGCTGCGGCTGACTATGTTAAATGATAGGGACTTTCCAAAGTACTCCTGAGCCCTTAGGCTATATTTAACAAAGCAGCATGATGGTTTCTCATGCAGTGCCATCCCAGGGCTCAAAGGTCATGCACATTCAAAAGTGGTTTCCAGTCTTGCCCTACACAGACTGAGATTTCTCCAGATTCTCAGGAATCTTTTCAAGGTATCATGTACGGTAGATGTGAAACACCTAAATTCTTTCTGAACTGTTTGGCAATTCTCTCAACAAGTTTGGCCCAAAGTGTTCAACCGCAAGCCATCTGTGCTAACCAAGACCTTTGGTGAAGCTCCTGATATACCCAATCATGATTCCTCACCTGTTACCAGTTCACCTGTTTATTGTGGAATGTTTTAAAACGGTGTAACTTGAAACTTCTATAAACTCTTTAAACTCCGACCGGAGTGTGTTTCAATTTCAAGACGTGTTGATATTTCCAAAATACAGTATATGTGGTCAGCCAAAACATTAAAAGTGAAGTCTCTGTACTTTAGTCAGTTAAATAACGATTCAACAGAATTAACATATCACATACTGAGCCAGCATAACTGCGATTTAGTTACCACAAACTTAGCTATTATTGTCTTTAGACTGATTTAAATCTACATTTATATATCCATTTATCATGCAGTGGTAGTTACAGCTTCTCAGAATGAAGAAATAAATGGCATAATGAAACAAATTCAGTTATAATGCAGGTTTAACTCACATTCAGCAGAAATGGAGTCCCATATTTTAGTTTAATTCATTACTAAAACATTTATTAAATACTCTGTGCATTTATACTACCAGTAATTATATTAATAATAGTATAATCATTAATGTACATATAAAACTAGCAGTACTGGTAGTGATTTGTGGTGACCAAAGGACTGCTAACAAACGTGGTTTTAAATATATATACAGTGACAGATTAAAAAATAGTCCCCCCCCCCTTTTAGGAGACCACTTAGTTAGTAGTTAGTGGCCCCCGAGCAAGTTTGAGACCCCTCCCTGTTGCTCCATGTATGTTTTCGCACCCAAAACAAATGAATGGAAGAGTTTGGGCTTGGCAGCAGACGGTCAGCTGTGGAGGTCAGAGAGGAGCGAGGAGAAGCAGAGCAGTAAGGCAGGGTTGAACAGAGCAGGCAGCTGGCAGGCTCTGTCACAGGTAGGCCAGTCATAGTCAGAACACAGTGAACATTACAAGAACACCATGCACAAAGCATCATTCAATACATTTCAGAGCATCTGACAATTACTACATGTGCTGTTAACAAGGAGGATAACAGCTCTGCTCATCACAGAACATGACTAAAGCACTAACCCAGGTTTAGATGATAATGATCGGTGCTCCGCTGAAACAAGTGATAGAAAGTAATAGACAGAAGGCTGGAACCTGCTCTTCTGTGTTTGAGGGTGTAGCAGTTTGGCAGTAGCTTTGTTGGCAGACCAACATACCAAACATGACAGCACAGGCTCAGTTCCAGCTACAGGATAGAGGACAAATGCAAAGTCAAGGGGCCAGTGTCAGAGCTAAAGGAGAAATGTGTAGGATGTCGAAATCATTCTCCAAACAATAGGGGGCAGCATTTAGCCAGAAAGTGGTGTCCATGCCTATCATAAGAAATTCACGGTCTCTCCTCATTGATGTTAGCATGTGGACTGGACCCAGTAAACTACTGTAACCTCCAGGGTTCTCAGGAGAAACTTAGACTACTCAAGGTTACGGTCCAGAACTAACCTTTATTTTTAATTGGCTGGAAACAGCATAAAACACAGCCAGAAGGAATACAGCCCCTCCAGTGCTAACAGCTAAAAATGCCACCCCCTGCTCCATTCCGGAAAACTCGCCACTTCACATTCACGTATTCAGGCTCTTGACCATGAAAGTCCTTGTTCGAATGAAGCGAAGACAGCCCAACATAAACATTTCTTCTCTTTAAAAGACTTATTTACCCTTACATCACTAACTTGTGGCGACAGCGTTAATTCCCAGTGAGGCTGTGAACAGTGCCCGGCTGCACAGGACCCTTACTAGGGCTACGATGAATGCTCTTTGTGAGCGCCTCCATGAAATGCTAGTTAATCTGTGCATGCACTGTGCCATTAACCCCTAGACTGGCACTAAGAGAGGCTAGCAGGGTGGGTAGATGGAGCAAAAACAAAAAATGCTGTGAGCGTCGCAGTTAAACTGGAGACTCAGATTTTACAGCAGATGAAAACACAGATGGAGCTTTCAGCATGAGCATCGGAAGTAGATTACTGCTTCACGTTGTGTTGATCATTTTAATTAATATTGGAATGCTTAAACAAATTGCAGCTTTAAACCCAAAATCAAATCTGCTCTCTGGTATGTTTCGCTCTTAGCCGTCAGTCAGCCTCAGTGAGAGAAATATAAATGGGTGGAATGTGTTTATTTTGAGAAATTTGACAGATCATAATTTTGAAATGTAGTTTTTAAATACTGGTATTGTTTTTAGGTACGGTGGTACTTTATTACCTTTATACTGCCCAACCTTAGATAGACTTAGCATTGGGTCTTCACTTTAAAAGCAGTTCTCTTGCTTCAAAACAGATTCAGGACATACAGTTGTGGTTGGAAACTTATGTACACCCATGTCATGGCAGTATGTCATGTCATGGCAGTATTGGGCTTTCAGTGCGTTCTTTGAACTGGTCTTTTATGTGGGCTAGTAATATAGATACAGCTAACAAGGCTAACATTAAGCTCTTGGAATCGCCAAAAAGACTGGGCTTAAAAGTCAGCTCCATGTCAGTAAACAAATCCAACTGAACTCTTCAAATTCTGCAGAAGAGAAGTGTTCAAATATCCTTCCAGGTTTCGGAGGAGAAGCTTGTTGGTGGCTGGTCAAGCTGTAACTTGCTAAAGGACATTAACCAAATATTAGGTGAGCTGTATGTATATTTTGACCCTGTATGTGTAATTGTGACACTGTGTTGATTTCAGAAAACCCCAAAATTCCCAAAAACTCTTGTTTTCTTGTTCACACAAGTCACTGAAAGCCAAATATGACTGTGACGTTCATGTTTATGATGGGTGTATGTAAATTTCTGACCACAACTGTACACAGAATGAAGTTGCCTTTTAATTAACCAGATGTATTGGATTTACTTTCTGTTACTATTTGTCCTTTTGTGTTTCCCAACAGAGTGATTCCGGTACATCCTTAAGGTATGTGCTCGTTTTCTATTGATCTGCTAATCTCACAAAAAACATCACGTGCTTCAGATGTTCTGCTTTGTGTCTTTAAGGACGCCAGGCAGGAAAAGGAAGGTGATTCGCTCTGACTCTGGTAAGTTGTCTTCCAGCGAGGGGGAAGCCCCTCAGAAGAGTATGATGATTGTTTCATGTACACACTGGGTTGCACTTAGGTTTACACCTCGGTAACCGCTCTGCTGCTGCACAATTTATAAAGACAGCTTTACCTCATTCACAAATCAGAAGGCACCACCACTGAGCTGATATTATTTGTGATATTTGACTTGTGCACCTTAATATGCACCATAGTCATAATGAAAAACATAGCTGCACAAATAGTTGCACCCAGACAGGAATGAAACTTGGTGGGTAGGTTTGACATTTTTCATTTTTCATTCTCGGCCACACGTGTGGCATAAGCATGGACGGGTCTTATGGTTGTACCTGACTCACTCAACAGCCACGATTGCAGTCATTCAGCGAGCAGTGATGGCCTCCATGAGTCATCCTGTTACCTTGCACCTTTACCTTGCAATTGCACTTCTTATTTATTTCTATTTTATTTTATTTCTAAGTTTTAATTGGCATTAGTATGCTTCTAAACAATGGAATGCATTACACTTGGCAGTTAGACAGCTTAGTTCTGTTCAAATGTTTAAGCTAAAATTGAAATTTCAGTATTTTATTATTTGTTATTTTGTGTTAAATGTGTGTATTGAACACTATTTGACTTGACACTTGAAGTAGCACTTTAGAAATAATCAGGACTTAAAGACGTCTGAATAGAACTTCTTTGCGCTTCAGGTGAATCTGATGGCACGTCTGCGCCACTAGAAATAGATCTGACACAAACCACACCTCCAAGACCGCGTGAGGTGAGTCCCAGCATACACAACTTAATTTGCCATCATATTAGCACTTTTTCTTTAATTGTGTTATATAGAAATAGGCTGTATACCCCAGCCGAATGTTCAGTGCTTACTGGAGTGTACAGCAGGTCAACATGGATATCCATGGATGAGTAAAGTATACAGTCATATGTAAAAGCATTAACACCTCCAGGCAAATAACATTTCATTTTAGTTCACAAACATATCAACAAAGCAGACATTAGATATAAAATGTGCTGTAATTTAAATAAGAAATGGGGTTGGGCCTAAATGTTTTGCACGTTGTATTGTTTGCACATATATTATTGCATATTTTATGTTTTATATGTTTGAAGCTCAGCAAATAAATAGAATTGTGTGGTCAGATTTGCAGAAAATAACTATAATAGAATGTGTTATCTGTAGAGGCTAGTTAGAGGATCCTCCTGTTTACTTCATGAACATCATGGATGGCATATGCATTGTATTTTTGTATTAGTTTGGATTTTTAAATATTCCTCTATATAATCCATCTGTTTTCAGCAGTCCACTCCTGTCCCTGAAGATGAGAGGTAGGCACACCTCACTTTTAAGTAAACAATATACAATATACAAGAAGACAAAATACCCCCACCCCTACAGTAGCTCCTGCATGCTGGCTACTCAGGTGCTGCTTGTTGTGAATTCATTGTGACACATTATCTCACACAACAGGAACAATGAGGAGCCCAGAGCAACTACCTCAGGTAACTACAGCACATCTGTAACAAGGTAAAACATCATCCCAGTAAGGGATTAGCTACATACTAAAACGCTACTTCTTATTTTTTTTGGCCAGGAGTTCCTGTTCCTAATGAACATGGCGATGACACAGATGTGGATGAGGTAAGTGCCTGTGGAGATCAGCTGGAACATCTCATCAAACCTCTGGCTTCCCCTGAGGCTACATTCTAGGGCTGGGAACCCTTACCATCTTTCTGTTCTGTATGCACGATAGGCTTGAGTTGATTGGTGGTAGCATTGGAAATTGCTGACACATTGAAGCCCATTTCACAGCAGACGGAGTAACTGTAATTGTACACACTGATTGTTCTTCAAGGGTTCTTTAGTAAAGGCAGCGGTTCTATTCTAGTTTCATTCCTACATGGTTCTTTGCAGGGTGATTAAATGGCTCTTCAGACTGACGAAAAGGTGTTGTATATGGTACAATATAGGGATAGAACCTTTTTGACAATGGTTCTGTATAGCACCAAATTGTTGCTATGTCAGGCTATAGACTTTTACAATGGCCACAGTTGCCTTTGTGGGCAGCGGTTTGCAGGCAGAACCATCTAGGTGCACTCTCACACTCAAATCTCTTCAGTATGCAATTGCTGTTAACCCTCATGTATACCCACTTACACCCCTCATACTGTGGGTATGTACATTGCATGGTGAGAATGACAGCAAGTGGGGTTTTAAATATTAGCCTCAAGCAACACGTCTTCACCTGCCGCTGCCCGCTCTGTTTGCGTCGGTCGTCACGTACAGTGCAGTCTTTTCCGGCATCGGCCTGCTTGTTGACTTGTGTCCTGCCCCCGACAGAGAGCGGACAAGAGAACAGAATAGCGCCACTGGCTAAAATAGTGGTGACGTTCATTCTTATGTAAACAAACAAGTAAACACAAGTAAACACAATAAGCAAAAATGATCAAGATCATGTACACGTGTAGTAAGGTAAGTCATTAATGTAATTATCATGACAGGCACAGATTTAGCCTTTGTAGTGTGAAACCAACTGAACCAGATGAAAAAGACACCCAACCTGAGATCTGGTGCGGATTGTAGCAAACAAGCTAAGTGTAAAAACTGTGTTAGTGTTAATGTGCCTGTTTTCAAAACTAGGCATTTCATTTGAGGGTACAGCTTTGTCGCCCCTTCTGGCAAAATCAGAAACTCTCCTAGACATACAGAATATATGACTGCAACAAACTGTGTTTTCAAATAACCACCCGCTTTCTTACATCCAGCTTAGTAGCATCATGCAAATGACCCATGTGAGCCAGTTTGTTATCCCTTTTCCACCAAGGTGGAAACCTCCGTTCTGGTTCACATACCTAATTTTAAACCATTTGGCCCATTTCCACCAAAAACAAATATTTTCAGAATTCAAAAAGTTCATATCCAGCTGGAACCAAAGAACAGTAGTTTCTGCAGTGTGACATCGTGATGACATCCGTGGGCATGTCAGTTGTTGAGGAAAGAGAGGGCAACAATGGCGACACCCAGTGGTCTGCTGAAGAACCTCTTCTACGTCTTCTTATCTCCAGTAGTTGATCCGTGCTTGCTTTCTGGATATAAACAAACATCTGGATTCATCTGGCTGAAACAGGTTATGAGTTTCATGATTAGAGTGAGAAGGTGAAAAAAGCCAAGATACATTATTGCTTTTGCAGCTTTTACTGGCACTAATGTCAGGTTAGGTGCTGCTACCATGCTCCCAGCATTGCGTGATGACAGCATTAATATATCCTATCATTCTCTCTGATTGATTCTCAGGATCCCCAGTCCCCGAGTTTGTTGAATCAGGAGTACCAGCATGAGGACGTGCCATTCTGTGTTATTGTGGACTCGGGACCTTCACTTGAATCAGGTGCGTCACCTTTATACATAAACACATGCATATCGTCGCTGTCCAATGAAAAACATGTATCTCCATTTTTGTCGATTTTGACTTTTATGCATCATTTGAACACAGCACTTGCCATTTATGTTGTCTGAAAATTTCATGAGGAATGGACCAAGAGAAATGGCTCAAAACTGCTTGCATAAAAAGTCTGGTTCCATTGACTTGCCTTCAAATTACATTAGGTTTTTGCCCTCTCCTGTAAAGTTGCCATTTTGGAGATACCTGCTTTTCATTGGACAGCGACAATATGTAAGTGTATAAATGCTGTCTGGAGTAGGGATGGATATTTGAATTTGCTTATCTCTTCTAGTTTCAATTCCTGTATGAACACTATAGCAAATTTTTAGATATAAAGAATATCTATCTCCTTCTGTTGATCTTAATGCTTTATTTTACAATAAAAGTGAAGACACCAAACTATAAAACAGCACTCATGGAATTATACAGTCCACCTTAAAAACCTCCAAAATGGACCTTTACAAGAGGATAAAACAGCTTTCTTAACCTGCAGTGGAGGCTGATAGAACAAGACTTATTTCAAAGCAAGTTTGGAGCAATTCTATCGGTCTGTCCATCATGAATATTCACTAAACTGAATGTCAAGCAGTTGGAAGAGTTAGAGAGGGTTCGCATTATAGGGCTCCAGGATGCAGGATGGGCTCATCAACGTATTGTGTGCCATGCTGTTGGGGGCAGTGGATAGGAGAAGGCACACACCAGAGACATGAAGGATCTGGGAGACCTACACGAACCATGGAGAGAGCGAACTGGTAAAATGTCCACATTCACTGAGCAGTGATGAGCTCCATGACTCATCCTGATAGTGTCAGCACCATTGTCAGACGGCTGCACGACGCAGGACTACATGCATGCGTGTTATGTTATGACGACTGCCATTAACACCACGTCAACGACTGCAATGGCGTCATGCCAGACTAACTCAGAATAGAAGCGGGTCATCTTCATTGACAAGTCCCGCTTTTGTCTTGGTGGAGACAACCATGAATCCGTGTGTGGAGGCACCGTGGTCAGCACCAAGGTGCACGGTTTGTTGTCACGCATCACACGCCCAGAAGGTTTGGTGTCACTCCACCTCCACCCCTACCGCACCATCTGCAGGAACTGTGTGAGGATATTCAAGCTACATGGGAGGGATTATCACTTAGGAACCTCTACAACTCCATGCCGAGACGTCTGGCATGTTGTGTTAGCAAACATGACGGCCCGACGCCATACTGAGAGACACCACTTTTGTNTGACTCATCCTGATAGTGTCAGCACCATTGTCAGACGGCTGCACGACGCAGGACTACATGCATGCGTGTTATGTTATGACGACTGCCATTAACACCACGTCAACGACTGCAATGGCGTCATGCCAGACTAACTCAGAATAGAAGCGGGTCATCTTCATTGACAAGTCCCGCTTTTGTCTTGGTGGAGACAACCATGAATCCGTGTGTGGAGGCACCGTGGTCAGCACCAAGGTGCACGGTTTGTTGTCACGCATCACACGCCCAGAAGGTTTGGTGTCACTCCACCTCCACCCCTACCGCACCATCTGCAGGAACTGTGTGAGGATATTCAAGCTACATGGGAGGGATTATCACTTAGGAACCTCTACAACTCCATGCCGAGACGTCTGGCATGTTGTGTTAGCAAACATGACGGCCCGACGCCATACTGAGAGACACCACTTTTGTACATGTAGCTCAATAAATATTGTCCATATCAGTCTAAATGTATCNTCGGCTACACAACGCAGAACGACATGCACGCAGACTGTTACGACGCCCTTAACACCACGTTAAAAGACTGCAATAGTGCCATGCCAAACTGTCACGGAGTGGGTCATCTTCAGTGACAAGTTCCGCTTTTGTCTTGGTGGAGATGACCAACGAATCCGGGTGTGGAGGCGCCGTTGTTAGTGCCAAGATGAACGGTTTGTTGTCACGTGTGCAATTTCGTTCGATGCCAGATCACCTTTGGTCGCCATTACAGGCAATTAAACAACCTAAAGTTACAATAATGCGGCAGGTGTTTCTAACCTTTCTGAACGCACACTCCGGTAGGCAGTCCAACAGGACAACGCTCGTCCGCACACTGCTGCCATCTCAAGAGCTTGATTTATACACACAGATACTTTACCATGGCCAGCCGCGTCACCAAACCCTGTCGTCGACTGAAAATGTGTGGGATGGCAAGAGACACTACTTCTGTATGTATAACTCAATCAATATTGTCCATATCAGTGTAGATTTATCAATTTATTGTTCCTGGTAACCTTTATCTTCCTTCCCAATAGCACTGCAATCCCACACTTCCTTCTGGGTGCAGCTATTCTTTTGATGATATATGTGCAGGAACAAAAAACTCATCATGATATGGGCGTATGTTTACACAAACCTGCCACTTTATTAAGTACACCTCTTTGTACTCACTGTCCATTGTATCAGCTCCACTGACCATATAGGAACACTCTGTAGTTCTGCAGTTACAGACTGTAGTCCATCTGTTTCTCTGTATACTTTATTACCCTGTTCTTCAATGGTCAGGACCCCCACAGGACCACCACAGAGTAGGTATTATACGGGTGTTGGCTCATTCTTAACACTGCAGTGACACTGACGTGGTGTTGGTGTGTGTTTATAAGTGTGATAATGTGTTTACATTTATTTTCTTTCTTTGCTCCAGAAAACAGCTTGGGCCCCTTTTCCCCTTCTCCTTTGCCAGCTTCTGTTCCTGCTCCTGCGTGTAACACCAACAGATCTCCCTCGGCCCCTGAGGATGCAACTCCCCTCCATGCTATCACCACTTCAGCAGTAATCCACCCGCCTGCGCCTAGCTGCCCCACTCTCGACTCCCCTCCACTGGGAGTTGATGCCACTGCTGAGCCTGCAGGTTCGCCCAACCCCTCCCGTCCCGAAGCTCCCTCATTTGAAGATCTAGACGAGCAAGTTGCTCGCCCTGCACCTCAGAACACGTCCATTCTGGACATGTCACATAACCCGTCAGGATGCAAGGGAACGCCCACTGATCGCCCCTTAGACCTCACTTCACCACCAAGAGGCTCCACCGCGTCCCCTCAGTCCCCGGAAGTCATGGAGGAAGCAGTTGTGTCCGAGACTAGTGCTGCCCTTTTCTGGAGGAGGTGTAATGAGGTGGGCTGCACGGAGGCCATATTCACAGGGCTCACACGTCAGATCGGCAGCTTGGCGGAGAAGGTGCAGGCTCAGCACGCCTCACAGCAGGGTGAGTGCACGCCGTCTGGGATACACCTTGCGGCTGCTAATATAATGAAAGGTTGTATCTCCAAAATGGAAATATTATAGGAGAAGAAATTTCAGTATTAACAGTCTGAACATAATGCACAAATGATGTCATGGGATTTTGTTCCATGTATATGGTTTATGTACTTTGTCCACCACTGCTCTGTTTTAGACCCATTATGTACTATTTGGGTGCCGGAGTTTTAAGCCCTACATAGTGATTCAGCCCAAGTGATCATGGAAAGTTTGTTAGTCAGCTAATTCCAATTCCTTGGGAGAATCCAACTTTCCTTTGAGTGCATGTGCATCATGCAGGCATGTGGACGCTACAAAATACACTTGTGATATATGTTATTATTATTTTTTCCATTTAAGAATGAATGGGGTGTAAATGTGCACGCCCATCTATTGTACTTCTGCTCAACCGACAGACACCATTTCACATACACTATCGTAGGACAGACCCCCAGGCATGAACTTCATGTTGGGCACACCCTAACTCATCTCTTCATCTTTTCTCCCCCCATCCTGGAAATAAGTCCCATTCATTTTCACCCCCATTCAAACCCAGTTGTTTCCAAACTGCATGTACTCACTCAGGGTAGATCCCTAAACTCTAATCCACAGCCATACTGACCTGCACTCCTCTATGCATTGTTTATTCATCCCTCGTTCCTCCTATAGACTCCAATTCATTTATAGCAATACCTGGCAGCTGGCTAGCAACAAAGTTGAGCTGCGCAATCACTCTGCATTTTCCTCTTGAAAAGCACTTTTCTAGTTGTTGTTGTTATTATTATTATTATTATTACTATTATTATTATTACCTCCACAGATTACGCTGTTTCTCTGAGGATACTGGAAGCATCTGGGAAGCTCCCTGCAATATTCAGACAACTGGAGCAAGGTTCAACATCACACCATCAGTCATGCACCTTCATACAGTGTATCATTTCCGGTAGATGATTAAGATTGTCACCCGTCTGCTTTGTGTTTACAGATTTTGAAGAGCAAGAGAAGGAGCTACAGAGGAAAAGAGAGGCGCTGAGGGACGCTAGGGCCCTGCTAAATAATCTCAGCTGATCATCTCAATTTAAACCCATCTATTTTTTTTGCACAATTTTCAGTGAAATCTCTGCAGCTGTGGTCAAAATGTCCTCTGTACATAATACTGATTTCCTGAGATCTTGTAATGATCATCTTTGAGAGGATTGTGTCATTTCCGATAGAACTGAATGTACTTACTATTTCGATATTCAGTGTGATTTTAAGTTGAAATCCATATTTTGAGCTTGTATCACACTCATGCACATCTGTTTTGCACACATTATGCAGTGGGATGCACCTGTCGCTGTGGACTTCTTCCATCCTGTGCCTTTTCCTAGTTTCCATACTGTCATATAGTTTTTATTTTCAGTTAAAATAAACAGCTGAGGAAATTGTCCCTTTCGTCAGCCCTACTTACCGTATCAGTGCATTCTGTATTTCTACTATTACACACTGTAGTATACCTGCTTCTCTACATACTCTGCATCACCCTGTGCTTCAATATCAGGGCCCCTGTGTCACACTTCCGAATCCCCTAAGCGCCTCCGCTCCCTCGGACTCCGCTTCCCAGAGGGCTACGCTCGATGACGACGCGTTCACGTGCTCCCGGTCGGATTCTCCAATCCGTTCCGGGTCTCCTGAGTTTTAGCCCAGCTGTCACTAATCACTGTCTATATTTAAACCCCTGGTTTCCATGTACTCCTCGCGAATCTTTGCCTATTGCAATTCTGAGTGTTTATTTCTTCTGTGTACTTCCGGTTCTGACTATCCCTCTCGCCTTGACCCCTCTAACTTCTTGCTTCTGCTGACTGCTTTCTCTGGTTCTGACCTGTGCCCGTTCCTGACTTCGCTCTTGCTAACACTGCGTGTTACTGTGTATTGCTGCTGGGTTGATTGTGACTGCTTGTTAATAAATCTACCTTGACTTTAGTCCTGCACACGTCGGTTGGAGTCTTTTGGCCTGACACCCTGCAGGACCATCACAGAGCAGGTATTATGTGGATGGTGGATCATTCTCAGCATTGACATGGTGGGTTATTGTACATTGTGTTGGTGTGAGTGGATCAGACACATCAGTGGTGCTGGTGCTTTTATACAGTGGCCACTCATTGTCCTGTCTATAGCCTTGTTTTGATTTTTGCCATTTCCAGATTGTAACCAGGTTGAGCTTCGATAGTCTGGACAACAAATCGCATCCAAATGTGGTTTGACTGAATTTGGTGGTTGAATCTTTACGCTCTGGACACTCTGGTAACCCATGCAGATAGGTTGGTGATGTGTAGACACACAAATCCAATCTGATCACTTGCAAATAGCAGCATGGACAGTCCCTTCAAACAGGTCTGATTTGCCTGAAGTCTGAACACAGCCTATTTGGCATGCCTACCTTGTTGGACCACCGTGTAGACGTGGATCTAGAGATGGTGGATCTCATGCCACATAGTTTGTATCCTCTAGTCCTTCATCAGATGCCAGTTTCTGACCACAGGACACTGTTGCCTGGATTCAAAATGTAACTGCTTCACCAATTAAGGTGTAACAAAAACCTTTGAACAAGAAGTCAATTTTTCCACCACTAAATGCCTCACTGGTGTATCTAAGAACTTGATCTAAGAACTGCCTTATCTAAGAACTTCTTTCTCAGTGTTGGGTCTTCAGATCAGGATGTAGCCCCTGACTTTTACCCCCTGTCCTGTGCCCAAGCAGGAACATCTTCTGTTACTGGTTAGCTGGAAGAGTGTCGCAATGTTCTGGCTGAGTCACTTTGTTTATTTCCCATTTACTGATCCTGGGCTGTAAACCAACCCCAGACTTTTTTCCAACATGCTCACAGAACAGACAGTTAGCAGACTGTGAGGATATATTCCTGAAAAGAAGCTGCTGGTGTTCTCAGATCAATGGACCGACCAACCTAGAGTCCAGACCTCAACAATGTTGTGTAATTTCATTGTGTTGTTTTCATTGTGCTAATTTTCTAATTAGAAGCCTTTGTATCCTGTGAAATCGTAAACCAGACTAGTAGATATCTGTTTCATTTGCACAGGCCTGGAAAGGGCAGTTGCTGGCAGCTGTGGATTCACCATTCAAAGCCTTTAGGCTGAACCATGCCCTTCAGACTTCTTGAATGTAAGAAAATGATGAGGATGGAATTCAGGTTTTAGCTACACTTTAATTACACTTATGAACAAGATACGACCGCTGTAGACAACAACAGACTTTACACACAGTGAACTAGTGCAGTCACAGCCATTACAATAATATCTGCATATATGATATGCTAATTTCCCACAGAGGTTAAGACTGTACTCATGCAAACGGAACACTGATGGTTGTTCACTATGAAGAGCTTTAGACTTAACCACCATAACAGTTGCACACCGGTTAAAGGGAACCTTGTAACACAGGACCGTGTGTACAAGTTTTGGCTCAGGCTGTTATATGAAATGGGTCACGTTTTGTGCTGTTTGACCACTGAAGGAGGAAAAACATTATAAACGGTAGGTGCTTATCCAAGACTAGTGCAGTTCCTTTGTGTTCTCCGTAGAGGTTCTTGGGATTATTGTATTCTGGAAAATAAAGGATAAATCAAAGTTTACTAACACACACAACAGGGCTATTCTTACTGTACTGCTATTACTACGTTGTAATGCATTGCAATGCAGTTAAACTGAATTCTGCAGATCTGCAGGGATGGAGGTGGAGGTGCCGAACGGGCTGCAGCATGTTCAGATTGCAGGAACACATAACTGCAACTGCTTAAAATCATTCACAAACACCACTTCATGAAAGTTGGGACCGTATGTGAAATGCAATTAAAGCAGAAGGCAGTGATTTATCATAACTTAGTTTGTCTTGTATTCAAATTAAAGCAGTACAAAGACAAATTGGGTGACAAATTGTTCTGAATTGGGTTTATAAATAATCTAACAAAGCCCCAAAGATCAAAAACTCATAAATAAATTTGTTTTCTAACCTCATTATCTCCTGTGTCTGACACAACTGGCTTCCCCAAATACTATACAGATGTGGGCCACATCTAGCAAACATATAGCACTGCTGGACCACTTTCAGCACTGGTGAACTGCAGTGAGCCCACATATTTAAAACAGGCATTTGGCCCACCTGTCCCAAAACTAATCCGGTCCACTTCTGGCACAGATATGGCAGTGCTGCCTTGTGGCAAACTGCGTGTGAGCCAAAAGTGGTCCACATATATGGAAACTCATGTAACCCATGTGTTCCAAAACAGATCTGGTCCACTTCTGGCACAGATATGGCAGTGCTGCTTAGTGGCAAACTGCGGGGGAGCCACAAGTGGCACACATATGTAAAACTCATGTAACCCATGTGGTCTAAAACAGATTTGGCCCATTTCTGGCACACATACGGCAGTGCTGCCTAGTGGCAAACTGCATGTGAGCCAAAAGTGGCCCACATACAGCAAAACTCGTATGTCCCACATGTTCCAAAACAAATCTGGTCCACTTCTGGCACAGATACAGCAGTGCTGCTTAGTGGCAAACTGCATGTGAGCCAAAAGTGGCGCACATATGTATTGTATGTATGTAGATTATGATATAGAGGTTGGCATATAATGTAGTAATGTTGCCATATCTGAAGACATCAATTAACGATACCATGATGTGCTCAGTGTACTGTGTTACCACACCCACTCCACTAAGCATTCCAGCAAATTCATCAGGTAGTAACAGCACACCTCTTACCTAGTTCTTCTCAGATTTGTCCGTCTTCAGTTTCTGCAGGTTGTTTGGGTTCTTCATCAGTGCTCACGAACTCGGAGCCCTCTGCAGACTGAGAGAGAAAAGCGTTTCAGTAACCAGCAAAGCCAGACCTACTGTACTTCCTTTTTGTTGGGTCTACCTGCATCATAATCAGTGCAATACGAATAAACTTGTCTAAAGTACCGAATAGTGTGTAATACCTCCACAAGCACCAGTAACAGCTGTGATTGGATTTGGCATGGACTGGACAAGTTTCTGGATGTAGGCCACATCAATGTTCAGACACTCCAACATCAAAGAATTACGCAGTTGAGCCAGATTTGGTGGATGCCTTCCCTGGCACAATTCCGAGGAGAATTCCCTGTAGGCTGGGATCTTCCAGACACCTACAGATTGAGCTACTTCCTTCACACTATGGTCTTTGGCACGTCTAAATGCAGTCAGTGCTTTTAGCCAATCATTAACATCTGCTCTGGAGCCATTTTCCACACATGGAACAAGACATTGACTGCACTGTAGCACCTCTTCTCAATCTATGGATCCCGTCACTCACACCCCGCAGCTATTTATAGCCCCATCATCCTCGTGCAGCACCATCTGCAGAAGCCTGAAGTTACTACCTTAAACATGCAAGTTGACTCATTTTTTTGTCCGGGTGCTTATGATATAATTGTATAGGCGATGTCTGTGCAATAAGTAACTTGTTACCGAAGTGCATCAGGCTTGTTTAGATGGTCCTTTGCAAACTTCTGAAGCTAAATTTTGTGGTGAGGACGCAGGGAAGGTCTTCTTGGGATGACTCTTCCATTATGGTCATATTTGCACAGGTGGCAACAGTAGACCACCATTCCAGGGTCTGCTAAGTCTTCCAAGTCTATTCCAGTCAAACAGGGGGTTGTATTTCTCTTTCTAGCAGGCAGGAAAGTTTTCTTTGTCTTCTAGACCTCAACTTAACCTCCACTGTTCCTCAACTGCAATTTCTATTACATTATGTTGCATCAATACGTCGCGATACTAAGAACTCCACGCCTTTTGGATATCTGTTTATCTTCTAATCTACTATTTTAACTTGCCGCTGTAGGCCTATATAGAGTCTGTATCCCTCATTTCTCACAGTTCATGGTGTTGTGTTTGGTTCTGCTTCAGGGCTGTAGAAGACTGGGAATGCTGGACTGAGAACTTTCAATCACATACCGTCATCTGAATATTAGGCCACACCCAGACAGTTTGTATCATTGTAATACATTTGAAGCAAATGTATAAAGACTTTCTTACATTATTTGTGGGATTGGTTTGAGTGACTATAGGCTTCCAGTGTTGGTTAGCACTGTTAGTGTAGTAGATCTAAACCAGCAAAATCTAGACTCTGGATCTTGGCTGCTCGACTGCAGTAGGGGTGAGTAGAAAATCACGTACATTTCGTCTCATGTAAATGAACAGTTCATGTACAAACACACACACACAAACAAACAGAATGTGGTCTCACCGGTTTCTTCTCTCGTTCCTCTTCAGGGTCAGAGGTCACCTGATCCTCAGCACTGAAATAGCCATCGTGCTCCACAGAGGCATCCAATGAGAGAGAGCCTTTAGTCCATCCTGAGAGAGGGGGGAAGAGCATAATTAGACAACGTGATGGTCTGGTGTAGGAGAAGAGAGAGAAGCGTGATGGTAAGGTGAACAGGTAGCGAGAATGTGTGCCAACAGGGGTTAAACTGGGCCACTTTAGTGACAATAGACAACCACTATACAGCTAGGCATTTAAAAACAACGGTTCTTCAAGCGTTCTTTAGATCTATATAGAAATATTTCATGCTTAAATGGTTCTTTGCATAGTGAAATGGCTCTTCTGATTGATGGTGAATGTGTTATGGATCTATATAGCACCAAAAAGTGAAAAGTGTTCTTCCATAGTTTCTATAATTGCAAGCTTGACGTTGTAACAATCATAAATCATTCTCTGCATTTCATTCGTCTAGAGATTCAACATCCTTCATCCTGATTGGTTCCTCTGCTGTTTGTTAGTCCCACCTCCCCATCTCTGTCAAATCACAATGAGGTCGCCAATCACATACGGTTAGCTAGCGGTGGGGGTGAACTTGCATTGTTGCAAGTTAAGTGTTGATTCCAACACGCAGGAGGAAGATCCTCATGTTTAATGGCTTAGCTCCCCTGAAAGAGACTTGAGCTAGGAGGAAAAGTATTTGTGAAGTATCAGAGACTGATGATGGGCGAGAAGGCCTGGCTCACATCCCAAACGTGTACAGTGTGGCTGAGGTCAGGGCTTTATGCAATCCAATGGAGTTTCTCCGCACCAAACCATGTCTTTATGGAGCTGGCTTTGTGCACAGGGGCACAGTCATGCTGGAACAGGAAGACCATTTTCCCCTTCACCAAACTTTTGTTACTGTTGACACTATGCATTCTGGTAGGTCATGTTCTTCTGGATTCATCCACCAAAGCCAGATTCATCCATCAGAGTGCCAGGCAGTAAAGCATGATTCATCACTCCAGAGGACACATGTCCACTGCTCCAGATTCCATTGGCGGTGGGCTTTACACCACTCCAGCCCTCGTTTGGCAATGGACATAGGGATCATAGTCTTGTCGCTCGGCCATGGAAATCCACACGAAGCTCCCAATGCATTGTTCTTGTTCTGATGTTGCTTGGAACTCATCCTTCAGCATAGGCCTCCACTCTGTGAGTTTGCAGAGCTATGCTTAAAGACACTGGGCTCTACAGAACATCCCATTCTATTGTTTGTCTATGGAGAATGCAAGGCTATGTGCTTGATCTTATACACCTGTAATAGTGGGCAGGGTCCCTCCAGGACCAGGATTGAGAAACTCTGATATAGTGTATGTTGTATTTCTATGTTGTCAGTGCTGAGAACTTCATATAACATATAGGCCTAGACTTTGGCCTCTATGAAAGCAGTGAGTCTTCCTCAGCAACTAGATCCCAATTTAACCCCTGCTTACTACCAAACTCACTGTAACAGTCATTGACAGGAGGCGTTACAGTGACCATGTGGCAGGTAACCAGCATGCTAACAGTGGTAGTGTGCTAATTCACTGTAGTGACCTCAGAGTGGAGAAAAGAACTCACACACTACATACAGCAGACCTACAAGCACATGCTACCCCAACACCATCCGAAGCGAACGAGCATGCATGCCCATGTGCCTTTTCGTCGACCGTTCGAGTACCTCTCCTACGATTCTGAAACAGGCTGGATGTGCTTAACCACCTGACTCCGCCCAAATGGGGGTGTATCCCTATTTCTGAAAGGAGAACGACCAGTCAGAGCTCCATCATGACTTATCATAGTGCACAAGCTGTCTTTTAGGTCCTGGTTGTACAACATAATGAATGTAATACAGGTCAGTACGTCTAGATTGCTTGATTCATTACTTACCTCATCTCAGGATGCGGCTTCAAGAACTTGCTGGGCCAAAATCAAAATTTTCCCCTTACCCGAGATAAGTAGATGATCAAGCAAGAAGCAACATAAGCAGTAGATGTTCTGCAGTTTCTGCTACTGCATGCAGTATGGACAAAATTCAACATTGAACTGTTTTTAAGTTGCTTTTGCCCATTTTCATGCATAATAGTACATCACTCAGCCTCAGAGAGCACATAAGCCAGTCCATTTGTAATCACTTGACACCTCAGTGTGGTTTGAGGCAAAAACATGATCATTTAAGGCAAGACACTACAGGCAGAAATGACTGTGATAGGCTGGGATAGCACCCCTACAGGATTAGCAGCTTATAAGTCGAATGAATGAATGAATCATTTACATCCACTCCTGTCTAGCAACTTCAGTGAAGGCTTAGCTCCGCCTACACTTGGCACAGCCATGTCATGTCATATATCACTGAAAAATATTTCATACCAGTTGCTTTTCTCAAAATCAGCTTTTTTTCTATATTCAGAACCAAAAATCTCCATTTCTAGAATAGCTGCATTCAAGAAATTTGGCATGTTCATTAGTTACCCTCTTCTGAGGAAAGGAGTTCTGAATGTTGCTCATACCTGGATTTACGCTACCTTATACTTCAAACAATAGGGAGCAACATATGACCAAAAGGCTGTAGAGTACAGCCCAGTCATAAGAAACAAGGAAATGCACAGTCCCTCCTCCTCTCTCTTCACTCCTTACCAGTCTAGATTAAACATCGCAAGTTCAACATCAAACTTCATCCCTTTCCTCTGTTTCACTCTGAAATCGCTGAATCAGGGTTTCTTGTTGGGTGGGGGCAGTTGCTTACCAAGAGCTTCAGCCATCGTTCAGCCACATTTACTGATCATTTCATTGGCTACCTGCCGTTAAATTATCTAATCAGGATCAACACCTCCAACATGATTGATAAGAGGACACACCATCAGGGCAGCAGCGCTTTTTCTTCATCCTCTCACAGTGGACTGATTCAACTTAACACTACAGCAACTCACTATCGCCCCTTCAGGTACAAAATGGTAATACGATTGTTCATCAGACGACTGGCAGCAATGACTGTTAAACTAAAAACATAAAATACAAGTCAAATATCCTAATTTAAAAAGTGCAAAAACAAGAAATGTACGATATTTTCATTAAAGGTTTTGCAAATAATTTTACAGATATTTTAAAGTTATTTTAAGTTATTTTACAGATTTTTCCTAAATTATTATGATCAAACACCTTCAATTAAGCAACAACGCTAAAAGTTGTGCAGATAAGCACTATTTTATACATTTTTCCTGAATTCTTACAAACACCTTCAATAACATGATAGCACTAAAAGATTTCAGGCAAAAACTTAATTTACAGATTTGTCCTGTATTATTACGATCAGACGCCTTCAATAAAGTTTTTCTTTATATTCTGTTGATGAGTTTTGTTCATTTTAATAGTTTTAAACTAAAAGTCTCACAAATTACTCAAATAAACAATAAAATAATTCAATTTAAACATCACTTCTGCAAAATCCTTTCTCTGGAGTGTGTCTTCATAATGCATATAAGATTGATAACAATAACTGAATTGAACTAAATAACTGAATAATTCAAAATTCAAATCCTCAGTAACTTACTGGGAAAGATGTATTGTGCTATCTATTTGTCTGTAGTGTCTTGGCTTAAGCATGCAGTTTGCGCAACGCTAATAATGATTGCTAATCAGCTTTACTTCCCCGCCGCATTAGTCTTGTGCAGAACTTTGGGCATTAGGAATATGTTGGATGATCAGCTACATTTGGGGTGAGGAAACTGACTTTGACCACTGCTTTAAATCAGACCAAAAACACAGAGAAAGCACAGTAAGCCCAGAGATGTAGGACTGGGGTGGATGGGGGCCATTTGGGCATCAACACCAGTGACCTCCATAGTCATAAGCAGATCAGACTCTGTAAATAAGGGAAGTCATTGTGTGCTGGTGTGGATAGGGTACCTAATGGAGTTGGGTCACTTCTGATCTCCTGCCGCTTGGCTTTGGTCTCGTTGCTGGGGAAAGAGCCTATGGTGCACAAAAAGAAGCAGATAAATCAAAGAGTAATTCAGCAATGAAGGACGGAGGTTAAACACTCACTTGTTCAGCTTGTTTACTCACCCACTGCCTTCTCTGTTTTCCTGCCATCCGGGCTGCCAGGGTCATTGCAGCTTTCCTCCTCTGTCTTCTCCATCCCTGTATTCCTCACACTGCTCTGCCCATCCCTCATGAGTCTGTGGATATACAGTACAGGAATTAATCAGTTCTGTATATTGCTGCTGTGTTTGTATATGCGTGTGCTTGTTTTGGTGCATTTTCACTTAATTTCTACATTCACTGCCAGTTTTGCTATTTCATAATTCTACAGTTACAGACTGTAGTCAATCTGTTTCTCTGTATACCTTACCCTGTTCTTCGATGGTCAGGACCCCCACAGGACCACCACAGTGTAGGTATTATGTGGGTGGTGGATCATCCTCAGCACTGCAGTGCTGCTGGACACCTAAGTGTCACTGCTAGACTGAGAATCAAAACTATCCAGCTGACAGTGTCCTGTGGGCAGCGTTCTGTAGGCAGCATCCTGTGGGCAGTATCCTGTGACCACTGATAAGACTAGAGGATGACCAACACTGCACTGTGCAGCAGCAGATGAGCTATTGTCTCTGACTGTACACCTGCAAGGTGGAGCAGCAAGGTAGGAGTGTCTAACAGAGTGGACAGTGAGTGGACACAGTGTTTAAACACTCCAGCAGCACTGCTGTGTCTGATCCACTCACACCAGCACAACACACTAACACACCACCACCACGTCAGTGTCATTGCAGAGCTGAGAATGATCCACCACCCACATAATACCTGCTCTGTGGTGGTCCTGTGGGGGTCCTGACCATTGGAAAACAGGGTATTAAAGTGTACAAAGAAACAGATGGACTACAGTAACTGTAGAACTACAGAGTGCTCCTATATGGTCAGTGGAGCTGATAACATGGACAGTGAGTGTAGATAGAAGGAGGTGGTTTAATGTTATGGCTGATGGGTGTATGCAATGAGTGTGAGTTTGTGTCACCTGTCAAGTGAATTGTTCTCTGAGGTTAACTGATCAGTAGCCCTCTGCTGGCTGGCTTCTGTAAGACAAGGTAATGACTTCACTACATCACATATTGGTGCAGTACATGGATTCCTTACATACTGATTTCAGTCTAAACAGTAAGAGTATTACAGTGCTAACAAACTCTCCTTATATAAACAGCTTGTGTAGTCTCTCCTCTCCTACCTCTGCAGGCCTCCAGCTGTCCCGTTAGAAGTTTCCGGATTTCTCTCACCCAGATGGTCTTGATCTCCTCAGACGCTGCCTGTGCAATATGAATATAAACAGTAACTGATGTGATAGTTTAGTGAAAAATCCTTTTAGCACTGCAAACCACCTACCTAAATCATCAGATGCAAGCCTTCAGTAATCTCAGATGCACTCGCGTATAATGCATGCATGGAGATAAGACATCCACTTGCTGGTAAGACTAAATGGAAATGGAGCTTCAGTTTCCCTGGAGACCATAAAGATTGGACTTTGGAACTATGGAAAAAGGTCATGTGGTCTGATGAGTCCAGACTGACCCTACTGGATAAGAAGGGAAGCCAATAAAGCGATGCACCGATCATGCAAGTGCCCACTGTACAAGCCTCTAGAGGCAGTGTTATGATCTGGAGGGGGTTCAGTTGCTCACAAAATGTTTGTAGTAGCCATATACATACAGAAAAAGCATACACACAGATACACACACCTGCACAGTGTACACCTCGTCCCTGGAGCTGGACCAGATTTCAAACTTCTTATTGTCTCCTTTGGCGTGTTCAGTGATTCCAATAGCCCTCATCTAACGGAGAGAAGACAAGTAAAGACCAGTTCTCCACACTCTGGGCAATTTACCCAGTACTGTAGGTGATGGACTTAAAGGTGATGGGCTCACACATAGAAACAAGCACATGTAGCTGACAGGGCAAGAGTAATTGCAGGATTACAATACAGCAAAGACACATTACGGAGAAGGCCCTTATCTTAGTCCCACTTTATACTGTCACTAATAACTGTGTAGTTACACAATAACAAAGCATGCAATAACAATTAAACCGCTGGTGATGCATTTACTACTGGATTACAGTAGGACATCGGTACAATCAAAGTATATATCAAAATGTATTGTATTACAGTTCTGTTGTATTTAACTCTTTTCTTTATATATTTTCTTTATAGATGTCAGCACTGGCCCTTATTTGGGAAGTGCATGAGCTAAAGGTGAGTTTAGACTTTAACCTATTTGTACTAGCTAGGACACATTCTCTAACTGGATAAGAGCGTCTGTTAAATGCCATAAATGTAAAAATACAACTTATATAAATATACGTTATTAACTTTAGTTTATGCTCATGTAATTACAGTCATTAAATCCTTATAATTAGGTAAATTGATGCTGTGTAGCTTAAGAATGTAGGTAATTACGCAACATGCTGGATAAATAGTAGTTCATACAACCACCATTACCCTCACTCTATTACACATGTGTAATAACATGGGAATATATAATTACATGAGCTGTACTACTGCTAAGTAGCTTAGCTATAACATAATCTATTAATCTAATATTGAAGTTAAAATATTGACCCAACAGTAGCATACCTGCAGCATATAAACTACCAGTCAAAGGTTTAGACATGGCTACTCATAAGGTGGAATTATGAAATCCACCTTAAAAACCTCTGCTGATGAATCAGCTTTCTTAACCTGCAGTGGAGGCAGAACAAACTTTATCTCTAAGCAGGTTTGGAGCAGTTCTATTGGTCTGTCCATCATGAATATTCACTAAACTGAAAGGAGAACTAGAGCTTTTACACTGTGCAGAAAAAGAGATCAAAGTTTTTACACCACTAAATATATATTAGAGGTGGAGATATGGAGAAATATAATACTGTGCTACATCAAGAGTATATGTGGTATATCAGGGTATGTACTGTTTCAGACTCTTATCAGTTGAGTTAAGCGTAAGACTGCAGAGTCTTTAAGATCACCAACAACATCCATTCAGTTGAGTGGTACTGGTAGAGATTGGTACCATGGTACCATACAGAGATTACAGAGACTAAAGTAGTTTCCTAACTACTGGTAACTCGGTACCTAGTAGCAATAACTAGCTTGTAATTCAACATTTTACCAAAACCCAATGGCAGCAGCAAGCATAAAAACTTTAGTACATTTGAAAATCAGACACAGAATTCCCAGAAATTATTAGTATGATCAAAAATCCCAAATTTCGTAATGGTAATGAAAACCCATGCTGCTGCACACTCACGCTCAGCTCCTGTTTGAAGCTGTAGGATGGTGCTTTCTCGTAGCCCTCGCCGCTCTCCTCGCGCCGCTTACAGAAGAGCAGAGCCTTCTCGTGCAGGAACAGGTGCCTCTGCATGGGCTTAAAGCGTGCCAGCTCCATCATCTTCACATGACCACGTTTATGCTCTGCCCACACGCTGAACGAGCCCTGCATCAGCAACCGGCCCAGGTCACCCAGGTTACCCTGTCAGTGGTCAAAGATCAAAACCAGAGTCATGACACATGGAATAAGACAAGAAATCCTTAGTTTGTGAGACATTCTATTGTCTTGAGTAACAACGGAATACAGTGACCCATCTCTCTCTCATCTTTCATCAAACAATAATTCAGAACCAGTTTCAGCAAGATTTTTGACACTGGGCTTGACCGTCGAAATGCAGCACCTTGGAGAAGCACCAAACACTACCATTCAGCACACCGATATGCAGGCATGATACCTCTATACACATGTGACAGTATCATCGCACTGTATGGTGTCCATCTCACCTCATATCCTGTGATGGCGATCAGGTGCATTGAGTCGTTTACGGCCTTCAGGATGCCCAGCAAGGAGGACAGAGCTGCCTGCAGCTCCACTGAACCTTCACGGCCTTTGCTGTACTTAATCAGCTCCTAAAACACATACACATACATACGGCTTTAATGCAATAATGCATGTCCAGAAGCTCATATCTGTAAAGCTCTGTCCTCGATACATTCATCGTCAAAAGAACGCAAAGCTGCACAAATAGCTGCACCCAGAAGGAATCACATGAATCGACAGGAATGAAACTTGGTGGGTAGGTTTGACATCGTGAGACATGCCAATGATTCAAGTTTCATGCTTGACCGCGCATGTGATGTAAGCAAGGACGGGCCTTATCACTGTACCTGACTGACCTAACAGCACGATTGTGGGCAGCAGTGATCCCAAGCAGCCCTGTTCCCTGTTCTCTGGATGTTCTACAGTGATGGGACATTTTGTTCTGAACACAGACACACAGATTGGGGTACCTTCAGTAGGAGCTGGTATTTAGTAATTCTCTGAACTGGCTTCAGCAGGTACGAGTCCAACCCCAGCTTGTGCTCCAGCTTCTTCTGACATTCCTGATAAATGAATACACATCATATTTAGCGTGTTGAAGTTGATGTGTATGTTAAGAGTGAATAAGGTGACTGGATGTTGTAATAAATAATATTTATGTAATTGTAATATAATTATGCACCTTCCTGAGATAAGCAAGAATCTGGTTAGCAGTTCTACAGCACTGAACAACAAATGGGCCATTCTACAATAATAATACACTTATAAATAGTCTATTAGTAGTTTAACACTAGATTATATAACAAATGGTTAAATTAGCAGGTTATGACTAGTTTATTACTGTTTATTAATGCAAAGACAAATAATTAGGTCATAAATACATTAAAGACCAGGCAACTCAGAGAGCTTGTGCAGCCTAGGCTTGCTAAGATGTTGCTTGGTGGTTGCTATGGTGTTTCTATGTTATTCCAGAATATTAGGGCGCTGCTAGATGATTGCTACAGTATCTCAAGTGGTTACCAGGACGTTGCTTGGTTGTTACTATGGTATTCCAGGTCATTGTTATGGCATCCCAAGTGGTTACTAAGGTGTCACTACATTGTTGTTATGGTATACAGCAATGCTAACACCTAGCATTGCTATGGTATTCCAGGTGGTTAGTAGGTGGTCACCACATGGTTAATGGGGTGTTACTGACTGAATCAATTCCTGATAACGGTAAGCAAGCAAGCAAGTAAGTAAGTAAGTAAATAAATACGAATAAATAAATACATACATGTATAAACATGAATAAATAAATACATACATAAAAATGAACATAAATAAATAAATAAATAAATAAATAAATAAATAAATAAGATGAAAAAGAGAAGAATATACTGTTGGATAACAATAGTGCTTTCCAGTGCACAATCACTAATAAATTAAAAGGACTCCAGTGACCTGATAAATATTATGTGTATCTGGCCAGTTTAATACAGACTAATGCATATAGATATCATAGATGTAATATAACCAAACTGTACTATATGATATAAATACAATATATAACAGTATAATTACTTTTAAGGTATTTATGATCTAAATAATAACAATAAACTTCATTTTTCAATCATTCATTAACCCTTCACAAGGGTTTTTAAAGGAGTGTTAGCAGGGTCTCAATGTATCCAGTGGATCATAAAAATGACAGATTTAGACCAATAGCCTGCAGACAACAGCAACCAGTATACAGTACCAGCATAAACTCCATAATAACAAGCAGCTAATTTAATGTTATGTCTGTTATACAATTATTCAATATTAATTTGTTTTAGCCTTAAATCCCTGAACTCATACTGCACTCATGTACTCTGGTTTTTGCTGGTACGCTTGGTCAGTTCTGACCAACATTGTGATCATATACAGATCATACACTGTTAAAATCTCTTCAGTTTGTGACGTCATACTGTATTTTCCCATACTTTGCGTGTGTTGTACCTGAAAGAAAGCACAGTCGGAGCACTGCCTCCAGAGGCTCTCAGATCGAGGTTTATTATGGCAGTACTTCTCATAGATCTGCAGGTCTCCCATCTACAGGAAAGAAAAGAAAGCAGCGGAGCCTCGTTACCAACCGTTAAACTGCCCCCAACCAGCTGTGGTATCAGCTTTACTCCATCTGTACTTCTTACTCGTGACAAACTCACCCTCTCCAGAAAACAGCGACCTACAAGCTCGGGGCAGTCTGTGTACGTCTCCAACTCTCTTAGGAATGTCCTGGAATAGAGCGAGAGAGAGAGAGAGAGAGAGATGGATGGTAGTATGTATTCAATCCCTTATAATCCAGTGCGATAGATTTACTATCCAGTGTCTACAAGAACTACAGTGCAACTGGTTGGGCTATTCTTAGTTTGTAGAAGAGTGTAGTAACACTTTGAACCCACCAGAGGGCCCTGAGCTTTTAAGGGGTTAAATCCAATTAATTCAAAGTAGTAGTCCACCAATAAATCCACAGCGCCCACTAGTGGACTACTCTATGCACACCCTAGTTTAACCCATTAAAAGCCAAGGGCCACAGTGCCCACTAGTGAGTTGACTAGTAGAGGCCAGAGCCTGAAATACAGGGGTGATAAAAAGAGACAAGAGAGAACATAAACCTGTTTTTGTGCTAAACATAAAGTCCAGAATACTTTATTACACAAATTGAACCAGTTCCACTGCAAACTGATAAGCCAGACTAGGTATCCAGTCAGTCAGCAGATGCACAAGGATATCTCATTTACTTGCTACCTGCGATTTCAAATACAGTTCAGGAATAATGTATTAAAACTGTATATTATTGATGTCTCCTGGTCCATTGACTAGGCCTGTGGGCTTATTGCCAAATAGATGCAAATGCTACTAGCATTTAGTGTGGTAAACAGTCGTTTGAGCTAATTATGACAGCACAACATCTTTACCCTGCAGAGTAAAGAGCACAGAGTGTGGACCCAAACCATGTAGTTGAATTAAAGTATCCCCAAGGTAAAATATCCCTCCAGTGTCAGTAGAAGTTCCTCCCTTTAGACCTCCACTGGAGTAAAAGTACTAAAGTATTTACCTTCAAATGTACTTAAGTATGGAGAGTAACAGTAGTATGATTTATTATGGCTCTAATGTCCTATTATCATTTCTGGAACAAGACTCTTAATCAGCTCAGTGTAGGTGAAGAGACTCTAGTGTCTCTCAGTCCACCAGTCTTTAATAGAAGCTCATTAATTAGTCTGACACTGATGTCTATTCACATGACCATAAGAGCACAGAACACTGAAAGAGAACAGTTTCCATTAGCTAGAACCAAGCTCTGTCCAACAGGTCAAAACAAGCTCAAAATAAAGTGACCGCTGTACCCTGCTCGGTGGGCTCACTTCACACTTCTTACTTTTGGACATTTTTATGCTCACATAAGCCAAAAGGAAGAACAGATTTGTCCATAATGTAGTGGAGTACATAGTAAGATATTAAACTTTAAAATGTAGTGGAGTTTAAAAAAAAAAGTCACTATAGATACAATCTAGTACAGAAACCAAATACATTGACTGAATTATTATTTTTTGCTGTTATTAGGACCCTGCCTAGTCACACAGGTGCTAGACAGGTACTCGAGTAAGATATGGACAGTTATGGATTCAGGTGAACTATGTACCATGCCAGGAAAAGTGCTCTAGGTAGTATAACGCTTGACTTTTACTCGTAAGGCAGGAAGAAGTCTAGCCATTCACTCGTAATACAGACCACTGACCAACACTATTGCTATAAATAACGGACTGTAGCATGAAGATAAACCACCACTCCAGTAGATGGCACTCACGTTTTGTGGAAGTGGTAGATTTCCTGCATGTTGCCAAACAGCACGTCTCTCTTGTTTTGCAGGACGGTAGGAATGAGAGGAGCCATGGCAGGGTTTTCCATTTCAGCAGCATAGCCCTGTAGAGCACATTAACACGTTCATTAACACATTTATCCATATTTGTCCATATTCCAACTGGAATGGCTTCTGAGGTTTTTTGTTTCTGCATTTTCTAGTCAAATGTGTTGTTTCTGGAGTAGGAGCAAGTAACAGCTAAACAGTGTCAGCTTCATGTGTGAGGCGTGAGGGTTCTATACCTGTAAAACACACTGGAGTTCCTCCACATACGCTCTTTCAGTTTCCAACAGCTCATTCATCACGTGCCTACAGTCAGACAAGTCTCAGTAAACAGTGGTGTACAGGTGCAGTGATGGATTGATGTGCAGTTGGCAGTTCAGTTGCATCAGTTTTGGAGCATGAATTTGGAAAAATTTCAAACAAAATTTTTAGCATTTTTTATAAGGTATGCATTCATTCGAAATTCATTGAAACAATGATGAATTGTCTCAAAATATTGACTTGCAGTATGACTCAAAAGTTTCTGATTTTATTCATATAAAACCAATGCATGTGAAGATGTGTGTATAAAAGTATTTTACTAAGAAACTACTTTCTCAGAAGTTTCAACCATTTTTAGTGTTAAAATGAAAGTGTGAAAATGAAGAGGTTCTGGATGATAAACAGAGCGGTAAATTATTTCAAACTAATTGAGAAGTCTGTACTGCATTGAGAATTAACATATAGTCTCATCCACAATGCCATATCTATAATGTCTTGTATTAGAAATGCCATAACCAAATCTGTAATTATACTTATGAACTAATAATTAACTAATAATAATTAAGTAAACAAGTAAAAAAACTCTAATCAAATCTAAGCTCTGGTCTCTGGCTTTAAGTCTTAACCCTGACTGACCTGCGAAGGACGGCCAGGTTTTCCTCCTCATCGGACACGGAGGCAGTACGGCTGCTCCCCCCGTTTTGCTCGGAGTCCACCTACACACAGAGAGAGAGGAGTCTGTGATCACATGCTGACTCTGTGATGGTCCTGCTTTGGGGCAGCTGAAGTGGACAGTTGGTGCAGAGTTGAAGTTGTGAAGAACATCTTGCCTTCCAATTTACACTCCCAGGTAGAAAAAGTGGGCCAAACTGAAATTACACTGGTATTTACTGCTTGTTTTGGCTAGTCTGAGTCCAGGTTTAAACCCTATAAAGAACATTTTATTCTCACATTAAACACAAACTAACTTAGTAATATTTTTCAGCTGTTTGAAGCCGTCAGTGCCAAGTGGAGCAATGTTGGCTCTTCTGTCTGTAGAAGATAGTCTAAAAGTTTATTTAATAATTTGTNACTGCTTCTCTCTGAGTCTTTAGTAGCACTGTTCTTTTCACGATTCCTAAGAGCTGAGGGGGATAAAAAAGAGAGAGAAAGAGAGAGAGAAAAGAGAGAAAGAGAGAGATGCTTTCATGAAATTGATGCCATCATTTTAAATGACTGAATTCAACTGACCCGCGTTGCCAGATTGTCCAGATTTACTCATGCTATTGTTGCTAGAATCCTGTTACAGTGTTCTTTGAAATACATTTGGGCATGCTTAAATACAAGCAGAAATTCAATGGTGGTCTGATCCGTACTCGTCTCTGTTGTTTTTTCCCCATAACTCTTTACTCCCATAGAGTCCCATTCATTTTTACCATTCAAACCCCATTGGTTCCTTTACTCAACAGCCACCAAGCTGCATGTACTCACTCGGGGCAGATCCCCAAACTCTAATCCACAGACATACTGACCTGCGCTCCTCTGTGTGTTGTTTATTCATCCCTCATTCCTCCCATAGACCTCCATTCATTTTTAGCAACACCTAGCAACTGGCTTAAGCTGCGCAATCACTGCATTTTCTTCAGGAAATGCACTTTTCTAGTTTCTAGTTCATTTTATGATTTTGTGCTGGTATTGTAGGACGATTCCTTACTCTGCTTGCAACACCATCCAATGCAGACGTATGAATGAAGCAGTTTATTAAGCCAGTGATGGTTAAGTAAGTATTATGCTCTGGTAAGTATAATTACTGGGTTTTTTTTATGTTTTTACATATAAATTGGGAAGAGGATGTTCTGTCAGATAGTTCATGAGACATCTCCTGATACTCTTACACAAAGTTGGTGAGCAATGGATTGTCACTCACCTGAGCCATGACCACAAACTGAGCCAATGCAAACTAAAAACACTTCTTATTTGCTAGTATGTTAGCTTAAGTAGCCAGCTAGCTGTCTGAATGGCTGCTTGGCTCAGCCAAACACATACCTGGAGAAGAAGGAGGTGATTTGATAGCTTCGGGCGTGGGGGCTACTGGCTGAACTGGACGAGTCTGCTTGGCTGCTAGCTTCTTCAGACTGACTCTCCTTTTCTCAAACATCTCCTGAAGCAAACTCCTCTTCTCAAACACTCGCTTTACCTGCTCCTGTAACACACACACATTTGGGAAGACACATTAGCAGGAACATAAATAGATAGTCTGTAATCAGTTTGCCACCTTGTGTACAAATCAAGCAAGAAGAGAAGTGATTATTTCTTTCCAAAGTCAGTGAATTCAGGTTTACTGAGCTTGAATAGTATCCACAGTTGAATTAATGGCAGATTCAGATTTTCTTGCAGCAGGTGGAGCAAGTACTGGGATGTATTGACTGAGACTTATTATTGGGATGGTCTGGAGAAGCTGACAGCTGATGAAAAGAAAGACCAATCATATGCCCTCTGTGCCATTAACCCAATAGCCTTTAGGGGCTGCAGACCTGGCATCCAACCACCAGGGGGCCCCATGAGGATGTGAGTGTGCATGGAAGGAATCAAGGTTGTTATCTCAAGGTATTTAGTGTTTCTCCTTTGTGATAAACGTGCTAGAATGTGGTTGGGGCCCAATAAATATAGTTGTGCTAGGGCACCAGAAGGCCCTGCACTATCCACAGTTATTGTCACAGCGCTGGGTTTTGACACAGTTCTATTTTAACATGGTGTAAACAGCAGCTGATATTTCCACATTATGTAATAAATACAAACAACAAAAATTTAGTTGCAAGGTATTTGTTCCCGACAGCAATGATATATAGCCTGGTAGTGTGCTGACTAAATGTGTTCATTTGCACTGCATCTCCGCTCCCAGAGGTTCCTCACCTTCAGCTCTTCGTTCAGCACGCTCTCATACTCTCTCCAGATGGCATCCACATCCCACTCCTGCCTCTCATCGGCCGTCTCTAGGTAACCCTCCAGCTCTTGCAGTGCAGACTCCGCCCCCTCCTGTGACTGACACCTGTCAAGTGGCTGAGAGGCCAGCATGTAAATGCCATCATCACACCATTTACACACCTAAGAGATCAAGAAAGACAGGACAATGTACAGATTATTAGCATTAGCTAAGTGGTGTAGAAATTGCAACCATTTTCATATTTTCATAGACCCACCCCATGTTGAGGTGTCTGTGTTATTCCCTCATTATATTTTATGTAACCCTTCACGACAGTGGTCCAGATTAAGAACACCCTCCAGGAGGTCAGTATATCTGTGTCAAGTTCAACAATCAGGGATTGGTAAATCTTTAAATACAGCGAGACCAGATTAGAGCTGGTCAGATTAGACCAAAAGCCTGTCCAGTTCTGGAACAACATCTGTCCAGTTCTGGAATAACATCTTATGGATGGTGGTACAACAGTGGATCAACTTGAAGGAGAACTGAAGGAACTTCTCAGCATCCAGAGCACACCACGTCATCTGTGAAGCATGGTGGAGGTAGTGCTATGACGTGGGCACATATGGCTGCCAATGGAACCGGTTGGTTTGTATTTATTCATGATGTGACTGATGACAAATCAAGCAGGGTGAAGTCTGAGGTGAATAGGGCTACATTATCTGCTCAGATTCATTTAATGCCTAAACCTTATTGGAATAGCATCTGACAGTGCAGATACATATTAATTGTGTGGTCATTTGTATATGTGGTGTGGCCTCTTACACTCTGCAGTCTCTGATGGAGCTCCATGGCCTGCAGTAGTAGATCTTTCTTGGTTTGGAGCTGCTGTGGGAGCTTATCTCTGGCTCTCTGCAGCTCGCCACACTTGATCTTCACACTGTTGTCAGCAAACTCACAGTTGTCAAGCAAACCCTCGCCCTCAACAGCCAGGGCTCTTGACCTGTCCAGAAGCTCCTACAGAGGAGAAAGAGAGAGGGAGAGAATCAGAGAACCACTGTTAACACTGTTAATCAACTAACAATATTTTAAGTTAGTTTATTATTAGAACATTTCGTTACTCTTTTAATTACCAATACACGACATAGAACCGTTCGCCAGAGGAATTTGTCCTCCGCATGTAACCCATCCGTGCCATGATATGCATACACACACTAGGGTGAACACACTTGCCCAGACAAGTGGGCAGCCTTAGCATGGCACCTGGAGAGCAGTTGGGGGTTAGGTACCTTGCTCAAGGAGACTGGAATCGAACCAGCAACTCTTCTGGTCACAAGTTTGGTTCCCTAACCTCCAGCCCACCACTGCCCCTAGATGCAGACTCCAACACAGAAAGGACCCCAAACGACCCAGCCGGAAATCAAACCCATGTCCTTCTTGCTGTGAAGTGACAGCGCTAACCACTCCCACATAGTGCCTCCCTCCAAAGCAGGTGCTAGAATGTAACTGCAGCACCATTTAAGGTGGTATGGAACCTCACTCATCCTCACTCATCTTCTAAACCGTACCGTTCTTCCAGGTAGCAGCGGGGTTGCTGGGGCCTACCCTAGCGCTTATTGGGCAAAGGGCAGGAAACACCCTGGACAGGTCACCAGTCCATCACAGGGCAGACACACAGACATACACTGTCACACACACACTCACACATAGTGGAGCAATTTAGCTTCTCCACTTCATGTCTTTGGACTGTGGGAAGGAAACCAGAACATCGGGAGGAATCCCACATAGATGCGGGGAGAACATGCAAACTCCACACAGATGGATGCATCAGCTGCAAATCGAACCCAGACCCTTCCTGCTGTGAGGCAATAGCTCTACCCATAGTCGACAAAGTCAACTGGGCAACAGCTAACCTTGGCTCCAAGACATGTTGCAGTCGAAGAATCAACTCCTTTGGAATGGACTTCCCAATACTCGCACACAAATAGTGTAGGTGGAAGGAGGAGACTTACACACGCTTTCTCTTCCTGGCTGCTCAGCTCTCTGAGGAGGTGTTCTGTGTGGGTGGGGCTCATTCCTATATGTGAGAAAGCCGTCACCCTAGTGGTTGCTTGTTCTAGCTCCTCCCACACCTGCAAAGAAAGCGGTAAAGGAAACGACCAGCCGACTCAGTTCAGATGTTGTGAAATGATGAAGTAATGTTTCAGCAGTGAATGGGTTAGCTGCGATAATTGTGACCTGCTGGAAGTTGTGCTCAAATTGACGCAGTTTCAGACACATTTCCAGCTTATTGTGATGCTGCACCCAGAAGTCGTCAAACGCTGTCGAGCTCTCATTTAACTGTGACAACAACCTGAGAAGAAAAGGGAAAAGGGAAAGAAGCATGAATGTCAAATGACGCAGCTCGGCAAAAACTAAATATGTTACACCACTAAATATATATTAGAGGTGGAGATCTGGAGAAATATAATACTGTGGTACATCAAGAGTATATGTGGTATATCAGGATATGTATTGTTTCAGATTCTCATCAGCTGGAGCCGTTAAGTGTAAGACTGTAGAGTCTTTAAGATCACCAACAACATCCATTTAGATGGTGTACCTAGACTTTTGAATGGTACTGTATGCACCATGTAACAATGGTTGTGCGTGTTCTTCCAAATTCGAAGTAATCAATGCGCATAAGTAAATTCAAAGCTGTAGACCTATGGACGGTGGCCAGGTTCTCCAGCTGGTCTGGGTTCAGGCTGCTGTCTGGATCCCTGCGTACCGGTTCCCGAATGTCCTCCAAGATCTTACGGCCCTGTCCTAGAGCTCCTGTTATCTCCTCCTATGATGGTTAAAGTCAAAAGAAAGGAGAAATCTTTAGATTCCACCTCAAAAAATCATAAGACATACACAGTCTCTATAGGAGATGACCTTCCCACCATACTACACCATCTATTCTAATAGTGCAATCTAACAAAGCAAATATCATTTACAGGAGCTTTATAACACGTATATGAAGACTGAGTAATGTATTTATATAGAAGGACTTATATACTCATACATCAGTAACCACAAGAGAACATGTATAGTAGGAAGTAAATTACATTGCATTGACATAAAAACCTTTGGCTAGCTATGGCCATAATAAATGAATAGAGTTCAATGGGATTTTTCTACCTTTCGGCAGTAGGAGCACGGACCGATCAATTTCATCTCAGGTGTTACAACATGGCAATGCCAAGATACTGCAGAAGTCAGTGTATATTGTAGGTGAATGCCTGAGCTTACCTTCATGCTCTCTCTCTTGGTGCAGTGTGTGTTGAGCAGATTGCTAGTTGCCAGGGGGGAATTCGGCAGATCCGTCTCCGCCAGTTCCCTGCCAAAAGCCTGCAGTCTCAGTGCCATCCTCTTCACCAAGACAGCAAAGCCCTCTATATCCTGTACACATTGACACATACATGCTAATGCTTATAATGCCTGGGTTGAGCTGCCTGTGTTGGGTCTAGGTTGTGCTGCCTGTATTGGGTCTAGGTTGTGCTGCATATGTTGGGAGTAGATTGTGCTGCCTGTGTTAGATGTTGGTTTTGCTGCTTGTGCTAAATGTAGGTTATGCTGCTTGTGTTGGATGCAGACTGTACTGCCTGTGCTGGATGTAGGTTATGCTGCCTGTGTTGGATGCAGATTGTGCTGCCTGTGCTGGGTATAGGTTGTGCTGCCTGCATGGTGTATAGGTTGTGCTGAGTGTGTTGGGTATAGGTTGTGCTGCCTGTGCTGGGCATAGGTTGTGCTGCCTGTGTTGGGTATATGCTGTGCTGCCTGTGTTGGGTATAGATTGTGCTGCCTGTGCTGGGTATAAGTTGTGCTGCCTGCGTGGTGTATAGGTTGTGCTGTGAGTGTTGGGTATAGGTTGTGCTGCCTGTATTGGACATAGGTTGTGCTGCCTGTATTGGACATAGGTTGTGCTGCCTGTGTTGGGTATATGTTGTGCTGCCTGTGTTGGGTATACGTTGTGCTGCCTGTGTTGGGCATAGACTGTGCTGCCTTTGTTGGGCGTAGGTTGTGCTGCCTGTGTTGGGTGTAGGTTCTTACCGTGCGGTGGGAGATCCAGGTTTTATGGCAGTATTGCTGAGTCCCACCCAGTTCCTGAGTCAGCTGGCTCTTCTCTATATAAGTATGCAGCTCAGTTACTGAGCTCAACATTATCACCTACAACACAAACACACACACGCATGGCTTAACATTTCTTCATCTCAATGCTGCTCAAAAGTTTCAAATCATAACTTTAATAATAACAGCAATGCTTCACTCGTGTCTCTGGCCATGTGCTTTCACTATTGTTTGTTCTGGTTCTCCTGCTCCTTCCTTGCTCTACGCTTACAGCTAGTGCTGGGATTTGCAATGTAGTAACTGATGCCTACGTCATTACCATTGCAGTCTGAAGATAGACTTTGTCATGCCCCTGCCTGTGTCTTGTCTGTTACTCTGCCTTGTAATTGTTCCCAGGTGTTTCAGGGTTATTTTCTTCCCAGCATATATATCTCTTGTCTTTATCTTGCTCTTTACATGGCATTATTTATTCATTGAGCCCTTGGGGTGGAGGGATAGTTCACAAAGCAGGACTTCTCAGTAAGCTGGACAAAAGTTAATGGTCATCCAATGGAAATGTTCTGTAGTTCTTCTCCTATTGGACAGACGAGTTTTGTTGACCTAAGTTTTCAAGCTAATTGAGAAATTGCGCTTTCTGAAAAACCACCTGTCTTCTTATAATAATGTTGATACAAGAAAAACAAAATACAAAATATACAGAAGTGCACTTACCGGAACCTTCATCTTGAAGTCGTCTCTGTGGAGTTTGAAGAAGACATCGGAGAGGGTGCGCTGAAGAAGAGCACTGGGCCGCAACACTAGAACCAACCGCAGGTTCCCTGGGAAGTGACCCTGTATACACATACATTAGGTACTTCAGTAGAGTTTACGGAGTCGCTCTGCTCACATGCACAATCAAAGGCACACAGTCACCTGTTGCAGGTAGCACAGTAGCATACAAATTACATACCAAAACAGGCACGGATAAGCCATATAGAGGAAATGTATCACATAAATGCATACATGCAATAAAGCATAATGGTCTTCCCTTTTTTCTCAGTTTAATGCTAGTCACCATGGCTTCATGTAAGTTGGGATAGCAGAATCAGCAATTAGCAGTCATGCAATGTTGCTGCATGTGTCTCAGAGAAAGCACATTCTAGCCTTTAACCTCCTAGCTTGGTAGCACTGTGTGAGGTCTAACTTGCAGGCGGACACTAAACACAACTAAACTCAGGGGGGCGGAGTCTTTTGGAAAACATGCGAACACATTAAGACTTGTGGTGGTTAAATAATGCAAATATGCCCACTCACCGAGATACGCAGTAACGTTCCCTTCATGCAGGCCCACCGATCCTGACGCCTGTCAATCACCAGGATAAAGCCCACCCCTGCTGCACTCAAACTAGAGGAAACAAGAAACGCACATGCATTATTTAGACTTTATAATGCATTATATGCATTATTTACACACACACAGGGACGTGCTGTGTTCAGAAAAAGGTGACGTAGGTGCGGTAGATGAGCAGAAGAATTGCTAATGAATGTATGAGGTTATGGTTACATTTAGGAATCACAGAGAAATAGAGTCAGCAGTTTCTGGATGTAGGCCACATCAATGTTCAGACACTCTTGCATCAAAGAATTGCACAGTTGGGCCAGATTTGGTGGATGCCTTCCCTGGCAAAATTCTGAGGAGAATTCCCTGTAGACTGGGATTTTATCCACTGCTGGTAGACCCGTATGACCATACACTTCCATACACCTGCAGATTCAGCTACTTCCTTCACACTATGGTCTTTGGCACGCCCAAATGCAGTCACTCCTTTTAGCCAATCATTAACATCTGCTTTGGAGCCATTTACCACACATGGAACGAGACATTCACTGCACTGTAGCACCTCTTCCCAATCGGTGGATCCCGTCACTCACACCCCGCAGGTATTTATAGAACGTATATGTATTTATAGAAGCCTGAAGTTACTACCACCTTAGACACACAAGGTGACTAATATTTTGTCTGGTGAGCTTTTCAGCCCACAGCAGTTTAGCCCCACCCATTCACACTGAAGGAGTGTTTCAGGATAGCCGGGGCCAATGAGAGTACAGCTCATTTACATATGTCTTAAATGACCTACGGTTCGTAGTTTACCTGGGAACGCTCGTCAGGTAGGTGAGAACATTGTGGAACTCTTGGTCTCCAATCTCACCAAACGCAGGGAACTCGGGGAAGATGATGATGGGACTGTCGTCCTGCCCTCTGCCCCCTAGAGTCAGAGATAATAATAGAAACACCTTTAATAAATGAGCCCCTCCAACCGAAAACCATATAACCAGTCCACCTTTATTATCAGGTATTTTACTTCCTGTTTCATTTTACATTAAAAGCATTTTAGTGACTCATTAATTTTAAACACAAGGACATCACACCACTGCCACACCTCACTTATATGACCTTACAGTAGAAATATCCATATGCTGTTTCACTCCACAAGACCTGAAATATCAACTGTCAGGCTGACTATAAACAGCAGGGGGCGAACAAGAACCACTGCTGCTCCACGCAGCAGAGGGAGAAAATCAACAGAGAGAGAAAGAGAAAGAAAAGAGGAGAGGGGAGAGAGAAAGATAGAGGGGACATAGAGGGGAGATAGTGAGTAAGAAAGACAAGAAAGACAGATAGAAGGAGAGGAAAATAGAGGGGAGGGTGGAAAACAAAGAAGGGAGAGAAAAAAGGAGAGAAACAGATAGAGGTAAGAAAGACGGGAGAGAGAGAAATATATAGAGAGAGACGGGAGGAAAACAGGATAGATATATAGGAGAAAGAGGGAGAGGATGAGCTAGAGGGGAGAGAGAAAGAGATAGAGGGGAGATAGAGATAGAGGGAAGACAAATAGAGATAGAGGGAAGACAAATAGAGATAGGTGGGAGAGAAAGATAGAGAGAAGAGAGATAAAGAGAGGGGAGAGAGACAGAGGGGAGGAAGACAGAGGAGATAAATAGAAATGGAGGAGAAAGAGAGAGAGAGAGCTAGAGGGGAGAGAGAAAGAGATAGAAGGGAGAGAGGAAGAGACAGAAGGGAGACAGAAAGAGATAGGGAAGAGAGATAGAGAGAGGGGAGAGAGAAAGAGCTATAGGAGAGACAGAAATGGATAGAGGGGAAAGTGAAAGAGGTAGAGGACAGAGAGAGAGAGAGAGAGCAGCTGGGTAAAAGTGCATCCACGTGATCAAAATATAAAACTGGCTAGTCATGTCTGTTCTCACTGTCTCCATGACAACAGGGCAGAGACTGTGCGTTGGTCGTTTAGTTTGGTCTGTTCTGTTTAGGGAGAACGAAACTGTCAGCAGCCACTCAGTCAACCTCTCTCTCTCTTGCTCTCTCTCACTGGCCACTTTATTATATACACCTTTCTAGTTCCGGACCCCCTTTGCCCAGAACTGCCCTAATTCTTCATGGCACAGATTCAGCAAGGTGCTGGAAACACTGCTCAGAGACTTTACTGCATACTGACCTGATAGCCTCACACAGCTGCTGCAATTAGCCAGCTGCACAACCCTGAGGCAAATCTCCTGTGCCACCACCATAGAGATCTGGTGACTGTGGAGGCCATTTATAGGCCAGTGAACTCATAGTCATGGTTGACAAACCAGTTTGAGATAAAGTGTGCGTGATGTGTTATCCTGCTGAAAGATGGGAACACTGTGGCCATAAAGGGGTGGACATGGCCAGTAACAATACTCAGGTAGGCTGTGGCATTTAAACAATGCTTAACTGGTATTAAGGGTGCCAGGAACCCATGTGATCAGCTGATTAGATATCTTATGTACCTAATGAAGTGACCGGTGAGTGTATATGTACCATCTACAGTGAGAAAGAAAAGATGGACTAAACAAACAACAGAGCATCTGTGATATGAGCTCAGATCGGGCTCAGACTGAACTAAACCAGGTAAAGTTTACCTGACAGGAAGGCGAACTTCTTCTTCAGGTCACTGATGATGTCAGCAGCACACAGAGGACTCGTTTCCTGCTGCATAATCTCATCTGCATACATACACAAATACACACACACACGCATGTCAGTGAACAGGCGGTGAAGGCCCAGACCAGGAAAATGCCTGGAGCAGGATAGATAATGACTGACCAGCATGATTTTCATACAGAGAACACTGAGCAGTAAAATGCAACCCAGTTTAGATGGTGTTGAGCAGTGTTTACATGGCTGGCATGTTCTGTGTAATGCAATCATGGCAGTGTAAACAGTCAGTCAGAGGGGTTTTAGGTCAAATGCTTAAATGTAGGAAGAAACTTATTAATTTAGCCTAGCAACCCCCTTGTAAATCACCTAGGAAACCATAGCAATTGCCTACCAATCCCCTAGCAGCCACTAGGGATACCAGTGCAATCACCTAGAAACATCCAGGCAACCATCTACCAACCCCCAGCCCTAGTCTACTGAACAACCCCCTTGCAACCTCCTAGCAACCACCGGGGATACCACTGCAGCAATCTAGCAACCTCCTACCAACCACCTGGGATACCATTGCAACCACCTAGCAACCCCCCAGCAACCACCTGGGATACCACTGCAACCACCTAGCAACCCCCAGCAATCATTTGGGATACCATAGCAATCGCCTAGCAACGCCCTAGCAACCACCAGGGATACCACTGTAACCACCTATCAACCCCCAGAAACCACCTACCAACCTCCTTATAACCACTCATGTAACCATTGCAACTCCCTTGCAACCCCCTTACCAAAAACCAGGGACACCATTGTAGCAACCTAGCAACCACATGGGATACCATTACAACCACCTAGCAACCCCCTAGCAACCACCTGGGAAACCATAGCAATTGCCTAGCAGCACTCTAGCAACCATTAGGAACACCATGGCAACAACCCCTTGGGATATCATAACAACTAACCCTA
>CM067480.1:5521898-5553934 GCA_034552555.1 Semaprochilodus insignis
TATATATATATATATATATATATATATATATATATATATATATATATATATATATATATATATATAAATAGTGGGTGACCGATCTGGACAGGTGGGTCAGTGTAGCACCCAGACTCTTTTTCTATGGACCCATGCTGCTGTAAAAAATGTGCTTTGACATTGTCCTGCTGAAATAAACAAGACCTTCCTTGAAAAAAAGACGTTATCTGGACGGCAGCATATGTTACTCCAAAACCTGTATATATTGTTCAGCATTAATGGTACCATTAAATATGTGCAAAATATTATAAACTATCACGGATCCGGCTTTTGATTTGTGTGCTGATAATAAGCCTGAGATAGCAGTGGAGTGAGTAGAAAGCTGCCCGAATGGAGTATTGGTGCCATCTAGACGGCTGAGCGGGTAATGCACTTAAGTTTCATCTACATATCTTGAGATTTTTATTTATTTTTTGTAAAATTATCTAGAGGTAATGATACTCCTTTAAATTTATTTTATTTATTGTATATAGTAAATGTTTAAAAATATAAAAAGGAGAAAATAATATATAAATGTACATTTCAGCATTATTATGTTATTTGACATCATTATTATATTAATTTAACTATATTTGTTGTAAAGAATAGAGTGATATGTAATTTGTACAGAATTATACAAATTATAGTGTAAATACAATAATAAAAATGGGTACAAATAATAATGAAGCCACACGAGTTCAGTCGAGACACTAAACATTTCTCCAGGTAGTTCACCGACGGTCTCCAACAATTTATGACCTGGGGAACAATATTTATACATGATAATAATAATGTAAATGATATGGAAATTGTACTTTTGTATGCTGTAAACAACAGAATGGCCAACGTGTCCGCGTTTCCATGGGAACAAGCCACTCTCAGCGCTGTGACTACACTTCCCACAATGCCTCAGCGCGCACTCTCGCGGGCTTCCTGTTGTTATGGCGGTTTGTTTGGAGAGTGGATGTGGAGTTGAAAAGGGGGAACTTTAAATATCCAAATTACAACCAGATTTTAAATACAACGGATAAACCGAACACACCCAGGTAGGAGGACAAACACGCCACTGTCAGTTTACTGCTGTTACACGGTGTCGGTGACCGAGAAGACTCATTTTTCCTCAGTGTTTGTCAGTGGGTGGAAACTTGTGGTGTTGTTCTGCCCCTGTTCTGTGTAGCGACCTAGCGACGTGCTTCATATACACAATGTTAATGTTCGAGTAGCTTAAACTACACAGTATTCATATTGTCTTGACCTTGAGTACACAGTATTCATGTTATGTTAATGTTTTATTCATTTATGTGTGGCTGAATGTGGTAGAACGTTGTCGTGGCGTCTTAAAGGGGAATTCCACCAGTTTTTTTATTCGTCAAAATTTGTTTCTTTATAGTCACAGATTTCTTTACAGTGGTGGCGATGGGAACCAGGGGTCATCATGTCTGCAACACGAATATAGCCATTTTATTCACTACCCAAAACAGCCAGTGAACCTACACGAGTCTTCTGAGTCTTTACATGGAAGGTTGATGGTGGTAAAACAGTGATGAATCTGAAAAGAAGTTAAAATAAGTGGTAAAGACTCTTCTGTTAATGAATAAACGGAATAAAACACATTTCTATATCACATGACTGCCATTAAACAGTGTGTCAGACATCAGGCAGCATCTCTGCAGTTTCATGTAGTAACTGTCTGTGATAGAGCTTTCAGTGGTATTGAGCTCCACAGATGTCTGGCTCTTATCACCACCACTGTGAACATTTCTGTCTGTGTGTTTTTCGGAGCAGAGCGTTTAGCATCACACCATTCTGAATAATTTAGTTTACATCACAAATCGGTGGAGTTTCCCTTTTAGCAATTCTAACAATGTTAAGTCGGGTTATCGAACTTCAGCCGTGTCAAAATGGATGATTTTTACATTTTGCTTTGTACTTTTAAATACACTAATCGTCAAAAAATAGCTGCACCCAGAAGGAATCAACCAACAGGAATGAAACTTGGTTAGACGTATGAATGATACAAGTTCCACACTTGGCCGCGCATGTAGTGTAAGCAAGGACGGGCCTTATCGCTGTACCTGACTGATCCAACACCCACAACTGTGGACATTCGGCTAGCAGTGATGCCCTCCATGAGTCATCGGGTTAGTGCCAGCACCATTGGTAGACGGCTGCATGATGCAGGACCACATGCACACGGACCATTACGACAACCACCCTTAACACCACGTCAACATCACCAAAGACTGCAGTGGTGTCGTGCCAGACTGTCATGGAGTGACTCAGAATGGCAGCGGATCATCTTCAGTGACGAGTCCCGCTATTGTCTTGGTGCACAGTGGTGAGCACCAAGATGAACGGCTTGCTGTCACGCGTCAGAGGACCTGGTGTCACTCTACTGCCACCCCTACCGCACAATCTGCAGGAACTGTGTGAGAATATTCAAGCTGCATGGGATGGATTATCACAGGACACCATTAGGAACCTCTACAACTCCATGCCGAGCTGTCTGGCATGTTGCGTTAGCAAACATGATGGCCTGACACCATACTGAGAGACACTACTTCTGTATGTGTAGCTCAATAAATATTGTCCATATCAGTCTAAATTCATCATCATTTATTGTTCCTGGTAACCTTTATCTTCCTTCCCAATAGCCCTGCAATTCCACACCTCCTTCTGGGTGCAACTATACTACACTGCGTTTTCAAGTGTCAGGTTTCTGCTTTCTTAGATTTTTTTAGGGTCAAAGTCATCAGTAATGTCTTCATGAGATATGTTTCTGCCTCTATCATGATTGGCACAAATGTTTTGGGGGACCTTAAGCTTCTCCCTAAACCGTTCATGGCAAGAGAAAGACTTGTTTGCACTGATTGAATGGAAAAACATAACTGCAACCTTTAATTCTGTGCCACAGTCATGTCGTCTCCAGCTGAACCGCATCTGTCCCAGTCTCGCTTCCTGTCCCGCTGGATCCCAAGCAGCTCCCGGGCTGGGGTCTTCCTGAGCGACTCTCCAGGAGAGGTCAGCTCACTCCGGAGCAGTTGCAATTCTGTTGTTCAGGAGGTCATGCTGGATGATTCATTCTGCTCCCAGTTCGCTCCCCTGCCAGTGTCCCGCAGCAGCAGCCAGGACTCAGTTGTGCCCAAAATGTCCGAAACAGACCCAGAGACTGAGACTTCCACCAGTGAGCCTGACACTGTCCACAACATTCTGAAAAAGGCACAAGGGCTTCCACTGATTGCCAAGCTTGAGCAGGTAAATATAGGATGTGTGTGTGTGTATTTAATATTGTGTGTGTGTGTGTGTGTGTGTGTGTGTGTGTGTGTGTTGTTGCTGTCCAAAGGAAAACATGTATCTCCATTTTTATCAATTTTAACTTTTATGCATCATTTGAACGCAGCAGCTGTAAAAACATCATGATGAATGGATCAAAAAGGACCCAAAGTTGCTTGGAAAAAAACTGGACTTGCATTAAAATTAAATTGGGATTTTGCCCTCTCGTGTAAAGTTACGATTTTGGAGATACTTGTTGGAAAATTTTAAAAGATTTTCCATTATATGGGCACTTTTCCTCTTGCAAGTTTTATGGGCATTGGTCATGTAACCTTTGAAATGTATTTTTCTAGCTGAAGCAGCTCCAGCAGCGCATGCAGGAGCAGCTGAAGGCCCATCAGCAGGAGCAGTTGCAAAAATTGCAAGCTGAACAACAAAAGTTTCTGGGAATTGTACAGCCTGGCACAGGTAACATGTTTTATTTTTTTGCCGATTCTACTTCTGATTATGTCTTGTTCAGATTTAAAAACTGATACTTTATTCCAAAGGAAAACTGATGATGCCTAAATCACATTTTTCAAAATTGTCTACACCATCTGTGCTCTTTTGTTGACATCCTTTGTTTCTATGTTCAGCAGGACACAACCAAGAAAAACAGACATGCCAAAAAAATACAAACGTATTGGAGCCACTCCAGGCAGCATCTACACTCTCAAATGCTCAACGCAGTGTTCCATGGGCTCAGATCACACACCAGCAAGAAGCAGCAAGGGCACTTGGTAAATTAGCAAGCACTTTGTTGTTGTAGTAGGGTGGGCAATATGACAAAAATATACATCACTGCTCACTCACACTTAATTGAATGTACCAAAAACCTAATTATTTTTTACATGACCAAATTTCCACCTCTCTTTATCCCTCAGAATTTAGGAAACCTTTTTCTGCTGTTGTGCATCTGAGTTATGCTCTGATTGGCTGCCCTAATTTAGAAAGCAGTCATACTTGAAATACTCTCTGGGTACAAAAATAAATACATCATGAGATGCAGCTTTTGGCTCGTATGTGGCTGCTTCAGAGCATCCCATTCCAATGATCTGTGCTTTTCTATGTTTATATACTGATTATACAGTTCTGTGTGGACTTGCATGTAAGGTGCAGTGAGTGCACCTTAAAGTATCTGAATTACTATTCAAATGGGTGTCTCCATACTTTTGGACATATAACATACACATAGTTAGTTGTTCAGTGTTCTGGAAATACTGACAACAATCATGCTTTACGCAGAAAAGCCTATAATGACATTTCACCATGAAAACAATAACATATTATCATTGCCCAGCTGTAACTAGTCATTACTACATGATCATTTCTTTATTCTTGTCACACAAATGACTGTAATGCTACAAGAAAAAGTGGTCATTTAAATTTAAAACTTTAAAAAAAATGTGTCCCAACAGTGTCAAGCATGTGGGATCATCATCCAAGTGTGGAGCCATCAAGATTCGGACACGATGGTGATAAAGATACTAGTCATGAAGATCCTAGTCATGAAGAGGAATCACTGCAGTCCGTTATCGAGGACGAAAGTGTGCACAGTCAACACAGCATATCTGAGCTGCAAGATAGGTATGTCTCACCGTTGTTGGACAAATATGAAATTGCATTGATCTGGAATAATTGGTTGTTTTATATAACGTGTTTTTTGTTTGCAGGCCTATTAAATCAGCTAACGGTGGTAAGACATTTGAAGAGATGCTGGAAGAGCAGCTGAAACTGGAGAATGAGAAGCTAAACAAGGTGAGCTCAAACGTGAGTCCTGTCAGTCGTATAGGATACGTTTAAAATTCACGTTCATGGTCATTATTATTAATTTATTTGATTAATATTTCTGGTGTTACCATGGTTAATAGAATATACTGATCAGTATGCATGAACTGATGCTTTGTGTATAGTATTACATTTTCTGTGGAATTAACAAACAGTTTAACAACTTCAGTCACCATACCAGCCTGTGTTGTTCAGTATGCAGGAAAACCAGTCTCAACACAGACTGCTGTTGAACACTGATCACAGACTGAGACTGATGTTATAGTTCACAAATTGCTCCTACTTTCAAGAGGATTTTTTGACTTTTGAACCAGCATCAAATCCACAGTAGGACTTGGTATCCCCATTGACAGAACCAGGAAAGAAAGAAATTCACATAGGCTGTTAGCAGTGGTGGGCAAAATACACAAACCATGTAGTTGAATTAAAGTAGAGATCCCGAAGGTAAAATCAGTACAAGTTCCTCCCTTTGGACCCCCGCTGGAGTACAAGTACGAAGACATGTAGCATGATTTATTATGGCTCTAATGTTCTATTATCATTTCTGGAACAAGACTCTTAATCAGCTCAGTGTAGGTGAAGAGACTCTAGTGTCTCTCAGTCCACCAGTCTTTAATAGAAGGTCATTAATTAGTCTTTAATAGAAGCTCATTAACTAGGCTGACACTGATGTCTATTCACATGATCATAAGCACAGAACACTGAAGGAGAACAGGTTCCATTAGCTAGAACCAAGCTCTGTCCAACAGGTCAACACAAGCTCAAAACAAAGTGACCACTGTACCCTGGTGGGTGCACTCACTTCACACTTCTTTCGTTTGGACATGTTACGTTTTTATGCACACATAAGCCAAAAGGAAGAACAGATTTGTCCTTAATGTAGTGGAGTAAAACGTAAAGAGTTTGAAATGTATTGGAGTTAAAGTAAAAAGTCCCCCAAAATGGAAACACTCAAGTACAGATACATGAAAAAGCTATTTAACTACGGTAGCTAATTACATTTACTTCATCACTGTGTGTTGGTAATAACTGAGCTAATTGACAACATTACACCAAATGAGTCTCTGCAGCAAAACTGTGTGAAAGATAAGAGATCATTCTTAAACTTCCTTCATGGACTGGTATTGCAGCTGCTGTTGTCCCACCTAAACCTTAAAGTTGGTTTAATGATGAGAGTGGTTTAGTGGTGGTTTCAAAAAGTCAATGTGTCTTTAGACTTTGCCATACTACATATAGTATAGTGTGCACCCACCAAGGTGTACTGCACTGTGTTGCCTCAGCCATAACTTTTGTCTTTATACGTTGTCCCTGCAGAACGTTCCTGCTGAGACGGTAAAGGTGAAGAGGCCATTTCTGAGGCGAGGGGAAGGCTTATCCAGATTCACAAGAGGAAAAGCTATCGGACCTTCTAGAGAAAGAACACCTCATTCAAGCACCAAACCCACTTCATGTCTGGACCGTCCCACCTCTCAGGGCCAAGCCAATAGATCCAACCACCAAAGCTCGGAACCAAAGAGGCCTTCTCCTAAATCTACAACCTCATCGAATGTTGTGATCCAGCGGAAGACTGCTGTTCTGAACAAAGAGAACAATCCTCAGAGCAAGGCCGTAGTACCAGCCACCAAGACTGTGAAACCTCATGTACTTGGAGCCCACCAGGGACAAAACACGGGTACTGGAGCTCTCCAACATCTCAGCAAGAGTGGTAGGAACCCTGACCCTCAGCAGAAGATCAACAGTGATCCCATAGCTGACATCAGTAAGGAAAAGTCATCAAGGCATGTTCAGGATACGGCAGATCCTACAGTGCATGCTGCAGAGAATTCATTTGAGGTGTGGCTTACAGAGCGGGGAAAGTGTTGGGATAAGGAGCATCAGCGTGAATGTGTGGAACTTGGTGAGTTTGAGCTGCTGGAGAGAGCTGCAGATGAGCTATCATTCTCCAGCAACTCTTCCTTCATTTGCACTCTTCTTCGGAGAGATGGTAGACGTCTGTCCTCCACGCCGGTTAAATCACCTCAGCAACCCATGTTGCCTGGCCCAGTGCTGCAAAGTGCCACCCACATTCAGAAAAGTCTTCCAGGCCTCCCAGTAGACAATGTGACGGCGAGCATGAAACAGAACCCAGTGATCAACGAGTGCTCTGAAGATGAGGATAAAATACAGGAAGAAGATTCAGATGTTTCACTTTGTAGCAGCACAGAGTTTCACCAAACTGCTTTTGGACCAAGCCAACCTTTCAGCCACTGCTTCCAAGTTTCTCAAGCTCCTCCCTACAATAAACATTCCTACCAAGACCGAGTCGGAGCTGTGAGTCCAGAAGAAGAGGAGAACAACGGAGATTCTACTCTGGTTGAGACCAAAGGACATGTAGATTTTGATGATGATGACACCTGGAACGAGCCTGAGGATTTGACCTGCGTTTCCACCAAGGTTGACAATCAAGCAGGCAGGTCACTGACAAGGAAAGTTGCGGTCGCGAAGGCAGCGGAGCCTGATGTTTCCTCCGCCAGCTCATTGGACCGTGAGCCAGATCCCCCACCCACATGTCAGCTGGTAGCCAAGCTTTTTCCAGCCCTCAAGCCAAAACCCAGCCCTTCTCCACCAGTAGCACAGGACGTCCACAACGAACAAGCCACAGGTGATGGGAACAATATTTTAATGAGAGCTTTGGCCAAATGTCAAATTTGACTTAATAATTTTTTCTCCCAGATGTAGTTGATCTGTATGCTTAAGCTGCGAGACTGATTTAGGTAACACGCAGTAGAAGCTGATTAATACACCAGTTAACAGTTCACCGCACACTTGTCTTTATTAATGGAGAATTACCTCAAGATTTCTGCATAATTTATTGGCCAAGATATAAACCATGTCATTGAGAGTGATTTAATGTGAAATTTTCCTTTAGAGAAGAGAAGCATACAAGGTCATAATTGTCGTAAGTTTTTAATGCCTCTAAAAGTGATATTACAGAATATATATTTGAATGGTTATGGAATATTGTATGGTTACAGCTGGAGGCCACAATTTGATTCAGTTTATGATACTGTTATGTTGCAATACTTATAATTCAGTATTCTTACAATATTTTAAACAAAGCTTGATTGAAGGAAACTTACGACTGTTCATGTTGTTGTACAATTTCTTGATGACCTGTAGAGCTGTACAGTATCGCAGTGTGCGCATGCACAATGCTCACGTCGCAGGACGTGCAACGTTAAGTAAGACAAATGAAACAGCTTACTCTCACAAGAGTGATAAAAATTTTTTACCCCTATCATTTTACAATGAATAATGTTTTTTAACAATGTCGTTCAAGTCATCTGGTGAAAATACCTGAATATTTATTTATACTGCAATATATATATCCCAGAGAAAAAAGGTATTGCAATGTCAGGTTCTTCCAATATCGTGCAGCCCTAATGACCCGGGAGACAGGAGTCCATGATGCATTGTCATAGAGGTCTGCAGTACCATGGGATTCACGGGTCGACATGCAGGCAAAAAAATGCTTCATTTATTTCAGGCCACTACTTTACTAACATCAACATTACATGTAAAAATCTTCTGAGGTTTCGGTTCACTGGTCATATTGGACAGTGAATGAAAGTGCTAAGGAGTTAAATGAGTATGAATGTTTATAGATGCGATTCTGCTTTCTCTTGCATATTAATGGTGGAATCCAGCCCAGTCAAGGTTACTCCGCGAGCGTTTGGTGGAGCTGGAGACTGAAATTGAACGATTCAAGACAGAAAATGCAGTGCTGAGTCGGATCAGGAAGGAAAACGAGGATGTCAAAGAAAACCTGCGGTATGCTAATCAAATAAACATTTACGCCGTGACTCTATTGGTCAGCTATTAAAGGAACAATTTGGTAAAAGATTAAATGAGATATTTCCCCTTACCTCAAATGTACTTATAATGTCTTTACTTTTTACTTGTTTAGTTTTGTACTGGAGCTCGTTTTGGCTGATCAACTATTTGGGGAGTGGGGGGGGGGGGACCAAGTATGTGAATCAGTTTTTTCCGCCCAGCTTTCTGTTTAAAATGAGGACTTTACTTTGTTTCCCTGTAGTAAAGAGAAGGCCGAGTTCCAGCAGAAGATGGCAGATGAACTTGCTAAATGGGAGGAGTTGAAGCGTGAAGAAAACCGGAAGCTTCAGCGCGACAAGAAGCTGTTTGAGAAGCATGCAGCAACTGTGAGGGCGCGACCTGACAAACAAGAACGAGATGAGATACAGGTATCCGTCTCTTTGTTCCATCCTGTTACGTTCTAGATACATTGCATAGTTTATCAGCCACCCTCCACCACAGATACCTACTGGGGATGCAGTGATATGGGGATATCTGACACACGCACATTTAGGCCCAATCCCATTTCACCCCTTGCCCCTAACACTTAGCCCTACCCCTCCGTTTTGCGCTTTCATGTCTAGCGGTAGGGTTATCCTGATTGTTGTTGAGATGGAGGGGTAGGGCGAAGTATTAGGGCTACATGGCTCTTCAAACGGAGTGTTAGGAGAAAATTCCCTGAATGCCCTGTGAATCATCGGCAAAATGGCGGCACAAGTGACCAAAGAGATCCATAAATCTGAGTATTTGTCTCTGTTTAAAAAGCCGCTGTACTGTAAGATAACCCTTGTAAAAGCGTTTTATGGTCATTTTCTTCATAACACACGTAAAAATCGCAAGTAATATGCTGATGTCTCGGTCGCTACCTAACAAATTTTCCCATACCACCTTAAATGGTACAGCAGTTGCGTTCTGGTACCTGAGGTGCTGCACCATTTAAGGTGTAATGGAGAAATTTGATCATGAAGCTGGCAATTAAAAATCTAAGTTCAGCTTTGAAGGGTTGTCCCATTTCATAGGGGGAAGATTTTAAGGAGGAGGGTTACACTCAAAAACAAGGGGTAAAAATAAGAAATGGGACTGGGGGTTAGAAAACTGCAGATTAGTAGGTTCTTCTGGATTAGTAGGTTCTTCTGAAGTATACAGGGATACATTGTGCAGCAGTTAGTAGGACTAAAGTGCACTTACGGCAGATAAAATAGTCAGTTAGGCATGTGTACATTGTATGTTCAAAAGTGCACTGGCAGCCTGTCCAGGGTGTTTCCTGCCTTCCACCCAGTGTTGCTGGGATAGCCACAAGAGCATTAGTGAGGTTAGGTACAGATGTTGAATGCTCACTCGAGCTATTTGATGGTGCTCTACCATGTCTACAGAAGACATGTTCTGCTTTGGGTATGGAGGCCTTAGGCAGATGCCTACGCTCCAGAACGTCCCATTCTTCTGATCAGTGCTTTTCTATGGAAATCATAAAAAATGTGTGTGTAAAACATGTGTCTGTGATGGATGACATTAAAGCAGCTAAATTCACTAATTCAATCACTTTTGAACATATAGGGGACCTAATAATCTGTGTACAATCTTGGGTGAATAATAGACCAAAAGTCCAAAATAACCTAATCTTATAATTTCCCTAACAACAACTCATTGACCAAACAGACAGAGACACAGTAAGAGAAGTTTTTGTTCCTTTCTTCTTGTTTTAATGGTGAAGCTTGTAAACCTTTTTTTTCCACAGAAAGAAGAGTCAATATTCACTGCCAAGTTAGTTGTGAGACAGTGTGTGTTTAATGTGAGACAGAATAGTAATCTGGTCTAGATGATCTAGACTCTGACCAGCCAAAACGATCAGTAAAAATCACTGTACTTTGAGGTTGGCCTACTTTTTTACCCCGAGGAGTGTATAGGTGATCTAAACCTTGCATTTTCTGTCAGTCTCTAAAGCAGCAGATAAACACTTTGCAAGAGGATTTAAGAAAACGTGAGGCACGCTGGACCAGCACCCAACACCGTCTCCGGCAGCAGATAAACTCTCTCAGTGCTGAGAACACGACTCTACGAGACCAGGTCCGCATGATGGAGAAACTTCGACTCACTGTCTGGAAAAATGCTGAGTGTGAGCGTGAAAGAGAGAAAGACAGAGGGAGGTCTACTGTGTCTAACAGCAGCAGCACCACGACCACCACCACAACAGCACAGAAGAGGACACAATCCAAGGTACAGAAAACAAGAGTCAGCCACCCCCGTCACTTCTCCATTACAGAAATACAGGTGTCAATATTTTATATTTCTGTTTAGAGTCCTTCCTGCAGTAGCAACACCAGTAACAGAAAGGAAAGCCCAGAACTTCAGAATCCTCGCAAAGCTGCAGTCAAGGCTTTAAGCGCACGATCTGCCGGTTTGTATTCGAGTGTCTTTGATATGTACACTGGTGTGTGTGTGTGTGTGTGTGTGTGTGTGTGTGTATGTATATATATATATAGTTGTTGTTTTTTTGTGATCTAATTTAATAAATAACACTGAAACTCTTACTTCCTCTAGCTTGCAACTCCAAAATACAGAACCATAAAGAACCCAACCCTGTAGCTGATCCATTTGCTACATCAGGTGGACAAATTGTGCCTGATAGGAGGAGCGATGACTCTCTGTCAAATGCTGAATCATCGTCAGTAAGTAAAAACATGAACATTACAAAGATCCAGGAGACAAAATTATTGTTTAAAGAGACAGACATTTAAACAGACGTTTTTTGTGAACTTTTCTAGCCTCTGTTTTTGGAGTTTCATTTCTATATAGCTTAGCTGTTCAAAAAAAGGTCTTCTTATTGTTAACTTTTCTAATTGAAGCTGCACAATATATCATTTTTGGCATCATCATTGTGCTGTGCACATGTGCAATACTCACATCACAGGACATGTAATGTTACATGTCTACTGGTATGATTGTCACCATTGCTTAAAATGCTGTAGGAGTCCATAGACTTTTCTTCAGTGCAGAATTTGTAGTTATTTTACAAATAATACAATAATGCTAAAACGTTACTGTACAGCCAGACAGCACCTATTTTAATAAACCTATTTAAATCTTGAGCAGAACTGAAGCTCAGTTCATTTTTTTGATCAATTCAAAAAATGTGATTTTTCTCAGGAATTCGATTGTTCAGCGACTGTTACAGAGCAATCGGAGATGGAACAAGAAGAGATCATCCACCTGGATGGCAAGGTAAAGAAGGAACAAGAACACGTTGTATTACTGTCCTTCAAGTCCAAACTGCATTTATGTAGCAAAACGACTAAAACCTAAACGCCTGTCCCAGATTGAGAAGGTGCTTCCTGATGGAGGGCGACTCATCGTTTTCCCAAATGGTACGAGAAAAGAGATGTCTGCAGACGGGCTGTCGGTCAAAGTCACTTTTTTCAACGGAGACATCAAACATGTCATGCCAGATCAGAGAGTGGTGAGTGATGGTTGCAGCTTTGCTAATGAAAGTAGTGATATAGACTAGGGCTGGGTGACAAAATGATAACAATAATTATCACGATATAACGTTTACTTGATGGAAAGTATTTAAACAGGCACGTTAATATTCAGTAATATAACCCAGACTCTCACATCCGCATTACACACAGAGCCCCTATGGCATTTTCCTCTGTAAGAATAGCAACAGTACTATGTTGTCGCCAGCAGAGGGCGCACTGTGGGGGGAAAATTATTGTGATAATTTTGGCCATATCGCCCAACCCTAATACAAAGCACATGCACTTTATTGTTGGTTTAGAAACTGTGCTGAGGAAATGGAATATAGTGGAGCAAACCAGTTTTGTCCTTTGTCTTGTAGATTTATTACTACGCAGGAGCTCAGACCACACATACTACTTACCCTGATGGCATGGAGGTGCTCCAGTTCCCAAACAACCAAATAGGTAAGTCTCCTCAATTCTTTTCCAGAAACTGCTGGTCCAGTTATTTTAAAATAATAAAATACTAAAGTTCTATCCTGCATGTCCTGCACTGCAGAAAAACACTTCCCTGATGGTCGTAAGGAAATCACCTTCCCTGATCAAACAGTTAAAAATCTCTACCCTGATGGGAGAGAGGAGAGCGTACTGGCTGATGGCACAATAATACAGCAGAACCCGTAAGTACAAACTGTCAAGTAAGTTGGGGTTTGATATACGGAATTAAAATTCAATTTGGAACGTGAAAATCAGCCTTGCTGGATTAAAGTAGCTCACAGTGAATTGTTGGACTGTGAAACTACACATAGTTCATTTAATCTAGATTAAATATAAAGATAAAATAACTCCTCAGTTATTACTGTTGGACTGTACAAACGTTCCATGTTAATACTATAATTTTCCAGTCTGGTCAGTAATCACTGAATTTACAGAAGCTTGGTAGCTGAAACTAATTTTACCAAATTAGCATTTGCTTACTGAGTGTCAGAATAGCATGCCCCATGACCTTTTGTGGTCCTCCTCAGGGATGGCAGTAAGGAGATCCAATTTAACACAGGTCAACGGGAGCTCCACACTGCAGACTTTAAAAGGCGAGAATATCCCGACGGCACGGTCAAAACAGTTTACTCAGACGGACGTCAGGAAACACGCTACCCCAACGGACGTGTAAGGCTCAAAGACCCTCAGGGACGTGTAGTCATGGACAGCACCGCATGATCTAATGTGGACCTTTTTAGTCAACTACTTGAACTGTAGGAGGAGGGAAAGGTTTAGATTCCCTACGAGTGCTGTGAACATGTGTATGTGCATTGTGTGTGGTTTATGCAGGAATGTTAAGTATTTATTTGGAATGTACAGTTTTGTAAAATAAATATTTTTATGATTCAGTGTGAACATTAACACAGAGTCAGCCTGTTAGGAACAGGAATTTACTTATCCTGTCATACAGAAAAGCTGAATTAGTTCTGAAGGTTAACTGAGGTACAGCAGTCACACAAACAAACAGTACTGCCCATGAGTCTGAAAACTTAAAACAAAACATAAAAACTATATAGAACAACATAACTTAAAACACCAACATAAAAGCAGCAGCACAGTAGAACAAACAGAAATGTTGTGTAACAGAGAGTCCTGATGGCTTCAAATTCCAAAAAATGCAAGCAGGTGGCACAACACAGAAGCACAACCTGTAGGACAGGGAAGAGGAAGGAAAAAGAAAGAAAAGAAGGGAATTAGTCCTTAAAATCCATCTGCAGCCATGAAGAGAGCCTGTCGGGGTGTTTTTACACTCGAGTGTTTGGCTTCCAGAATCGATCTCTGGTCCTCCTGAAAATTAGTGGCCTGCTTTCAGAAAACTCCATGAGGTGTGGAAGGTATCAGTTCCAGGCATAGCGTGCAGGATTGGACCAGTGGTTCCATTTTATTACATCAGGTAATGGTCAAACAGCAAAAAGCACTGTTCTTTGCTACTTTGGATGCACTCAAGCAGCAACCGATTAAACTAGTGCCTAGCATTTTGCAAACCTGTGAACAGGAAAATTACACAGTTCTGATGTCATTTTTGTGTATGAAAACAAACCACTTCAAAGATTAAACGTGATCCTGTGCAAGTATGCGGGACAAGTGTGAAAACACCCTTAGAAGCTAGAAAACAGGCAGTTAGTACAGGTACAGTAGGCTTAACTAACAGTTACAGTGACTAATATCCTATATATGCTATATAAAAACATTAGGTCAGCCACAGATATTTGTTTTGTGCTTTACTGAGCAGAAGAAACACTAAACATTCAGTGCCCTGGTAAATAAAGCAGGACCAGGGTTAGGAGTCTCTGTTCCTGAAGAAGTGATTGGCTAATTTGCAAAACTGGTCAAAACAGCATTCCCACTTACCTTATTCTTTTTCATCACTCATAGTCAGCTAGACCTTTCTCCACTAGAGGCACATGAACCAAACTTCCATCTGCGTTGTACAGGACAACCGTCAGTTGTGGCTCTATAGCCTGAAACAATCACATCATCATATTAATCACAACACTGGTTCAGATTTCAGGCATGATAATTGTTCTTGCTGCTTCTCAGTAACTGAGGGGGTATTAAATGATGATGCATTGTGACATTCCTTTATCAAGGTCACAGCACAAGTCATTACTATTACACTGACTCGTTTATCATTAACATTTCTGTGTATGTACTGTACTGCTTGTTTTGATTTACTATACTGATGTAGAGGCCATCCAAAGGCACCAGAGTTATGAGTTATGCTTCTTTTATAATTCATTCAGAGCTGTTTCATGTGAAAGATCCTTTCTCAAGCAACTTATCAAGTCGAGAACTGTTCATAGTGGTGCTGTAAGGAGACGGCTGAAGTGCTCAATTCCTTACTAAAAGTTGATTTGATAAAGATGAATGACTAATACATCATTTCATGATGGTTTTAAGGTGTTTGTATGAACTAAAGAGGTACATCCTGTTTAAGGCAAGACAGAACCTGCTAAGAAATATTTCTGATTTTTGCATCTCAACCAGTGAAAGATCAATTGAATTCTCCTTTACTACTTACTGCTACATTTGAGTGGTAAGGAAAACTACGACATACCAATTTTCCAGTTGTAAACTACACTCTAACAGCTGTCAAAGTCATACTTACAACTGGTAAACTCAGGATTCTAGATGACACGAGTTTGAGATGAGCATTATAACACGAGCGAATATGAAAAAAAATCTGTAACCTATGTGCTTCTATTAGATCTGCAGGCTTTTAACATAGCAAAGAAGAAGCAGGACTTCTCCCTGTGGTGGGTGTATTTAGATAAGTTTAACTGTATTTACTTAATCATCTGGTATACAACCTTCTGATTAACACCCGAAAGCAGCACGAGGCACCACTCCTCTAACACATTCGGACTGGTAGAGGCCTACCGTTACCACAGCGCTGAGATTGCCATGCAACAAGTCAATCATCTCCAACATGGACTTCATGCTCCACTCTGGACTGTATGAAATCCGCTCCAGCTCAGGACACAAACGAGGTGGCTTAAAGCCCGCCAGCCGAACACACACCGCCTCACACGGAAAACGGAGGAGTGACGGGGGGAGACTACGCAACCTGTCATATACATGACAAGAAGGGGGAAAATATATATATTTATTTATACTTTCTACAATGCTTTGAAAGTTGCTCGTTTTTTGCGACATGCAGACTGTATTATGGTTGCATGTTTTGTTTGATGGGAGTGTTTTCTGCATACATGCACATATGAGAGCTTACTTGCATGGTGGCAGGATGTCATCGGAGCCGAAGTCTACATGCCTCACAAGTATCTTGACGCAGGGGTTGAGACCAGCGAAGCCCAGCAGCTTGGCACGGTAATATTTACCATCACTGTACTCAGCCAGACATGGACCCTCTAGAAACAAAACCAATCACTACTCACACATACAATGAGCTGCATATGGCTGCCTAAAACAACACCCTGTAAATCATATAGGTGGGGTGTAAATCTTTAACCCGATCTTTGACCTGTTTCTCGATCCAATACATCATAAAATCTCATGTGATCACTCTTTGTAAAATTTAGCTTCAAAATTATTACCAATACACTGAACACACTGGAGGAACTAATCACCAGTAGCGGCATACATGTACATTTCACTTCACGCTGTATAACTACTGCCATTCTGAGAATCGAAAGAGGACTGACTGTGTGATGCCGCTTTATTTGCTGCGCTGCTGGTAGCAACAGCAAATCAAGCAGAGGATTATAACTTTCCATGAAATTCATAGCTCAGAGTAACATATCAATTGCAAAACAATCAGATCGAACCTTAGCAAAAAAAATCTTCCTTCATTCCCTGTTGTGCTGAAGACACCTAACCAACTTTCTTGCCTGAAAATTATTGATTTAAAAGTTTTTTAAAACCAGTGAGTGCGTGTTGTGCTTGTACGAGTGGATCAGACACAGCAGTGCAGCAGCAGATAAGCTATCGTCTCTAACTGTATATCTACAAGGTGGAGTAGCAAGGTAGGAGTGTCTACTAGAGTGGACAGTGAGTGGAACAGCGTTTAAACACTCCAGCAGCACTGCTGTGTCTGATCGACTCACACCACCACCACGTTAGTGTCATTGCAGTGCTGAGAATGATCCACCACCCACATAATACCTGCTCTGTGGTGGTCCTGTGTGGGTCCTGACCACTGAAGAACAGAGTAATAAAGTATACAGAGAAACAGATGGACTACAGTCTGGAACTGTAGAACTAAAGTGCTCCTATATGGTCAGTAGAGCTGATAACATGGATAAAGCATGTAGAAAAAAGGTGGACTTAAAGCGGCCAGTTGGTGTGTAGGGATATTTTGTGACGTGTCTAAGAAGTTTTTGTTATCTATTTATTTTGTGTTTGTTAGAACTGTTAGTCAAGTAGCTCCAGTCCTAAACTAAAGAAGAAAATCCTGGACAAGCATGACTGAGCAACTGCATCAACTTTCATCTGTAGTGAGCATGTAAAGGTACCAATGGGGAAGTCTGTCAGCTGTGGCAATGAGTCGACGTCCGTGTTCACTCGTTTTAAGGCTTCCACCAGAGGCTCCTGCTCACATGCTGGCGCATCCAACAAACTCAGGAACACCTGCAAACAGGAGGTAACATTACACCTGAAAGCAATTTTGCAAACACCCCACCCTCTGAAAACATGTTTTCGCACTACCTCGTTAGGGGTACGGATGTGCTTGATCGTGACCCGGAAATGTTTCCCTTTATCCGGAAGTCTGGGGTTGGTGTACACACCTAAAATAGGCTGGGGCTCCTCCAGACCCTGATGGAAGAATGTGTCAGTTTACTAGCTTTAATGTTTGCTGTTTGCCTTTGGAGTTGATCTGACACTTTCACTACGATATTCTGCAACGGAATTTTAATGTTTAGTTATGTTTTCATTTTTAGGGTAAGCCAATATAAAATAACCCTGTACAAACAGTCCTGGTGCTGAACTGCAGTAAAAGGTACTAAGGGAAATGTTGGTACAGGTTTTAAAGGAAACAAATAAAGAATAAGATCTGTAGAGTAAACAGACAGCTCAGTGACAAACCTCAATGACACAAAAAACAAACATAACCTCTAATGACTGAAGCAAATATGACCACTTTACCTCTGTGTTCAAGTCCCAGTCATCCAAATCAGGTGCTGGAGGTTTCACCACATAATCCTGCCAAACACAGACAGAGGCATATATGTAGGTACCTTTAATATCACATGATCTAAAATGATCATTCCAAACCTGCTATCACACCTCAAGGTTGCTGATGGGTGGGTCGATGGTAGCATGCTGATGGTGCACCATGATTCTGCTCAGTGCCATTCCATCCAGGAGTATCTCCACAGTAACCAAGCCTCGCAGATTTTCTGGCAGTTCCTGAGAAATGACGACGGACACGAAGGTGTGTTTAAATACTGAGCAGGTACTAGCAAGGGCAGACAGTCATTCAGATCAAAATCAGACACGTTTCCTTCATCTCTGTCTCTCTTTGTAGCAATTTTATGATATATCTAATAATGCAATCCTGCTAAGTACTTGCGATCTACATTTCCAAAAGCTGCCCCTACTATTTAACATTTAGTGCATGGTCTAGGTGTGATTAATGCCATTAAAATCATTGGGTCAGTCCAGCGAGCGTCAGTGCATGTTAAATTACCATGATTTGAATGTTGACAGAGCGGCCAACCAGCAGCTCCTTCATTAGTGCCACCGCATCCCATTGCCACGCACTGCCTACCTACACTCACAGCACACAGGAGGTTCACTGTACCAGAAAGCAATTATCTTTCAAAAGTAATTCCAAATGATGCCGCTTGATCTACTTACTGGAACAACTCCATTTATCTGACAAGGCACGCACAGCTGAGGAACATTCTCACATAGCGCCACTGGATACACGTGGCACACTGGAATGTTCTCCACTATCCCCTGATCGACGTACCGAACCTTTATGCACAGAGATCACACATTAGAGTCTCAACAGGAAATACAGTTACATAAAAAAACGAATACAAAGGAGTTAAAGGTGCCATAGAATGGAAAAAGTTAGATGGTCATAGTTCAATAAGGACAGTACACGGTACACGGACCTGACATACCATGAATGTCAAAAACTGTTGTCTCCTCACTAAAAACAAATCCTGCATTTGCAAGACAGGACAGTAAAACGGGCAGAATCAAAAATCTGAGAGTGTTATTTAATAGTCTGGACTGGCGAGTGGGCATGGCAGATGTTCTTCTTTAAACGAGACTGGAGTTGGCTTCCTATTCGCCAGCTTAATAATCAAATATCCTGTTCCAACTTGCATGCTACAGTTATACAGGGGCCAAAATGTCACTGCAGTACCATTTCAGGTGGAACAGGGGGAAGATGCACAAAATATGCTGGCAAACAGGAAACCGACTTTAGCGGCCACATCTTTAACAAGATAACGGACAACTTTAATTCAAAGTTGTTAGTTTGAATAAGCAGAGTTCTGTTCAGAGGACAGTAATAAACACCAATTCACTCACTGTTTGACAATGAAGAGAGAAGCAGTTCCATCTTCAATATGATCACAACCCCAACAGCAGCCTGTGAGTAGCAGCCATGCTGTGTGATCGTATCCATGTTTGCTGGTTGAAGCAGATCATCTTCAACTGAGTTTCATAGTGAGGAACAACTTTAATCTACTGTGTGCTGATGTCCAGATAGAAAGCCAGTAGCTTGTATAGGTAACGCTAGCTACTAGCATTAGCTCCAAGTAACTAAACGGTATGAGGGCGGAGCTTATTTACTCAGAGAGACATTTTAATTTCCTTTCTGTGTTTATTTCAACATGTTGCTTCTGTGTGATCACCATGGCGTCTCGCTGTAAGCCACCCAATCAGAGCAGAGCCCATGAGTTTATTCAGGTGTGTAAAACTGCATCTGGGGATTTTTCACCCCGACAAAGTCACATACCTTCTACATGGATATCAGAGGATACATGCATTCTAAGGCACCTTTAAATGTTCATTTAGACAGCCAAGATTTGCAGTATTCAGATTAACCTTCACATGGCCTCCAATAACCTCCAAGACCTGCCCTCGGTACCAGAGCATGTCCGAGCCCATGACGGCGCAGCCCAGCACATTCTTCCAGTTATAGTGCTTCTGACGGGGCAGCGTCTTAATGTGTTGCTGCAGGCACTCCCTCAAACGGTCAAACTCGCACTCTGTGCTCACACAGACATACAGATATACACAATCACGGTGCAATTCCAGACTAGCATTCTTTTAAGATTACAAGGAAAATGCTGAAATACTACATCACTAACCTAGCAAAACAACTGCAAAGCAGTTTATAGTAACTGCAATAGTAAGTATAATATTAAAAATAACAAATCTGATATCCACACAACCCTGATCAGACAGACAGACAGACAGACAGACAGACAGACAGACTGAATTCTAGCAGCATTTTTTACTTAAACTCTAAACAAATGATTTATCAAAAATTACAAATGACAATTTTCCACTTATACCAGATGCAGTAAATCAGCCAAAAGACGTCTGGTGTCTTTAGTTTAGTGCTGGATCCACAAGGTAAATGTTACTAACAAACAGGTCAGTAGTGCGTGTTAGCAATGTTAGCTGCACAGGTCCAGCACTAAACCAAAGCAGCAAAACTTGGACACCAAACATGTCTTAGGTGATTGATTGCCTCTGTGGTATATGTTTTAAGCTGTTCACTGACACACCTGCCTGTGAAGTCATGGCATAGATGACTCCGTCATCAGAGACCGCAGAGATGGTCACTTTGGTATGTCCGCAGGGTGGCAGCTCTGGAGGCAGGTAGGCCTGTGTTTTCACTCTTTCCGGGGGTGGTGTGGTGCGGGGGGCAGGTTTCGGAGGATAGGAGCGTGAGGAGGTAGACGATTCATTCTTCTCACTGCTCTCTTCCAGGGCTGGCACACTCTCGTCCTGTACCAGCAGAGCTACCTCTGGCTCAGGCCTGGAGTCTTTACCAGCAGCGGTGTTTGGTCTGGGTGCAGGAGGAATTCTGTTTACGTAGAATAGAGCAAGAGCATGTTTACATGAATAAACTAATCAACTGTGGTATAAATCAATTGTGTTACATGTACTTAAGAAATGTGCCTCAAATCATTAGAAAAAAAAATTAGGCAAATTTTTTAATCAAATTAAATGAATAATTTTAACTAATTAATTAAGTAACTAAGTAAGTAAATGTCTGAGCACATTTTCACATTGCATGGGAGAACCACTTTGAAACTACTGCTGTTAGGCTACTATTGGGACTACGAGGGGGGGGGTCACATTTTGATGATATTCGATACGTATTAATATCCTGACACTCACTCACCCACACACACACACACACACACACACACACACACACACACCAATAATAATGCCACATTTAACTGCCATTAAAAACTCTGGGCATTAAACTGTACTATGTATGATATCTATGACATGCTGACAAAAGCATCCTATCATTAAAATTTTGCTTGATGATATATCATATTGTCACACCTCTCCAGTCAGAGAACACTGTTATAAGACAGTAAAAGAAAACAGATTATTCTGCATACTGAAGCTGTGGGACAATGAATCTTCTGATACTTTTGAAATCCACTTGATGGCCACCGTGATAGATGCAGTCTATAGGCAATTCCTGATACTATGTGCTCAAGAGTCCTAGATGACTCATGCTTGCGTTTGGAAGTTATCAGCTTCTATCATTAGTCAGAACCCGTCTCTGCTGAGAAGCCCCATATGGTGGCTTTTAAAATCAGTGTGCTAAGTTCCACTACAACCCTGTAACATGAACACGGCCACAGAGTACCGCTCTCTATTAAACATTAGAAACTTTCATACTTCACACTTCTCTCTCTTAGAGCAAGTCCTTCACTGATGAGGAAGTCTGCAATGCTGACATATTGGCCTGCTCGGTTGGAGCAGAACAGCGACACTGGTGCTGGCCTTGCAGAGGGATCCTGCAGGAATCATGTAAACACACACAGGATGAAGAGGAAAAGCTCACACTCTCTCGGGGTGCTTTACCACAGTAACACTCACTCACCTTAATGGTCATTATAGCTGTGGCTCCGGTGAGGTAGTAAGAGATGAAGTCACAGGCGGTAGCAGTCCAGGTAGAGCGACCACCTGCTGGCCTGACAGACAGCAGCATTCGAGCAAAAAGTTTAGAAAATATAATCACAGTAAAACAGCACATTTATATCTGCACTGTTTACACTTTGACTGTGAAGTCTGGCTTATGGGTCTAGTACAGAGAATATAATACACATATGTCTTTAATAACGTTCGTGTCAGCACCAATACTGATCCTATGAATCTGATTAGTGCATCACTGTTTATTACCTTATGTCACTGAGGCAACACTCTAGTAGCAAGGAGCCAACCAGTTCAGGGAGGAGAGGCCTCAGGTTACTGATGTGGAGCTTTACAGTATTACCAAAGTCACAACGCAGCACCTGTGGACACCAGGCATTTACCAGAGCAACACTTTGAAAACCTATGTCTATAAAAGTATGTAAATAAATCATACTCAGTATTTATATGATTAATATACAGTATGTTTGTAATATTGAAAAACAAGTTGTTTCTGAACACTTCACATAAATTTGTATAATTACACCCAAGGGCCAGTTTATTAGATACCCCTATTTGTGTTTGCACTCCTTGCCCATTTTGTAGCTCCACTTACCATATGGGAGAACTTCATAATTCTACAGTTACAGACTGTAGTGCACCTGTTTCTCTGTATACCTTCTTGACCCCTCTCCTATATGGTCAGTGGAGTTGATAAACCAGACAATGAGTGTAGATACAAGGAGGGGTACCTAATGAAGCGGCAAGGGTGTATAGTATCCGTTTGTGTGTTTACCTCAGCAACGCTGCTGGATGACACACTGCACACCTTTACTCTCTCCCAAACTCCATTCACATTCGCAGCACAAGGCATCTCAGCCTTCCAATCAACCTCCTCCAGATCAGACTTTGAATACTCTCTCTTCAGCAAGTCATGAACCCTAATAAGGATCACATTCAATGAAGTTATGATTAAGACAGTGTACTGGCAATAACCTGGCGATACGAAACATTTCATGATACAGAGGTTACCATTTAATATATTACAATACTGCAAGCAAGAAGAAATACTGTTTTTTTTTTTTTTTTAGTCATAATTTGTCACAGCATAAAAAAATATACACCTCCATTTGCATAGATTTGCTAATGCTAACATTAGCGGTGCGGCCTTATGCTACTAACACAAAATGAACCACTATTCACACCAAACATGTGCACGTAAGCTACTAATTAAAACACAATACTGTGTTTGAGAACCAAAACAGCGTCACCAAATAGAAAAATCCAAAATTCAATATTTTCTTCCACCACTAGTTTTGATTGCAAAGACCCCCAAATACTACAATTTATAAGGCAATAAGGTACAGATATTATGTCTGAATGTACAAAATATAAACAAACAAACAAATAAATGAACAAGGCTATAAATGAACCAACGTTTTGCTCATTCTGCATGTCAACTGTTGAGACACTGTGGTCAGTACCTCTTAAGTTGGGTATCAAACTGCAGTAGCTGCACACAGATGTGTCCAGGTGAAGTCACATGGGTGACCCTCACCCTCAGGTCCTTAAGGCAGGTAGGCAAAGACAAGCTGAGTTGCAACTCTGAAGGCTCATCAGCAGGGGGTGCCGGCTCAGCTGGAGATAAACCCAGCTCATGGAGTGGAGGATCCCACACTGCTGCCTCCAGTGGTGGAGGTTCCTTAAGTGGAGCTCTGGGGGAGAGGAAAACGAAGGTTAGATGTGGCAGCACTGCAGTCTTACTGCTCAGTGCAGCAGCACATGTCATTCATTATATGAGAGAAGCACTGTGTTCATCATAGGTGGCTTGCAGTGCCTGATCCTTCTAATTTGAACCTAACCAACACAAGTTTATTAACACTCTGACTTTTTAGTTGTTACGAACAAACACAATTACATAAATAAAGGCTTAGAAAAGCTTCTTTTAAATTGGATTTCACAGGGAACACCCTCACAACATTCACATGCAGAACACTGAGGAGGTGTACGGGTTTACTTCCCTTGCCACACCATATGCACAGTAAGCATTGTTTGGCAGGTTGAATTCTGTATATTACTTACAAAACTAGTGTACAATCACAAACGAGCATAAATCATGGATGCTGCAAGGGAAAAACATGAAATGTGTTTTTCTACCTATTAAACATGCACTTTTATGGAGGACTGTGCACACGATGTCCATTAGTGGAGATTAGATATATAGATATATAACTTTACAATTTATTTAAGTTTTGTCAATTGCATCACACCACAATAACACAACTGCCAGAACTTCCCCAGTTTTCCTAGTGACACCTATGGCTCTGATGTTTCCTGCAGCAGCAGCAGCAGCTAGGCTGGCTGTCCAGATTCAGGCTCCCTGTCCAGATTCTTGTTCCAAATTTCCCATCCCACCTTGCTGGTGCCTCAAGCAATATATTAATAACTGCTACATCATTTAAGGTGGAACCTGAAAATTCCAATAAGAACAAGAAGCCGATTTCAGCCTTGTATATTTGACTGGGGTTTTTTCGGCATGGGTCCGTGCAATGCCAATGAAAGTTAGTAGCGACTGTCCATGGCAAAAGCGCAGAGGAGGGGAATAAAAGTATTTAAAAAACTAGTATGCTCTGTGTTGATTTGGCTGTTTAGCACTAGCTAACACTAACAGCTTAGGTAATATATTAACGGAGACGTAATGTTCTAGAATGTTCCACAGTAATGTTAATACTATTAGTTTGTTAGTTGTATTTTTGCAAAATTAACTTCATGGTGAGAGTAACACAAAGCCAATCTTGTGTCGGCACACTGCATATGTGGAAGAAGGTGGCAGAGTGAGCAGTGGAACAGTTCCCCATTACATCTACAGGCACCCCGCAAACATACTGAAGGCATCGCACACATCGCAAACGAATTAAAGTGGGGATTGGCCCATGGATTGGCCTAATTATCTGATAGCCAGCTAATTTAATTAATATAGGACCCGATATCCCATCCTAATATTGGATCGGTGCATCCCTAATTATACTGCTGCTCTTTCAAATACTGTGCCACACAAGCATAGTACGGTTTGTAGTACATACTGTTTACTTAAGGATGCCAGTCCTTTCCTGACCAGGATCTCTCCAATGCTAGGTGTAAGCTCAGTGAAATTCTCGCTGACCTCAAACAGGCGAACAGGTAAAGCTGTGGACTGGGGCACAAGCTCTGCAGAGGGAAGCAGAGGACGGGAACAAAATAAATAAAGGTTAATTTTCTTATAAATTTAAATTTATTACAGGTATTATTGGACCACTGCTATTAGTTAAGACTGTATGCTCTCACTTGTTACCACAACAGTCACCAACTTCTGTTCTGTCATTTTACGGAACACCTGAATGCCTTCTTCACTCCAGGTGTCTCCCACACTCAACACATCTATCAGAGAACACCACAGCGCCTGAGGAAGGGGAAAAGTGTAGAAGAGAGAAAAGGCCAGCTTAAGTATAGGTACAGGTAAGGCCTGATCTATGCATGTTTTCTGATCTTGTCTGCCTATTTAACCAACTTATGGTATTGTCTCCATCTTTTTGGTGAACCACCAGTGGGCTCTGACCTCCGGAGACAAATCCTTACACAGCTGCACCACTGGGCAGCTGACTTTGAGACACTCTCAGTTTAAATGAATACAAAACACCATAAAATGCACCTGAATCTTACCTTTAGCAACAAAATAACAGAAAACAAAAACAATTTATTATTCCACGACTTTTGGGTTTAATTTAGTTTAGGTGTGACCAGTAGAAACTGACAATTATATCGGTCAACAAAGCACAGACATTATTGCTTTTCAAAATTCTTAACCAACTAAAACAGCCATCAGCCACAAAAGTTTCACATCAACTGGGATTGAGCTAAAGGGTCATGATGCAGTGGTTTTACTGGTGTGTACATGACTCATACCATTGCCGGCAATGCAAAGAACTCATCCTTTATCTGCCTGAGGTCATTTACGGAGAGAGTTTTTCTGTTGCCAAAATCTACATATTGGACCTCCACCATGCGTCCACCAGGAAACCCTGAGAGAAACACACACAAGAGTGACTTCTACAATACACCTCTGGCCAGCACAACACACTGTATGCACAACCTAAACACACGCACGCACGCATGCACGCACGCACACACCGGTGACTTGAGCCCTGCACCAGTCCTTGTTGTCGTAGAGGGCGACGCAGGCCTGGCCCTGAACAGGACAATAAATCTGCAGTTCACTGTCACTCCCCGGAGGTCCGTAACAGTCTTGAAGTTTTGAGTTCAGAAGCAGGAACTCCATATTGTCCACCTGAATGGTAAGAAACACAAATAATCTCTACCAAAATCTACATTAAAAACTATAATTCAAAATGTACTAAGCCACTTGACTGTGGAAATCACATAAAATGGATTCGGGCAAATAACTGCCCAAATAATAGAGTGTTTACAATAAGCGATAATCAACACCTTGTTATTGACAATACAGATATTAGTTATAGAATTATACACAGCTTCATGTTATAAGCCATACATAAAAGGTAGTCTAGCAATTCATTTTACACAGCCCAGAAAACTGAAATTATTACTTTACCTGGCAAACAGGTAATCTAAAATTGCACTTATTACAAAAGTGCAATGAACTCACTAGCTGTATGTAGAAATCCGATGGTGTGTTGACATGGGAGACTACAGCATGCAGTTCCGTGTTCAGTTTCGGATACACGGGCAAATAAAACAGTAGTTGTTTACCACCTCCAGGGGCCGCTAGAGGGGAATAGAACCTATCCATGTACACGTACACACACACGCACACGCACACACGCACACACGCACACACGCACACACACACACACACACACACACACACACACACAAAAAGACACCAATCAAGGGTCCGTGAATCAGCATTAGATTAGCTTCACTGCATCACTGAAGAGGGAGAAACCCACACCAGCAAGATCTCACAAATAAAGGGTTGTTTGCTGTTACAGATTGTGTATACATATGGTAAGATTGTATAAGGAAATTGTATTAAGATTTTGTTTAAGTAGGTCTGCCCATTACAACTTACAGGTCCGAGTTGAAATATTTAATCACTTTAAAACTTCATACATGAATGTCCGTAAGGAATGTGAAAATTTAATTTCCCTTCCAAGTGGAGCTAAACGAAAAGACAAAAATCACAACACTATGTCACATTTTTTTCAGCGGTGGCAGTCCTGGGTAATAATCGTCGCACATCTCACCTGGCAAGCTCCATGAACACAAGATGTTCTCTTAAGGAAAGCAGAGTGTCGTCTATGGATGCTTTCTTTAGATCTACCAGCAGAGTGTCTCTGTCCTCACCAAACACCTGCATCTCCACAGCACTCGAGCCAATCACAGACCTCATCTCATCACATGCCTCTCTGCTCCAGCCTTTCACCTAATCCACATGCAAAACGTTGTAAACATGTAGCCATAATTTAAGAAGCTGGACTTTTATTCAATGTCAAACAGCTAAAGTTAACTGGATGGGCCAGTCTAACATGGAACAACACAGACAATTTTGTTTAGGTAATAAATGTCATAAATAAAGGCCAGAAAATGCCTTTAGAAAGCCTGGATCGTACGTATGGCAAAGATGCTCAAAATAGTTGCTTGAGTGCTGTAAAACACAGAGCACTTCAGTGCTAGTTGTGTGGATAAAATATATATTTATATAACAGTAGGCTGAATGTTGTGCTTCATCTCTGCCACTTCCTGTTGCCTCTGCTATCTGTCCAACTCTCCATATCTGTCAAGGTGTTTTGTTTCGTAATGACAGCTAGGCTTAACCTTATTAGAAGTCAAAAATATATATATTCCAGCTCCCGTCTGTCTTGAAAACTCCTGTGTTCACTGTCCACTTTTCTTTGGGTCATTTTTAAGCTAGCTAGGCGTTTATATTGGTTGATCTGCTGCTGATATGTAGCTAGTGTGTTTGGTGATATGACTGGTGTGGTACAACTGTGGTGTGACCGCTGCCTCTTGAGGCTTGTTCAAGACGAACCGTGCCTCGGCTTGGTGGTCAGCAAGAGTAGCCGGTTGCAGTTAGAGGTAAGGATTAGAAAAGAGCAGTCAAGTCAGACAGCAGCCACCTGCAACTCACGTGAGTTAATGGCAGACCTCGCAGTGTTTGCGTTCTTTGTAGCTGATAAAGCTGATGCAATAGAAATCCCCCTACTTTTGCATGAAATCGAATATGGTGAACAGCAAAAGAGAAACAACTTTATTTAATGATCTGTAGGTTAAACAAACCATTCTTAAACGTCATTGCAGTTAAGCTTAGCATTCGTTTTCGCAATTCACAGAGGTGATTATAAGTGGCCACAAAATGTCAAACTATTTTTTTTTTGGTAATATCTGTTGACACTTAGCATTTTAAGTGGTTTAATTAATCATTCATTTATTTTGTAGACTGGTAAAAATGTTTTAAACAGCTCCTCTAGTCTTTTCAAGATACAATTATTATTAATGACATGAAGTGCCATAATTAAAATGATAAAGAAAAAAACCGTGATGCTACCAGAGAGCCTTTCAGGGAGATAACAGATTTATATTTCGGAGTGAAAACAAGCGTCAGGTGTCAGCAGAGCTTCTGGCCAGTGATGATTAAGCTTTGTTGCCATGAAGCTCATGCAGCAACTGGCTCCGAAACCTGCAGCAGCCTCGCACTCGTGAGATTATAAATGTGTCATTGAGACGCACAGATGAAACTAAAACTAACGGCATGTACGGATTAGAGCCAGGCGGCAATCAGTCTGCGAAGCACCAGGTCGAACAAGCCTACAGACTGTTGTTTGGGGAGGAGGGTGGCGCACACATTACCCTGCAATACATCCTGGGGATGGTGGTACAGCGAATTGTGAAACGGGCTAATACAAATAGAAAATCAAAACAATTTTGCAGACCATTTTGGATTTTGTGTTTGACTCATGGGAGCTAACGTTCGGGTTCAGAGTAATCTTACAGAGTTTAAGGAGGTTTGTCTTGTGCTGTGACCCTTGAAAAAAATCACTGTAATGCACATCCCCATGTGGGCTATTGTGGGCTACAGTTGTATAAGCTCTTACCAGGTCTGAAGGGACAATGTCTTTGAGGGAACACTTGATGGCCTGAGGAGCCCAGCGATGCAGCTCTCCCTGGGAAGCAACATCAGCTTTCCGCAAACACTCATTCAACCTGTACAGACCTCCTTCACTGAGAGACAGACAGACGGACAGACAGGGAGGGAGGAAAAAACAACTTTCTCTTTATAGCTCTTTGGGGAGACATTACCTTCTACATATCAAAGTCAAGCACTCCCCAGATAGGCAGCAGAGACATGTAGCTTAGGGGCCACACCTCGGACAGAGATGAAACACAATACTGATAGTGAAAATGACCATGACCTTTTTCTGGTGTTCAAGCCAACACAAACTTAATTCATTATCACAGGTTCATGATTCCATATACTTGTGAAACGTGAATTTTAAATGATGACTTATTTTTGGCACAACTTGCTATTAATGCAAGAGTTATGACACAGGATGAGTGTGGCCTATGAACTTGCCTGTCCTGGTGGACTGCAAATGCTGGTATTCAAACAATGAAGCTGCATTAGAATAAGATGTGCATATATCTAGAAACATAAACACACCCACACGTTCTGTCCTCACCCTGAGAATGAGAGTCCTTTAGAAAAACCATAATCCTGGAAGAACACTCGCAGACGAGCCACCTCAGCGGCAGGGCACTGAGACACACTCTCCAGACAGCCCTCCTGGAACAGCTCACACACCAGTGCCCTGCACCAAACATCATCTTTCAACCTCACAAACACCAGCTCACCTATACACACACACACACACACACACACACACACACAGTTAGATATGATTAAAATTCAAAAAAACAGTTTGCAGGAGGTTAATCTCTGCATACTATCCAAGCACAGGTAAATGTCACAGTAGCCAAAAAACACATGGTTTAGTCAAGTTAGAGAATTTTATGCACTAACATTTTTCTAAAAATAGCATATTTAAAAAAAGCATATTTAAAAATAGCATATTTAAAAATAGCATATTTTAACTGGATATCTTCTTTTTGGAGAGATCCTTCACAAACTGCACCAGCCACAAAACCGGTTGTCTCTCAAGACAAGGTGTCCATCATGTCTGAAACTCTCCGAATTTGGAGAAAATACAGATTTTTTTAATCATTTGCAGGCAAGTATATGTATACGTTCTTTCAATGTCCTGTTTTATGGGTCCACACTAGGTGTCCGAGATTAGTCTTACTTTTATCACTGTTGCTATATGAGTTTCTAGCATAAACATAGAATTAATGATTGCAATGACAGAACAAATAAAAACATGGTGCCAAAGTGATGAATTCAGAGTGGCAAGAATAATCCCACTGTGCTGGGCAACTACTAACTCTTAACCACTCAACTGGCCAGTTACAAAACACCTATGTGCACAGTTCAAAAGATAAGGTGGTTTGTTGCTGGGAAAAATAAACAAAACAAAAACAAAACCAGGACTACAATCATGTAGTGTTTGCTCAACTGATGATTCTCCACACTCTCACCTGTCTTGATTTCATCTCCAACAATGAAGTGGCTGTTCTCATCAGAACACAGTCTGTTGATCTTTCTGGCCAGCAGGACTCCAGCTTTGTGCTCACAGACATGTCGCACATAGAAGTGCGTTGGGTTGACCACATGGCTTAGTACAACCCACTCCTGCAGCCCTGTATTCCCCAACACATACACACAGTCAAAACAGAGGTCATTATTAAATGAGCCAACAGGCACTTAGAGCAGATCTATAAATAAAAAAGTCTTATTTTTAACATATCACCGTATACCACAGTAAAGGGAATTGCTACAGGTCCCATGATACATCACAATATTTCAGCCATGACAAAGAAAGCTACATTGCAAATTAGAAAAACCATAATGTCCATATGGTTACATATTAAACAAACGTAAAGTAGACAAACCTTCACAAGACTTTGAAACTTTCTTTGCAGATCGCCGCTGTCCAAAGAAAAACCAAGTATCTCCAAAACTTTACAGGAGAGTTTTTTTCCCCTCAAGCAATTCCGAGCAATTTCTGTTAATCCATTCATCATGAATTTTTCACACAGTGTAAACAGCAGCTGCTGTGTTCAAATGAGGAATGAAGGTTAAAAATCAAGAAAAATGGAGATACATGTTTTTCTTTGGACAGCGGCAATATGTAACAAAAACTTGCTGAGCAATTCAATAGGGTAAATGTGAATTCACAAGTCTCCCCTAGTGACTATTTTTGGTATAATAGTGTTTCTGATTCTTGCCAAAAGGTAAAAAGTGAACCCTGTTCTCTTCGATGCACAGCCAGCATGTAACCCACTACAGTACTCAACTGTTTCTAACAATAACCCCATCCAACAGAAACGGCACAAATGTATAAATCATTTTTCAGTCACTTCTGTTTTCTTTCTTTCTGGTAAGCAGTTTTAAACTGTTTTAGAACCATTAGCAGGCACTGTAGTTAATTCACCCAGCACAGCTGATCATCAGTACATCAGGTCAGCAATACATCATCCTGAGTATGCTCTCATCACCACACTCCTTTTTGATGGAAAACAGTCCTGTGTCCCATTAGAAACATGCTTCTAAATCTGTAGTTTGATTCATCCAGTATAAATATTAATGTTGTGCTGAGGAGGTGCTGTGTGTTTGGTTGTACTAATGATGACTAAAATAATGCTGATCTCAGATCTGTTCTCAGGCTACATGGCCGGGCTAACACAGCTAGCTAGTTAGGTCCGCTGTTAGAGCGTAGTGCTAAAGCTAGCACTACTATTAGAACAATAAAAAAAAAAATACATATATATATATATATATATATATATATATATATATATATATATATATATATACATACACACACACACACACACACACACACATACATATAC
>CM067480.1:5566495-5611653 GCA_034552555.1 Semaprochilodus insignis
AGTGTTTGCTGCGCGTTTGAGACTTTGCAGCGCGTTCGGTTAATGGTTTGCAAGCAGTCTCATTTTGATGCTTGTGTTTTCAGATCTTGCAGCGCGTTTGGCTAATGTTGTGCAAGTCGTGTCATTTTGATGCTTGTGTTTTGAGACTTTGCAGCGCGTTTTTAACTTGCAGTGCGTTGGGCTTTCTCGGCCACTGTACATATGTGAACACTGTTAGTGCCTATTAGGAAATGAAATTAGGAAAAGAAAGCTTTTCAGTTTAGTGGTTTTGTGACATCACGAGAACCACCTATTCTGCCTACTTCAGATTAGCTCTGCCCATTCACTTTAAAGTATTTGAAGGAGTGTTGCAGCTCTGACTGCTTTCCAAATGAGGCACAACACAGGTCAGAAAATCAGAACAGAGCTCATTTACATACACTCGTCATCAAAAGAATAGCTGCACCCAGAAGGAAGTGTGGGATTGCAGTGCTATTGGGAAGGAAGATAAAGGTTACCAGGAACAATAAATGATGATACATTTAGACTGATGTGGACGATATTTATTGAGCTACACATACAGAAGTACTGTCTCTCAGTATGGCGTCGGGCCGCCATGTTAGCTAACCCAACATGCCTGACAGTGTCCTTTGGTAATCCATCCCGTGCAGCTTGAATATTCTCACACAGTTCCTGCAGATTGTGCGGTATGGGGTGGAATGTTGATTGCACGTCCAATAGCATCCCACACATTTTCAGTCAGGGCTGTTCATCTTGGCGCTGACCCCACACGGATTCGTTGGTCATCTCCACCAAAGACAAAAGCGGGACTCGTCACTGAAGATGACCCGCTGCCATTCTGAGTCACTCCATGACAGTGTGGCACGACACCATTGGAGTGTTTGGTGACGTTGTTGTGGTGTTAAGGGCAGCTGTTTTAATGGTCTGTGTGCAAAGAGTCCTGCGTGGTGCAGCCGTCTGCCAATGGTGCTGGCACTAACAGGATGACTTGTTCAGGGCATCACTGCTCGCTGAATGTCCCCAGTTGTGGATGTCAGACAATTTGTTTGTTCTCCCACTCTGTGGTTTGTGTATGTCTCCCAGATCCTTCATGTCACTGGTGCATACCTTTTATCCACTATCCACTGGTGCCAACAGTGTGTAGGTAGTATCTGCACGACTGGTATGGCGTGCTATATATCAATAAGACCATCCCGCTTCCCTGAGCCCTGTGATGTGACCCCTCTCCAGCTCTTCCAGCTGCTCAGATTGCTTTCGAATTCTTCTCTGAGGCATACTTTACTTGCAAAGGATGCTACCAACACAACAGCACAAGTCAGAATGGAAAGCATGCTCAATAGGACGACCTTATAGTCAGTCAGGTACAGGGATAAGACCCATCCTTGCTTACATCACATGTGCAGCCAAGCGTGAAACATTGAATCATTCGCATGTGTCATGATGTCAAACCTACCCACCAAGTTTCATTGCTGCGGGCTGATTCCTTCTGGGTGCAGCTATTCTTTTAATGATGAGTGTATTTTACTCTTACAGCAGGTCTAATTCTAATAGATAAAGAGAGGGTCAAACATAGTCACGTAAGCATCAGTTATGGACTGTCCTAGTACGTAAAACTACACAAATGGGAAGCTGGTGGATAAAATCCATGTGAAGACTGGTTGTTATGATGTCACAAAAACAGTGAATTCAAAACAGGCTGCAGCTTAGTTTCCAGAGATGGACTATAAGGCCTGGAGAGGTTTTCAGGAAATGTTTCCTTTCTAATTTCCATAACATGGGCCCTTTAATATGACAAGAGCAGACACATTTTGAGCAATATGGTAAGTTGTATGTATGAGTGGGGGGCTCAAGATTACCCCAGGTTGATCAGCATATCACACTCTGTAGTGCCTCAGGTTCATGAACACCTCCTGACCTGAAGTCTGAGCTCATCAGTGTGGGTCGGGTGATGATGGGGTGGTGGGAATGGATGCACCATACAGAGAACATGTTACTGCTGAAGCACTGTCCAGTTTCTCTAAACACAGAAGTATTTAATCAATCCATTAAACTAATTAAAACTCTCAACAGGAGTAAAGTGCACACACAATACCTACTATCCAATACCCAGCCCATACACTCCATACATGGTGACTGTGTACCTATATATATATAATGAAACCTTGGTGGGTAAGTTTGACATCGTGAGACACACGATTGATTCAGCTCATGTGATGTAAGTAAGGACAGGGCTTATCTCCGGACATGACTGACTGTTTAAGGTCATCCTGTTACGCCTGTTTTCCATTCTGCTGTTGTTTTGGTAGCATCCTTTGCAAATGCTTGCCTCAGAGAAGAGTTTGGAAGTAAATCGAGCAGTTGGAAGAGTTGGAGAGGGGTCACATTGTAGGGCTCCAGGAAGCGGGATGGTCTTATCGACATATTGCATGCCACACTGCATGTGCAGTGCACGCTGTTGGTAGCAGTGGAAAAAAAGGGACTGGGAGACCTACACGAACCACTGAGAGGGACCTGACAATTTGTCAGAAATGTGCAGAGCCCAACAGCCATGACTGCAGACATTAAGCGAGCAGTAATGTATCCATGAGTCATCCTGTTAGTGCCAGCACCATTGGCAGACGGCTGCACCATGCAGGACTACATGCATGCAGACTGTTATGATGACTGTCCTTAACACCACGTCAACATCACCAAAAACTGCAATGGTGTCGTGCCAGATTGTCATGGAGTGACTCAGAATTCCAGCGGGTCATCTTTAGTGACAAGTCCAGCTTTTGTCTTGGTGGAGGCAACCAACGAATCCGTGTGTGGAGGCACCGTGGTCAGCACCAAGATGAACAGTTTCCAGAAGGCCTGGTGTCACTCTACCTCCACTCCCACCGCAACATCTGCCGGAAATGTGTGAGAATATTCAAGCTGCATGGGATTGATTATCACAGGACACCATTAGGAACCTCTACAACTCCATACCGAGATGTTTGAGTTAGCAAACATGGCGACCCAACGCCATACTGAGAGACACTACTACTGTACGTGTAGCTCAATAATTATTGTCCATATCAGTCTAAATGTATCATCATTTATTGTTCCTGGTAACCTTTATCTTCTTTAACAATAGCACTGCAATCCCACACTTCACTTCCTTCTGGGTGCAGCTATTCTTTTGATGATGAGTGTGTATAAGATGGCTAAATTTGTGTTGTGGAGTTGGTGAACCCTGGTTACTATCACCATCACTGTTAAGAAGAGAGTCTGTATGTTTCGCCACAATGAACTATTTCACATCAAACACATCTGAATGACTTTGTTTACATCTCAACTATTTAATAACATATATAAAGTTTGAAATGCTGGTGGAGTTCCACTGACGGAACTGATGAGTTAGTTTGATATGAAAGACCCTCTTCATTCTAGCTTCATAGTCACCTTTCATCAGTGCTTCAGAGCGAGGAGGAGTATTTCACTCTCACATTCGTGCTGGTTATGTGACCTCGGTGAACCAGAAAGATGTAAATGAGAGCAGAGAGGATGTTAATGTGACCGGAGCTCAAATGTCAAACACCACCATGGAAATATGCTGGAATGAACATGCAAATGTTTATGTGGGACCTCTGCATGTAAATATCACAGTATTCATGTCTCAGGTCATATTGCTTTTAAAGGGACCTTTTATTACATTTTATCACAGCAAAATACACATACAGTAGGAACGATCTAGCTGTGAGTAATATAATATAAACATAAAAACATAGTGACATAATAGTGACAAACCCATGTGGATACTGAATCAACACCTGCCATCAAAGTTTCTGTCTAGTTCGGCTGTTCAGACGTAAACAAAGTCATTCAGAGTGGTTTGGCGTGAAACGGTTGATTAGACTCAGATGTCTTTACAGTGGTGGTGATGGGAACCAGGGCTCAACATTTCTACAGCACAAATACCGCCATTTTATTTATGATCCAAAACTACCGGTGAGCATATATATGTTTTCTGAGTTTTATATGGAATTGTGATGAAGGCAAAATAACGAAAATTTAAAATAAAAAAACAGTTTATGTACAATGTTCTGCATGAATATGTCTGCAATTAATGGATTAAAATAAACGCATTAACAAGATGGCCAACATTTTATCATAAAACAATGTCTCAGACATCAGAGGTGGATGTTTGGGTCCCATCACCACTACTGTGGCTAATTTTGAGGAAACGGATGGTTTCACACCAAACCATTCCGAATGACGTTGTTTATATAGCAAAAATGGAACAACGTAAATAAAAATTTGGAAATATGGTGGAATTCCCCTTTAATGATTACATTTCAAAAGAAATTAAGACCTTTGAATGGTATTATGGGGTTATTTTTTAAAACTTCAATGCATGATTTAGTATCATGTGTGTGCACTCTAGACAACAATGCACAACATACATCAGTGCATTCATATTTTATTATGTATTGTATCTTGTATGTTTTGCATATTTCATATATGTGTATTACATATAACATATATGGGTCTGCTGGCTTGATATGGTCAGCACCCCGCTGACTGTGTGCCACTCCAGCCCTCCCTCAGACCACCCAGATACACAATCTAGCTAGTTTTTATCTCCTTGAACGAGCTTTAAATGTGTGCAGCTTTTAATCGTGGAAAGTAAACAAGCATAAATAGTACCAACAGTGGACTATTACGCTGATTTAGTTTGATTTTTAAATGAAGGAAAAATAAATAAATCGGACTGTGAGTGGAAACTAGCAATGAAAGATAGCAGACGCTGAGCAGAACACCAGTGGGACGCTATCTTCGCCATTAGTGGGTCCGCAAACCCCTTGCTATCAGGGATTGATTCATATAGATATATTCACATAGCTTTCCCAGCTTATCTATTTATAGTAACAGTTCTTATCAGGACACATCTGAATGGAGCAAGAGAGGAATGCCGGCTGAATAAGGAATGAAAATGAGAGGATGAGGGAAATTACATAATTACATCATTAAGGAGCAAATGTACATTACATAACAAGACAGCAAAGAGAAACATCCACTCAGATTATCTCTGCTGTGTGTGTGTGTGTGTGTGTGGGTGTGTGTGTAGCTGATTGTACGTTTCTCTGTGTAGATTTTATCATCAAATGTTACATCACAAAAATAGAGCTACGTTTACAATGGATTTTTGTCTCGTGGGAAATTGAAAAATCTAAATGTGTAGCATATAAAAAAACCCACATAATTATTTGATATTGTTTTACACACACACCCACACCCAGAAAGTTCAGGGTCACTTATAATTGTGGTAATAATGTATACAGTGTAAAATGCTATAAACAAGACACTAAAACTTCAGCCAATACTTTCTTCACAATTTACAGTATTTTGGGAACAACATGCAGGTAGTACATGCTAAAATATGACGGTGTTATTACAGTTTTTTGAGTTCACTTAGACCCAATTTCTGGAACTCTCTCTTCTTTTGTCCAAACTTAACACACAGCTGCCCACGACACATACACAATATGCCCAATGTCTTACACTTCTGGACAAAGCGAACACTTCACCCAAAACTCTTGCCAGAATGGTATTTTTAAATACACACACCCACACACCAACACACACACACACACTTTTTCTACACCATAACTACACACTGATGGAATAAACTGAAAACACTACTAGTTTGTGTTTTTTGAGTGTTCAGTGTGATGGTCCGTCATAATACTCATACATACATATATATAGTTTCACAAATATACAGGCTATTTTTGCAGAATTAGTACATAACCACTATAAAGTAAAGCACAATTATGGGGGTAATGTTTACTTTCTGGGCAGGAACATTACTGAAACACACATGCTGTATATACTGTAACGTTACAAAACACAAAAACATAATAGGCCTGTGACTCCAAAGATAAAAGGGGATGGGGGGAATTAGGATGCATCTTGTCTTCTGTCTGGGTCTGGCCACAATACCTCATCTACATCACAAGCAATGTTCTCTCTGGCCAGACAGCAAGGGAAGTAACGTCTGGCACGGTCCCTCATCAATATCACCACAGGCCACCACATTGCCTGGAGAAGCGGGATGCGTTGGTGGGGCTGCCAATCATATACCTTCCACCTCCATGCTGAAAAGTCCTCAATGTGATTCAGCAATGGAGAGTATGGTGGAAGGTAAAGCACAACGAATTGTGGATGATCAGTGAACCAGTTTTGGACCTGAACAGCCCAGGTGGAAACTAACATTGTCCCAGACAACAACATACCTGGACTGCTCTGTGTTCCTGGGCTGCGTGGTGGCAACATCAGAACGTGTGCAGCTATAAACCAGAATGGTGTTGTTCATCACGCCACCCTTGGTCCCTACAACACAGCACACATCACCTTCCTTGACACACTGCGCAACATTCTTATTCCCCATCACAATGTTGCGCAGTGTGTCAAGGAAGGTGATGTGTGCTGTGTTGTAGGGACCAAGGGTGGCATGATGAACAACACCATTCTGGCTTATAGCTGCACACGTTCTGATGTTGCCACCACGCAGCCCAGGAACACAGACGATGGCACAGTGACCTATAATGTTCCTCCCCCTGCGCCTTGTTTTGGCGAGGTTGAAGCCAGCTTTGTCAGTGTAAAGGAACTTGTGTTCCGCAGCAGCTGCATCTAGCTCCATCACCCTCTGAAACCAAACACTACAACATTGTATGGCAGTATGAAGTATACAAAGTACTCAACATTATGTTGCACAAGGCAATGGATTACAGTACCAGTGAGAGGATAGCATAGCATACATATTCATAGCGCAGTTGCTTCACCCATTCAGAGTTGCGCTGAAACGGGACCCTGTATATCTGCTTCATGCTTACTTGATGTCTATGAATGAGACGGCCCAGTGCAGATAAACTCACGGAATGGATATTGCTAAATGTGACATTGTCTGTAATGACGGATTGTCGTATTTGTCGAAGGCGTATGCTGTTGTCTGCTCTGACCATGTTTATGGTGGCCTGTTCCTGCTCTGGAGTGCTCCTGGACCCTCTGCCCAGCCTCCCGAAAACTCAACCCACGGTTGACCACATGGTCAACCAGAGTGGCCCGGATCTCACTGGTGATAGTTGCTCTTGCTCTTGCTCTTGCTCTTGCTCTTGCCCTTGCTCTTGCTCCTGCTCCTGCTCCTGCTCTTGCTCCTGCTCTTGCTCTTGCTCTTTGCCTCCATTGTTGTGTGAACCAAGATGTGTGACCTGTGACCTCTTTTATAGGGTTCAGGTGCTGATTTGTAAAGATTATCCAGAAGTGTTTTCAACTGTGGGGGCTGGGTTTGGGCAATTGGTTCATGCGTGTGGTGTTTGGATGGCAGTGTATTCCAAAAAGAAACACAGGGTGTTCAGTCTGTATTGCTTTATTTGATGTAGCAACTTGTGTTTATTGTTTGGCTAAAAGTGTGTTTTAGAATTGATAGCTGAGTGTGAGGTAGAGAATGAGCTTATAGTTTAGAGTACCAGGTCAATAGAAAGGCTATTTGAGTTAGTAATTTCCAAAATTGTGCTACTAGTACCCTTTTTTGGGCCTTAGCAACTGCAAAACACTGTATAGGTTATAATTTTCACCTAAGTGTAATTTGTTGTTATAAAAATACTATGTACAACTGTTTAATTAGTGAGATTTGGTTGTGGGTTGTCAGATATGGGGTATCATGGTGTCAGTTTCATAAGTTCAGTGCTATACAGAGTTCTCATTAAATCACTTACAGCTCCACTGATCCTCAACTACATCATTCAAATAAAAAAATAAATTAAAAATGTTTCTCTTTCTCTTCTGAAATTCAGAATGTTTGATTAATGTGACATTACACATATATATATATGTCAGAAAAGTAAACTGAATATCCTAGAGTGCAGACCTCAGCATCACTGAATGTGTTAAGGAATACTCGGATCATGAGAGACAGCAAATGCAACCAACAGATTAGTTTGAAAGTGAGTGAGAATGAAAGCTGTGATATTATATTTAGTTGTTGAGATTTCAGTTTAGTTTTCTGATAAATATATAAATATAAAAATAACAGAATTACTTTTACAGTATATATGTTCAGACCAAGCTACCAATGTTCTGCATACTCTCAATGTACTTTATAAGAACAAAATCAGTATATATTAGTAATCAGATTGTGTCAGTGGGGGAGTATTTTGTAGGTCAGTATGAATGTCTTCATTAGCTGAATTATATTTGCTCTATTTCTCTGTGCTCCACCCCAGACCCAGCTGCCTTCAGGTCTCCTCCATCTGCAGGGTGCCAAGCTGTGACACGCAGAGCTGCGCTGCATCTGTGTTCTCTCAGACTCAGATGGGTTTATGGAACAGAGGACCTCTGAATAATGTGACATACTTAATAAAGTAACTTCCTATACTGAACTCTGTTTACTATATAAGCACTATATATATTAATATTAATATATATAGTATATATATTTCTAAGTACGTTTTCACCTGTTAACAATAATCGCTAAACCAGCAGTTACTTATAAAACATGCTGGAGTATCTAACAAAGCTACTTTTATATTTCAGGTGTTCTAGTAAATTGTTCAGAGCACTTCAATTCACTGATTCCATCCTTGGGGCAATAATGTATAGAGTCTAAAATGCTATAAACTAGACATCAAAACTTAAACCAATATTTTAATTAACAATTAGCAGTATATTGGGAACAACATAAAGTTGTTGACAGTGTTATTAAATTATGATAAATGCGCTAATAGAAATCATCCAAAATTACTTGGAATAAGTAATTTCTCCTTCATTTTTCTTTCTCCTCTGAAATTCAGCATTTTTGCGATTTTTTGTTTATGTGGCATATATATATATATATATATATATATAAATCGTTCCTATAGCTTTATTTTTACACCAGTGTAATGTTATGCTATTATTTATATGTTAATTATATTTTATTCTGAGTAACAGTAGAACTCTTCTACTGGTCCATTCATCATGAAATGTTACATAACTTCTACAGTATATCTCAGCTGAACCACATTTGTGGAGAAATAGCTCTGGCACTATGAAGCCAATAGTCACCTTTATCTTTAATCAACTCTTTCTCTAAACACATCCCCTAAACTTTTCTCAGCCCACTCAAACTGCATCCAGGTCAATCAGATATGTCAGTAAGGTTGTTTCTGCACGTTCAGAAATAAAATAATCATTAAAACAAAATAAATTGTGACAGTAATGTAGCGTCCATGTGCCAGTAAGTCATACTAAACCACATCCAAGTATAAAACACCTTAATGAAGACCTGGATGTGGTGTGAATGGGCTATAGAAGTTTAGGGGAAGATTTCAGTGCCTATTTATTTCCAGTTGTTGTTATCATGGTTGGCCTTAGTGCTATTCCTTTAATGAAGTGCATTGCTAACCCGACACGCCAGATGTCTTGGTATGGAGTTATAGAGGTTCCTAATGGTGTCCTGTGATAATCCATCTCATGCAGCTTGAATATTCTCACACAGCTCCTGAAGAAGTTGTGGTAGAGGTGGAGGTGGACATGCTGACCATGGTGGCTCCATACACAGATTCGTTGGTCGTCTCCACCAAGACCAAACCGAGACTCGTCTCTGAAGATGACCCGCTGCCATTCTAAGTCACTCCATGACAGTCTGGCACGACACCATTGCAGTCTTTGGCGACGCTGACGTGGTGCTAAAGGCAGTCGTCACAACGGTCCATGTGCATGTAGTCTTACATGGTGCAGCCGTCTGCCAAAGGTGCTGGCACTAACAGGATGACTCACTGAGTTGAATATCCAAAATTTGGACACCAAATGTGTCTTCACTGGTCAACTCCAAGGGGAGAATTGTGTAAATTTGATTTTCCTTTAAACTGTTCCTTCTATTGTTTACCTAGACGCTTATTTAAGGGTAAAATATAACTTTTTATACATGCGTTCACCAAACCCATAGCAGTCTCCTTTACGTGCTGTCGGATTGGTTTCAATGAGTCAATAAAGCGTGTGGTCAGTCTGCCTAAGTGATCTGTCTGGTGAGAAAAGAGGCTTAAGTTTGTCTGACCATCTACTCACCTCACAGAGAGAGAGAGGCGGGGGGTGTAAAAGGGGTGGCGCTAGTAATGTTTAGGACATGCATATGATATGAAGTACATTATATCAGCAGGGGATTATGGAAATCAGGTCATAAAATAAATCACATTTACATTAGCATCAAATTGCTCATTAACATATATTCATTATCATAGACAGCGCATACAGCTCAATTGTTTTGTGAACTCCTGACCCCTCACCCCCCACCTCCTGGACAGCCTGAGACACAAACATAATCCTCCATGTTACAGAAGTGGGGGGGTGGTGGAGAGACCCTCTGAACGAAGCTGGTTTGCAATATGCCCACACAGACAAAACCCTGTGAGGGTCATGGAGCCTCTCTGTGGATGCAGGAGTCGAGCCCAAAGCTGTGGAGAATTCTGCAGTGCTAGCGTGAGTTACTTACTGTTACCTGTGTGTGTGTGTGTGTGTGTGTGTTTTCAGACTGCTACAGCAACACGGTAAAGCAGGGGTGTAGTTTTGGTTGCAGAAGTGTTGGGGGTTGATGGGGATTATGAAGTTGGAGGGTAACCATGAAAATGGATGTAGCATTAACACTGAAATGGGTGGAGCATAAACCGACAAACGGATATAGCACAATGTATATTGAGTACCCATGGAAATTAGTGTAATGTAACCATAGAAATGTACCAAACAGGGCTATTAGGTATGCACAGAGATGTTGTAGTGATCACTGGCAGATGTCAGAACACAGCAGGTAGGCAGCAACATGTCCAAAACCAAATCCAGGAAGTAAACCAGATGTAAAAGAAGCCAGAAAACAGAAGACAAGACATACCGCTCAGGAACGTGACTGGGAAAACAGGCAAAAACAGAGGTTTGCCAGAGTTAATAAGTCCAGAAACCGCTGCAGGAGTGGGTGATGACTGGGTGGAGTCAAGGTTGCGCTGGAGCTGGAGCTGGTAGGAGCCACTGTGAAATATACAGGTCCATGGGGATACACCATGATGTGGGTTTAGTGTAACTATTACCTATCTGTAAAAATGGTTCACATTTAATCAGGTAAACTGGTGTAGCGTAACTATGGAAATAGATATAGTATGACCATAAAAATGGGTGTTACGTAACCACAGACATGGGTGTAGTGTAACACTAAAAATGGGTCAAATGTAATTATGAAAATTGTTGCAGCACTATTATGAAAATGGGTGTTATGAAACTACAGATATTGTTGTAATATGACTATGGAAATAGATAAAATATAATTATGGAGATGGTTGTAGCGCAACCATGTAATTTTATACAGCATAATTACAGAAATGGGTTTTCTATAACTGTAGAATTGGGTCTTTCATTATCATGTACATGTGTGTAGCATAATCACGGAAATAAGTGCAGCCAGTAGTCAGCAATCAGACTTAGTCTAGTCAAGCTATCAGTCAGGTTGTAGTCAGACTAACAGTCAGAGTGTTGTCAATCTGTCGGAGTGTAGTCAGCCAGTCAGGGTGTAGTCAGTCAGTCAGGCGTTTAGTGTAGAGGTAGTTAGTCAGCAATTAGACTTCGGTCACAGTGAAGTCAGTCAGTTAGTGTGTAGTCAATCTGGCAGGGTGTCAGGATGTAGTCAGTCTGTCAGAGTGTAAGTCAGTCTATTAGTCAAGGTGTAGTCAGGCTATCAGTCAGGGTGTAACCAGTTAGTAAGGGTGCAGTGACGATTCAGGTTTTCAGTATGGAGGTCGTCAGTCAGTCATGGTGTAGCCAGTCAGGGTGTAGTCAGTCATGGTGTCATCAAGTTATCAGTCAGTATAATATAATATAAATATGGATGTATTTTATTTTCCTAATTGCTGCAGATGTTAATTAACCAACTGGTGAATTAATCAATAAATACTATCAATTATAAATATTGCCTTTATCTGAAACTCTATGCTGATGGTAGCTCACTCATGGTAGCTCATGGTGCTGTGAGTGTCAGTAAATGCCATGCTGACATTCATGTGAGTGCTGAGAGGAGTTTGCCTCTGTTTGTGTGTGTCCTTTTAGGCTATGTAAATATTAACCTTCTCAGCCAATCTATGACATCCGGAAATCGCATACTGCGGTTAGGGACACACTCACCTCTGGGACCAGAGCTGGGTTCCACTCCCCTGATCTTTCTGGAATTCTGTTTTGGGAGCAGTACATTAGAGTAGAATACGATATGTAGGACTCATGAAGTCACTTCAGTGGCAGCACCAGGTGCCGCGTGATACAATGAAACACCACAAAAACAATAACTACTACTACTAATAATAATAATAATATGAGTAATAATGTGCTTTATTGACTGTATATTTACTTGACTTTAGTTGTCACAGCCGTGTATACACCGTATCAGGGCAGAACAGTACACAACGTATTAATCAGTATAAGTGGTCACTGTTTAGATTCAGATTGAAAATAGTATATTATTACTAAATAAATAAATAAGCGCTTTTGCTTTCTGATTAGGAATGAATATGTTCATAATAATGAATAATAATAATAATAAATAAATAATAATAAATAAACATTGCATTACACATTGTTTTATATATTCTAATCTATGATCCAGTTTATATATTTTGAAATAGGTGACTCTTTGAATAAACACATTGGTGTTATGAACATTGGTGATATCTACTAGTATCTTCTATTCACTGTAGAAATTCATAATTAGTGATCTGCTGATACTGGCTGAGATGTGAACAAGGGCAGTCGTTTTTGTCCTGTGCTGACCACCACTGTATAAAATGTTTCTTTAGCACGAAGCAAAACCACTCTGAATGACTGTTTACATCTCAACCACTAACACTTATTATGTATAAATTTTGAAATGTCGGTGGAATTCCCCTCTCGATTCGAGTAAGGGGAAGTTTAGCTGCCTCTACAGGCGCTGTGCGGTATTACAGCCACCGCAGCTCCTCCTCCAGGTTGCTGACTGACAGCGCTCTGCTGAGCGGCCTCTGCTCCAGTATAGTTCAGGCTGGACACAGAGATGGACCTTACCACGGTGCAGCTTACCATTAGGACCCATTCATCAGCCACAGGGTGTGAGGGCTGCAGGAGATGAAGCTCTTCAGGCAGAATGATAGCGGTGACCAGCGGGCAGAGTTAATGGTACTTTCAGAGCCTGCAAGTAACTAATGACGGCTGCACAGTTGTGTGCATTTTAGCAGGACTTCATCTCTCTCTCTCTCTCTCTCTCTCTCTCTCTCTCTCTCCCTCTCTCTCTCTCTCTGTCTGTCTCCCACTCTGTCTCTCTCTTTCTTTCTCTCTCTCAATCTCTCTTTCTTTATCTCTCTCTCTGTCCGTCTCTCTCTCTGTCTGTCTGTCTCTGTCTCTCTCTTTCTCTCTCTGTCTCTCTCTCTGTCTGTCTGTCTGTCTATCTCTCTGTCTCTCTCTCTCTCTCTCTCTGTCTTTCTCTCTCTTCTTTCTCTCTCTCTCTCTCTCTCTCTCTCTCTCTCTCTCTCTGTAGAAAGTGAAGCCCAACTCTCAGCGCAGGCTGTCTGCTCCATCACTCATTCTCAGTAAAGCCCTGACCAGGACGAAGGCCAGCACTGCCAGGTATGATGACCTTTCTCTCTTCCACTACTACAAATACAAAGACTTTCACTCCTTTATTCAACCCTTGGGTCTTAAGTCTTAAGCTCTTATGGCCACCTGGCTATACATTTGCTTTCCATTGCATAGTGAGATAATCATCATTATTATGTGCATTTGCATAATTGCATGATTGATTACACTGATAGACGCGTAATGCATTTTTGGTTCACAGTTATACAGTCAGAGATGAAGTTAGAGGTGGGCAATATGACCATGTTTAATCATTATCATGATAAACGACATCACGATACTTATTTCTGAGGATATCATGTTTATCATCAGCATTTTAAGGGCACCAGTGCAAGCCAATGCAGTGCAGTTTGCAGTTCCAGTCAGGCGTCAGAGCAAATCAAAGCACTGAAGCAGCAAGTGGTGAATGATTTGAGAGCAAATGTTGATGCAGGTGATGTCTCCGTACTTAAGTTTCTGGATCTAACCACTGCATCCGGAGACCATAGAATAGGTCTAAATCGGCTTGAGGACTTGGCTGGTATGTCTGGAACTGTGTTAAAGTAGTGCTCTACATATGTAACTGGAAGTATCGTAAGTATAGGTAATTGTAACTCAGATAAGTGTGATATTCTCTGTGATGTTCTTTGCCACTGGGCCAGATTATTAAGAAGCATGGCCTCAGTCTTCATAGTTATGTATAGGACTGCACAATATAATGTTTCAGCATCATCATCACAATGTGCGCATGTACTGTACTCATATCACATTAAATGAAAGATGTCAACAACTTTTTTGCTGCTTGATCCAAAAGGGAAACTTCGGATTTAAGGCTTCATGGGTACACAGAGAAGAGCTTTTTTTGTTTGGTGCACTGAAACCGATTATAGAGCATTAAAGTTCATGGTTCACAAGAGTCATTTCTCAGCTTTATTATTATTTTTATTTTCACCCCCCTAATCATTTTACAGTGAATAATGTTTTCTAAATATTGATGTTCAAGTCATCTATAAACACATGACCAGTGACCAGTCGCCAGGCTCCTTCTGTCGGTGGTTTTTTAAACCAGTTTAAATCATCTCTTTAGATGAACTAGGGTTCAGCTTTTTATTGTTTCTCTGGTTTTACTGGAATATCACTTCACTACTTTCCTGTTTATTGCTGTATTTGTATTCATACTTTTATCTTTTGCATTATAATGTTATTCATAACATAGCAAGTCCACTTTTCTGTTATTGCTTTTACTTGTTGAAATTTGTATTATTTAATTTTTTTTATTTTTATACTTTTTTCTTTCTTTTATTTTTTGTTTTTTTCCCACTACATTTTAATAATAATAATAATAATAATAATAACAATAATAATACAAATAAAAATAGTAACTATTATTTTTAAATAAACATCTACGCAGGAAGTTTCTGTAAAGCTGAGCATTTTTCAACCATTTTATTGACTTTTCTGAAATTTAGAAAATTTGGTGGAATTCCCCTTTAATTGAACTGATGTGTGAGGTGTGTTATATGTTATATGCGAAACTTTAAACCAGTTTACCGTCTACACAGACAACATTTCAGCTCACTGTTCATGATCTGAGATGTAGGGGGGTGGAAGGGGGGTCTCTATGTGAGTCTCTATGTATGTGTGCACAATGCTTGTGCATCCATCCGTGAGACAGGAACAGACAGAGACTGTGTGTGTGTGTGTCTGTGGATCCCTTTAAGGCGGTCTCTGAGTTTTGACTGAACACAGGAGCTAATTAATCAGGGAAACTTGTGAGAAAGGAGGCGTGTCACAGCGATTGATTAATGGAAATCGAATAGATGAATTCTTTGGCTCGTTTTTGAGCATTTACGGGTAAAGTCTGACCACATGTCTGTGTGTATTTTTGTATGCATGCGTGTGTGTGTGTGTAGCAGTGAGTGTGTGTCTGACATTAGCCCCGTCTCGTGTGACCTGGTGCAGTCCCTGCTGGGCCCCAGGAGGAAGCTGGTTTGTCATGGCGTTGTACGGCTGCAGGCGGGGCTCCAGACTCAGGAGCGCTACCTCTTCCTCTTCAGCGACATCTTCATCATCGGCAAGGCCAAGTAAGGAGAGAGGGTTTAAGGGGGTGTGGTGAACTGGGTAAATGGAAATAGGGTAAACAGGGTATGACTTTATTTTAAAGGGCCCTACAACCTTTTTGTTGACCTTTTTTCTCTTTTAATCTGCTTATAAAATTTGTTTTGCAGAATTAGAACTGAACTGTTGTTACTGTGCCTTTAAGACTGATGTACAATCATATGCACAGAGAGCGCCCAAACTTATACATTCTACTGTTAATAAATGATCTGTGTTCTGACGGGCTGGTCTGAATTGAGCCTCTTTAAAATGGGATTCCAGGCTGAAATGTACAGAGCAAACTGATTAAAGGAGCAATGTGTAAAATTTAGGGGGACTATTATTGTGACTTTATTAGCTTAGAATCTACATACAAGCAGGTCTGTTCCAACAGAGACTGCCACCGCCATGTTTCTACAGTAGCCCAAAAATGCTGCTCCACACACTAGAGTGGTTATTATAACTCCTTAGGTGCCATCATGTATGACCATTTAAGGTGGAATGGTAAAATTCAAACAAGAATATCATGAATGTCCTTATCGGAAAATGCTACCAGCAGAAGAAGAATGCTTAGGTTGGTTTGATAGGGGCCTGGGGGTGGGTTCAGCAGATTGCAAGAGACAGCCTCCTCACTAAAGGTTACACACTGCTCCTTTAAGATGAGTGAATCCTTTAGAAGGCTGCTGTAATCCATTTGCATCCTGACAGCCAGGAACAGCTCAGTGTTTAATCATTGTACAGACTGTTTGCAGACATAACAATGTGCACAACTTTAATGTGAATGGGAGGCTTTAGATGGCTGTGGACTAATGGATATGCATATTGTACACTTTGTACCAGTTTTGCTTACCCAGATGTTCAGGAATCTGGCACTACATATCCAAGACTTTGTAGACAACTGTAGACACATCTGCTGTGCTGCAGTAACAGCTGCTGCGGAGTTGGCGGAGCTGTAGGATAAAAGGGCAGTGATATGCAAATGTGTTCATACCTGTACTTGCATGTTTGACACTATTCCTGTGTTCTCTCAGGTCCTGTTCTCAGGTCAAGCAGAAGGCATGTGTGCGCGTGTGTGAGATGTGGACGGCCAGCTGTCTGGACGAGGTGTGTGAGGGCACCACCAGTCCAGACACAAGCTTTGTCATCGGCTGGCCCACATACAACTGTGTGGCTACATTCAGGTACATATACACATGCACACATAGGACAGATATAGATGGATTATGGTTTAGATAATACTATTAATTACATGAAAGGGCATATATCCATGTTTTTCTCCTCTGAGGTCCACTGTATCCAATATGTATGTGGATTTATGTACCATAATTCATGTCATAATTTATTTTACATGACCCTGCTTTAAATGATATTCTCACCATCAAAAGAATAGTTGCACATAGAAGGAAGTGTGGGATTGCAGTGCTTTTGGGAAGGAAGATAAAGGTTACCAGGAACAATAAATAATGATACATTTAGACTGATATGGGCAATATTTATTGAGCTACACATACAGAAGTAGTGTCTCTCAGTATGGCATCGGGCCGCCATTTTTGCTAACGCAGCATGACAGATGTCTCGGTATGGAGTTGTAGAGGTTCCTAATGGAGTCCTGTGATAATCCATCACATGCAGCTTGAATATTCTCACACAGTTCCTGCAGATTGTACGGTAGGGGTGGAGGTGGAGTGACACCAGGCCTTCTGGACATGTGACACCTGACGACAAACCGTTCATCTTGGCGCTGACCACGGTGCTTCCACACACGGATTCGTTGGCCATCTCCACCAAGACAAAAGCGGGACTTGTCACTGAAGATGACCTGCTGCCATTCTGAGTCACTCCATGACAGTCTGGCACAACACCATTGCAGTCTTTGGTGATGTTGATGTGGTGTTAAGGACAGTCGTCATAAGGCTCTGTGTACATGTAGTCCTGCATAGTGCAGCCGTCTGCCAATGGTGCTGGCACTAACAGGATGACTCATGGAGGGCATCACTGCTCACTGTCCGCAATCGTGGCTGTTGGGTCAGTCAGGTACAGTGATAATGCCCGTCCTTGCTTGCATCACATGCGTGGCCGAGCATGAAACTTGAATCATTGGCATGTCTCACCATGTCACACCGACCCACCAAGTTTCATTCCTGTCAGTTGATTTCTTCTGGATATAACTATTTGTGCAACTATTCTTTTGAGGATTAATGTATATACACTGGTATATGTAAATGCCCTACTTTTTGATTGGTTGCCCTTTGTTTGCCATTTTATCAGTCTGAGCTAAAACAGTCCTTATAAATTCAGCTTAAGTGGGCGGGGCTAAGATGCTGTAGACTGAATGGACATGGCTAAATGGGACAAATATGTTTGTGAAACATCTCTCTCTCTCTCTCTCTCTCTCTCTCTCTCTAGCACTGCTCACCAGAAAGAGAGGTGGCTCTCCCTTCTTGAAAGGTGAATCACCATTGGCACGACTAAGCTTCCATGCTCAGGAAACTGGCCCTAAGTGTCCGAAAGTTTGTAGACTCCCGCTCATCCAAAGTTTCTTCTGAAAGCAAGTGCCTCAATAACAGTCGCTACTCTTTTGGGAAGGCTTTACACTAGATAGCTGTGAGGATTTGATTGCATTCAGACACAAGAGCATTAGTGAAGTCAGGTACTAATGGATGATCAGTTCTGGATCACTCCAGATCAAGGTACTGGATAGACTCCATCACTCCAGAGAACACAGTTTCACTAGTCTACAGCCCAGTGCTGGGGGGCTTGTACATGATGACCTTAGACTCATGTGTGGCTGCTCCAGAGCATCCCATTCTTGTGCTCAGTGCTTTTGTTGAGTGCTTTTGTTGGTTGATCTAAGGTACAATCCCATTTCTTATTTTTACCCCTACCCCTTGTTTTCGAGTGTAATCTGAAAACGAGAGGTAGTGGTTGAAATTTTCCTCCTATGAAATGGGACAACCCTTCAAGATCCAGATACGTCATTTCTTGCAGTCACTAGGGTGAAAAACCCAGAACAACAAAAAACTACATAACTTCATTAACAGGCTACTAGTGGTGCTCTGTAGGCGACCCTGCCAGTCTGCAGTGAGAGCAGAGGAGGGTAAAGTTCAGCTCCTCACTGCTTAAATACATTTAGGGCATCATATGCCTTTAAAGAGGAGGATGACAATTATTTATTATCACCACCAAGCATTCTTCAGTGATACGAAGCTGACCTTTTTAATTGTCAGCTTCACAATCGAATTTCCCTGTTCCACCTTAAATGGTGCAGAAACCTCAGGTACCAGAATGTAACTGCTACACCATTTAAGGTGGAATGGGAAATTTCGCTAGGTAGCGACCGAGACATCAGCGTGTTACTAGTGACTTTTATGTGTGTTATGAAGAAAATGACCATAAAACGGAAATGGGATTGGGCCTAACTGTAGCTGAACTTACTGTTTCAAAGGTCTGTCTGGATACTGTTGGACATGTAGGGCTCAAAGTAACCAAGTTTCTTTAACTTCTTCTTCTTCTCTCACATTTCTCCCTCAATCCTCTCAATCCAGCTGTATACAAAAGGAGAAAGAGCATGAGGACCCAAAAATCATCCCAGTCAAGATCTATGTGAAGGATACTGGGAGCTGTGCCTACGTAAGTCTGAGGTTTAGCTATGATGTGCATGTTTCTGAATACAGTGTGTATGTATAGGTGATACATGTCTGTAAATGTGCTCTTCTAATTGTCAGGCAAAAGCTCTGTCCATCAGAAATACGGACTGCACCACTGAGGTTATCAACACAGTGCTGCAGCAGTTTGGACTGCCGGTGAGCACATCACTGAATTTCCCTTAATTAAGACAAACACTGTTTGATGTACTAGAATACTGTGCAGAAATCACAGACCATTTTGTTTATGTAATCTGTTCCATTACAAATCTCTACAAGTTTCTGAGGAGGTTAGATATCAGATAATTCGTCTACATAAACCAGTTCTGGCTTCCTGTGAGGCCCCCATTAACAAATCCACCCCAACACAGCTGGACTTTTCCTCTTTGACAGCTACTCTCACCTTCAATAAGCATCATTATAAGGGCAGCTGAAAGACCTAGGCTGGCCTGGTGTCTCTTTAAAGGGGAACTACACCAACTGGCTGAGATATATACAAAGTCATTCAGAGTGGTTTTGTGTGAAACACTTAGTTCTAGAGAAAAAACGTTCGCACTGGTGGTGATGGGAACCAGACATCCACCTCTAAAAGCTCCCTCACAGAATGTTAGTACATGAAATGTTCATGAATACGCTGCCTGATGTCTGAGACGATGTTTTATAATAGTTGTGTAGTTGTGACGCAGTTGTGTTCTAAAAGGTATTTTAATCGGTTATTTGAATCTGAAAGGAAGGGTGTTCTAAGGAGGCTCATGAAGGTTCACTGGTGGTTCCGGATAGTAAATAAAATGGCTATATATCTGTCATATAGTTGAGACATTAGGACACCTGGTTCCCATCAACACACCTGGAAAGAAATCAGAGTCTGCAAGTTCCTCTGCAAATGTACCGTTTCACATCAAACCCCAAAATGGGTTTTGTGATGTCATAAAAATCAATGCGTATCGCATTTACACATCGGCTTGTTCAGCCAATGGGAGTCTAGCTTCTTATTCACGTTGATAAGTTTTAAGACGTGTTTCATTCTGGACTGCTTTTTGAAAGCAGTCAATTGGAACAGAGCTCATAAATTCATATATATTCAAAGGCATAGTAGCAAAAAAAACAACCTGTTTAATTCTAAGACATATAGAGTGGTGTGACCATGCAACAGTGAATTTTACATGCTTACATAAACCCACATTAAAATGTTGGTAAGTTCACTTTATGCATCCATACTCAGGGTAGCGTGAAGGACTTTCAGTTGTGGGTGAGCTCCAGTAAGGATGAGGCTCCGTACCCTCTGATTGGTGAGGACACTGACACCTTACGAACACTACAAATAATACTATATTAGCTTAATTGATCAAACATTCAGTCCTAAGTCAATATACACTTATATATCAATATACATATATATACAATATACCATCAATATCTCATCAAAAGAACAGCTGCACCCAGAAGGAAGTGTGGGATTGCAGTGCTATTGGGAAGGAAGATAAAGGTTACCAGGAACAATAAATGATGATCATGTTGGTGCTGACCACGGTGCCTCCACACACGGATTTGTTGGTCGTCTCCACCTAGACAAAAGTGGGACTCGTCACTGAAGATGACCCGCTGACATTCTGAGTCACTCCATGACAGTCTGGCACAACACCATTCCAGTCTTTGGTGATGTTGACGTGGTGTTAAGGACAGTCGTCATAACGGCCTGTGTGCATGTAGTCCTGTGTGGTGCAGCTGCTGCCAGTGGTGCTGGCACTAACAGGATGACTCATGGAGGACATCACTGCTCACTGAATGTCCGCAATCGTGGCTGTTGGGTCAGTCAGATACAGTGATAAGGCCTGTCCTTGCTTACGTCACATGTGCGGCCGAGCGTGAAACCTGAATCATTGGCATGTCTCACAATGTCAGACCTTCCCAACAAATTTCATTCCTGTCAGCTGATTCCTTCTGGGTGCAGCTATTTTTTGACAATGAGTTTACATAAATAGTGTGATTTGTAACAATGTAATTTTGTGGAATCAGAAATGACATTTTCACTCATATAGTACATATAGCACTAGCTGAAGGTCATTTTAGGGTACAGATGAAATATTTGGGTATATTTGTGTGTGAGATAGTCGAAACTTTGACCCTTTCAGGCCATGAGATCCCGCACAGTATAAAGATGAGCCACATACGGGTGCTCCAGCAAGATGGAGAGACACCTCCTCCCCACCAGGTGGCACTGTTGTCTGATGATACACACTGTCAGTTCATCCTGAGGCCTCGTATAATGAACTGCAACCAAGCTGTAACAGGTGACACCACAAAAAACTCTCATTTCTCATCTGGTTTTGGTCAAAATGACCAGGACAGGTTCACTCATCCCTAACACACCACGTACACTAACACTCAAAAGTTTTCAGTCAATGTTTTTTTAATAATACAATATCAATCTGAATGCAGAGAAATGATTAAAGTAATTGTGATATGTAGCAGAGTCCTGATTAACCTTTCCAATAGATTGCAATAATTTTACTTAGCACCAAAAAGGGTTCTGCTATAGTTACAGTGTCAATAGAACAATAGAAGAACCCTTTTATTGTAACAGTAGAAGAACCCTTTTTGGTGTGATATAGAACCCTTTTTAGAACCCTATATAGAACCCTTTTTAAAAATGGTTCTATATAGAACCACATACAACATAGAACCACTTCACATTAAAATGAACCCTTTATTCACGCAAGTATCAACTATCTGTTATGAGTGTGATGTGACCACTCAGTCTCCTCATTGCTTGTTCTCTCTCTCTTTTTCCTTCTCCCAGATGAACAGAGGAGCAAGAGAAAGCTGCCATTGTTTACTTGGCCATTTAGGCGGAGCTCCACCACAGTACTGGACAGCCAACTACAATCATCACCCTCATCTGACTCCGCCCCTGGCTGTCTGTTTGGACGGCCACTCAGCGATGTAATTGTTGGCCACGCCCTTCCACCACCCATTAAGGTGAGGAGCAACAAAAATAGAACCATGTTGTCCATCTGTTTCTGTGACACTGATCTGCAATGACACTGACGTGGTGGTGGTGTGTTAGCGTGTGTTGTGCTGGTGTGAGTGGATCAGACACAGCAGTACCTCAGTGTCACTGCTGGACTGAGAACCGTCCACCAACCAAAACTATCCAGCCAGCAGTGCCCTGGGCGAAGTGTCCTGTGGGCAGCGTCCTGTGGGCAGCGTCCTGTGGGTAGCATCCTGTGACCACTGATGAAGAACTAGAGGATGACCAACACTGCACTGTGCAGCAGCAGATGAGCTATCGTCTCTGACTGTACATCTACATGGTGGACTAGCAAGGTAGTTTTGGTTGGTGGACGCTTCTTAGTCCAGCAGTGACACTGAGGTGTCCAGCAGCACTACTGTGTCTGCACAACACACACTAACACACCACCACGTCAGGATCACTGCAGTTCTGGTAATGATCCACCACCCACATAAGACCTGCTCTGTGGTGGACCAGATGGACTACAGTCTGTAACAGTAGAACTACTAAGTGGTATGTGGAGCTAATAAAATGGAGGGAGAGTGAAGAAACGAGGAGTTATTGTCCACCCTCTGGATATCTCCATAGTAATAAACCACTGACTGTATTCCAGGACATGCTGTTGTGTTTATGTATCGAGGGGCCTGCCACCTGCGGAATATTCCGGCGCTCTGCTGGGATAAAGGCTTGCCAGGAGTTAAGAATGAAGCTGGACTCCGGTAACTACGACCACTCCGTGAACGAAGAGTCTGTATTTGTGACTGCTGCTGTTTTTAAGGTATGCATTCCTGTGTGTCCTGTCTTAAAAAAGTATTTACAAATTTCATTAGAATTGCGGATACTGCCATAGCACGCTGTTGGCGGCAGTGGATAGAAGAAGGCATGCTCCAGCGACGTGAAGGATCTGGGATGAATCATCAGCGGATTATCCGACATGCGTTGAGTGACCCAGCATCCACAATTGCGGACATTCAGTGAGCAGTGATGTCCTCCATGAGTCATTCTGTTAGTGCCAGCACCATTGGCAGAAGGCTGCACGACACAGGGCTACATGCACGCAGACCGTTATGACAACTGTCCTTAAAACCACTTCAACGTCACCTTGGTGTCCTAAATGGCAGTCATGGTGGATCAATCAAAAGGCCTCTTCTACCCCTTTTACAACCAAAAGANGAAGAAGGCATGCTCCAGCGACGTGAAGGATCTGGGATGAATCATCAGCGGATTATCCGACATGCGTTGAGTGACCCAGCATCCACGATTGCGGACAATCAGTGAGCAGTGATGTCCTCCATGAGGTATTCCTGTTAGTGCCAACACCATTGGCGGACGGCTGCGCGACGCAGGGCTACATGCACGCAGACCGTTATGATGACTGTCCTTAACACCACTTCAACGTCACCTTGGTGTCTTGAATGGCAGTCATGGTGGATCAATCAAAATGCCTCTTCTACCCCTTTTACAACCAAAAGAACCCTGGTTCTCAAGGTGGTTCTGTTTAGGCTTTGTAGAACTTTGGTGCTATCCAGGGGACCAGTCTGCGTTTGCACCAGCTTTTATTGGAACCAAGGAAGGTCAAAGGATATGACCTCAACGTCAACAGAGGGCGCTGCTCAGCAGTAGTAAACAGTAGTACCAAGATGGCGGAGCGTATAGATTACCTGTGAGTGTTTGTGCTGTTATTCCAGATGTTTGTTTATATCGAGAAAGCAAGCACGGATCAACTACTGGTGATAAGAAGATGTAGAAGAGGTTCTTCAGAAGAACACTGGGTGTCGCCATTGTTGCCCTCAACAACTGACACGCCCTCGGATGTCATCATGGTTCATGCTGAAGAACCTACTATGCTTTGGTTCCAGCTGGGAACAAATGTTCTGGGTTCCAAACCTCTTTTTTTTTGCTGGACATTAGAAATTAGATGTAAGAACCGGGACGCAACCCGTTTCATGTTGGTGGAAAAGACCTATTCTTGTCAGAGCAGGTGGTTCTTTTCCACGTTGAGCAACAAAACCTACCAGACTTCAAGACTAGTTTATACTGATCTCAGTGTGCATCTGTTTACTAGGAGTTCCTGCGGAACATTCCAGGCAGTCTGATGTGTGAAGACCTCCATGACCGGTGGCTCGACGCAGTGGATTGCAAAGCAGAGACAGGAAATGAGAGCAGTGTACAGGAAGTACAGAAGTGAGCTCTAAATGCATCCTTTCTTGAATGCCCCAAAATTACCTTGCCTCACAAATTACGTCAGCTATACTACAGTTACAGTATGGTAAAAGTGGGCCATATAGCAGAAATAAAATATCATAATACTTCAATAATTTTTCATGATACACAACATGTTCTCTGATTTACCAACATGCAATTTTACACAGCCATGTACACCCTATGATTTGGTCCTAGAATGAAACAAGCTACTTCCCTTTTTGGGTGAGCTCATGAATAATCTGATGAGCTGTGCTCTGATTGGCTGGTTTACAGTGAGACGCTTTGATGATCACACAGAAGCAACATGTAACATGGACAACTTCTGGTACTTGCCTCATGGTTACTCATACTGAACAATCACATTTTTAATGACGCTGTTACCTTTTTACTCCTAAGCTCCGGGACAAGAGCGGACTGCTCTAGTGTAATAAGCCACTTGAACGTCTCCCAGCTTTAGTTCACTCACTCAGTTAATCTGTCTCTTTTTCTCTCACGTGCGCTTTTTCTCTCTCGCTCTTGCTGTCGGTGCACCCCAATTTAATACCATGCGATAAAATCGTAACCAGCGTGGAGTGAAGCACTCTTTGTAGATGCAGCAAACATGTGGTATGGTTTTTTATTGCCGATTTATTTAAGTCATATTGTGCTTTGTTGTTATGTCTGCTGGAATGTTAAACTGTTCAGTGTTCAGTAAATATGTTTAAACTGCAGATTAGTGATAGGCCTGCCCACCGCTCCGGGCAAGCGTGCTTACTCCCCCCTAACGTGTATGTTCACTAGAGTGTGTGTATGTAAGTGTTTCATTCTGTGTGCAAACACAATTGGCAAAAAATGGCTCAGTAATAGTTATTCTTTGAAAACCAAGAATAGTTTTAGCCTATTAAATAAATGCAATGGTGAAAAAAAAGTGGCAAATTTAATAAATGACTATTTGTATTATTCGCCTTTTGGCCTTTAGCCAAATGTCTCATTTTGTTTAGTTTTGGCTTTGGCCAAAAATTTTCATTTCGGTACATCCTTAATTGCAAACAATAAGCATTTTGAGAACTTGTGATAGAGTTCCCCATTGCCTTCCATCTTCAGTTCACGCCACAGCAACGGCATGACATCACATCATAAGCATACAACTTTTCAAACCATTAGCTTAGGACGAATAAGCAGCTAGAATACCATAGGGATGCTAGCATAAATTAGCATTGTCACAGAGGTAGAGTTTTTGTTTTGACCCTGTTTTGACATTTATGGCTTGAACTGAAAGCTTGCAGTTCACCACTGCTATCAGTATCCGCGGCCTCCGTCCCAGCTTTTCATTTTAGTGTTTTTAGGGGACCTTGGATCTTTTTACTCCCCCATGATTTAAAAACTAAGTTTGCTCTATAACGCCTGAGTGTGTTTCTGTTCTCAGGCTGATCCAGCTCCTACCCAAGGAGCACTGCCTGCTGCTGAAACATGTGATAGCAATGCTGCACTGCATCCAGAGCCGTGCTGACCACAACCAGATGACCTCTTCTAACCTGGCTGTGTGCATTGCCCCAAGTCTGCTGTGGAGTAGCTCCTCTGTCACTCTGCGAGAGGACACCAAGAAGGTAGACTTGCTCAGTCTTGAGAACTAAATCAATCGCTAATATGTGAACAAACTCAAGTGGATCAAAGTGAAATGATGAATGATAGAGACACTTATGGTGGTGAATGGAACCAGAGGGTCCTGATGTCTAATGCAAATACCATAATGCAAAAATAGCCATTTTATTTTACATCAGAAGTGACCAGTGAACCTGCTATTATCTTCTGATGTTTTCTGCAATTAATGTTTCCACTGGGGGAGCATGTTGGCACAGTGGGGAGCGCTCTTGTCTCGCAGCAGTAGGGCCTGAGTTTGATTCCCGGCTGGGTCTGGTTTCTGTGTGGAGTTTGCATGTTCTCCCCGTGTCTGCATGGGTTTGCTCCCAGAGTCCAGAGATATACAGTCAGGTGAAGTGGAGATGCTAAATTGCCCACATATGTCCATCATAGAGTCACTCCCACAGTGGATGGACTGGAGGTCTGTCCAGGGTGTTTCCTGGCTTCCACCCAAAGAGCACTGACATAGGCTCCAATACCCCAACCCACCCCCCACGACCCAGAAGGATAAGTGGCTTAGAAGATGAATGAATGAATTGTCTAATGGCAAAACAGCTGTAAATGGGGAAAAATGGTTTTCTTTGCCTTGCATCATGCTTTGCATGTATCTCTCTGTCGTTCATGGTTAATGGTTGTGTGATACAGAACACAGATACTAGATTAATAAACATTGGATTATAGACCTTGCGGTTTTTATGAGCCTCTGAACCTCCCACAGGTTTGCGACGTTGTCTGCTTCTTGATCGACAACTGCTGTTCTGTGTTTGGAGATGACATCACATCTCTTACTGACCTTCTTCTGGACAGCAGGAGAAACTCTGGTAACTACAATAACACAATGACCCACAAATGGTATTTCATAGTTCAGTTCATAGTGCACCCAGTGTAACTAGCTCTTGTGACGAGGTCACTTGGAGTGGAAATCAGAGAAAGTAGAGGGAGCTTTATCTGGATTAAGTGAAAGGAAAAAAAGAGGCAAAGTATAGAGCAATCTTAATCTTCACAGTAAAGAGCTTATAGCATAAAGCTATGCTAACTATGTTAACCTATGCTAAAAAGGGGTCATTTAGACCCACTACTTTGGGTGGGGGCAGCTCCCCTAGAATTAGGGGCTCTCCAGAAAATGATCTTACCAACTTCCTTGTTACATATTTATTATGAAAATGATGCCGGTAACCTGTTCCAAAAAGTTGAAACAGGGCAAGTTAAGACCAGCAATGCCTCCTATTAAACGTGTATGGCAGATTATGAAGTTCATAAGGCAATAAAGGGCCCATATGGCTGCATATCTCAAGACTTGTATAATGAACGAATGGCACAGAATCATTTTAATTGTGAACTGGGCTAGTAGGCATACCAGACATTTTCCTGGTGGGCCAACACACATTTGAGCCGATATCATTTAATTTAAAGATTTTAATTAAGCATAAAAAAGTGGTCAATGACTGGCCTATAAATCAGGCACAGTGAGCCATTGGTTCATTTTCTATACTGATGCTGGTCTGGCCCAATCACATCTCTTACTAGGCCCCACTCCCCTACTAGGCTTCTTGTGTCAGATGACTCTCTGTGACTGATGAGGTCATGATGACAATGATGAGACAATTAATGTCAAAGGTAATAAAATACCATTATCACTGTGCTAGCATAAACTGAGAACATCACCTACCCAGCAGGTTCTTTGCGACATACATCGGACTCCTGTTACGACAGTCTGGAGAATGTGCTGGACGTTGAACCTGAGGACACGCCCTTGACGCGCCTCAACACGCAGAGCCAGGATTCGCTCATCTCTCTGAGCGACTGTGATCTTGACCAGTCAGAGCTTGAAGTTGTACCCAGCTCCTCCCTACCACTTGCTCGGATCAAGACATTTACGCCTGCCGTACGTCAACCTCGGCCTCAGAAACTGCGCCGCTGCTCTGAGCCTGCCTTGGTGCACCATGACCACCCCAGCATGGATAGTCTTGACAGGAGCACCATGCAGGAAGAGGATTGCCAAGCTAACGCGTTCCTTGAACATGGCTTCCGAAACTTGAAGCTAACGTGCAGAGGGGGCAAAGTCGGGCACCATAGATGGCTGAATCAGGCTAACTTGCGATTAGACACCTCTGGCTCCAGTTTGTCGTCCTCTGCAACTTCTTCCTCATCTGATAGCTCAATGGACATCTCATCGGACAGTGTTTTCTCCCAAAGTGATGAGCACAATGGCACAATGGATTCCTTCACTTCTCCCCAAAGTTCTTCACCCAAGTTACAATCTGAAGGACATTTGCAGAAGAGCCTCCATAGTCTACGTCCAGTTCCCTCAACAGAAGGGAATCAGTCACGAGAGCCAGACAGCATTTACGACAATGGGGGATTATGTGTCAAGCATCTTTCCTGCAGGGCCAGCAAGCCTCCATCTTACCAGGAGGCTTTAATGTACCTTAACAAAAGGCCCTCAGCACAAATGCCCACAAATAGCCCACTCACTCAAACATCTTCCCTCTTTCATGAGGGGAAAGGTCTTTTTTACAGAGGTCCAGCAGGCGGTATGCCAATAATGGAACACCAGAGTCTGTCAAATCCACAGACTCTTAGCTCTAATTGCTCCGAGGCCCAATCACGATCAAGCAACGGCGCTACAAATCTGCACCTTCAATCAGACAGTGAGGTTCTTCTACCCCAGAGTGTGTTTTTCGGACAGAGCTGCAGGCTGACGATGCAAAGGTCCAGGTTTGCATTTCAGGACGTAGTGTCCACTCTTCCTGACCCTCTGTCTTGGAGGTCCAAGGGACTTGGTCCTCATCATTCCACCACAGAAAATGGCCAGAACTTCTTAATAAAGGCTGGCTGTAATGGACTCGGAGTAGTCAGTGGGTTGGAGGACCTGGGCCAGTGCGGTGTTGGAGCAGCGTTGAGTGGTCAATGGTGTGAGGACCTGGAGCATGGACTCTATCCAGAGGAATCTTATGTTTGAAGACAGCATTAGGAAAGGCCATTGTGACATTTTTCCTGTTTAAAAATCATGCATTTTATTTGAACAGTATTCCAATATTCCAACAAGTAAGTAAGTTGGACTGTTATGCAGGATCTACCTGACCATAGCTGATCGATCAGTTGATTTAGGGGTTTATCTTTGTAATTTAGATGTTTGTAATTAAAGGCACACAATGCAGAATCTAAAACTGAGCAAATGTCTTGCAGTAATTCCATACGTAGCCCTGGACAGATGTTGCTATTTTCTTCAAAATAAGACGTGACAACAGCTGCTTGTTCTCTGCGGTGCTATGTCGCATGCTTGGTCAAAAACGTATTTAAAGGGGACCTATAATGCTCATTTTTAATGCTGGTAATTTTATTTGGGGGTCTTTATATGCATAACAGTGTCACGTCCACGGGTCTGCCCAACTCCGCCGCCCGGTGACGTCACACCCACATGCTCGTGCTCCGCTAATCCTCCCCGGTCCGTGTCTCCAGTTTACTGATTGCGCCAGCTGTCACCGGCAGTATTTAGGCCTCCCACACACTCACCCACCTTGCGAAGCTTTGCCAACTTTCATTTGCAATCCTGAGCGGTTTCTACAATCTTTCTGTCTATCTGTTTCCGACCTCGTTTGTTTTCTCGACTCTGTCTCTCAAGCCTATCCCTTTAAACTTGTCTGCCCATTCTATCTTTGATCCTGGTTCTCGACCCTGTTTCTGCCTACCTGCTTTCCGATTCTCGATTTCCCTTTCTGTCTTGTCCGCCTGTCTGTCTGTCTGTCTGGTTTCGACCCTTGCCTGTTCTCTCGGTTTATGCCCCAGTATTGCCCTCTGTTGCCGCTGTACCGTCCTTTGTTGCTGCCTGACGCTACTGACCTGTCTATTAAACTCTGTTTGTCTCTTGACTCGGCTGGCGTCGCACCTGGTTCTTTGTCTCTGACAAACAGGTACCGTTTAAAGATTACTGTACATAGTTTATTGATGTTTTAGATTCCAAACTAACCATACAAATATCAGATTAAGTAAACAAATATTTATACAAGTCTGAATAGCCACATATTTGAATAACCACATGCATCCCTAGTAGCACTTTTATTTAAAGCACATACATTGTTCTCACTTTATTACAGGTTTCTATAAGTTTGCTGGTATTTTCTGTAGGTCACGTGTATTTAAACTGAGAATATATGAATTTTGTGAATAACTGTAGTCTTGCTATGGGCCTCCTTGTGTATTTATGTATTCTATAGACTTGGCTTAATTAACAAGAACCGAATTTTATAGGTTTGCTAAAATCTCAGACAAATTGTTTTTAATTCTGATTTTCTCAGGTGCTGTATGTATTTCATGTGATCGTACGTTTTGTTATTTTTGTAACTGTAAATAAGTTAACGCCTCCTCTACGACAACACAATTCTCCAGCACATTTAACAGCATTTTAACAAAATATGTATTCTGTAAAATATATGAGCTCTGTTTTGTGCATAACTGCATTATTGTCCTTGTTAGACCATGGATACCATATGTTTTGTTCATGTACAGTGTATTTACATATTTCAACTGGCTTAATGTTAAACTGAATTTTATAGCTTTGCCAAAATCTCAGAAATCCAGCTGTTCTGAACTGAACAGTTACTTGTCTAGACTGGAAAATACATAATGCAATTTGTGCACACTTTTTACATGTAATAATATCTGTGTTTTATGTTTTATAGGCCCTATGTTTTATATGTCTATCATAACGTCCTGTTCATACAGCGGGGCACCCTATAAAGTACTTTAATACTAAAGGTAGATGGTTATAACAAAAAAAATCAGCTGACAAAAAAATAAACACAGCTGAAAGTCTGGAAATCCGATGTTTGTCCACTATAATGGGACCCATTTGTATAATACTGTATATACACCCATCAGCCACATTAGCTACACTTACCTGTATCTCCACTCATTGTCCAATTTATCAGCTCCTCTGACCATATAGGAGCACTCTGTAGTTCTACAGTTACAGACTGTAGTCCATCTGTTTCTCTGTATACTTTATTACCCTGTTCTTCAATGGTCAGGACCCCCACAGGACCACCGCAGAGCAGGTATATGTGGGTGGTGGATCATTCTCAGCACTGCAGTGACACCGACAAAGTGGCGGTGTGTTAGCGTGTGTTGTGTGTTGCACCTTGTAGATGTACAGTCAGAGACGATAGCTCATCTGCTGCTGCACAGTGCAGTCTTGGTCATCCTCTAGTCCTTCATCAGTGGTCACAGGACGCTGCCCACAGGATGCTGCCCACAGGACGCTGCCCACATAATACCTGCTCACCACCCACATAATGCCTGTTCTGTGGGGGTCCTGTGGGGGTCCTGACCATTGAAGAACAGGGTAATACAGTATACAGAGAAACAGATGGACTACAGTCTGGAACTGTAGAACTACAGAGTGCTCCTATATGGTCAGAGGAGCTGATAACATGGACAAGTAGATGTACCTAATTAAGAGTTTATATATATACAGTACTATGCAAAGGTCTTGGGCACCTAAACACTTTGTTTCAAACCATTTCTCATATCAAAAAGTGAATTTGTGCTTGTAAAACATGATAATAAAGGCATATCACTACTTGTTCTTTTAATATTAAGTTTGTGTTTTGAATATTGCTGTTTTTCTAAACAAATAAATTGCCCTTCAATTCTGTTTTTTTCAGCTGCCTAAAAGTTTGCTCAGTACTTTTTGCATAGACGTTTGGACACCGCTGGTCATATGTTTTTCTGGTTTTCTTAGGGCGAATAAGTTGAATACATCCTTTACAGAAGATACATTTCTGCATATTTTAACATACAATTACTGTTTATTTACTGAATTTAACAAAATAAAACAAAGTCATCTGTAAAATGCTGTGTGCTAAGGTTAGGACACCTTTTATATTTTGTTATATTTTATATTTTCTCCCAGTTTGTGAATTAAATTGTGCAATACACTCAATACAGAAAAAGTGTCACCCCATGTGTTAACATGCTTCATTTAGAAAATCAACAGAACAACAAAAAGGCAAACTGCAATAACCATTAATTACAATCCATAAAAAAGACGTTGACATATCTAAGATATCTAAGATTTAAAATGCATGCAAAAATTCATAATAGCACAACTTTCAGAATTTCAAAATTTCATGAATTTTAGAATTTTGTGTTATGATCTCAGTTTGAAAACACATAAAAGTCATTTAGTTACGTTAGACCACATGAGTGCTGACAGTGTGCAAATATGTAGAAAAGCATAGGTCCATCTCTTACTAATGGGAAATACAGCTGTAATATTATTCAGATGTTTTTTTTTCTTCTCTTTTTGCATAATTGCATATCATCGCTGTCCAAAGAAAAACATCTCCATTCTTGTCTATTTTTATTGGGGGGGTAATTACTTTTTCACATGGGTGATACAAGTTTTGAGTAAATCATTTAAAAGCTGTATTTTGCGTTTATACATGCAGTCTATGTCTTATCTCAAAATTACTTGGTTAATCTGAAATATTTAAATGTGACAAATTAGCAAAAATAGAAATCAGGTGAGGGGCAAATATTTATTCACAGCACTGATCACGTTTTGTTGCATTCTGGGCAGCAGCACACATTACATTACCTTTACCTTCCACTAAATTCAAACCCCCATAGAACTCCACTTCTTTTTCATTTTACCACTCAGTTGGTATGGCAAACAACTTGGTTGGTTTCATGCTGGTGAAATCTTGATTCATGTCTGCTGGGCTCTTTGAGTCTGTGCAGAAGGAGGTCGGGTCTGTTTTGTAATACTGGCTTGTACAAACATGAAAAGGGTCCAAACTGGAGGTGTGGTCTATCGTGGAGGGGGCGGGGCTTCAAGGGGCAGAGTCTTTGTCATTGGCCTTCCTGGCATCACTCACGGCTTCAGGCACCCGCACGATCATCCCGTCCAGAGCTTTACTCACACACACCTGGCAACCCAACCGAGACCTGAAACACGTGACAAAGACCAGCCATCTGAATATCATCGAGCAGGTGTAACGGGACAGTAAAGGGACGGTGTGCATTAACCACTGGCGATCACTCACGTGGGTGTGAGCCCGTAGGCCAAGTCCAGCATATCCATCTCCTCATCCGCTATGGCGGTATCAGCCAGGAGTGTGTTATAGTTCTGCTCTTCAAAGATTAGGTGGCACGTAGAGCAGGCTAATGTTCCTTCGCACGCACCTGCGGACACCATGACATGCACGTTTGTTTTAACACACACGCCAGGATGCAGAGTCATATGTATGTCCCCTATACACAGTACTGTACAGAAGTCAGAGAAAACCATTCATTTGGCTCATTTCCAGTCAAACAGCCATTAAATACAAGTTATTCATTTTTCAATATCAGGAAAACAGCAGGAAGTATGGAAAAGCATATGTGGACACCCCTTCCTTATTTACCGGGTTCAGGCAAGTGCTACAAACATTGCTAACAGGTGTCTAAAGCACACAGCCAAACAATCTCTCTAGACAAACCCTAGCAGAAAGCTCAGTGACTTTGTACCTGGCACTGTCTAATAGTGCCTAAAATGTGCTTGTTGCATCACTCACTACACCCTGACTGACTCTGGAAGCAACATCAGCACAAGAACTGTGCATCAGGTGACTCATGAAATGGGTCTCCGTTGCTGAGCAGCTCCACACAAACCTATGATTGTTATGCACAATGGCAAGCGTCGGCGGGAGCAGTTTGGGGAAGGTCTGATCCTGTTCCAGCAAGACTGTGTAAGCCCGCTCCATACAGACCTGATTTGATGAGCTTAGTGTGGAGGAACTCCAGTGGCCTGCCCTAGCCCTGACCTCAACCCCACCAAACACCTTTGGGATGAACTGGAATGCTGAATAAGTGCCAGATTCATTCATCCAAAATGAATTCCTGACTTTACAAATGCTTTTCATAAATGAATAGGAATCAGTTCCTACAGACATACTCCAACATTTTGTGGAAAGCATTCCCAGAAGAGTGAAGGTCGACCAAATTCTTGTTAATGTCCATGATTTCGGAATATGAACCCGCACATATTGAATGTGATGGTCAGATGTCCAGATTCTGACAGATGTCCACTTTCTGATTATTGCAGAATTTGGATCAGAATTTGTTGTCCACCAAGTTAGAACAGCTCTTCTCTACTGCTTTTGTACAAAGTTAGAATTGAAAATGTACATACACACCCACACAATGTGCACACATTCCTACATAAGCCTGCAAGCCAGATTAGTTCTTCTTAAGGGATATAATATATCAACTAGCAATTATCAGAACTAAGAAATTCCATGAATTCCAGTCCAGCGTAGTTTGTTGTTAATCATTGAACTTTTGCTTGGTGTTGTTTTCCCAGGATGAGATGCAGTGAGTGATTTTTCCATGGAATTAATACATGGAAAACATAATACACACCTTCACCTAAACTACTGCTTTGTTCAGACAGCGATGAACAAGAGGTATAATTAACATGCCATCTGGGAATTGCACAGAATGTAGATACATTATCATCAGCAGGTTTCAATAAACCAGTAATAACCATAACTTACCAAATCCTTCAAAGTCTAAGTTGTGGTTGACAACAACGTCAAGTAGTGAAACTCCAGTTACAGTGTTCACTGAGATTCTCTTTCCATCACGATCTACAAAGTGAATGGTTGCCCTCTCCTCGGCCCTGCAACGAGAGAAATTTAATTAATTCATTTAATAATATGAAAGATGATGTTAAATCAAAGGTGAAGTTCTTGGCTAAGGATGAAGTTCTCCTTCACAGCAAAAACAACATGTAAAACTAGGCTTTTATGGTCTTTTGTCAAGAAACAAATCCCATGCAAATCCTCATCTCGGAAGCTGGCACTGAACTTAAATGACCTCCAGGAGGAATTTCAAATTCTAACAAGTGCACACATGCATGGCATTTTTCAAGAGTCTATCCCAATGGAATATATATATATATAGTAAATATCACTGAAAAAATAGCTGCACCCAGAAGGAATCTACCAACAGGAATGAAACTTGGTGGGTAGGTTTGACATAATGAGACATGTCAATGATAAACGTTTTACAAACGTGATGTAAGCAAGGATGGGCCTTATCACTGTACCTGACTGACTATACAAGGTTTTCCTGTTGTGCGTGCTTTCTATTCTCACTTATGCATTTGTATATTGCCGCTGTCCAAAGAAAAACGTGTCTCCATTTTTGTCAATTTTCACTTTTATGCATCATTTAAACACAGCAGCTGCCGTTTACACTGTGTGGAAATGTCATGATAAATGGACCACCAGAAATGACCCAAAACCGCTTGGGAAAAAAAGTCTGGTTCCATTGACTTACATTAACGCTAAAGAGGGTTTTTGCCCTCTCCTGTAAAGTTACCATTTGGGACATACATGTTTTTCTTTGGACAGCAACGATATAAAGTTTTGAAAAAAAATCTTCACAATGTGCTGTAGCATGTCTGTCGATCTTAACACCTGCTAAATGTTCATAACAGATTGGTGCAAAGACTGAATTATTACTCATTTCTCAAATCAAAGACAGAAGAGGAGATGAGGAAGATCCCAGGTAATGTGTGGAAGACCTACCAAACTAGTAAAGAGCATTTGAACAATTTTCAAACATTTTGTTGCCATTGGAAGCATCAGCACTCTATAGCAACTTACTAGCCAATCAATGCTGGATTAGCCAGCAAACATGGGACCCCTGAATACCAAAGGGTGTTTCAGACACTGGGTCAGACCACTGTTCTGAGAACAGCAGCAGTGTTGAAAGGTGGTAACCCTAACCCTAATCCTAGTTCGATAAACTCAATATACAATATATATATTACAAATATTATGATTACATATACACATGCTGGTATATTACACATCCTGACACTAGGTGAAAACATCTCTCTGTGTGTGTGGTTGTGTGTGAACCACAAAGACCTCAAATTTATGGAATCACCTGCTGTGTTGCTGGATGAGATGTTGGGGTGGGAGGTGGGGGGGATGAGGCGCAGTACTGGGAAACTAGGTCCTAAGCTGCATTAAGAACCTTAGCCTAATCCAACTTTCACGTTTTGAAAAAAGCCTTTCTTTCAGAGCGAGGAGAAAAACTGCTGCAATTGTGCACCTTTCTGAGTTCCACTGCTGTTCTGCTGTAAGAATTTGTCAGGAATTTTTGATCCTTTATAGTTATTCTCCAGCTGAGGAAAATTCCAGAGCATAATCAATTCTATGACTTTTATTAAAACATGTGCCAACACTCAACAGCCATGGACCCCTCTAGGCAGCTGGCTGAAGGTCTGAAGCTATAAAAATATATGTACATGCCGGCAGGTTCCACTGTCCGAAACTTGATTAAGGGTGTTTTAACGTATAGCTTATTTAATTCAGTTAAAGTGAACCTCAAAGCGAATAAACTACAAAAGACCCCCCATTAACCAGCATCAAGTGATACAGCCCCAGTTTGCTGTATCATACACTGTATTCGTATAGTGGGGATAAACATTAGATGAAGCTGAAGTTAGCTTCTTATTCTAATTCCCATTCCACCTTAAATTATGCAGCACTCACATTAATACGTCTACTCGGGTGCTAGCATGTAACTGCTGCACTATTTATGGTGGAAGGGGAATTCCAACAAGAAGCTAACTTCAGCCTTGATAGATGATCATATTCAGCGTGAAGATGTGGTGCTGGCTTACACAACAGACAGGGCTCTACAAAGTGTATTAACTTACTATATTCACATTTATCATCAGTGGACTACATGAAAATGAACAGCAAGGTAAGAAAAAGCTAGTTAAGATGGATAAAGAAGATGTCCGACCACGTGGGCAATGAGAAATGCTGGCAGGACGTTAATTGAAGTTACTTAGCTAACATCAGCATCATCTGTAGCATACTGACTGTCATGATGATCACATTTAAGATAAAAACATCATTTTTCATTTTATCACTATCCAGCCCACTTGTTTATCCTGATATGGTATATAAACCAGAGAAAAGAGTAAGAAAAGAAGAATGCCCAGATTTTAGAAGTTTGGTTATGTTGCATAAAGGCCATACCGTGTGTGTATAGCAGGAGATATGCTTTTAGGTGTTTAAGGTGGCCTGTTCTGAATTATGTACATAGTCGAGTCACATTATTATGACCCCCAACTAATACTCAGAGTAACCGCCGTGTGCAGCACAGACAGCAGCTAGACAGGCCAGGTGGGTTGTCACAGCTATCTGGAGCCATGCTGACTGCAGTGCATCCCACAGCTGCTGGAGGGTGTGTGGGGGAGGATCCAGGAGCAAACACGACGATCGAGGTGGTCCCAACGATCAAGGTGGTCTTCAACCCTCAACTGGGTTGAAGTCTGGGGAATTAGGGACCCATGGAAGTCTTGGAAGGTCATGCTCTTCCAACCACATTTCTAGTCGCATGATATGTCGCGTTGTCTTGCTGGAAGATCTCGTCCGCCCCAGGAAAGACAATCAGTATGAATGGGTGTAACTGATCTGCGAAGATGGATTCATACCCAAATCAGTCGAGAGTGCCTCCCACATGAATGAGCAGGCCCAGAGAATGAAATGAAAACGTGACTTCCTTCATGAGCTACGCGCAGCCGCTGTCGAAAGTAGTGGGTGGTCATAATAATGTGACTCAACTGTGTAATTCCTGGTCTGAAATCAAGTCTTACTCCAGCACTGCTGTCTCTGTAAGACTATAACCTTTTGGGTGGTGAGAGGAACTGCCAGACAAGTCTACTGCAATGTGTGTGTGTGTGTATATATATATATATATATATATATATATGTATGTTCTCTGATCTAGGCAACCCAAAAAAACCTGACTGTATACATATATCACAGAACGGATAAATATTGCAATGTCAGGTTTTATCAATGTTGTGCAGCCCTACCTACTATCTAGAACATTGCATCTCCATTAATATATTAATGGAGGTCGGAAAAAGCAGTGGGACACACAAGGCAAAAGTCGACTTCTTTTTCACCTTAGGCATCTTGTTTGACTTTTCTCATTCCACCTTAAATGGTGCAACAGTTGCCTGAGGCGACAGAATGTAACTGCTGCACCATTTAAGTTGGAAAAGCAAAACCTGAACAAGAAGCTGGTGAATAAGACGTTGACTTGAGCTTTGTGACACATGGTGCCTTCAAAAATAAACTTTATCCACTTGGTTGCAGCTGACAACAGAACAGTTCCTGTGATTAGCTCTTAGCTTCCACATATGTTGTGAGAAAACCATGGCACCCCTTTGTGAAGGTCCTTGACGTATTGAATCCAATGTTTTCCAATGTTTCCAATGTTTTCTGATCTAGGCAACCCAAAAAATCTGACTGGGTTGTCTTATTTCACAGTTTGTAGGTTGGAAGGCACTCCAGATACACAAATGCACGTGTACAAGAACTGAAAAAGTGGGTTTTTGATAACATGTCCTCTGTAATGTGTGTTTTTAGTAGTGTGCCGTAGAGATTGTGTTTACTGCATTTCACTTGAAAAATAGACAAGCCGTGTAATTTGGCCTGGGGTGCCCAAACATTTGCATACAACTGTCCTTCTACCAGAGTCCATTGTTGGATTGAACTGACAATATTTTTACCTGACTGTGGCCTTAGGTTTCCCATGCCTGTGCTTTTTGAAGCAAGACCTTGTTATCTAAATGAACTCACAGCCTACTTATAAAAGGTACTAGGTTTACTGGGGTGAATATATACAAACAGAAATTTGAACGGCATCAGGGAGATCAGTCCAAGTTCAAATCTACCAAATCTTCTCATTTACAAATCTACCTTTATAATGCATCTGACTGTGTCTGGATATCAACAGTGTCATACAAGAGGTTCACAATATACTGTATGTATAGGAAGATGTACAAAATATGTTTCTTAATTTCAAGTGCATACATTAAAAAAAACAAACTTTTTTGTGTAAAAGTCACATACTGAACTTTACAGTCATTGACTGACAGCAAACGTATTAGTAAAATACAGTACTTTTACAGCTCTTAGTATCAACTGCAGCAATGCCAACTATGCTACCAGTAAACCTACAGTTTTAACTTCTTTACATCTACATTCACATTTACAGCATCTTTATGTAGAAGCTACACTATAAACTTTACAGTCATTCACTGCAACAGTAATAAAGTATCAGCAGTTTACAGCAATAATCACAATATCAACTGCATTAACATAATTTTATATCGATCTGCATAAACAAGCTTGTTTATGGCAACTCTGTACAGTCAGCAAACTCTGACTGTAAAATTTAAGCAAATTTTAGCAAAAAAAATTTAGCAAATCTTTTTACAATACAGCTTCCAGCAGGTATAAAGACACTAAACTGTCTGGTTTTGAGTTACGTTACAGTGTAAAGTGTTTATTTTATTGCACCAGCAGTCCTACACCCATTTATTTGTTTGTTTGTTTGTTTGTTTGTTTTTAGTAGAAGTCACACTCTGTATACTTTACAGTCATTGACATGACAGTAATTCCACAACAATGATCTCAGTGTCCAAGGTCTACTACTACTGCACCTACATACAGTTACTCCTGTATTGTTTGACATCTCTGCAGTCAGCGTAAAGTTTTACAGTTTACAGTCATTTTATTTTGTTTGTCCAGTTCACAGAGGTTACTCAGTAACTTCTACAGTAAGATATTACACCACCATAATCACTACTGCACTGTTACTATGGTACTATTTGGTAACTCTGCTGTCAGTAAATACGACTGTAAAGTTTACAATAAGGTTTTTATGACTGTAGTAAAAGTGCTCTCTCGCAATAAGACCCAGTGAAGCTGCGCATGTGTGTTCGTACCTGAGTGCTCGGCCTAAGCTCACTCCTCTAGCGGTGCTGACAACGCAGCCAGGCCGTCGGAGTCGTCCACAAGTCGCACGGGCAGCACTCAGGCCCAGCAGGAGCAGCTTGGAGGAGAGAGAGGACGCAGACATGATAGAAACACTCGGCTGCAGAGGGAGCACAGAGAGAGGCAGGACAGTAAAATAACTGGGCTTCTCTACATGGAGGTTTTATTATGCACCTCCTTCTTCTCCTCCTCATCACATGCCACTCCCTCCCTCTCTCTTTCATTCATAATCTCTCTCTTTCCCACTGCCTCCCTCTCTCCCCCATTCATAATCTGTCTCACTCTCTTTCAGCTTTTCACTCTTCCTTTCTTCTTTCTCTCGCTCTCATTTTTTCCAAGTCCTTCTCTTTCCCTCTTGCTTTCTCTCTCACTCATACTCTCCTAGACTCTCTTTCCATCTCACTCACACTCTCTAAGCGTCTCTCTCTCAATCATACTTTCTCTTGTCTTCCTTCTTTCTGAGCTTCACTATCTCGCTCTTATCTCTTTCTCTCATTCTTTTTCACTCAGGCTTCTTTTGTTCTCCTTCTTTTTAAGCCTCCCTCTCGCACTTAAGTTGAAATGTCTCTCTGATGTGTACAGAGTCCCAAAGATATGATTAAAGCTGAAAGTAAAAGGAAGGTAAATTCCATATAGTTTCATAGACTATATGGACAAAAGTATTGGGACACACCTCTTAATCATTAAGTTCAGCCATTTTGTTCAGTTCCATGGTCACAGGTGTATAAAGTCAAGCACTTTGCCATGTGGTCTGCCTTTATAAACATTCGTGACAGAATGGATTGATCTAAAGAGCTCAGTGAATTCCAGCATGGCACTGTCATAGGACTCCACTATTACGAGTCAGTTCATGAAATTTCTTCCCTCCTAGATATTCCACAATCAACTGTGAGTTGGCCTATTGAAAAGTGTAAATGTTTAGGAGTCACAGTAACTGTGGCAGACCATGTAAAGTTACAGGGCAGGGTGCCGGAGTGCTGAAGTTCATAGTGCATAAATGTCCCCAGCGCTCTGCTGACTCAGTAACGGAACTTAGAATTTAGAGTTTAGAACCATTTTCCATTTGTGCTTGAATTGGTCTTCTGCATTTAACCCATCCGTGCAGTGATACACATACACACTAGTGAACACACACACACCAAGGGGTAGAGAGCACACTTGCCTGGAGCGAAGCATAATACGATGCAGTATATTGTGCACTACACCAATACTAACTAAACAGCTGCCTCCACATACACAGTCGAGTCACATTATTATGACCATTATATTCCTACTTCTGATGGCAGCAACATGTAGCTCATGAAGGAACACCCACACATGCTGATTGTCTTCCCTGGAGCGGAGGGGATCTTCCTGCAAGACAATATGACAGAAATGTCTGACATTGGTTGGAGGAGCATGACCAAGACTTCCAAGTACTACCCTGGCCCTCTAATTTCCCAGACTTGAACCCAACTCTATGGATCCTACCCCCACGCACCCTCCAGCAGCTGTGGGATGCACTGTAGTCAACATGGCTCCAGATACCTGTGACAACCTACCAGGACCTTACTGAGTCACTCCCAGCCCGTCTAGCTGCAGTCCATGCTGCACACGGTGGTTACTCTGGATATTAGCTGGTGGTCATAATAATGTGACTTGACTATGTATAGATAGTAGGATGTGCTGTGGAGCAATGTGTTTCTCCATACAGTGAGAGTTGCCTGCAGTATCGAGCTGCCAAGTGTCAGATGTAGTGGCGTAAAATTCCACCACTGGACTCAGGAGCAGTGGAAACATGTTCTATGGAGTGCTGACTAACTAGGTATAATGTGTAAGTGTCCCAATACTTTTGTCCATGTAGTGTATGGCTCTGCTGCGCCTTATTTGGTCTCTATGCAGAGTCACAGGAGGGAAGTAGGCCAGCTGTAGCTTACAGGGCTGAAGTAGCTCAGAAGGTTAGGGCCTCCTGCCAGGCAGTGAAACCGCCGTGTTTCTGGTTTGATCCTCGGGTGGGCACCCAGAATGTTTTCCAGAATGCTGAATTCAGTTCAACATCACTGTCATCATATCAGAACCGTGTTGCAAAGAAGCTTTCTCATAGCTCTCAATCTATAAGGCTCAGAAAGTGCAGCGTAGACTTATATCATTATAATTAGTTCATATCGATTTATTATTTTTGTATATTCAGCTACATTTTTAGCCAACCAACACGTGCTGTGACAATACGTTTTTTCGTAAAGACCAATAAATTGGGCACAGAATTATTGATAAATTTCAATATTTCCATTGTTTAAACCCATTCAGGTATGACAGTTCACATTTTGCCCAGAAGAGGGCAGCCTTTTCACACCAAATAAAGGGACGGCAAGTTTTGATCAGAGCTCTTGGTTTGCTTACACTTTCAGTGTCAGGATCTGACAATGAGCTTCGACTTCAGCTCCTACAGTGGTGCTTGAAAGTTTGTGAACTCTGTATAATATCCGTAGTTCTGCATTAATTTGACCCAAAACTTTAACACATAAATCAGATTTTCGTTCCTAAAAAGCCCTAAAATTAGGTATGAAGAACCAAACTAAAACAAACGAAACAAAAACATTAGACTTGGTTATTGGATGTGGCAAATTGGGAAAAAATGGTGAACCTGTAGACTAGGAGATAATCTGAAGGTGAAATTAGACTCAGTGTGTGAGTGGTCACCCTGTAATTTAAAGAACAGGGATCTAGCAAAGCCTGATCTGTACAACACATGTTTGTGGAACTATATCATGGGACGAGCAATGAAGTTCTTTAAACGAGTTCTGAGGAACCTCAGAAGAAGAGGTGTTGAAGCTCATCAGGCTGGAAAGAGTTACAGAGCCATCTCTAAAGTGGAGTTTGGATTCCAACACCATCCACAATCAGACAGATTAGATTGTGTACCGATTGAAGGAATTCAAGACCATTATTATGCTCCCCAGGAGTGGTACACCAACACAGATCACTCCAAGAGCAAGGCCTGTAATAGTTTGTGAGGTCACAAAGGAACCCATAGTAATTTCTAAGCAGCTAAAGGCCTCTCTTACAGTGGCTGACGATAATGTACACAGTCAGGATGAACATTAAACAACAATAGTGTGCAAGGCAGGGTTGCAATGAGAAGGCCACTGCTCTCTAAAAAGAACACTGCTGCCCATCTGCAGTTTGCTAACGCTCACATGGACAAGCCAGAAGCCTGTTGGAACAAGGTTTTGTGGACAGATGAGACCAAAGTAGACCTTTCTCTTTTAAATGAGAATTGCTATGTTTGGAGAAAGAAACCACTGCATTCCAGTGTAAACACCTTATCCTATCTGTAAAACATGGTGGTGGTAGTAGATTATACATAATATTACTATATTATGGAATTGACCTATAATTTGTTATATTACATTATTAAGGTCAGACTGGGAGTTGTAGCTGTTTTGGAACAGTCGAAAGCCCCCAGAATGTGGCACGATATACTTCACATGGATCTTTGACTGTCCAGTTATACTGAAAATGACCATGGGCTGTCAGCTGGACCTCTATTAGACTACTAGTAAACACAATGTGGTTAATGCATGTATGTAATACTGTAGGCCTACAGTTTGCACAGTGATTGGTTGGGTATAAGCATCTACAGAGACGTTATAAATGAGGAGATCAGTCACAGACTGGAATATGAATGGGAAAGCTCAGAATATGCAATATAGCATCTGTTCAATGAGCCAATCAAGAGCCAACCAGCTTGCTGGTTATGAGCAGGGAAGGGTCAACAATACAGTTGCACTAGTGGGGAAAGCTGCTCTCAGTGTGGAGATCTGCACAAGTGCAGCAGCCAGAACAAGTCAGTATTTGTAAGGCAAATGCTACAAGCCATTTATGGGATTCAAACATGTGTCTGAAACAGTAATTTGACCTTCAGTTTTGAGTATTTTGGTCTCTTCTCATTCAGTGAGAGAGGAGTCTGGTCTGTATGGCCGGAAATAACTGCCTGGCAGTGTTGCAAAGGTGGTTGACGAGTCCTACAAGGACTTTGGTGTCATTTGTTAGCTACTTCAGCTTTATAGATGTAATACAAAGATTAAAAAGCAATAGTGATCTGGTCTTTAAAGGTGAGTTCCATTTTAGCATACGTTTCTTTCAGATGACTGATGACTCATCACGCTGTCTCTATGTGTACTGTAATATGTGTTATGTCTGTAATGCGCTGCCTGATACCCTGAAAACAGTGGGAAACTGAACAATTGATTTAATATGCCTGTTTCGGGCTTTTTAAGCTTTAACACTGACAGAGATTAACATGTACTGATGTAGGCCACACACCAATCCAAATGTTTTCTGACTCCGACAACTCTGTTTTCTGTAACGCATCTATGCATGACGCCATCATCACGTTGTCCTTCCAGCAATCACATACAACCTTCCCGTTCCACATCTCCGGAGTACTAATGCACACCACCTGTTTGTCATTAAGCTCTCTGTATATATACACACCTTGGGTGTGGATTTTTAAGCGACTTAATTTGACTTCTAGACAAGCCCAGTTTAATACAACAAACATGAAGGAGAGCTTCTCCTGCCTTTCTCCATCCGAGATAAACAGTCCACACTATCAGCACTCAGTAGCAGTAATGCTAAACAATTAGCAGTCAGTAGCAGTAATGGCTACAAAATCGCAACAAAAAACTTTTTTCTACAGCAAACAGGTTTTGGGCAGTGAGACACTATCATTACTGCTACTGAGTGCTGATTGGGTAATACCACTGCTACTGAGTGCTGATTGGTTAATATTACGGCTACTGAGTGCTGATTGGTTAATATTACCGCTACTGAGTGCTGATTGGTTAGAGAGCTGATCAGCAAATTGGCTGAATGAAGTGGTTCTCGTTCACTAACGTCATGAATGTACATGAGGTACAGATATAAAGTCCTATAACTGGAGTTTAAAGCAGTTAAAATAACAGAGCTGTTAAAATGTTTATGCTGTTCTGTGATGAAGAAATGAATGTATTCTTCTATATTAATACATTAAAGCATTTACACACTAAGATTTTGTTCAAAGACTCCATAATAACCCATTCATTTTGCCCTCCAGTGTTTAACAAACCTTGAACA
>CM067480.1:5612998-5637353 GCA_034552555.1 Semaprochilodus insignis
AGAGAGAAAGTAAGTGAGCAAGAAGGAGATAGTGGGAATGAGGGAAAAAGAAAAGAGACAAAAAGAGAAAACAAAGCGAGGGAGGAGGGAGGAAGAGAGAGAAAAAGCAAATGTGCAAGGGAAGAGAAAAAGAAAAAGAGAGAGAGAAGCGAGTGAGTGAGGAAAGAAGGAGATGAGGGAATGAGGGAAAAACAGAAAAGAGCAAAAAGGAGAAAGGGAAAACAAAGAGAGAGAGGAAGGAGAGTGGAAAAGAGAGAATTAGCAAATGAGAAAGGGAAGAGAAAGTGAGTAAGAAGAAGAAAGAGAGAAGGAGAGAAGAGAGTGAGTGAGCAAAGAACAAAGGGAAAACAAAGAGAGAGAGCAAGGAGAGTGGAAAAGAGAGAAGTAGCAAATGAGAAAGGGAAGAGAAAGAGAATAAGAACGAGAGAGAGAGAGAGAGAGAGAGAGAGAGACACTGAGACAGGGAGAGAAAGCTTTTCATGTACTATTTGGATCTCCATTCTGTCCAATTTAGAGCTCGCCTCCACTCCTCTCTCCCTCTTTCGCTTCTCAGCTTGTTTTTATTTGTACAATTTTTTCTCTGCACCTCCCGCAGCTCTCTCTCTCCCTCTCTCTTTCCTCGTACGTCACCTCTGTCTGTCTGATTCCCTCGCTTTCTGTTTTCCGTTGCTGTCGGGAGCTGAAAATAATGGACGTTATCAGCAGCATGTTGTTCTTCGAGTCCATTACGGAGTAACGGGTTTAAAAAAGCTGCTGAAGTCCGTATCAATCACAGACGAGCATGACTACAAGTACTGAGTCAGCTGTTCGAATGCACACACGCGCGCGCGCACACACCCACACAGCCGCGTATGCAGGAGAGTGTCTACCATTTGCATTCTGTCAAAGGCCTGTCAAAGCACTTGACACATATTTAATGTGTTTATATCTTGACATGTTTTCACCGCCCCTGTCAGAACCAGGCCAGGGCCCGTGCGCCCGCGCGTGTGTGTGTGTGTGATTGCTTCCATTCAGCAGTGTGTGGGAGCTAATAAAGCATTTCCTGTGGTGAGGCATGAGGGGGATGCAAAGCCATGATTTACATGACGAGGTGGACATCAGAGGTGTGTGTACGTGTGTGTGTGTGTGTGTGTGTGTGTGTGTGCCATGGTGAACTGTGACCGTTAGCCCTTGAGCGCTAAGCCTTCAGTTTAGGCCATAAAAGTCAAAACTGGGCCAGAAAATGAAGGAAATAAACACTTCTACGATGATGCTAATTTCTGCTAGCGTCCCCTGCTCCCCCAAAAACAAAAGTATGGGGGGGGGGGTTGGCAAGGGCAAAGCACCCCCAGAAACCTAGCACAAAGCTACATCAGTCTGGAAACAGCTGTTACAGTGAAGCTGCATTTAATAGCAGGAATTCTAAACTGCAGGTTTTCCACCTTTCACTCACCGTCAGGCAGGGTTGCCAGATTCACGGCTTCCTCCAGCAAATCCGGCTGAGTTTGAAAGTGCAGAGTAGGTGGAAATTGCAGTTGTGGGCTGCGTTTGTTTCTAGGTTTGGACTTTCTGAATGAGGTGTACACTTACAACACAGTCATAAGTTAAGTGTAAGTTGATCCTAGTGTTGAATATCTGGCAACCCGCAGCCACATTCAGTAAGGCAGAAACAGCAGAAGGTCCTGACTCATTCGGGGGCGTCTTGACCGTTCAAAACCAGAAGATGTTGTGCTTTTACAGCCTGTTTCAGACGTTTATGAACTTGGAACAGTTTCAGGCTCTGGTGGGTTTTAAACTCTCGGCTGTTCTGTGTCACCCTGCTGGGCTCGAGAGACACGGACAGCTGGGCGACCGCTAGAGCTCGCATGTGCTGCTCATTCGCATGCATATGTGCTGCTGAGCGGAGCAGCAAAAACGTAACTCCTAAACTCTTGATCAGATGATGGTTTCAAATCTAGACGAAGATACATACTCGGATTAGGATATAAATCCATTCCCCTACAACTCCCACCCCCGCCCACCCCAGTAACCCAAGTTACTGACCTACCAAAAGTCATGGGATATCGGTATGTATATTGGTTATGGAGTGGTGTTACCTCAGAGGGACGGCTTGGGAACGTCCACACCTGTATAAGTTGTGAGGTGTTATCTTGTGACTGAGGTTGAACACTGGCCAGCGTGCTCATGGCGTGAATTACTGGAGTTTGAATGAGGCATGATAGTGGAATGCCTCGATTGGGCTTATGTCGGGCAAACATGCAGGCCACCCCATTCGTTGGGACTCCCCAGAATGCTCCTTGAGCCAATTATGGACAACTTGGACCTGCTGGCACGGTGCAGTATCCTCCTGGAATATCCCATCATTGTGGGGGTACATGAAGTCATGAAGGGCTGCAAATGGTAACCAAGCAGTGAAACGTAGTGGGAACTTGACCACTGTTAGACAAACCAGTGGACACAACCCACAGAATGAGGACATACCCCACACCAGTATGGAACCACCACCAGCCTGCACAGTGCCTGGGGTCTATGGCTTCATGGGGTCTGTGCCACACAAGAACCCTACCATCAGCCCCAAACAACTGGTACCATGACTCAAACCACATGTTGCCAGTCCTCTAGGGTCCAATTAGCAACCTCATGAGCCCAGGTGAGGTGCTGTGCCTGGTGCTGTGTGTTAACCAAGGCACTCTGGTGGGTCTTCTGCTCCCATATCCCATGGAAGATAAAGAATGCTGCACTGGCCTGCGGCATATGCGTGTGAGGCCTCCCGCATTGAATGTGGATGTGATTTTTGATTTGAGTCGTTTCTCTGTCCACATGGACAGTTCTAGTCAGACGCTGCCAGTCACCATCATTAAGCACGTGTGGGTCGGCCACTGCGCTGTCCACTGTGGGTGCTAATACTTTCTGTGCCATATTCTTGAGTGATTGTTTCCTCACAATATTGGTCCAATTTTAAATCAGGACATTAATAACTGAATTGGTGAATTGGTAAGTAAGGACTTCAGGTCAGCTCCTGAAGACATAAGCAAAGAGAGAGCTCCCTTGGCTGTATCTATCCATCCACCCACCATGGGGAACGAAACCCGATTAGACGATTTTCAGTTGGGCATTTTAAAAATTGAACCCTTGGGTTTCCAACCAAACCCTAAGAACGGCGTAAGAGACTGATTGCAATACTCAATTTGATGAAAATAAAAAAATGTATTAATCATTACAGACATATTAGGCCTTCTTGGAGGTCCTCGGTGGTCCTGAGGGTTCCCCACTGTGTGTGCATTCTACAGTTTTTGACTTTTTGACCAACCGACGTTCCTCCAAGCCCTCAATCCAGGCCGCCCATGGTGCTGCCACATGCATTACAGTACTTCACCCAGGATGAGGTAATGACCTCTAACAGGAACACCCCCCCCCCACCCACCTCTGAGCTTCCAGATCATTTGTTTATCCTCCTCCTCCTTTTACAAATGAAAATGATGGGCTTTTTTGGGGGGCATTCCAATGAGAAGGAAATCCCTGCCCTCTAATTAGTGATTGCCACTTACAGGTAAATCAATGTTTATGATAACAAAACAAAACATAACAAAATATAGAGGTCGCATAAACGTGGTACTGAGTTTTGAAGGAACTGATGAAGTGACCCACAAGGAGGACAAGGCAGCAAAACCAACTACCTTTGATGTCAGGAGAGACTACACAAGTTCAGCCTGATTTTGCCACAGTTTTGTCGTAGCTGACAAATGTGCAGCATCAGGCCCAAATAGCAATGTCATGAACGAGGAATGCTCTTTGTACTTTGACATAATCAAAGAACAGCGATGATACTCCAAAATCCCATGATGCCTCGACAATACCAGGACAAACCACTTGCTGACGATACCCAACTTCTACCATTTGCTGGCCAAGTTTTACAGAATACTGCTCTGCAAGTGTCAACTGAGTCCACAACATCACCACAAACGTACATGAGGTAACCAAGTGGTTAAAAACAGGGGTGGGTTATGGGAGTTGAATCATACTACCAGGTGATGGTAGGTATCTGATAGCCATGCAGTCTACCTGAATGTAGCTCCACGCATCTACAGCGTCATCTTTTAAACTGCATCATACGTGACATTTGGCATATACTGACAGCAGCATCTGAGTCTCTTCAGTACCAGAGCTAGACCAGGGCTGTTCTTAGGGTCTGGCTGTTGGGCTGTAGCCATTGGCCTTTTATTTGTCACCACAGGTCTCTTTTTAATGCCAAAATATTTAAGATGAACTTAAATTATGGGTTTATACAGCCACTGAAAAATAATAGTTGCACCCTGAAACAAAAATCAACTGACAGGAATGAAACTTGGTGGGTAGGTTTGACATTGTGAGACATGCACATGATTTAAGTTCCATACTCAGCCGTGCATGTGACGTAAGCAAGGTCATCCTGTTAGTGCCAGCACCACTGGCAGATGGCTGCACAATGCAGGACTACATGCACTCAAGTCGTTACGACGACTGTCCTTAACACCACATCAGCATCACCAAAGACTGCAATGGTGTCAGTGTCATCTTCAGTGATGAGTCCCACTTTTGTTTTGGTGGAGACGACCAACGCATCCGTGTGTGGAGGCACCGTGGTCAGCACCAAGATGAACAATCTGCAGGAACTGTGTGAGAATATTCAAGCTGCATGGGATGGATTATCACAGGACACCATCAGGAACTCCATGCTGAGACGTCTGGCATGTTGGGTTAGCAAACATGGCGGCCCGACACCATACTGAGAGACACTACTTCTGTATGTGTAGCTCAATAAATATTGTCCATATCATTCCAAATTTATCATTTATTGTTCCTGGTAACCTTTATCTTCCTTCCCAATAGCACTGTAATCCCACACTTCCTTCTAGGTGCAGCTATTACTTTGATCACGGGTGTATATAGATAAAAACGGGGATATTTGAATGATATATTGACCACCGAACGGGAACTGTTCCGAGTTTTCATTTCACAAATAGCTGCATGAAAACTTTCAGCACGTACATCTGGCTTAAAAGCTGAGGTTTGTTGGTTTGTGTTTGTTGCGCTGTTTGCAAACAGCAGCTTTGAAATCAGAGCACATTGTGTCTCTCAGTAGATCCAGAACATATGAGTAATCTAATGGAGAACGCCGGAAAGTGAAATAAACAGCTTTAGAAAAATCTCATTGTAGCTTTAAACAAACAGCAGTTAATAAAGCCAGTCTGAGTGTAGACCTCCTCCTTTCTTCCTCCTTCTCCTTCAGGCTCCATTATCATTACCTCACAGAAAACGACAGGGCGCTTTTCATTCTCAGTGTGGCTTAATGTCGCTTATTCTGGGCAGTCATGTCTCTCAGACGGGTACATGCAGACTACACAAGGACACAGAGTGCAGAGAGAGTGAGGGGGGGGGAGAGAGGGAGAGAGGGAGAGAAAGAAAGAGAGAGGGAGAGAGAGAAAGAGAGAGGGAGAGAGGGAGAAAAAGAAAGAGAGAGGGAGAGAAAGAAAGAGAGAGGGAGAGAGAGAGAGAGAGAAGGAGAGCGAGAGAGAGAGAGAGAGAGAGAAGAACTACAAAAAGATAAGTGGATGAGTCATGTATTATAAAGACCTACCTCATACCCTTCTTTTTCTTTTTTCTTTCATCCTTTTTCTCTTTCTTTATCTCTTCTTTTCATTTGTAATATCTCTTTATCTTTTGCTCTCTTTCATTTCTCTTTCATCCCTTTTCTTGCTTTCCTCTATCTCTCGTTGTCACCAATTACTTCATTTTTCTCCCTCACTTTTTCTTATGTCCACTTCTCATCAATTCGTTCTTTCTTTCTTCTGTCTATCATTCTCTCTTTCAAGTATTTCCTTTTTCTCCCTCACTCTTTTTCTGATTCCCTGATGTTTCTTGCCCTCTCTCTCCTTCTTCTTCTGTATGTGTACTTACAGCTCTCTCTTTCTCTCTCCTTTTTGCCCCGTTATTCCTCCTTGAGTAGTACTGCTGACCCGCCTGATGACAAGCTTGTAGACAGATGTTACCATGCTGATACACACTCCCCTGCTGCTACTCTCTCTCTTTACCTCTCTCTCTCCCTCCCTCCCTCTCTCTCTCTCTCTCTCTCTCTGTATATATATATATATATATATATATATATATATATACCTGTTTCCTTCTCATGTACCTACTGTGACCAATCAGAACCATCCTCACCCTTTTAGGTGTTAATGTGAGAGGGGGCATCCGTGACGGACCTTTGACCTTTCCCAGGATCTTCAGCCGCTTCTCGACCCGGAGTCGATTTCTCTCGGCTGTAAATACATCCACTGCGTGATCCTGTGTTTTTCTCCAGATTGACGGCTTTCTTTAATCTAGTCCTTCATGTATAAGTGTAAGAAGGAGTGATTCAGATAGCACTGGATGATGACTCAGCATTCACGAGAATAGCCTCCCAGATGAATCAGCATGAAGGAGGGCAGGGAGTATGAACATAGATGAAGAAAGAATAAAAGAAAGAAAGAAAAGAAGAAAGAGAGCTTACACAAAGTCTTTGGAGAACAGAATAAAGCATGTGTGTATGTATGGATGTTTGTATGTATGTATGTATATATGTATGTACTGTATGTATGTACTATATATATGTATGTATGTATGTTTGTAAGTACTATATGTAAGTAAAGTATGTATGTATGTATGTACTGTATGTATGTATGTATGTACTGTATGTATGTATCTATAAGTATGTACTGCATGTATGTATATATGTATGTACTGTATGTATGTACTGTATGTATGTTTGTAAGTACTATACGTATGTAAAGTATGTATGTATGTATGTATGTACTGTATGTATGTATGTACTGTATGTATGTATCTATATGTATGTACTGCATGTATGTATGTATATATGTATGTACTGTATGTATTTATATACTGTATGCATCCAAAAAAGCATGCATCTCATTGCATAGCAGCTGTCCCTAGCACTGTGTGGCTATGCCATAGTAAATGGACCAACATTAATGACCGTTATTTTGAAACAGTAACAGTGCATTTGAGTACCCCAGTCAAATTTCAGCTTTTGTTGCTTTTATAAGTTTGCACATGAGTTAGCACACACACTTAGATATGACATCGGTATGCAAATTTGAGTCCACAGTTTCTGTTTATTTGCTGAGTGTATTATAAAACAAAATATCACCTGAATAGTTTATTTTAAATAGTTTTAAAATAAAATAGTTATAACATACTTTTATTCTAAGTAAAAGTATGTTTAATCCAGTAAATAGATAGTATATGTGTATTCAAATACACAAGAAAAAGAATGTGTTCAATTATTTACACTAATAAGATCATCGACACAGCATGCCATCTGACCAGGGGTGCCCAAACATTTGCATATGACTCTGATATCCACCCACTGTTTGTACCAAATCTGCTTTACTTGGTTACACATTATTGCAATGTTTTGACCTGAGAAGCAAAGCAGGGGCACGTAGTGACATAGAGCTGAAGCTTAACATATTTATTATCCATTAAGAAATAATTAACAATGCCTAAAACAATAACATCAAGTAAAATCGTATCCCCAGAGATATGCAATGCCTTAATAGCTGACCAATACATGCTCCACCCACACATTTATCCCTAATAGCTACTGTTGGACAAGCTTTACAGAGGTAAAAAAAATAAAGAGAATGAGAAACAAGAAGAAAAGAAAGGGAAAATGGGATATTTAAAAAAAGACAGAACAAAGAACAAAAGAGATTGAGAAAATAAAGAGAATGATGAGCATGGATTTATCCATTTCCACACAAATCTAGAGCAAATGTGAGGCCACCACTAACGCTCCCAGTGTGGGGAAAAGGAAGTGGGTTTCTGGCCAGACAAATATGTTCCTTTCAGAACAAATTAAATGCTGAGTCATGTATTTATTGCCTCACTCAGTGTGCACAGTGGCAAACAAACTGGCTCCTGTAATACCACACCGAAACTGGACAAGCAATCTGTTTGGCCTCATTTCCTTACATTCTAACATGAAGCATAGAAAGAGGCATTTCTGATGTTTCATTGGGTGAGTGCAAAGACACATGTCTATTTTGCATTTATGTTACCTATTTTCATTCCATTCCATTATTTTAACAGAGTCTGTGAAGTAATTGGTGTTTAGCTAAAACATTCTGTCCTAAAAAAACGTAATTAATTATACAGGTAATTATGCAGGTATCATGCAATGACAGATGCTGTATGTCAATAAACAGTAGAAAAGGGTACAAATAACGTGAGCTATGAATAAGCAGTTTGCGGCAGTGATGCCAATTAAAAGCTATAATTTACTGATTTGTTTATTTTTGTTATTCTCCTGTCTACCAATGATTGAAATCGTGAAGTGAGCAGCCTAAATCCAAGAACTGTAAATGTATTGTTACTTCAATTGAATAATGAAATGTATAAAGTGTTTGTGACCAGAGGAATAAAAAAGAAGAGATTAGAAAATTTGTGGTGGGTGGGAAATTCATACTGAACTCCTACATGTCTGAAAATAAAGTCACAGATTAATAACTCAATGATTGCTTCAAATTGAAGTCACTCAGTAAAGGCAATTACACCACTGTGCCATGTTTTCAAGTCTGTTCATGTGAATCACTTATAGGTAGTCTGAAGATTTGAATTTAAGGTTTAACGAATGCGACTTTGTTCACCAAGTTTGGATAGGAACGTCTCCTGTTCAGTGTCTTTCATTATTTAGAAATTCAGGAGATTCTGTCAATTGGATTTTGCGTAGAAGTTTCAGGACCAGTCTTTGACCCTTTTTTTTATGTATATTACCATTCAAAAGTTTCACTGTTAAAAAAATGTAAGAAATGAATGTTTCTTTAAAATAAATATACTATTCAAATTATTTTGTTAAAGACACACCAACCCGCCTCCTGTCAAATGACATGAAGTGAAAACACATTTTAATATACAACTACTCTTTATTTAATACATTTAAATTTCTTATTACATTTACCATAAAAATCTCATCTGAATGTGGTCTAAGCAAAAGTTATGACACGTTTTACAAAATCAGCAAATAAAATAGAATTTATGCACATTTTTAGAAAAATTCAAACAATGAAATGTTTTGTAGTGGTGTATGTATTAACTTATTTCACTGTGAATGATATGTGAATTAAATGTGAATTATACTACGTGGTCTGGAGATATTGATCCTACATCATGGATCTATAAATAGTACATTCTTAAAAAAAATGTTTCCTAATTGGATCTCAGCAAAAATGAATGGAATGGCCTCTATTTTGTGTTTTTTTGTTTGTTTGTTTTTGTAGCTAACAAGTGACTCACTAGACAAAAGTACAAACAAAGTGCAGACTGGTGCTACTACTGTTTTTAGCTAGCATGCATTTGGCTTCTTATACTTGTATCTGCACCAAAACTGATTTTACATTATTGAAAAGATTAAATCCAAACCTCTTCCCAATAATTCTAATCTTTTTAAATTGTATTGTGTGATGAAAAGGGTAATAATAACAATTCTGATAGTATAATGTATTCATAACACATATTATATTATCAGTGCCAAAGAAAAAGAGTGCCAGCTTGCATAGAGCATGACTAACAAACCTGTCTACTCATGAACACCATAAACCATGCTATAATTTATTTTCGCAACTTATGAATCATACTTATCTGGAAGAGGATAACAGATTAGAACAATTTTAATGTAGTGTAACATGTCATTGCAAGTGTCAAGTGGAAGAATTTATATACTTATCATAATATTGTAGATAATTACTGATAAAGATATACTCATGTTATCCACATTGTAAGAACTTGTACGTTGTATTTGTGAGCTTATTATTGTGATTATTATTATCCTTAGAGAGTTTGTTTCAGCCATGCCATTACCAATAATTTATTTCCGACCATTTGTTAGGGGACTTTGTTAGGGGTGGGGCTAACCCTAACCCTAATCTTTCGATTCCATCCCCCAATTATTAAAATTATGTGCTTTCACTAAACAACTATCCATCAGGAGTACCCATCAGGCCAAACAGTAAGCAATTACTGGTAAGCAATTTTTGTTAATTGGTAATTTGGTAATGCTAATTACTGCTAGTGGTCCAATGGTAAGTTGTACATTGACAGTTTTCCACACTGTGTTTAACACCATATTTAAGTAAGACTGATGGTCATAGGACATCATAATGCATAATTAACATGGCTATAAATATTTTTTTATGTATTTTGTAGGAATTAAAATGTGTAAAGAATGCATTGATTAAGTGACAATAGAAACACTATTTATAAAAATTGTTACCTAAACATAAATTATGCCATCCTTGCTATGAAAAGCCCCTACTGCATGTTGTTTTGACGTGGTTCTCTTTGCAATTTATCTCTATAGATTTCTCCTATTCAAATTCTCCCTCTTTGGCTCCGAACAACAATGACAATGATTTACACAGAAACCACCACCATTTGTTTTCAATCAGCACACGGTTTGATCTGGCGCTGTAAATTTCTTTGCTTTGCTGAAAGAGTCAAAAAGGTCTTTCATGCTGCCGAACATGACATAAGGAAGCACGTTGTTTGTGTTGTCAGTCTTGGAGCGTGAGTAAACTGCAAACCTCAATTTTTTCCTCCTTTCTTCTTTTCTCACCCTCAGTCACTTACCAGCAGCTCTGAAAGATGATCACTCGGGCGCTATTGTTTCTCACGCATTAAATCTTCCAGTTTAACATGTGTGTGTATGTGCACATGCAGGTTTACAGATACATTTCACAGACTTTCTTTTTCTTTTTTCCATGTCTGTTTTTTTTGTTGTTGTTGCTGTTTATTGGAATGTCTGAACAAGCACTCCATGTCTATGTGCAGACCTCAACTTTAACCTACCCAATTTAAGACTAGGAACATTGTGAAATGTTCAAAAAGCATCATAAACTGGTGAAGCAATCACGCTGGGGTGGCAAAATACTTTATAGGGACACAACACTCCTTCAGACAGCCCCTTTCCTTTCACCCAATCAAATGCTAGCATGCCTAAAGTAGTAGTATTGGAGACCTGCCCTTTCCAAAGCATGTCAAAATATCTAAAGTTATCTTATATATACACATCATATAGAAGATGAAGAATATATAAATACTTCATTTTGTCAAGCATGTAGTTTGTTTCATAGAATAGAATAGAATAGAATAGAATGGAATAGAATAGAATAGAAGCAGCACATTGTTGCTCCACAAGTGTTTTGTTGCCATTCCCTGGTTGATGTGTGAAGCTATTTCCTTTTTTCCAGTACCACAGTCTGTTTTCACACATGTGCAAGCTGAGAAATGCGAAAGAAATCAGAGTAAGGGTCTAAATGCACTGAGAAACCTGATTACTGAGCTAAAATCCAGCTCTCTTTATCAGACTACATAATCAGATTTCTGGGCCTTCATCTGATCTAAGAAACCAGAGTACTGCTGTTTATATGAGCACTTAAATATGAGCAGATAACTGCAGAAATTCAAATAGGATTATATTACTAAGTGCATGTAAAAGCACGCGATGTCATAACTAGAAATGGAAAAGCTTGTAAGCTCAGTGCATAAAGGACAAGTCTAAAAACTACTGGGCTGCTTCAAAAAACGGCATCCTCATATGATGGATATGACCACAGTCCACTGTAAATAAACGCCGTCATTGTTGCATCCACAAAAAAAAGCAAGTTAGGCCTTTATTATACAGTTAAGTGTCCAGAAATGCTCCGGGCTCAAGCTCATCTGAAATGGACTGATAGTGAAAACATATGTTGTGGTAGAGGAACCACAACCAAGTCAAAATTGTTCACAGTGGCGGTGATAGGAACCGACGTCCTCTAAAAAAATTCCCTGACAGAAAGTTATTATAGAAACCCACTACAAATGCATGGTCTTGAGATCTTGAGACAGAGTTTTAAGAAGGTCTTGGCCTAAAACATAGATTTATTTAAATCCATGCAGGTCGGAGAGATACATGTAAGGCATGAAGGCCCCCAAAGGAAACTTTTCCAGATGTACCAGATGTACCGTCACCATCAACATTACATATGAAAACTCAGAAGACACATGTGGGTTTGCTGGTCAATTTGGACGGCAATTAAAGTTTCTATCTTTGTGTTATATACATCATGTCCGCTGGTTTCTATAACCACCACTACTAGCTTCTCTACGTGGAAGCTTTAAACATTAGGCCACTCTGAATGGTGGAGGCTCAGCACCTTGGCAAAGAATGTGTCAGCAAAGAATCCAAAAGTTCACTCTCTGTGAAATGTTGCACTTTAGCAGAAAGTATGAACATAAATCATATAGAAGATGAATAATATATAAATAAGTCAAGCATGTAGTTTGTAGAATAGAATAGAATAGAATAGAATAGAAGCAGCACATTTTTGCTCCACAAGTGTTCTGTTGCCATTCCCTGGTTGATGTGTGAAGCTATTTCCAGTACCACAGTCTAAGTCCAGTACCACACAAGTTTAAATTAATTTAGTCACACTGTTTGCACAGTGCTAATTGGTTATATGTACTTCTATTGCTAACCCATATATCTGCACAACTCAAAAAGCAAACCTTCAACACCAGAACAGAACTACAATGCAAATGTCTTTTAAGTGCCCAATCTTTGCCTTCAAGGAACCATTAGCATGCTTTGCGTGGTACTTCAGATTGATCCAGAACGTGTATGGTTCTACATTGCACCAAAAAGCTTTCTTCTAGTGTTAGAAGCTTGATGTTATAACAATATTAGATCCAATTTTGGTGCTATATAGAACTATTTTCAAAACGGTTCTACATGGAACCATAAGCAATACATGATATCACCACGCGAAGACTTATTCTCATGGTCTCATGGTTCTAAATAGAGTCATTCCCTACTAACAAACCTTTGTGGAACCACCATTTTCAAGACTCTAACTTTGTGAGGCAAGACTTAGCATGGTTGAGGGTTTGTGATGCAGGAACTCTGTCCAGGTGAATACTGTAGCTTTGTAGACTTGTACGTCTACACTACATTGGTGTCAGAAGTGCGCTGTGGGGATATCAACCACAACACCCTACACATAGACGCTGAATGACTTCGAAACGCACTAGTTACTAAAAAGTGCATGATTTAACACACCCAACACGTACACACGTCCTAAACTAGCAAACAACAATATTAATTGTCCTTTTTAACCAGGAGTGTGGTGCCTCTGCTGTGGCTGGCCACACCCCAAAAGCTCCCCACGCCAGTCCGGCCCATGCCAGACACCACAGCATGACTGATAAGATAAGTGTGTGTGTCCATTAACTCGACTTGCGAAGGGTTAACCTTAGTTAGATGTACACCATAAATGTACAAGACCTACTGGAGTCTGTTCCTCGTGTTCAAAAACACCATTAGTGGCCAAAAACACCAGAATAATAAAGGATGTAAAGGTACAGGGAACCTGTTGAGGGCATATAGCACGTATTTGTAATGCATTCTGTCTGTGTTTGAGTGCATGTACACATTCAAATGAAGTTAGTCAGAGGCCATCACTGCTGGAAGCAGACCCCCCCTGCTTTCCCCTCACACATTCCTTCTGTCTAGTTTGTGTGTTCAGCAGCTACGCTGTAAGGTCAGTGAGCCTCAACTTCCACCCCGTGTTCCTCTTTGCTAATGCAGTTTAGGTTTGGCACATGATGTCTTGATTTTGAAGAGCAGTAAATAATTTAGTAGGTTCTGTAGGAGATGCACCAACAATTCGGGCACTGCTTTTCTGAATCTGGATCTCTTTTAGCTGTCTCAAGAAGCTTTTATACACTATATTGCCAAAAGTATTCGCTCGTCTGCCTTCACACGCATATGAACTTGAGTGACATCCCATTCTTAATCCATAGGGTTTAATATGATGTCGGTCCACCCTTTGCAGCTATAACAGCTTCAACTCCTCTGGGAAGGCATTCCACAATGTTTAGGAATGTGTTTATGTGAATTTCTGACCATTCTTCCAGAAGCGCATTTGTGAGGTCAGACACTGACGTTGGGTGAGGTCTGGCTCGCAGTCTCCGCTCTAATTCATCCCAAAGATGTTCTACCAGGTTGAGCTCAGGACTCTGTGGAGGCCAGTCAAGTTCTTCCACGCCAAACTCGCTCATCCATGTCTTTATGGACCTTGCTTTGTGCACTGGTGAGCAGTCATGTTGGAACAGGAAGGGGCCAAATTGTCCAGAATCTCTTGGTCTGCTGAAGCATTAAGAGTTCCTTTCACTGGAACTAAGGGGCCGAGCCCAACTCCTGAAACACAACCCCACACCATAATCCCCCCTCCACCAAACTTTACACTCGGCACAATGCAGTCAGACAAGTACCGTTCTCCTGGCATCACTCCAGAGCACACGTCTCCACTGTTCTAGAGTCCAGTGGCGGCGTGCTTTATACCACTGCCTTCCACACTGTGCATTGTGCTTGGTGATGTAAAGCTTGGATGCAGCTGCTCGGCCATGGAACCCCATTCCATGAAGCTCTACACACTGTTCTTGAGCTAATCTGAAGGCCACATGAAGTTTGGAGGTCTGTAGTGATTGACTCTGCTGAAAGTTTGCAACATCTGCGCACTATGCGCCTCAGCATCCGCTGACCCCGCTCTGTCATTTCACGTGGCCCACCACTTTATGGCTGAGTAGCTGTTGTTACCAATCGCTGCTAATTGACTGATGTGACTCACTTGTGTAGATGTCTTTAAAATCCAGCTCTCATTATTAGACTTCATAATCGGATTTCTGGGCCTTAAACTGATCTAAGAACCCAGAGTATTGATGTTGACATGACCACTTGAATAATCAGATAACTGCAGAAATCTGGACTGGATTGGATTACTAAATGCATGTAAGTGCATGCAGTGCCATAACTAGAACTGGGAAAGCTTGTAAGCAGGCTTAACAAACCAACTAATAACACTGTTATCAAATGATAACCCCGATTGGGTTCAGACAGCAAATCTATTCTAATTGCTAGGCCACTGCTATGGTATTCCAGGTGACTGCTAAGTTTATGCTAGCATTCTTGCGTGATAGTGACATAAGAAGATTGTCCACAACATTTATTACCTTGAAAAAAAACCTTGAATGACGACTGTACAAACACTGTCTTTCAGTTGAACACTGGATGAGTTGAATTAGAACAAGGACAAGCAGTTTTTTGGGTATAAGCAGTATGATCCTGGTTTGGAGTTGGGAGTCGTGTCATTAAAGAGGTTGTGGCAGTCATAGATATATTGTGTTGTACTGGCTGTATTTCAGTAATTCAGCAGCTGTATGTGGGCACTGCGGGCTGAGGCCTTTATACTCTCACCTACTCAAGAGAAGACTGGGATATGAGCTCATGCTTTGGCATTTTTAGATGAAAGCACACTTAGCATTCTCTGCTCTTAATTGAGTTCCAGGAATGCAAATAACTCCTTCTTTGTGATGGTAGAAAACCAAAAGAAATCAATAAATACTTTTTTCCAGGTTATCAATTTTGTTTCACCCTCCACCCACCCCTCATAAAAAGGCTTATTGTCTTGTACTTACGACCTCCAAAACTCATAAGTAAGAGCTTGGGAGAAGTACCAAAGCACAAAGATGTGCATAGCTCAACCAGGACTGGCATTGTGAACCCTTAACTTAAAAAAATAATTCATTAAAAGTTTAATTACCCTTGATGCCCTTGTCTCTAATAATTTGTAATTTTGCCAAGAGTACTTCAGTTTTCAGGCATGAGCATGTCTTGTTATCACTTTGCTTTTACTTAGCATGATTAGCTAATATCGCTATAGGTACACTCTTCAACAAAAGAATAGCTCCACCCAAAAGGAAGTGTGGGATTGCAGTGCTATTGGGAAGGAAGATAAAGGTTACCAGGAACAATAAATGATGATACATTTAGACTGATATGGACAATATTTATTGAGCTACACATACAGAAGTAGTGTCTCTCAGTATGGCAATATGCCAGACGTCTCAGCATGGAGTTGTAGAGGTTCCTAATGGTGTCCTGTGATAATCCATCCCATACACAGTTCCTGCAGATTGTGCTGTAGGGGTGGAGGTGGAGTGACACCAGGTCTTCTGGACGTGTCACGTGTGACAATAAACCATTCATCTTGGTGCTGACCACGGTGCCTCCACACACAGATTCGTTGGTCGTTTCCACCAAGACAAAAGCGGGACTCATCATTGAAGATGACCCGCTGCCATTCTGAGTCACTCCATGACAGTCTGGCATGACACCATTGCAGTCTTTGGTGATGCTGACGTGGTGTTAAAGACAGTCGTGGTAACGGTCGGTGTGCATGTAGTCCTGCGTGGTGCAGCCGTCTGCCAGTGGTGCTGGCACTAACAGAATGACTCATGGAGGGCATCAAAGTTCCCTGAATGTCCGCCATTGTGGCTGTTGGGTCAGTCAAGTACAGACATGGGGCTCATCCTTGCTTACGTCACATGCACGGCTGAGTGTGAAGCTTGAATCATTAGCATGTCTCACAATCTCAGACCTACCCACCAAGTTTCATTCCTGTCGGTTGATTCCTTCTGGGCGCAGCTATTTGTGCAGCTATTCTTTTGATGATGAGTGTATGTTAGCTAATATAGCTATAGCTAACTTAGCTAACTAGCTAATTTACTAGCTAACCCAGGAACTAGTTAATGTTGTAAATATCACCCCAAATAGTCCACATTTGTTCTTCATCACAATGCGCTACTGGCAAAAACGTCGACCGATCTCGAGAGTCCCTGTGGACCAGGTTGAGAATCACTGACCTAGAGCAGTGTTTCTCGATCCTGGCCCGCTGCCGTGTTGTCCCTGCTCCCAACACAACTGATCCAACTAATCAGCTCATTAACAGCCCATTATTGAGTTAAAGTAGCTGTGTTAAAGCACTAGAATGTGCAGGGTAGTGGGCCTACCGCACTAGGATTGAGAACCTAGAGACTCTCAAGGCGTTAATCAAATTGTATAAGCTGATTTAGTTCAGACTTGCCAGACACACACTTTAACTGCTGATCTGTGATCTGTGTTTTTGGCTGGAGGTTTCCATATACTCAAGCAGAATCATTGACTCCATAAAGCACAACTGGCGTGTCTTCTCATGCACCAAAACAAAGCATGTGTAAGTTGATCTTGGTTCCTATTATCTCTGCGGTATCAGGTCATCGGAGACACACTCATATCGCCGTAGCGGAGATGACATTTGGAGGAGAGGATGTATTTACATTCACTTTTCTACGCTGTATTATGAGGGAGGTCTATTAAAGTGTCAAAAGGTCCGCATACATTTACTGCACAATAAACAAGCATGACCCGAGGGACCCTTTAACCCAGGCCTCCCCTTGACTTATACGCACACACACAGAGTATATATCATCCTATCTGCAGTGTGAAGCCTCCAGCAAACACGTAGCATTTTGTGGTTCATGTGGTTTAATGTGTTGTTAATACATTCCTATGTTTTCTTGTTAAGCCTCTGTATATTGACTTTGGGGTAAGCCTCCTTTGACCTATGGCATGTATTAGCATTAGTTCTTCTACTGGGAAAACACGCACACACACACACACACACACACATACAGAGAGTCATATAAGCCTTCTATGGAAAGTTATTAAACTAGCCCTAGGTTCCCACGAGAGAATGGGTTCAAACCCTCAGGCTGAAAGCTACATACGTCTGTATACATTCCACTCCAACTCAAAGACAATATTTAATGTAACTGCACATGCTTAATGTTCCTAATGTACAGCACTGTGCAAAAGTCAGAGACCACCCCTTCATTTAGGGCACTTTCAAGCCAAAAACTCTTTCCCTTTATTACAGCTTCTGTTCTTTTCAGGAGACTCACTTTCAGTTTCTCAAAGAAGTTGGTGGCACTTTCTGCTTCTCACAATCAAAGTAAATATATTCAGTCATGTTGAGGTCTGGGGTGGTCAGTCCAAGTCCTCTAGACTTTCTGAAATCAATCAGCGCAAATAGACTTGCTTATGTTTCCTGTATGATGCACCTTCATCTATAAAAATGTACATTGCTTTGCAGTGGCCATCTTGATGCATGAACATTGCCCAAACTTGGTTTAGACATTCAGTTTCCACAGTGCTAATAAGCAGTGATCATGTGTTAGCTACAATCCAAGAAATGGAAGCTTTGGTGATGGAAGCTAGTTCTACATCATTTATTCATTTAGTCTTTACTCTTGACCAGTCACTACAATCCTACACCCGTCTTTAAAAAGACTGGACCTCTTTGGCTGCATTCAGGTGCCGATATGCCGATGCTGCCCTCCTTTCTACAGTTTGGTCCCTATCTGGTTGTTAAGGGGGTCTGCTCTAGCCCTGCTGTCTTGGTCCGGCAGGATCAGCGAGGGTCCCAGTACTCAAAGACCTGGACCAAGGAAGGGGTTTCGTCAAAGACTCTTTAATTTCTACTGAATTATTATCTTTCAATTTAACATCATTTCTCATCACTCATATGTTCTGAATGAATGGAACCATTTTTGCCAAAGGTTTAATCCATTTGCAAAACCCATCCATGCAGTGAAACACCCACACACTAGGTGAGCACATATGCCCAGAGCGGGCAGTCAACTGGGGGTTAGGCACCTTGCTCAAGGGCACCTCAGTCATATTATTTCAGTTCAGGGAATCAAAGAGGCGACCTTCCGATCACAAAGCTGGCTCCCCAACCTCCAGCCCCCGACTGTTCTGATAGAAGCAAGCTTCAGATGTAATATGTCTTGGGTAGTAGACACTCCTACTTTGAGGGTCCACCTTGTAGATGTACACTCAGAGATAGCTCATCTGCTGCTGCACAGTGCAATGTTGGTCGTCCTCTAGTCCTTTATCAGTGGTCACAGAATGCTGCCCACAGGACATTGTCCACAGGACACTGACCACAGGACGCTGACTACAGGACGCTGACCACAGGACGCCAACCACAGGACGCTGTTGTACTGCATAGTTTTGGTTGGTGGATGATTATCAGTCCAGCAGTGACACTGAGGTGTCCAGCAGCACTACTGTGTCTGATCCACTCACACCAGCACAACACACACTCACACACCACCACCACGTCAGTGTAACTGCAGTGCTGAGAATGACCCACCACCCACATAATACCTGCTCTGTGGTGGTCCTGTGGGGGTCCTGACCATTGAAGAACAGGGTAATAAAGTATACAGAGAAACAGATAGACTACAGTCTGGAACTGTAGAACTACTGAGTGTCCTATATGGTCAGTGGGGCTGATAGAATGGACAGTGCGTGTAGATACAAGGAGGTGGTTTTAATGTTATGGCTGATCGGTCACTTTCTGACATGGTTTGCTTTGGCCTGCTCTGCGACCCGTGTGGAATCCATATACATAATATTGTCCCTATTAGATTCTCAAATGTTCTGTCGCTCCTTTCTAAACAAACCACATGTAAACCGTTCTGCAAGGGAAATGCTTCTGTTCCAACAATAAGAGAAACACAATGATTTGTGAATTTTGCGGAATTCGGGAATTTGTTTTTCCAAAGTCCCTTTACTTAAACAAAGCGCGCAAGAAAGCAGAACGACAGAATAAGAGAGGGGACGCAGCAGCCTTCCCAGTACTGATTAATATTCCACACATATACACAGACTCCTGACCCCGCTCCAGGGTCAAAACTAAAACAATGCGGGAGAACTGACCCCTCCGTGACCAAAGTCAGACGCCACTGATGTAAATGTATCTTCATCTGAAATGTTCTAGCCTGGGGGTGACGATAGAAGAACGCTATAGAACCTTTCAGTGAGTGTTTCTTTAAAGGAAAGAGACTCCAGATGCTCCAGACTAATGTCTATCTGATACATCTATGTCTTATTATTGTTTGGACCTTGTACTTACATCCTCTTTCACTGAAGAATAATAGGACTGAGCTAATGTAATGCCACTGTAAAGCCTAGCCTCTTATGGCATATGGCTTTATGGCAAAACAGATACTTGGAGCTCTAAAATCTGATTGTCTGAGCCTCAATCAAACCTGTAAAACACTCAATAAACGCACAAGGCGCATTAGACCCAGGCCAGACCTCAGAAGGCTCCTTCCTACACATGTAGTGCACTTTGTAAGTGGCTTCTAGTGGACTGTTTGTCTAGTATGAAACATGTGGTTGAATCCCAAATGGCTTATTTTTCATTTCCTAGTACACTACTTGGGGAGGAGGCAGCCATTTGAGATTGCCCCGCCCCTTTATGTGAGGAAAAGGGACTGTTAGCTTAGTGCTAACTAAGACTGGAAATGGTGTGAGGTACGAATGGAAATTAGCAATGTTGTTGCAGTAGTAGTTTGACGATAGTGCTTTAGTCTTAATATTGACTAGTTTACATGATGATCACTTGATTATGACACTGGACGCCTCCGAGAAAACGACAGGTGAGGAATCTGGTGATTCCAGGTGTCTGTATCTCCGTTTTCCTGAAGGCTAGCAATGCGATCCAGGGAAAGGATGTTATACAAAGTACTGACCTGTGGATCGTTCTAACATTTCTCTGCCAGTCTACAGTGCTTCAGAATCAGACACTGAACGTTGATGTCTCGAATTTTCCAGAGAGGCTGAGAGAGCATAACACCCTTTTAGCTTGTAAAGTTTGAAGTTGAATAATCTTATTTTTACCAACTTATGGCTCTCTAAATTTCTCTGGTTCTCCAGACCTCCTCCACGGGCAAGTGTCTCAGCAAGGCTGGCAAGAGTGCATCTAAGTGGGGCACAAATTTGCCAAAGATTCCAAGGTCCTTATCTTTGCTTCCCTAAAGGCTAGCAGTGCAATCCAGGGAAAGGTCGTATCACAATCTACTGACCCGTGGATCTTCATTCTAACATTTCTCTGCCAATCTACAGCGCTCCAAAATCAGACAGATCTACAGTGTGTTAAAATCAGATATTGAACGTTTTCCAGAGAGGGAGTGTAACGGAGCCCTTGTCCGTTCCATGTAGAGAGTATTTATAATGGATTATGTGGGAACAAAAACACAGACAACCTCCATAGTTTTAAAGACTCTTTTTATTCATACCCACATGGCTGCAGCAGCACCGGTCAAACACACCATTGTGGCACTTTTCTGGACTCTGAAAAACAAATACAAACAACTGCAATTATCTTGCACTATTCAGGGTGGCCAACTGATGGTGTAGATGATTACTGTATTTTTAAACATTATCTATGCATATTTATCTGAAATAACCGTGTTAACGTGTGTTTGAAAGGAGTTTGACTTACCTGTTTGTTCCAGCATGCCGGCAGCCTGCTACAAGTCAAAGGACCTGAGGCCAGGGGTTTGATGGGATATGTAGTTTGGAGGTTGCACTACAATTGGGTTATTCCATTTCCCATGCTAAGCAGGGGGGGGCAGGTTTTATGGTTCCTTTTGGCATGTTAAGGTTCCAGCATGAATGTTGTAATATTAAATGCTTTATATGTTTATTAGAATTTCGATTTCATAATAAAATGGTTTAATTGAGTTAAAATATAAAGTTATAGTTAGAACTTGCAAATTTTAAACTTACCTGTAAACTTACCTGTATTTGGTTTAATCCAATAGCCTATGGGTAAATAGCAGAACTTGGCCATTTGAAGGAGGGCTGGCTTGGGGTGCAGATCTGGTTTCAAAGTGCTATGTTTGGAAACATGTTGGCTAGATGTTTGTATCCACTTGTTTAGTTAGTTTGACAAAGTTTGAAGTCAGTTACTCTTATTCACACTGAGTTACACCTCTCAGAATTTCTCTGGCTCTACAGACCTCCGCTGTGGGTGAGCACCTCAGCAAGGCCGCCTAGTCGGCACTTAAGTCGGATACAAATTTGACATAGATTCTGAGGTCCATATCACCGCTTCCCTACAGACTAGCAATGTAATCCACGGCTTGCTGGAAAGGGCCTGTCATGCTTTGCCAACCTGTGGACCTCACCTATACTGACCTGGCTTCATCAAGGACAGGTGGATTTTTAAAGTTACTTGCTGCAAAGCATTCCTTTCTCCTGTGGCTCATGACGTCATCAGTGGTCGGTCGCCGTCCACTCGCTTTTCATCACATAAGTGCAGTCCAAACCACTGAACTTCTTTATTCAGCAGTCCATCGGTTCCTCGACCACGCTAACGCTCTGTACCAAAACTACATTTCTTGGTGGAATAACTGACTAGCGTTGGAGAAGAACAGGTGATATGGCTGGAAAGTTCATCATGAAAGAGAGGAAGCATGATGAATTTGGGAGCTGCACCTGCTTATGTAGGGTGCTCCCTTATCACTGCTGTGATTGGTCCGTCAGCCAGCTGCCAGATGTGGTGCCATTGTTTCTTCCATGGTCGGTCACACAGGGGTGTTTCCCATAGAGAGATACCAAACAAATGACGAAAGAGAATTCAATTTCTTGGTGGAACAACCACTGCACACCGATGCACCACACCCTAAAGCCAAAGCCATTGTTTGTAATGGAGGTAGGCACCCTAGCACATGCCACAGCACATCGACGCATGCCAGCGGGCACTCCGGGAGGAATTCCTCAATGTGACACGGTGTATTCCGCCATTACTACAATGACTTAAAGACTTATGGGAAGCCACAGTAGCTCACATGATCACGTTTACATAGAGAAAGCCAGTCAGATAAACAGGTGCTAATGGTCTGTTACCTCAGCTAACGTTACCAGCTGAGACTTTCCTCATGTTTCAACTGCGAAACAGACAGTTTGTGAAGAGGTAGAAAACTGACACCAAGCATGATAAGCGATGCTAAATGCTTTATGTCGTTCAGTTAATGAATGAAATTCTGATGGCATTCTACAGTACTGCTCTGCTACGTGATAGCATGTGTTGCTACACCTACATGGCGTGTCCACCGTGTGGTGGCCTTTAAAAGTCCATTCACTGGACACATGGTAAAGTGGTAAACCACAGCCTCTTGTGGCTTGATTGCTTTAGTAGAACACGGCTCGGAACCGGAACTATCCAGTTCCTAAAGACATGCCACAACAAACTTAATTTACCATTAGTGGAGCGTTTAGCATGCAGACCCGCAGTCTCCTGATGTCCACTTTGAGGAAGTTGTTTGTATGAAACAATACAGTGGGAGACAGCGTTACGGTACGAGTATTAAATGATGAGAGATGAGGGTACTTATGGAAAAGGGGCTTTTAAAGAGGCCATAAATGTTTTATTGGGCGTTTCGCTCAGAGACAGTAATGTGAGTAAGCGTTGGCCAACAGCTAAGAGGTATTGTGGCTAAAAGTGTGAGCTGGAGGTTTTGGATGACAGTGTTTGTGTGTGTGTGTGTGTGTGAGAGAGAGAGAGAGAGAGAGAGGAAGAGAGAGAGAGAGAGATACAATAATGCAGGCAGGTTTAAGATTCCACGAGTCTTCCGTTTACTGACAGGTTCCCACACACTCCCAATTGTGTCTACACACACACACAGCCAGCGCCACACTGAGACAGAGGGGAATTCCACCAAAATGTCTGTGAGGCATCACTGTAGAGCAGCGTTCATAGCAGCACGAGGCTGTGACTCTTAGATATGTCTACAACACAAATACAGGCCCTTTATTTACTGTTCAAATGAGCTTGCTCATGTTCGCAAAGTGGCAAAATAAGGGGTTAATCTAGGTACTATCAAAAGAACAGCTGCACCCAGAAGGAGGTGTAGGACTGCAGTGCTGTTGGGAAGGAAGATAAAGGTTACCAGGAACAATAAATGATGATACATTTAGACTGATATGGACAATATTTATTGAGCTACACATATAGAGGTAGTGTCTCTCAGTATGGCGTCAGGCCGCCGTGTTTGCTAACCCAATATGCCAGACGTCTTGGCATGGAGTTGTAGAGGTTCGTAATTGTGTCCTGTGATAATCCATCCCATGCAGCTTGAATATCCTCACACAGTTCCTGCAGATTGTGTGGTAGGGGTGGAGGTGAAGTGACACCAGGCCTTCTAGACGTGTGACGCGTGACAACAAACCATCTTGGTGCTACACACACAGATTCGTTGGTCGTCTCCACCAAGACAAAAGCGGGAGTCGTCACTGAAGATGACCTGCTGGCATTCTGAGTCACTCCATGACAGTCTGGCACGACACCATTGCAGTCTTTGGTGATGTTGACGTGGTGTTAAGGACGTCGTAATGGTCTGCATGCATGTAGTTCTGCGTGGTGCAGCCGTCTGCCAATGGTGCTGGCACTAACAGGATGACTCATGGAGGCAACACTGCTCACTGAATGTCCACTATTGTGTCTGTTGGGTCACTGTTACCCCAAGTGTTTTAAATGCCACCAGGTAGCCTGAAACTGAAAGTTTGATGAACCGCGAACCGTAGCTAGAACAACTTAGACGAACCTTGGACAAGTAACTATAG
>CM067480.1:5646881-5693164 GCA_034552555.1 Semaprochilodus insignis
TTACCCTGGATACCGTGGCTCTTGATACATCACAAAGACTTGCTGTCTTGGTCACAGATTCACCAGCAAGACGTGCACCAACAATTTGTCCTCTTTTGAACTCTGGTATGTCACCCATAATGTTGTGTGCATTGCAATATTTTGAGCAAAACTGTTAAACTGTGCTCTTACCTGCTAATTGAACCTTCACACTCTGCTCTTACTGGTGCAATGTGCAATTAATGAAGATTGGCCACCAGGCTGGTCCAATTTAGCCATGAAACCTCCCACACTAAAATGACAGGTGTTTCAGTTTCATTGTCCAACCCATGTACTTCTGTATGTGTAGCTCAATAAATATTGTCCATATCAGTCTAAATGTATCATCATTTATTGTTCCTGGTAACCTTTATCTTCCTTCCCAATAGCACTACAGTCCCACACTTCCTTCTGGGTGCAACTGTTCTGTTGATGCTGAGTGTATGGATGTATATCTGTGGTTCGGGGGTTTTGGTAGGCAGTGGACCCAACCACTGTGAGGCATATAAAGGTAGGGTTGGTCTGGCACCTCCTGCCCCAAGAAAAGGTTTTACATTAAGGCCATTAAATAAAACATCCACTACTTTTCCAACCAGATCATTATCCACTGTATCTGTAGCTTGTTGTTGATCATAAATGACCATGGTTTTGTGTCCTGTTACTAAATATAGGGGAAATATTATTGCTATCAGCTTTGTCCTGCATTATTTATCTGTGTAAAACATAATAACAAAAAATTCAAACAGGAAAAGAATGAAGTTTCTGTATTTGACCTGTAACTTTGTTTAAACTACATTAGAAAAGTCATATTCGGTCCTCAGTTCCACTCTGCAGATGATGCTGCATCATCAGAGACCTTTTGTTCTGTCACATTATCACAGAACACAACGCGACTCTGCCCTCGCTCTCTTTCTCTCTCTGAGGTTCTCTCGCTTTGATTGTGTTTGTGGACTGTTTAGCTGATTAACTGTCAAACACAGTGAAATAAATGTCTGATGTGGTATGTGATCATCATTATAATCAGAGAAACACTGTATATCACAGCAAAGAAAACCCAAACTTTTAAGATACACTCATTATCAAAAGAACAGCTGCACCCAGAAGGAAGTGTGGGATTGCAGTGCTACTGGGAGGGAAGATAAAGGTTACCAGGAACAATAAATGATGATAAATTTAGACTGATATGGGCAATATTTATTGAGCTACACAAACAGAAGTAGTGTCTCTCGGTATGGTGTCAAGCCACCATAGCGCAACATGCCAGACGTCTCAGCATGGAGTTGTAGAGGTTCCTAATGGTGTCCTGTGATAATCCATCCCATGCAGCTTGAGTATTCTCACACAGTTCCTGCAGATGGTGCGGTAGGGGTGGAGCTGGAGGGACACCAGGTCTTCTGGATGTGTGATGCATGAAAACAAAACATTCAGCTAGGCATATTGGTCGTCTCCACCAAGACAAAAGTGGGACTCGTCACTGAAGATGACCCGCTGCCATTCTGAGTCACTCCATGACAGTCTGGCACGACACCATTGCAGTCTTTGGTGATGTTGACATGGTGTTAAGGACAGTCGTCGTAGCGGTCTGTCTAGATGTAGTCCAGCATCATGCATTATTCTAAACAAAGTGGTGGTTTGGTGTGAAGTGTCCATTGTTGACAAACATATTGACTCAGGTTTCTTTACAGTGGTGCTGATGGGAACCAGGAGCCAGCATGTCTACAACACACATATGGCCATTTTATTTACCACCAGTGAACGTACATGTGTCGTCTGAGTTTGTATATGTAATGCTGATGATGGTAAAACAGTGGAAATCTGGAAAACAACGTCCTGCATGGAGCTTTCCAGCATGAATATATTTTAAAAACACAATTTATGACAAAAGTACTTTGGATTTCAATCTGATTTCAGCATCTCAGACATCAAGCAGCGCATTTATAACCATTTCATGTAATTACCTTCTGTGATGTAGCTTTTAGAGGCATTAAGCTGTTCAGACCTCTGATTCAGTACAATTCTGACTCAGTAAGTTTATCCAGAAGGAAGCATTTCACATCCAATCACTCTGAATGAGTTTGTTTACATCTTAAAGGTTTAATAATACAGACGTTTTAAAGCAGTGGACTTCAACATTAAAGCGTCTAAGTATCTGTGTGTGTGTCTTCTTGTCATACTATATTTGTGAGGACCTTTATTCTGGATGTTTTGTTGTGTGTTGACGTGTTGTTTTTACCACAAATCGTATTTTTTGGAAGATCTAATAGAGCAGATAAAACTGGCTTTTAGATAGTGAGGTTAAGGTTAAGGTTAGGTTTAGGTGTAGGAGTAGTATTATTTAACTACAGTAATACAAAAACAATAGAAACATATGGGTGTCCTCGTCAATACAACAAGACACATTTTGTTGTGGGGGACCCAAACCTAAACCCTTACATGGGGACCGTTCTTCCTTGTGGGGACCAAAAGCTGGTAAGGGTAAACCATTACATCATTACAAGGTTAGGGTTAAGGTTAGGGGGATGGTTAAGGTTAAGGTTAGGGTTAAGGTTAGGGGGATGGTTAAGGTTAAGGTTAGGGGGATGGTTAAGGTTAAGGTTAGGGTTAAAGTTAGGGGATGGTTAAGGTTAAGGTTAGGGTTAAAGTTAGGGGATGGTTAAGGTTAGAATTATGGTTAAGGTTAGGAACAGTGTTAAGGGGATGGCTAAGTTTAAGGGTAGGGTTAAGGTTAGGGTTTAAGGTAAGGTTAGGGAATAATTAAGGTTAGGGGATGGTTAAGGTTAGGAATTGGGTTAAGGGGAGGGTTAAGGTTAAGGGTAGGGTTAGGGTAAGGTTAGGTTTATGGTAAGCCTGGGCTTACTGTAAGGTTAAGGTTAGGGTTAGGATAAGATTAAGGTTAGGATTAGGGTAAGGGTTAGAGTTAAGGTTGGGGTAAAGATTAAGGTTAAGGTTAGGTTTAAGGTTGGGTTAATGTCAGGTTAAAGTAAGGATAAGATTAAGGTTAGGATTACGGTAAGGGTTAGAGTTGAGGTTAGGGTAAAGCTAAAGATTAAGGTTAGGTTTAAGGTTGAGCTAATGTCAGGTTAAAGTTAGGATAAGATTAAAGTTAGGATTAGGGTAAGGGTTAGAGTTAAGGTTAGGGTTAAGGTAAAGGTAAATGTAAAGATTAAGGTTAAGGGTAGGTTTAATGTTGGGTTAATGCTGGGGTTAAGGTGAGGGTTAAGATAAGATTTAGGTTAGGATTAGCGTAAGGGTTAGAGTTTAAGGTTGGGGTAAAGGTAAAGATTAAGATTAAGGTTAGGTTTAATGTTGGGTTAATGTTGGGGTTAAGGTTAAAGTTAGGATAAGATTTAGGTTAGGATTAGAGTAAAGGTTAGAGTTAAGGTAAAAGTAAAGTTTAAGGTTAAGGTTAGGTTTAAGGTTGGGTTAATGTTAGGGTTAAGGTTAGGTTAAGCTGAGGGTTAGGATTAGGGTTAAGGCAGGCACCAGCCCTAAGTTTGAGCTTCTTGCATTTGTAATATGCTTGAAGTCTGTAAGCTCTCAGGATTCAGCAGTGTACCTTTAAACACCATACACCTTCATCCGAGGCAGTAAACCAGATTAGTACACGTGTTTGGATTCATCTTCAGGAAATGAATGGAAGTCTATGTAATGTCCCCACAACTCACAGAAACAAACAGGTGTGTGTGCGCACTCAGAAGGGCAAGGGAAAGATATCGATCTGAACTTGAGAGGCAACTCTTCTGATCTCTGTTGGACACTGAACTCTCCCTCTCCCTCTCCCTCTCTCTCTCTCTCTCTCACACACACACACACACACACACACACACACACACACACACACACACCCACGCACACACACTCACACTCACACACCCCTGGGGTGTAATCCGCAGCCCAGAGTGTACCCATGGCAACCAGAAGGATCTCAGGTTGAACCCAGGCGGCTGGGTGTGTGTAGTGATTTCTAACTTACTAAAGTCTATTTGTTCAGCACTGATTTCACCCAGAAATCACCAGGAAACAGCTCAGTGGAATAAAGGCAGGGGGCAGGACGTGTAACCGGACAGGAAAGACAGAAAGTAGAGAGCGAGAGAGACATGAAGGAAGGAACAAAGGGAGAGAAGGGGTCATTTGAACTGAGGCTAAACTCTCAGCACAGTGGGCTCTGCCTGGTGGATCATTCTCAGCACTGCAGTGACACTAACGTGGTGGTGGTGTGTTAGTGTGTGTTGTGCTGGTGTGAGTGGATCAGACACAGCAGTGCTGCTGGAGTGTTTAAACACTGTGTCCACTCACTGTCCACTCTATTAGACACTCCCACCTTGCTGGTCCACCTTGTAGATGTACAGTCAGAGATGATAGCTCATCTGCTGCTGCACAGTGCAGTGTTGGTCATCCTCTAGTCCTTCATCAGTTGTCACAGGACGCTGCCCACAGGACGCTGTTGGACATGGGATAGTTTTGGTTGGTGGACAATTCTCCGTCCAGCAGTGACACTGAGGTGTCCAGCAGCACTGCTGTGTCTGATCCACTCACACCAGCACAACAAACACTAACACACCACCACCATGTCAATGTCACTGCAGTGCTGAGAATGATCCACCACCCACATAATGCCTGCTCTGTGGTGGTCCTGTGGGGGTCCTGACCATTGAAGAACAGGGTAATACAGTATACAGAGAAACAGATGGACTACAGTCTGGAACTGTAGAACTACAAAGTGCTCCAAGTGGAGCTGGTAAAACCATTTTGGTGGGGTCTAGCTGTCGCTTCTTGTGCTTGCATGTTATGAGTTTCTGTGTGAGATGTTTTAGAAAGCAACTATCCATGAAACCATGTTTGCGTAGCTCCAAGCGTCTGCCCTCACTTGCTAGCATGAAATACACTTCTGGCTTAACAGTGGGTCTTTCAGTAAAGAGTCCTGGCTTTGAGCTGCTCATGCTGTTTTCCATTCTGAACAACTAACCGAAACATGGCTAATGTGAGTCACATTTACAGTCTGTTATGTATCTAGGAATTTCAGGAGGCCTGAACTGATGTTTGGCCCAACCCATTGCAGATGAAATGTGGTAGACCACTGTGGAGTGGACCTCAGTGGCAGTTGCGCGTGCATTGTGGCTAAATGGGCGAGATCCACAAGATAATGACTGACCCCATACTTGACTGACCCAGCGGCCACCATTATGGACATTCAGCGGGCAGTGATCCCCTCCACGATGTTCCACCCAGAGGAATCAACCGACAGGAATGAAACTTGGTGTGCAGGTTTGACATCGTGAGACATGCAAATGATTCAAGTTTCATGCTCGGCTGCCCATTGAAATAAGCAAGGATGGGCTGTACCTGACTGACCCAACATCCACGATTGCAGACATTCAGTGAGCAATGATGACCTTCATGAGTCATCCTGTTAGTGCCAGCACCATTGGCAGACGGCTGCACGATGCCGAACTACATGCACACATGTAGGACATGAGGACTGCCCTTAACACCACGTCAACAATGCCAAACACTACAATGGTGTCGTGGCAGACTGTCATGGAGTGATTCAGAATAGCAGCGGGTCATCTTCAGTGACGAGTGCCACTTTTGTCTTGGTGGAGACGACTAACTAATCCGTGTGTGGAGGCACCGTGGTCAGCACCAAGATGAACGGTTTGCTGTCACGTGTCACGTGTCCAGAACGCCTGGTGTCACTCCACCTCCACCCCTACTGCAGGAACTGTGTGAGAATATTCAAGCTGCATGGGATGGATTATCACAGGACACCATTAGGAACCTCTACAACTCCATGCCGAGACGTCTGGCTAACCCTGAGGATAGGCCTGCGGAGGGTGCCTCACAGCTCCCTGGTGGTCTGTGGCCCTCAGGTTGTGAAACCTTGGTCTATTGGTTGATTCGGCCATCACCATCCACTGTCTGATGCACTAGGCCTTCTGTCCGGCTCCTAAAGGCCTAATCAGTGTTAGAGCTTGTATAGCTGTATTTACCCCAATGGCAGAATTTGAACCCTTTTGGTTCCAGCCAGTGAAACAAAAGTATAACTGCAGCAGCACTTCCAGGGTGTAAACACAGAAGGAAAGTCTATGTAGATTCTTTTAAATGTGTTTTTTTAGTTCCTATAAATCATTAAGGTTCCTCTGGAGACCTAGAAGGCTCTGAAGGTTCCCCATTGCCTTGACTATAGAACTCTTCAAGAACCCTACTCCTTTTTTTCCCAGTCATTTTCTTGCATTTTTGATGGTTTCTATTATTCTCGTCTAGTTATGCCTGATCAAAAGCTACCTCAGCGTTTTTGTGGGTGATGGGCTGTGGGGTGTTCCCCCTTTGAACTCCATCCTTAACTAAAGCCTCCACGCACCAAGGCCTATCTCTCTTTAAAGCCATTTTAAAGGCAGCTGCTTCAGCTTTACCATCCGACCTGTTTCTTTATGTTACTAACACGCGTTTAATGCAGTCGCTTTAGGAGCGTTTCTAATGAGAGCGCTGTGAAAATAAAAGCAGCAGCGCACGAGGCTGTAATAGATTCAGCCCGGCTCAGTGCTAGATGCTATCGCTGCTAAACGAGTGTAGGAATGGAAGCTAAAGCTGGTTAGAATTAGGGCATTTTTTTCCAACACAGGTTTAAATAATTCCACTTTCTCTCTCTCTCTCTCTCTCTCTCTCTTTCAGTCTCTCTCTATCTCTTTCCATCCTCCCTTCAGTGTGTGTGTGTGTGTGTGTGTGTCTCATGTTCGACCTAACAATGCGCTCCATTGTGGAGGAAGCTCTTATCCAAAGGCCATGTAACTCACTCCATATCAAGTGCTTTTTCAAATCAGCCTTCATGCGTTCACACACACATACACATGTATTACTGTCTGTGTGGGGTTTCCATGTCCCTCTGTCCGTCTGTATGAGGGTTTGTAAGTGCTGCCGTCCTCCAGCTAACCCAACCCTACCTAACCTTAAACCTCAGCAACCAAAAAATCAGCTCTTCTCCTCTTCTAATGACAGACACAGTTCTTCCCTACCTACAACAAAAACAATTTCATCATATTTTATCATCCTTGAGACATTTGATCCTCAACAAGAGATGAATACCAATTTGGGAAAGAAAAAAAAACATGGAAAAAATAAAAGAAAGAAAGAGAATTAAATAAAGGAAGGAATATGGGAAGGAAGAATGGATGGAAGGAAAATGAAGGAAGAAAGTCCCCACAAAGGGATAAATTCACATGCACAGTGTTTCAAAAGTCTATAGGCAGTATTCAATGAATACAACTTTGTAAGGAAGAAAATGAAGAAGGAAAGACAAGCTAAAGGGGAAAGGAAAGAGAGAAAGAAAGACAAGAGGGGGGGATTAGAGGAATGGAGGAATAGAGAAAAGTCCCCACAAATACATAAATACATGCTTACGTNAAGTCCCCTTTGTGTGGAATTCATGACAGGAAAAAAGAAAGAAAAGAAAAGAAAAGAAAAGAAAGAAAGAAAGAAAGAAAGAAAGTTTTTAAAAAGAGTTTATAGCATCTTTGGGCTGTTTTCCGTTAAAAAAGAATTTGTTTAGATGGACAAATAAGAAAGATGGATGGATGGATGGATGGATGGATGCAGGAAGCACCAGCGTGTCTGAGAGTGAGAGTGCCGTCAGTGAAGTGAGGGATGTGTGAGTTAATTAAAGGGATTAGTGTAGGAACCTCCACAGGACAGGAGGTGAGAACTTACAGCACCCAACACTGATAGACTATCTATCTATCTCCTTCTCACTCCATCTTTCTTTCTTTCTTTTATCAGTCTCTTTATCTCTGCTCTCTTACTTTATCCCTTAATTCCTCTCTCTCTCTCTCTCTCTCTCTCTCTCTCTCTCTCTCTCTCTCTCTCTCTGGTGTGTACATGCCGAGGGACTGAGACGGGCTGAGAGAGCAGGTTTGTGTGAGACTCTGGCTGGGCTGGTGATTAAAGCTCACAGCCTCGTTAATGTAGCACAGGTTAGTAAACCATGTTCAGAAGGTCTTTGTTGGCTTCCTTTGGAGCGTGCATCACGGACCAGGTTTACATTCAAACACTACAATTATGAGAAGACAGGCTCCCGTGATTAGGTGTTGCATCATAATGAGCAGGATGGAGAGATTTAACTGGGTGTTTGGTTTAAGTAGAATTATCTTTACAGATGTTTGCCATCTGTTTATGGCCATGCAGCTCAGATACACCGGGCAGGACGAGCAATGGCACACAGACAGTATGAGAGCTAAGATCTCTGTGCCACTACGGTGACGTTCACCTTGCATCTGTGACTTGCAGCTTGATTCATCATTGCTTAAAGCCACGTTTTCGGCTTTAGTGATGTTCTTTAGCGGTGTGGTTTTTTTTGGGGGGTGGGGGGTGCTTTTCAATTCATTTGATGGATGGAAAACCAACTACAGGCTCTCACCTGGTGTACCGTACCTGCCCCCAGCTGAAGGACGCCAAGCGCTGACACAGGGTTTGGCCAGAGTGAAGGCCATACTCCTACAGGCTGCTCAAAAACTGCTTTTTGGGGAGGACAGCACTCCCTCTAGTTTGGCATTGCTCTGTAAATGTGGTGAACTGGGCTATGATAAATCGCTTTTTCTCATGCCAGAGTATGCGGTAAAGCAAATAGCTGGTTGTACATTTTAAGGCTGCATGGGGGGCTGTTTAAAGTGGCAAGGGGCAATGATGCTGACCATGATCTGGATGAGCTATTATTCTGTAACCCATTTCTCCTTCATTAGCTTTAGCACAACTGCTACAGCCTTTCCGAAGGCAGGAGTAACATGCGCCCAACATTTGATTGATTGATTCAAGACTGGGAGGATCAGCTGGAGTTTTTACGCAGCAGATTGGTTTTAACTCAGAGACAGTAATTGGGAGTTTAATCAGTACATTTAAAGCTTCTGTCTCCACACTTGAAGGCATTTGTGACGTGTGGTCTGGCTGGTAGATTGACTCGAGTGTCCTTCCCAGAGTTATCCGTTGACCCCTTTTGTTCCCGAACCTGTGAGGACTACGTGGGAGGTTTGCAGAAGCAGCCTGTCTCAACAGCTAGCAAGAAGGTATTGTACCAGAGCTGTGTTAAATCTTTTCATTCCCATGAGCTGAAAGGGAGATGGGACTCCAAACGGAAAGCCCATCTCCCTCTGTCCCTGAGGGTCTGCAGCCTCCATAGAGGCGCCTGTACAAAAGCCTCTTACCTAAACCCTCCAGAGTCCTCCGGGAGGTGGGATTCTTCACTGTGCTGTATCTACTAATGGGGTGGTGTCGAAATTTAACCCTGCGGTTTTACCACAAGGATGGCACGGTGGGTAGCGTTGTCACCTCACCGCAAGGAGGGGCTGGGTTCAATTCCCTGCCCAGACAACCAGGGTCTTTCCTGTGTGGCGTTTCCTTTGGTTGTTCCGGTTTTGTCCCACAGTCCTAAGACATGGAGTCAAGCTAAAGTCAAGTTGAAGATGCTAAATTGCCCCTAGGTACGAGTGTGCACGCATATGACCTGTGTCCAGGGTGTTTCCTGCCTTCCACCCAATGAGCGCTGGAATAGGCTCCACGATCCAGGAGACTGCCTGGCAGATGAATGAACCAATGAATGTCCTACTATGTTGTAGATACTGACACTGCTTTTCATGGTCTCTCTGACTGTCCGAGGCTGGGGTCCGCATTTGAACAGCGTGCTCAGGTGGCTGGGGTTAATTATAGGCTGTATGTGCTCTAAAACAAGTGGGACAAGCAAAGCTCTTCAGACTGGTGTCCGAAGTAGCTTGCGATGCAGAGGCCCATGGGAACTCAGGGTTGTGAAGGATACATCCCCAGAAGTCAACCGTAAGAAGAATGTGTTTCTTGGCTGCACTTCAAACGGGACGGTTTCGTTGGTGAATCATTCCTTTTGGGGAATTCCCCCCCATTATTAAGTAGCAAAACTTGCTCTCCTTAACGTTCTGTTTCTTCTTTTAATTATTCTATGCTCAAATTCTGTCAACCTTTCACAGTCTACAATTGCTGAGCCACCAAACTTGGCCCAGGCGTTCATCATGTATGGTAACGTGCTTGTGCTGTTGACTGTTCAACACTGAAACTCTACCATGATCCTGGTACACTATATATGCCTTATACCTGGTACCTCCTACTCAACTACAGCCGGTATAGAGACTGTAGCCAAAAGCGTTTGGACACTGTACATGTCACCAAACGTTTCTAGATACTCCACATGCAACCAAACTATTTCGAACACTCTGCATGTCACCAACGGGTTTTGGACACTCTACATGTCACCAAACATTTCTGGACACTCTACATGTCACTAAAGGTTTCTGGGCACCCTACATGCCAGCAAATGTTGGGGACACTCCATATGTCACCAAACATTTTTAGACGCTTCACATATCACCAAACAATTTTGGGCACTGTACATGTCACCAAACATTTTAAAACACCAGTTACCATCACACACCAAACACAACACACTCCAAGCACAAAACACACTCTGCACACCTGACACACACCACATACACAGTACACACTGCCTGACCACAACACACACACTCACACGCGCACACACACACACACCACTAGCAGCACTGTATATCATAACCACTGTCTAGAAATTACATATGAAACCTCTTAACTAACAATGCTTTAATAAAGGGGTTTAAACGTCAAAGTCTCTGTCTCTCTCTTGCTCACTCTCTCTCTCCCTCTCTCTCTCTCTCTCTGTTCTGTTCTGTTTGGATTTAGATTTCTGCAGGTGCTCCGGTGTTCTTGATCTGTTAATTCTACCTTTGGCATTCTGTCTCTCTCTCTCTCTCTCTCTCTCTTATTGTCTCTCTCAGGTCTCTCTGCCTCTCTCTCTATCTCTCCCTCTCTGTGTAAACAGGCAGGCTCTGTGACCACACTGTTCCTGATAACATCTTTCTCTCTCCTTCTTTTTTCCCCTCCCTCCGTCCCTCTCTCGTTCTCTTTCTCACTCGCTTGCTCGCTCCACACAGGCCTGGCATTGTTCTCCTTTCACACTTGTCTTTCGTTGCTCACTCCTCCTTCCATCCAGTCCAGCCCTCTACCTGGTGTGAAGGAAAAGGGGGATGAGAGAGACGAGTGAGTGGGAGACAAAGATATCACTGAGAAGAAGAGGATCCCTCTCAGGTGCTCCATAATGTGCTCCAGCAGTTTTGAAATGGTGACTGGCTGATGGTCAGTTTTCTGCCCAGAGAGAATGCACTGAGTCACATCAGCTCAGAAAACTGAACTGATGTCAGTCTGTCGTCCAGAGACTCCATGCCAATAAACAACAAACCAATTACTCAACATCACCAAACCCCGTCACACCTTCACACTCATGTTTGTGTCTGACCTCATATGGTTTATACAGCAACACAACAACAAAACAAACATCGCAACAACACTACCAAACCCCATCACACAACAAAGGAAACAACATCACAACAACAACAACAACAACAACAACAACAACAACAACAACATCACCAAACCCCGTCACACCTTCACACTCATGTCTGTCTCTGACCTTGCACGGTTTGTACAGCAACACAACAACAAAACAAACATCACAACAACACTACCAAACCCCATCACACAACAAAGGAAACAACATCACAACAACAACGTCACCAAGCCCTGTCACACCTTCACACTCATGTCTGTGTCTGACCTTGCACGGTTTGTACAGCAACACAACAACAAACAAACATCACAACAACACTACCAAACCCCATCACACAACAAAGGAAACAACATCACAACAACAACGACAACAACAACAACAACAACATCACCAAACCCTGTCACACCTTCACACTCATGTCTGTCTCTGACCTTGCACGGTTTGTACAGCAACACAACAACAAAACAAACATCACAACAACACTACCAAACCCCATCACACAACAAAAGACACAGTATCACAACAACAACATCACCAAACTCCGTCACACCTTCACAATCATGTCTGTCTCTGACCTCGCACGGTTTATAGAGCAACACAACGACGAAACAATACAACAACATCACCAAACCTCGTCACACTTTCACACTCACATCTGTTTCTGTCTGTGTACGGTTTATACAGCAACACAACAACAAAACAAACAACACACCCACAAAACAATCAAACACAACACCACCAACCTTAGTCACACCTTCACTCTTAAATCTCTCAGACCTCCCATGCTTTATACCGCAACAACAAAACAAATAAACAACACATCAACAAACCCTGTCAAACCTTCACACTGACGTCTTTCTCTGACCTCACAAGGTTCATACAGCAACACAACAGCAAAATAAACATAACAACAACATCACCAAACCCCAGCACACCTTCGCATTCAAGTCTGTCTCTGACCTTGAACAGTTTATACAGCAACACAACAACAAACCAATGAAACAACACAACAACATCACCCAGGTCACACCTTCACTCTTACATCTCTCAGACCTCACACAGTTTATACAGCAACAATCAAACAACACGACAACAAAACAATCAGACAACACAACATCACAGAACCATGTCAAACCTTCACATTCACATCTGTCTCTGACCTCCCATAGTTTATACAGCAATACAACAACAAAACAATCAAACAACACAACAACAAAAACCTGGTAAGGACTTTGATTGGCTCAAATATGCGGGTTGTATGAATTGAAAGTGTTGAAGAAAAGAAAGAAAGAAAGAAAGAAAGATGCAGGGTGATAGAGCAGAAGCATAAATGTTGGAACTATAAAACCTAACATTGTTTTTGCACATTCTTAAAAAAAATCTGTATTTTAGGTGAACAGTTACTGCACTAAACTGTTATCCTTCATTTCTGGATAATTCATGTCAAACCACACTGGAACAATGAAGACGTGTCTCGATTTGTATTTAGTCCCTCACTCTCAGACGAGTAATGGGCCAGAGGGCTGATGGACACATGGTTCCCTGAAGAGCTGTGAAAGTGTATTGCAGGTTGTAGACAATAGACTTGTGAGTCTGGTCTTTAAGGTAAAAGGCATAAACCGAGTGGAAAACGAGAGAACTGTCTACCATGAAAAGGCGAGCAATTCCGAAGATGAGATTAAGCCAAACGCCACTCAGAACCATTCCGGAGCAATTGGGCATCGCAAGATCAATAGTGCGGAACATCTTGACAAAAAAAGAAGCTGCTGGAGGAGTAGCTAAGCAATCTGCCACCAGCAGGTCATTAGCGGAAACCATGTCATCATGTCATCCAACAACAGAACAATCATTACAGCTGTGAAGAAGACCATGCCAATAACAGCCAAAGAAACCACAGACAACAAGAGACAAATCGCTTATCAGTTCACATGATGGAAAGGCCAGGCTAGAAATTGCAAGGAGTGAAGTCAAGCTAAGATCAGGAGACCAGCAGAGCTCTGGAGGCTCTATGGCCAGACCGACGGAAAGACGACAGAGGCTGCTCTGCTTATCTGAGCCCAACTCGTGCTACTAGGTTGCTGTAGAAGTATACATGGGGCTGTTTGTAAGCAGCAAAAAGATGGCCGAAAAGGCCTACACCTATTAGCATTGTTGCTGAGCCTGACTAGTTAGCCATGATTTAACTCGATAACTTACAACAGCTGAATAAACAACCCATTTCAACTACACCTACAATAATGAAAGACTTTACCTACACGGTCTCCGTCCCTGACCTTGTACAGTTTATACAGCAACACAACAACAAACCACTAAACAACACAACAGCAACAACAACACCAAACTCCCTCATGCAACAAAACAAGCAACACAACAGAAAAACCATCAAACACAACAACACCAAACCCAACCACACCTTCACACTCATGTCTGTCTCTGATCTTGTACAGTTTATACAGCAACACAACATTAAAACAACACAACAACAAAACCATTAAACAACACGTCACCAAACCCATCACACAACAAAACAATCAACACAACAACAAATCCATCAAACAACACAACAAACCCCATCACACAACAAAACAAACAACACAACAACAAATCCATCAAACACAACAACAAATCCATCAAACAACACAACAAACCCCATCACACAGCAAAACAAACAACACAACAACAAATCCATCAAACAGCACAACAACAACAAACCCTGTCACACAACATAACAAACACCACAACAACACCCAGTCACACCTTCACACTCATGTCTGTCTCTGACCTCGTAAGGTTTGTACACGTTTATACAAGTCTATCTCTGACCTTGTACAGTTTATACAGCAAAACAACAACAAAACAATACAATAACACAACAACAACAGGAAATTCTTTACTTACAGCTTTGGGATTTGAGCCTCCTTCAGCTAAGCCATAAATAAGGTTTCAGCCCAGGTGCTCCAGTGCAGCAGGACCAAAGCAAACGGAAATAATTGACATAATTTGCAATGTTGTTGGTTTATGTCTGGATGGCTGTAATACACATTGGTTTATGTCTGGATGGCTGAATCAAACTTCATTTCCTGCCTTCCATTATTTTGCCTTTCTAAATATCAGAGCTGACTAGCATCTGAATCCACATGGCTGCCAGACTGGGGAAAATCCAGGAAAGCAGACAGGAAAAGAAACAAACTATTCAGACGCAGTCAGTTTATTCATTCACTGGATAAATTATCAGTTTTAAAAATGGAAATCAAAGGAATCAAATCAAACCAGAACCACTACCATTTTTTGTGGTTGTTAGCTTTTTGGGTTTGGTACTTATTCAGCTTTTTTGGTTAGCTTGCTTTGTTTTTTTTTTGAGTTTGCTAATCAGTTTACTAATTACATCAGCTAAGCTTTTTGGTTAGTGAGCTAACATTTTGAATTTTGAGTTTACTAGTTAGCCAGCTAGCTATTTGAGTTTGATAAGTCAGTTAAGCTTTTTGGTTAGTTAGCTTACTTTTTGAGTTTACTAGTTAGCCAGCTAACTATTTGAGTTTGCTAAGTCAGCCAAGCGTTTTGGTTAGTTAACTTTTTTTCAAATTTACTAGTTAGCCCACTAGCTATTTGAGTTTGCTAAGTCAGTTAAGCTTTTTGGTTAGTTAGCTTACTTTTTGAGTTTACTAGTTAGCCAGCTAACTATTAGAGTTTGCTAAGTCAGTTAAGCTTTTTGGTTAGTTAGCTTACTGTTTGAGTTTGCTAGTTAGCCAGGTAGCTATTTGTGTTTGCTAAGTCAGCTATGGTTTTTAGTTAGTTGGCTAAGATTTATTTTTTGTTCTTTTGTTAGATAATTAGATATTTTGGTTATTTAGTTTTATTAACTTAGATAGCAATGCTTCTGTCTAATCAGCTAACATTTTGAGTTTGCTAAGTAGTTATTTTTAGTATTTTTGTATTAGTTGTCTAGATTTTTTAGTGACTTAGCTTTGTTTTTGTAAAGTTATCTAACTTGTTGAGTTTCCTAGTTAATAAGTTAATAAGTTTTTGATTAGTTTAGAAATTTCTATTAGGTAGACTTTTTTTGTCTTATTAATTAGGTAGCTATGTTATGTGTGTTAATTAGTAAGCTAGGTTTCCATGGGTAGCTAACTAAAGTTTTTGGTTGCTTAGAAAGATTTTTTTTTGATAATTTATCTTAGTATTATTATTATTGTTTATTTATTTTATTTTTTGTTAATTAACTCAACCTGAAACCCAGTAGCATTTAAAAGATATTTAGTTGAATGTTAATTAAAGATACAGGTACAAAACATCCACAGTGGTCCACTATCCAAATAATGTTTTCAAAATTACAATTGTGTTTGTGCTTCAGATTAGCAAAGTAGCTACCTGATTTTTTCTTTTATTTTTCATATAGTAAGGCGATAGATGGAATGGCTCAACAAAAACGTTAAGGTTTTAGAGTGGCTTAAAATCCTTGAGATGCTTTGGCAGGACCTCCAACAGACAAAAGAGCCCTCCATTTCCTCCACAGCAATGTGAAAGACTGATCTCCAGTTGTAGGAAACATTGGGTTGCGGTTGTTGCTGCTAAAGCTGACACAACTGGTTATTACATCTAAAGTGGGCACTTACCTTTTCACATGAGATTAGAATCTAACAGCATTTAGTGTGACAAAACCTTTTAATAACAGGTTTTACGCTGATCGATATTTTAAGAATCTGTCTGGCCATTTGCCAACTTACAGTGAACATTACGTTAAGTATATTCTGCCTGTAGGGAATCTTATGCTGAAGCCACATGATCATGCACACACATGCACAAGCATTAATGCATTAATCTGAGGAATTAACACTTGAGTAGTTGACATGTAAGTCATGATAGGTAATGCACATGTGCAGTGTAGAAATCCGCAGACTCAGAGTTTTATTCCTGCACAGATTTGAGATGAGGCAACAAAAGCCATCATGTGTTTTTCACTCTGCTGTGGGTATCCATGGCATCAAAGCTGTCACATGGCAGGGTAAAGAATCCAACACTGGGTTAACCACCATAAACCGACTGGTCAGGTTGGTGTAATCTGCGTTTAGGAAAATATTTACCCACAAAGTCATCCGCTTTGAATCCAGTGGCTTTTGCATACACACACACACACCCTCTGATGATCCAACCTGTCACTAATTCTGGCTAAACATAAAGGCTAACAAGCTAATCTATTCATTTCTATTCATGTATGCGTAATTACGTATTCCGTTTATGTATATGTCTCAGTTAAGACAATGCAAACCAGTGCAGAGGTTCGTTTAACTCCGTCCCAGTGTCTGATTCAGTCACACATGAGGAAACAGTAGAAATTAATATCATTTAAAAGTGCGTGTGGTGGGCGCAGATAGGCTGGGCGAGAGAGTGGCCAGCATGTGTAAGTTTGAGGAGGTCTTGGATAAGATTTCATGACCGCATGTGTGGGCAATTTGGAGCTTTCATCAGACCGGCAATTTTGGTCCGAACTGAAAACAGCCTGAGGACATTTTTTGCGACTACAGCACCGGATCTTGCTAGAGCCTATCCAAATTCTGTCCAAACATGCCCCGAACCGGCCCACAGCACCAAGTTTTGGGCCTGAAACCGACCGGAACAAGCCCAACTTCATTTTAAGTGCTGAATAAAGCCAAATACATTGGCCCTATGATGGGGGGGGGCGGTTGGGGGCTTCACATGATGTATTTAGCAAACATCAAGCACTTTGGAGAGGATAAATTTTGAATAGAAAAGGGAAGAAGATATCTGGAACATTCCATGGAAAGATTTCAAGGTATGCTTTGAAAATGTTTATAAAAGTATTTTTTTCTTTGCCATTTTTTTTGGTCAAAGTATTAATGTAAGAACTTCACCTTCAGAAAGTGTTACTTTGAGTGGATTTGTCTGAAATACATGGTATTCTTAGGGAGATGCTTTTGAAATTCAATTGAATAAAGAAAAAAGAAAGTTTTTAATAAAAACTTAAAACACATTTTTTTCTTGTATTAGTAATTTTAACAAATGTCTCTTGTTACAGGATTCACCCTTGTAACATCACCTACTAATGAAATTAAATGTTTTAGGGCCCAAAATGACTGAATAACAGGGGTGAAACCTGGGTAATTTGCGTAACCATTAAGTTAATATTAATGCATTTAAAAATAATAATAATAAGAATAATAATAACATAACATAAAGTATACAACATATATGTATATATAGTGGTCATATATATATACATGATTTAATATATATATATATATTTGTAACACTCATTTCGATATCAGAGTTGAATGGGCATGTTTTAGTCATGCACCCAAATCATAATAAAATAATAAAATGGAAAAAACTGAATGAGCCTGACCGATCTGTTTTCGGTTTTGCAGGAAACAACATGATGCAAATTCCTCCACATATGCAAATATGTAAAAACAAAATATTTTTAATTTATTTATTTTTCATAAGGAAGAACATATTTGGGTAACAGGGTTGTGCATAAAATGCGGGACGCTGGTTAAATCAACTATTTTATTAAATTAAACAGATAAAAAGGAAAAAAACATTTTTTTTTACAATTGAATTGCTTGGCAATGAACCAAAAATAACATTTCGTTTATGAATACTTGATGATTGTAATGAATAGATTTCATAGAAAAGTGACAGGTGAAAGATGAAAATGGGGCGGGACAGCCAAAAACAACTACATTATAGATGGACACAGACGTTTGATGGGTGTTCGTGTTCATTTAAATGTAATTTGAATCATTTTAAACTACAGGTCCCTTCACTTTTCATCTTCACATGGTCGTACAATGTATTTGCAGCATGTATGTGGTGGAATAGCCTTTAAGCATAAGGTGCAGATTCAAAATTCGAGATTTTTTTGTTGTTGATTTCTTTGTTCTGGCCAATCAGAAAAAAAGCACGTGGCTGGAGGTGCAATGCTCTGCTGCAGAATAGGACATAACATGACAAATAACATATGAATACTTCTTTACATCTAGGGTAACATGCTTTTTGGGGAATCTGACTGTGATCAAGTGGACGGCACTAAATAGATGTGAACCCAGCTCTGTAATCTTGAAGAAGCCATGTGATCTTACCGCTTAGACAAGCTTGTTTATAGTTGTGTTAGCAGTCCATACGGTCTAAACGTTTGTAATCGCCTGCTCAGTTACAGGAACTGAAGGCCTTTCGGCACAGAGCAGCACAATTAATGTGTGCAGTGTTCCTCCGCCGCTCGCACAAAAACACATCAGTGCAGATGCATTGGAGACACATGGAAATGTCAAGTGCAAAGGGCTACACGTTTCACTGTCCACTTAAGAGCCAATCCCTCGAGACAGATGTTAATAACAAATGTGAACAGGGCCAAAGGTCCAAGCTAAAACTGACCAGTCCATTTTTTTCATGCTTTCCATGGACAGATACTATATGAGCTATTGAGTTATTGAGTTATTCCGCGCCCTTGCTCATCACTGTCAGGAATGTCATGCAGGGAAATGGCAAGGTGACAGGCATTTAATGGCCAAGGCTTTTCATTTCTTTGTAGCTCTTTGAATTCATGTCACATGGTTCCTTGTAATGATCATCACCAAATGACCTCATCATATGTATCATATAACGGATCAGCCTTGATTTTCCATTACCGATTAGCTAGGAGAGCACTGGCTGCCTTTAAATGCACCATACTCAAAATCTGGGGCATTTCATCCACGAAGCTTGGTCACCGCAACTATTTGGATATTATGCACTGTCTATGGTTTGGTCTCAGTGAGTTAAGAACCACACAGAGAGCTGAAAGCAAAGGGGATTCAATTGACAGGCTTATGACTGACAGCTCAAAGCTGCTCCGCTGACACAGCGAGGTGGCAGAGGGTGGAGCCATCCGCTGTGACACGCCTCCTGAGAGCCCATCAATAACTTTGATTGACAGCGCCAAGTGAGCAGACGCTCTCTCGAGCTTTGCCTAAGTGTCAGTTGAAGACATTGCGATAGATTGAGAATGATGCTTCAGTGCGATTATAGCACAGGCCGGTTAGCTAAATGTTGAACATCCAGTGCACTCGGGTGGATGCAGCCATTAGCTAGTGTTAGCGTTAGCTTATGCCAGTGTGTTTACAACAAGAGTGAAGCCGAGAGGATAGCAGACCACTGTTGGCCCGCTGAAGCCAAAGCTGGGGGTCGACTGGGGTTTTGTTCAGGGCGAGGGTGAACCAGCAGTGGCAAACAGTCAACAGGGTGCTGACCTTATCAAGCCAGCAGAACAATATCTGGGATGATACAGCAAATAGATAGTGCTAACAGTGTTAGCTTACAGCGATATCTTTAAAAACAAATTGTATTTTCTGCTTAAGGTCTCAATTAAAAACATGGTGATTGATTGATAGACTGTGAATGATGGTTAGTGATAATATAACATGTCCCAGTTAGCTAACTGTAAGATAGGCAGTTTACTTACTGGCTGATAAGGCAAACAGATAGTGCTAACAGTGTTAGCTTATGACAATATCTTTAAAAACAAGACTAAAATCTTGTTTTCTGCTTTAAGTCTCAGTTAAAAAGATTGTGATAAATTGTGAATGATGCTTCAGTGTGAACAACATGGCCCAATTAGCTAACTGTGAGATATTCAGTTCATTTCTGCTGAAACGGCAAATAGATAGTGCTAATAGTGTTAGCTTACAGTGATATGTTTAAAAACAAGACTGAAATTATTTTCTGCTTAAGGTTTCAATTAAAAACATGGTGATTGATTGATAGATTGTGAATGATGGTTAGTGATAATATAACATATCCCAGTTAGCTAACTGTGAGATAGGCAGTTTACTTACTGGCTGATGAGGCAAACAGATAGTGTGGCTTATGACAATATCTTTAAAAACAAGACTAAATTCGTGTTTTCTGCTTTAAGTCTCAGTTAAAAACATTGTGATAAATTGCGAATGATGCTTCAGTGTGAATATAACATGGTCCAGTTAGTTAACTATCAGATATTCAGTTATTTTTTTGCTGATACAGCAAATAGATAGTGCTAACAGTGTTAGCTTACAGCAATGTCTTTAAGAAAAAGACTAAAATCTTGTTTTCTCTTCTGTTCATTTTGGCTGAAAAGTGGTTTTAAGTCTCAGTTTAAGACATCAATGAGTATCAGTGTAGCCCAACGTGTTTACCAAGTAAGCTATACCCTCATTAGCTAGTGCTGTTAGTATTAGCATACAGGTATATTATGTAAAAAACAAAACTGAAATCGTGTTTCCTGTTGTAGCAGAACATTCTGGCAAGTTGAGGTGAGGTTTCATCCGGATTAGAAATATACAGTAGGCTGGAGATACTGCTAATTGTATTAGCGTATGGCTATCACTGAAGTCATGTTTTCTGTTGTGCTAGTCATTGCAGTAGATCGGGGATGGAGGTCTGAGTATTAAAAACAATCCACCTCAGTTAGCTAGCTGTGAAATATACAGCACACTTAGGCTAAACCAGTTATTAGCTTGTGATTCCTGCTAAATCAGCACAGCATGAATTCCATGCTGGTCTAAACTTGTTCATGCTGGTCTGGCACTGGTTTAGCTTCTCACCCAACATAGTCATGCAGGTTGACCGGCATACCAGCATCCAAAACACAACATCTGCTTGTTCCGCTGGTTCTAGCAGGGATGGAAGTTAGCATACAGTATGTTTATTGCCTTTTGAAGCCTTTGAAGTGAAAATTGAAGATTGAAAATGAGGCTTCAGAGCAAAATCAAGCTGGGCTTGCTTTGAAATTAGCAATGGTCTTAGGCTAATTAGGCGATTAACTGGTGCTGGCAGTGTTAGTGCATGGTTACTTACTCACTTATCTTCTAGGTTGCTCATTCTGGGTCAGGGGGGTGCTGGAGGCTATCCCAGCATTCTTGGGGCGGAAGGCAGGAAATACCCTGGACAGGTCGGCAGCCCATCACAGGGTAGACATAGGCTGCGTCCAACTGGCGTACTTCTATACTACACAGTACGCGAAAGCAGTATGCGAGAATAGTTAGTATGTCCGAATACGTAGTGTTCATAAAACAGTATGCGAAAAGTCCCCGGATGATGTACTACATCGGGAGAGATTTTGAAGTATGCGACCACAGCACACTGTCCTATCCCATGATTCCACAGGAGCTGCAAAGCCATTCAAAGCGGTGAAAAAAATGGCGGACAGCGGGGAGCCAGCTGTTTACAAGTAAATAAATTCCTCAGCATGCGTTTTCTGCGACCTCCTGCTCGACGCTGACTCCATGTGGAAGTGTTCATCGCAAAAACTAACCACAACGAACGCTGCTTTCGTTAACAGATGGTAAAGATTTTGCCGACTTTTGGCTTTTAAAGAATGGGGTTTGCTGCCGTTACGTGACGTCAGCGGAGATCCGGATCAAAGGGCACAGGTAAGACGGCGGATATAGTGCGTCCAAGGACGTGTGCATACCGCGCACTCGCATACTAACAGTACGTACTTCTTTAACGGCTGAGCAGTACGTACTAGATCGAATTCAGTACGTACTGCTTAAGTATGCGATTTCACATGCAGCCATAGACTTAGGGATAATTTATCAACTCCGATAGGCCTAACTGCAGGTCTTTGGACTGTGGAAAGAAAACCGGAACACCAAAAGGAAACCCATGTAGAGGGTAAGTCCACACAGAGTCAAACCCGGCTGCTCTTGCTATAGGGTGGCCACACGTCCGGTTTTAGGTGAGATAGTCCTGTTTTTCAACTCCCAGTCAGGCGCAGTACCTGGATGGACGCCTATTAGTCCTCTTTTCGGGATGAACTTTTTAAAACGTTCACTCGCCAACCATGTTATGTGTGCCATTGGCTCACGTCCGTGTAAAAGGACATGCCTTGCATTTCATTGCTTTACCAAGGTCATGTGACATCGTGACTCGCCTACCGGCTAACTACAGGTCAGCACTCTAAATGCTAGTCAATTAGTAAGCTCCCGTCTGACTCACGAATGTCCATCCATTCCACCCAATTAGGTGAGTGAAGTAATCATTTGTGTCATGTGTTATGATGTCCTCCTTTTTGGGGTGGGGTGTCCTCCTTTTTGGGGTTATGAAAGTGGCCACCCTATCTTGTTATGAGATAACAGCGCTATAACGTGGCAACTGTGGTAGATTGAGGATGGGGCTTCAGTATGAAATCCAGCTAGCTAGCTTGGAGAAAACGCTGTACTGTACATTCAGGCTGATCCAGTCATTAGCCTGAGGTGTTAGCATATGACTTTCTTGTTTTCTGTTGTATTAAAGCAACAATTCTCAGTAGAAACCCCAAATCTCTGACACTTGAAGAGGTTTATATTAAGGCGTTTTCCAGAACTAAATCGTACACGTCGTTATGAATGTCTACCTGTATTTGGTTTTGTGATAAATATGTTTTTGGATATGAAATCCATTTGGGAGCAAATTAGAAATTGACACCAGGCTAGGAAAACAAGAGAAACATGATAAAAGCCCTGCCTACGGCAGCTGGAGCTTCCGAAAAAAGGAACAGATTCCCAAAATATCTTGCCGGCACTTTTTTTGACTATTTATTTTTCTCTTCCTGACTCGAGGTGGCTGAAACGGGCCTGTGTTTCCTTGTCGCGTCTCATAATCACGCTTCTCGAATGCACAGTCACTTGATGTGTCAGGAGAATTGAGTCACAGTTCATACGCACACGCGTCTACACACCCAGACCGAAACGTGTGTCCGCACACCCAAAAGGGAGCACACGCCCACATTCACAAACACACCAGCACACCTCGACAGAAAGCCATGTGTGCCTGCACACTGTCCAATTGTCCCGCACTGAGAGGGTGGGGCCCCCGTGCGAGTATGCGTGTGTGTGTGTGTGTGCGTGAGTGTGTGTGTGTGTGTGTGTGTGTGTCCAGGTGTACAGTAGTGGTCAAACTGGCTCAGGAGATTCCAGACAGAGCAGAAACTCAGACGGTGTTTGTAAATAAGGACAGAAACGCGGTCTTGGGGAAGGTGAGGAGCGGAGTCTTCGGTTCCATGCAGAAACCCAACACTGTTCGGGCAACTCCCTGGGTTTAACACAGCTTTCTTTACGCAGTCAGTGCCAGTAACTCCGAAAGCTTTATTCCAACAACAAGTGTTTCACAAAAAACCCTTTATCCGAGAAAATAAGTGGGATAATAGCAGTCTTAGGGTCCTCGGGAATAGTCACCAATTACAAATTACAGCATTAATGGAGATAGTAATAAGCATTCCACATACAAAATCATCATCAATCATCATTTCTAAGTTATTTTTTATTAGGAGGTGTCTGTACTCAAAACCATAAACCCCCTAAACTATAATTTATTGTTATTTTTGTCAGTTTTTTGTGAGTTATCCTAAATTTAAAAACATTTTCACATCTTAGTTTTAGTCCACATGGTGAGCAGTTGCATTACATTGTTTTGAACCAAATATGTTCAAAAAGCTGAAAATCAGTGTGGAACATAAAGAATCGCCACTACCGAAAACATATTTTGTAGAGTTAAGTATTTTTCTGGGGGGGGTGAATAAAAAAAATAAGCACAGCTGTATTGGCTAGTCATGAATTGGCTACTGTTTTGGTAGCTCTTTCTGCAATTAAGTAATCTTTTTTTAGGTTATAATGAAAGAAAATAGATGATTTTACATGTGGTCAGTTGTTCAAATTTGTGCTTGCTAGACATGGATTGAGGTTTTTGAGTTCTTCCCAACTCCCCAAAACACACATTTTCTTCAATTAAGTAAACTTTTATGCGTTTAAAAAGACAATATGATGATTTTATGTGTGTCCTCCTTTTCAAAGTTGTGCTTGTTGGTAGTCTGTCAAATGATTTTGAGATCTTTTCAAAATTAACTAAAAATCTCACTCCCAAAGCAAAAAAGTAAAAAGTAAAAGTAAACCTTTTTGGGTTTTAATGATTTTATGTGTGTTCAGCTGTATAAAGCTGTGTTTGGTAGTGGACTGTATGCTCAAAATAAGCTAAAATTGTCACTCCCAAAACACCTATTTATTGTAATTAAGTAACTTTTTGAGTTTAAAAAGAAATGACAATGATTTTATGTATGTTCAACTGTTTGCTAGTCATGTACTGGCTAGTGTTTTTGAGGTTCTGTTCAAACCGAAAGACTTGGTAAAGTTTTGATATAGAGTTATGATTGGTAGTGACAAAATAAAACGTTCAATCATTTGTTCTAATAATGCCATAAACACAGTTAAGCTACAGGGTCATTTAAAGCCAAAGCTTTTAGTTTCAAAGTTGCTGCACTATCTAGCCAAATTAGCAGCTTACATGATGCGTTTTAATGTGAGGTGTTTTCAGCATTTTGATAGGTTGTTTCATGAAGCTTGTTTTTCAGACAGCAGAGATGCTTGCAACTGTTGCAACAAAGTAGCAATAGAGTTGCAGGACCCTTTACAAAAAATGTCATGATGAATAGACCGACAGAAATGGCCCAAAATTGCTTGGAAGAAAGTCTGGTTCCACTGACATTAAAATTAAATTCAGTTTTTGCCCTCTCCTGTATTTTGGACATACTTGTTTTTCTTTGGACAGCGACAATAGATCAGTCATTAACCGCCCAGCAACAAAAGCTGTCTGTTTAATTCTAAGGGATAAAAAGAAGTTGTGAAAATAGCCATGTAAAAGTGAATTACGGCTGGGTTTCATTTCCTTAAAGTCACATAAATGTTACAAGTGGGCCTGGGAGAAAAACAAACTACAAGAAAACTGTAGGATATGTGGTTACATAACTCAAACGGTGATGCGATACGTCACTTTGTTGCTGGGGAAAAAGTATTTGCATTCATTACTGTATCATGTTACACGTACTGCATTATCTCTAACGCCGGATAAGAGCTTATGCTTCTTGAAGACACCAAACAAACAAAGGCCAAGCATTTCCAACAATGGAGCAAATCGATAGGAAGTGGTTCTTAGAATCCTCACGGCACTGATTTATATTCCCAAGCCCTGGAAACCTATTGAACTGCTGTGAGTCGATAGGAAGATTAGTTCCAATGAGGGCTAAAGCATTTCCAACATTTAAAACAAAAGAAATCGTTAAATGTGAACCTTGGTAATAAGAGAGTTTCCTGCCCCACTCCCAAATAATCATACGATTTTCGTCCTGATTTTCCATTTCCGCCGTGCTGACAGCAAAGTGTGTTTAAACGTATGCACATTGGCTAATAGAGAATTATCTGCCCTTAAATCACCAGACTTACCATCACCAGTGTCATGTTGGTTGCTTCACTTCAAAACTAGTGGGCCTTTGGTTCACTAAAGCCTTGGTCAGTGCAAATATGCACTCCAGCCCTTACTCAACACCAAGTTAATTCAATAATTAAGTCACTTGCTTTGGTAAGAGATGATGTCATTAATGTGGCGCTCTGCAGGTTGAAACAAATACTTTACACATGACGTAAAAAAGAAAAACAGGTTTTAACAAATCGTTGCTGTCCAAAGGAAAAACAAGCATCTCTAAGATGGCGGCTTTACATGACAGGGCAAAAACCTAATGAAATTTGAATGTAAGTCAATGGAACCAGAATTTTTTCCAAGCAGTTTTGGGACATTTTTGTTGGTCCATTCATCATGAAATTTTCACACAGTGCAAACAGCAGCTGCTGTGTTCAACTGATGCATAAAAGTTAAAAAAAATGTAAATAATTTGTTTTCTTGGAACAGCAGCACATTACTAATGTGCTGAAATCTGACCTAAAAACCCCCCCACCAATAACAGTAGTGGACGAAGTACAGAAAGCATGTAGTGTAGTTAAAGTAGAGATCCACAAGGTGAAACACTCCTCCAGTGTCAGTAGAAGTTCCTCCCTTTAGACCTCCACTGGAGTAAAAGTACTAAAGTATTTACCTTCAGATGTACTTAAGTATGGAGAGTAACAGTAGTATGATTTATTATGGCTCTAATGTCCTGTTATCATTTCTGGAACAAGACTCTTAATCAGCTCAGTGTAGGTGAAGAGACTCTAGTGTCTCTCAGTCCACCAGTCTTTAATAGAAGCTCATTAATTAGTCTGACACTGATGTCTATTCAAATCATCATAAGCACAGAACACTGAAGGAGAACAGGTTCCATTAGCTAGAACCAAGTTCTGTCCAACAGGTCAAAACAAGTTCAACACAAAGTGACCGCTGTACCCTGATTGTGGGCAGTAAGAGTTACTGTACACCACCACACTACTTATAGTACACTAACGCATTACACTTATTGAGTTACTGTACACCAACACACTACTTACAGTACACTAAGGCATTACACTTACCGAGTTACTGTACACCAACACACTACTTACAGTACACTAACGCATTACACTTATTGGGTTACCGTACACCAACACGCTACTTACAGTACACTAACGCATTACACTTACTGAGTTACCGTACACCAACACACTACTTACAGTACACTAACGCATTACACTTACTGAGTTACCGTACACCAACACACTACTTACAGTACACTAACGCATTACACTTACTGAGTTATCGCACACCAGCACACTACTTACAGTACACTAACGCATTACACTTACTGAGTTACCGCACACCAGCACACTACTTACAGTACACTAACGCATTACAGTTACTGAGTTACCGCGCACCAACACACTACTTACAGTACACTAACGCACTACACTTACTGAGTTACCGCACACCAACACACTACTTACAGTACACTAACGCACTACACTTACTGAGTTACCGCACACCAACACACTACTTACAGTACAATAACATATCACATTTACTGAGTTACCGCACACCAACACACTACTTACAGTACACTAACATATTACACTTACCGTGTTATGGTAAAACACTGCTGGCAGCAGTAAAATCACTTCATTGGTTCCAGCATGTAGAACCCAAGCGATCTGTGCAGTAATATGTGTTCACAGTATAAAAGATGCACAATGTATTTTTCCATTAAGGGTGCAGTTTGTATCGGTAAGCGCTTGTTATTGATTTGTTTAATCATGGTAACAGGAAAGTGCAATTGGTGTGTGACTCATATTCCCATTCATGTGTTTTCGTGTTGGGAAAGGCACTCAGGGACACAAACTCAATAAAAATGTTTTTTTTCTTTATGTATTGAACACATGCAACAACAACAATCAGAAAATTGAGCTATTCATTGAAAAGTTCAGAAATAGCTGCTTATTGCATGAGCCTTCAAGGCATAAAGAAGCAACATGTAAGCAGCTTAAAATCATCAAGAAGATGTTTTAAAATAACAGTTTTGATGGCGTGTCAAACAGTATAGTGCTCCAGAGATATCTACTGAAGTTAGCATGCTAACCAGCTAGCCCTGCCTCGTCTTGTAATACCACTTTGTACCTGAAGAGGTGATAGATTTCCCATATCTCAAATATCGTTGATCAGCCAAGACATGTATGAAGTTTGCTTTATTAGTTCAGAAAGCTGAAGTAGCTAACACATAGAGGACAGTGGGGTTGGTTGGCACATTTTTCACATCTGCCATACATCCCTGGCATACCATTTGTTAGGCTAACCCAGCTACCATTAGCCTTGTAAGAAGGTACAAAGCTACGTAGCTAACAAGTAGAGGAAAGCGGGGTTGGTTGGTACAGTTTTCAGTTTTCACTCCGTCATAATCAACTGGCATACCACACATTGGCCTAACCCAGCCACCATTAACTTTGTAGGAAGGTATGAAGCTAATTTTGCAAACAGGTAGCCAAAGCAGCTAACACAAAGAGGAAAGTGGGATTGGTTGGCACATTTTTCACTGTCTTTCATATATACTTGGCATACCACACATTAGGCTAACCCATCTACCGTTAGCCTTGTAAGAAGGTACGCAGGTAATGTAGCTAACAACTAGCTAAAGTAGTTAGCAAGTAGAGGAACGTGGGGTTGGTTGGCACATTTTTCACTCTCTGCTATACATCCCTGGCGTACCACACATTAAGCAAACCCAGCTACCATTAGCTTTGTAGGAAGGTACAAAGCTAATGTAGCTAAATAGTAGCTAACTCAGCAAACAAGTAGAGGAAAGCGGGGTTGGTTGGCACATTTTTCACATCTGCCACACATCCCTGGCATACCATCTGTTAGGCTAACCAAGCTACCATTAGCCTTGTAAGAAGGTACAAAGCTACGTAGCTAACAAGTAGAGGAAAGCGGGGTTGGTTGGTACAGTTTTCAGTTTTCACTCCGTCATACTGAACTGGCATACCACACATTGGCCTAACCCAGCCACCATTAACTTTGTAGGAAGGTATGAAGCTAATTTTGCAAACAGGTAGCCAAAGCAGCTAACACAAAGAGGAAAGTGGGATTGGTTGGCACATTTTTCACTCTCTGCTATACATCCCTGGCGTACCACACATTAGGCTAACCCAGCTACCATAAACCTCGTAAGAAGGTACGAAGCTAATGTAGCTTACAAGTAATGGCCGCTTATACCATCTACCAACGATCGGCCAAGCAAGAGACGTGTATATCAATACATACACCAGAAAACAGAACTTTTGCTTTAAACAGATCCCAATGCTACTGAGATTCGCCTTTGAAAAGCTGTGGTTCCTGTGAGCAAGCCTGAAGCAACACAGTGCCTCGCTGTCTGGCTCTATTCTGGGCCCACAGTTCAAGCGTCTACATGGAGCATATCATCTAACCATATTAACATAGATATTCTCTGGACGCCCGAGTCCTACAACGGCGAGCTCTTAGGGTCAGTCCCAGTAGGAGCCAACCTAATGCGAGAAGCTTTTAAGCCGCACATTTATCATGCCTTCAGTTTGATATTGTGCTATTTATTCTGTGCCGCCAGGGGATATGGGAGGAACAAAGGCTTTTTGCAGGAGAAGGCGGAACTCCACAATAAACCACGGGCACAGATAACTTTCGAGGAAGCCCCCTGGAGACCGGCTCTCTCGGCGCGCCGCGTGACAGTTTTAGCAAACTGTTTATCCCTCCTTTTTAAAGAATTCATTGCTGTTGATATCACAACCAGAAGAGAAGAACCTGCAAGAACTTGCAGCTTTGGTTGCAAGTGGAAGCCGCAAGCCGCGTTACAACCAGCTTTGTGGTTGGGAGCAAAGTGACTAGGAAAACCTATTAAACGCTTCCAAACACCTCGTTCGCCTGCAACAACGTGTCATTTGCGGGCCTTGCCAGAAGAACGGCGGAGCTACTGAAGGCGTAAAGTTCAAAGGGAACGAGCTGATAGATCGGAATTTGATGGGAACGTGGGACGGCGTGAAGCAGATGATTCTCTGAAAGGACCCTAACCACACGTTCTCCTCCACTGCCACAACAAAGATGAATAGAGAGCAAAACTCAGCAGGCCTCCAGAGAAGTAAATGTTTTTCCGCTGTCACCCTTCTGTGCTACGATCTTCAGATAAAGTCGAGGAGAGCGGGGGAGAAGCTCCAGCATGAATTCTTCACTTCTCCTGCAGATTTCTGCTTCCCCTCAAAGCCCTCATCTTCAAACATCAAACGCCAGCAGGCTGAAAGCGAGCGCATTGTGTCCTCCGACGGCGAGCACTGTTCAAACGAGACTATTCAAACGGACTTCATGAAATATGACCCCGCAAAAATAACCGTGGCAGTCCACCAGATCATTTTCATGGAGATAAAATAAGCGGCGATTGTACGAGGAGCAGGCCGGCACAGGGGGAAGAATGTTTTTATATGCAGATTTCCTGCTTTCCGTGTTCAAACCAAACCTCGCTGTACGGTTACCACATCTTGACCAAATAAAGTGCAAATATTAACATATCTAGTTTCCACCTCCTGTGAATTACGTTCATAAGGTTTCTTCCTTACTCAAGGGAGTTTTCCTCGCCACTGTTGCCTCTGGCTTGCTCATGGGGGGCTTGGACCCGGATTCCCTTTCCTATGTCTGTACATGTCTTTTCCTTTATATAAACTGGTTTTCTATTGAAGCTGCTTTGAGACAACGTTAGTTGTAAAAAGTGCTATACAAATTCAGCACAAATACAACATTGTAGAAAAACTAAATGAGCCTCATAATAAACTGTGAAGCTAATGTAGCTAACAAGCACCCTGCAAACAATTCAGTCAGTCTTGCCAAATCAAGTCGATATACAGTACCAGTCAAATGTTTAGACCCGGCTCCTCATAGAAGGTTCTCCTGATGTTTATTTTAAAGCTGAATTACTGTAGAATAAAAGTGAAGATGTCAAACTGTAAAATATCACTAATGGAATTATACAGTCCACCTTAAAACCCTCCATAATGGACCTTTACAGGAAGATGAACCAGCTTTCTTAACCTGCAGCGGAGGCTGATAGAACAAGGTTGATTTCTAAGCAGGTTTGGAGTAATTCTATTGGTCGGTCCATCATGAATATTCACTAAACTGAAAGGAGAACTAGAGCTTTTACACTGTACAGAAAAAGAGACCAAAGTTTTTACACCACTAAATATATATTAGAGGTGGAGATATGGAGAAATATAATACTGTGGTACATCAAGAGTATATGTGGTATATCAGGGTATTTAGATCATTTTTTGAGATCATTAAATTTCACAAAATTGCTACAAGTACAACATATATAGAATTAGGTGAAATAATCTTATAATAAGCTTACAAAAATCATTGTGTAAGATATTTTACATATGTTGTCAAGATGTAAGATCATTTTCCTTGGGAAGATGCTTTTTTTTTACCGTGGACAGGAGCTGATTGGCACAGTTCTCACTATTGCCAGCTTACTATCCTTGGGAATAATTCAACTAGCAGCAAATTAAGGCGCAACATTCCAAGGCAAAATTTTCAAGCCACAAAATTATAGGAATATTTGGAGCTTTTAATTAAAACAGAACCACAAATATAAACTTTGGACAGCAACCAAATAACATTTCTGGAGTCAGCCTTAGACAAGTTTCATTGGGTCGTAATGCACAGCTGTGAAACTCTTGCACTTCAGCAAAATGTACTTCATGTGATGCTACTGAGTTGAAAGTTGAGGTTCTGTATTTCTGTTTCACATTTAGGAATTTGAAATTGTTGAAATCTGAAATTGTTCTCTGATGTTCTACATAGAAGGTATGTGACTTGGTTGCCCAGATGTGGTTTATGTGTAAATAAGCTCCGCCCTCATACTATTTAGTTAGCAATGCTAGTTACTTGGAGCCAATGCTAGTAGCTACTGGCTAGCTACTGGCTTTCCATCTGGACATCAACCCAAAGTAGATTAAAGTTGTTTCTCACTATGGAACTCTCAATTTAAGATGATCTGCTCCAACCGGCAAACACGGATACAATCACACAGCATGACTGCTACTTACAGGCTGCTGTTGGGGCTGTGATGCTAATAAAGGTGGAGCTGCTCCTCTCTTCAGTCTCTTCAGGGTCAAACGCTAAACAGCTCCGCTCAGCGTTTGACCCTGAAGAGACTGAAGAGAGGAGCAGCTCCATATTGTCCAAGAGTTCGGGAAACTGCCTGGAGTGAAACATGTAGACTGCAGGATTAAAGCTGTCCGGGATCCAGTTAGAGAAGTTCCTGTTCGCCAGTTTGTTTTGTTAGTTTTCTGTTCCACCTTAAATGGTGTTGCAGATACATTCTGGCACCAGCACAAGCTATGGTTCAGTCTCGTTTAGAGACGAACATCAGTCATGAACCACTGACAGTTCAGTTCCTTGGAAGGAGTATGAAAAAAGCTGACATTCCCATCACAGCCAGGAACGCTAGATTGCTCCACATAGTCCACCATTTTGGTTGCTGTTGTGAGTATAAATGTGGGTGTAGTGATTGTAGTGGGGTATGTTTTCATCAGAATGAGTCTCAGAAAGTTAAAATATACAGGTCTGAAGATTAATAAAATATGAACTCGCTTTAGAAGATCAGTTTTAGAGTGAAATAGCCGAGGGTAGCTAACAGCTAGGCTAAACGTATTTCAGGTGAACTGAGCAGCGTTAGCAGCAGCTAGCTCTAAACAGTGGATACAGTAATAACAGCTCTGAGGTAAATGTGAGGTAACTGGTCATGTGACTGTATTAGTATACTACACTGTAGGTCAGAACTTGTTACTGTACTGTATACTACACACAGGGGGCGTATACAGTATACAGTATTCAGTACATGCTACTGTAGTATGCAGTGTGCAGTACAGTAGTGCGCCATTTTGAATACAGCCATTGTCTTCGATAATCATGGACAGAAGTAGCAAAATGGCTAAAAAGGTGAACTGTTTCTTGGAGTTTTATAACAGAATCTGAGGGAGAAAAGCAAGGAGGACAAGAAGGTTCCATAGGAAAAAACATTTTATTGAAAATCATTTTCAGTTTGTAACAGACTGGTGGAATGTGTGTCATTTGTTTTTCGTTTTTTTGTTTTTTAACTCTTTCACGGCCTGACCAGCTCTTACTGCGCAGGAAAGGAGGGGTGGGTGAAGCTACAGCCACTGGGAAACCATAGCAAACGACAGAGAAATGGGTCAAATGAGTCAAAGGGAAGAAAAAAAAAAAACAGAACAAAACAGAACTCAACCGTAATACTGAATTTTTGCGTACAAACTGGCTAGAAATCAAATCAAGAAGAAAAAAAAAATCTAGTTAAATAAATATCTATGGTACACACACGTATGGCACAAATATGCAGCAGTCAGTTTGGCAACTCTCGTCTTTCGCTCATTTATCTTTCTTTTTTTTCTCCTTGAAACCAAATCAGCATGGAAACAGTGCAAGAGATGTGGAGTGGTGGGGTGCGGGGGGTGGTGGGGTGGTGGCTGGGAAGGGTCGAGGACTTCCGACGAGCGCTAGCTAAAATACATAGCAAAAAATTCCAATTTTATACAAAACATCTTAACTTTAAGAGTTCATAAAAAATGTTTTATTGGGTTCGTCCTGGATATTTACACAAGCTATTTACCAAAAAAAGTGTTTTTTTTAGTTTGTCGTTTTTCTTTTTTTTACACGGCATCATTCTTTTTTTTTTTGTCTGCTTTCCTCCATCATTTTCCGTTGCTTTCCTAAAAACGTGTGAATAAGGCTATTGTAACAACCCGGGATCCATATACAGTACAAACATGAATGTATTTACAGCTTCTTGCCTACGGATGTAACGGTGCAAAAAAATCTGAGTCCTCTGAACTCGGGATGACGGTACGAGCAAGGCATTTTACAGTAAGCCTGTGGACGCTTCGCCGAGCATCTCGCCAAACGTTCCAGCGCCGCTGGTGCCACGTTCCAGATCCCGTGCTAGCGGGAGGGAACACCCTCTAGCGATGTCTTACGAAAGTTTGGCGACTTGCCGGTTCGGAAAAGCGTCCTCAGATTCAAAGAAACTAAGAAGATTGTCATTTTTCTCGCCCATATAGGGCAGCGAACCAAACAGTGACGTGTATGTGCGTTCCTGTGATGTGTCGACTATAACTGCTCAGATTGGTGAGTGCGTTTTTCACAGTTTACCTCAAACCTACTGCACACAGTAAAGAAAGAAAGAAAAAGAAGTTTGCATTTAGAAAAAGAACTAGATAAGAAAAAACAGCAAACACTGCGGGACTGTGGTGTTTTGCTTGTGTTGTATTGTCATCTTTTCACTCATATCAGTGGTTAAGAACACTTTTCCATAGGTGTATTTCTTTTTTTTTTTTAATCTTTTTTTCTCTCTCTTTCTCAATTACAAAAATAAATAAAAATTGCATATTTTGCTTATTTTGTGGCCTCTTACAGAGGCACAAACCTCAGATCACACAAGGCTTGGCTTCTTGGCGAGATGCGACCATCTCCATGAACGAATGACAACAAAAACCAAAAAACAAAGGAAAAGAAAAGAAAAACTCATGAACGACTGGTGACTATGGAGGCTCTTCACCCGGCCACAGCTTCCCGCACGTGCCAGTGAGCGAAAATCTTTACGGGTGAAGCGAACAGGGGAGCTCATCTGCAGGGTGGACTCGCTCGAATAGGTTCACATAGACGACCGTGCACACCATCACGTTGTTGGAGAAGCTTGACCATGGGGGGGGGGGGGGGGGGTTCTCGTGAGAGCTGGGAGGGATGTGTATAAAAAAGGAAAGGGTTGTGGGAATTAACCCAGCCTATCCCACGGGAGCAGCTACAGACTCAACTTCCTGCCCTCGGACTGCTTCAGCACTCTTACAAATAAAGGTTCCTAAATGGTACTTGCCCTAAGACAAATCGGTATAGGACCCTTACTTCATGTGAAGGTTCTGTGAACTCTGAAGAAGACCACCGGAAAGCCCCTTTAGAGAACCAAAAGTGGGTCTTCTATAGATGCCACAAAAGTATTCTTTGATACCTGGCATAGGGGTGGTTCTGAGATGAGTTCAGTTACACCTGGCTCTAAGTTCCACCTGGATTAGACTGGAGGTTCTTCAAACTCCACAAATGTTCTTCTCAAACAGAAAGACCACGGAAAGTCTCTCAGGGAAGCAAAAGTGGGTCTTCTATGGGTGCCACAAAAGGGTTATTTGATGCCATAGAACAGGGGTGGTCCTGAGATAAGTTCAGTTCCACCTGGCTCGAATATATTTTGATGCCTTCATTATCTGCTTCAGGTGTGACTAGATAGGAACTGAAGCGAAATTCCACAGTATAGTACAGGATCTACAGGACCAGGATTGCCATAGAAGAGCCACTTTGGGTTTCTCTAACTAGTCCTAAGGGACCCCAAACAGTCCACCTTTCTGCTCAGACTCAACTTAGATAGAGATAGAGAGCAATCTGGTAGACCATCTGAAGATCCTTGAGGATCAGTCTGGGAATGACTGCCCCAAGGTGTTTGGTGAGTCTGAAGAGCTTTGGTTCTATACCAATTTGAGGCTTCTTTCTCATATGGAGGTTCTTCAAAAAAAGGCTGATCAGGTATCTCGAAAGAGGCATCCGATGAAAAGTGTTCTAGGCAACGGAAAACCCAAAGAACCCTTCATTTCTAAGAGTGTGACCAGTCCAGATATGTTCTTCATCGACATTCGTTTTTTTCGATTGTTTTCCAGAGGGAGCTAAAAAGTAGCACAAACGTTGCCATTGTATCTGATTTACAATTTTAGCCCGAGCTGATTCCCATCTGCTTCGCTTCCTAAACCCCAGTCCACTACCCTGCTACCCACTTAAGAAGGCCTGATTTCAACCCGGCTCTCTCTGAGCTTCATGGGATCAGACAGGCACGGCCAGAAGAGCTGGTTTACTTTAGCCTCGGTAGGCAAGATTCTGCCAGACTTGCCTGAGTTCTCCACCATTCCTGGCCCTTCCCTCTCATTCCTTTCAGCTATTTTAAACCCAACATGCTGTTTTTCTCTGGGGCCTTTCTTCCAAAGCTGCCCCTTTCCCGTCTGTGTTTGTGTGTGTGTGTGTGTGTGTGTTGGTGTGTCTGCTGCATATATATAAATATATGAGCTTGCTTGTGGTTCAAAAGGCAACTATTTCGATTAAGATTTGAATGGGGCAAAAAAAAAAATGATGTTCGTGTAAAAGAATAAAGAATATGCATCTGCAGCATAATGTGCATGTGTTTGCTAAATTATTCATATTCCACCTTTTCTTTTCTTTTTTTTCCTGCCTGGCCATTTGTGTGCTCTGTGTATCATAAATAAATTCTACTTCTCTGTTTCTTTCCACATTTAAAGATCAAAATCTCCTCCTTTTCGACTGTACAGCTAACAACAAACGTTAATTAAGTCTTCTGCATTCAATTAAAACAAGTAAATAATAATAACAATAATAATAATAACTATAATAATAAAAAAAATCATGATGCTAATGCTAATAGCCATGTGTTGGATGACCCTGTGCTTTTTTTTTTTTAATGTATTCTTTTTTTGCGCAAAGCATGGCAGCACCATGTTCAACAGAATCAGGCATCCGGCCCCACGTTGGCCTGCCTAATACGTGTATATAGGCAGCTGGACACTTATTGCCAATGGTAGCCTAACCCCGCTAACATTCTATAGGCTTTCGCTCCACTGGTGCTGCCATTTAGCTCCTCCTCCTCCTCGTGTCAGTAAGTCTGGTGGTCTGGTGTGTGTGTGTTTGTGTGGTGTATATATATATATGTGTGAGTGTGAGTGTGTATTCTGCATGGGCCAAATGGAGGTGCTTTTAAAAGTGCTGCTTCAAAAGTGTTCACATGGTTCCTCCACCGTCCCAGCAGACAACAGCTCAAACTAACGTTAACCCCCACCCGCCCCCTGTCCTCTAGCCCTTGGCCGCAGACTTAGCGAAATGTGTGTATATGCAAATGTCTCCGTGTGTGTGTGTGTGTGTGTGTCCCACGCAACATACAAACAGCACGAAGTAAACCAGCACAAAAGGATCTCTACCTACGTTCTACGAAAAGTGAACCATACTGGAGGAATGGCTGCGAGAAATGCAAGTTAAGACGTATGACCATACAAAACAAAGCCAAAGCTTTCAAGTAACGATCGGTGAGAGTCATTTTCGTCGAGGGACGAAGAAAAAAAACAAACCAAAACAGATGTGTGTTGAGATGAAGGGAAGGTGGAAACGGACAAAAAAGAAACAGTACAAAGTGACCAAGAAGGCGAGCAAAACGGGTGATGTCCGACAGGAAACTCCAAAGAAATGTCCAATGAGCCGATGGAAAGGAGCTTCCCGTCTCCAGGTTTCCTGTAAAGTCCAACTTCCAGCAGCGGCAGCCGGCCAGCAGTCTCCCTGTGACCGGCACCAGTTCAGCGGTCAAGGGTCCTCGACTTACTTCGTCCTGTCCCTCTTGTTGCTCTCTTCTCGTCTCCGGCCATGGAGTCCATGAAGCCATGTAGAAAAGAGGACTCTCAGCGTCCTCCTCGTCCCCCCTTACTGTTTGAACATGGACCCCCAAAAACACCCCCCCTCCCAGGTGTCCGATCACAACCCATGCTACGGGACCTTTTCCGGTTTCCTGGCAGCACGTCTCAGTGTTCACGCTTTCGGGGGGAGGGTTTAAGAGCAGCATATTAGGAGCCTCACTCCACCATTAGGAAAATCTATACTGGTGATAATAACAGTAAGGAATATTGGAAAAACCAAGAGTAAAAATAAACGACAGCCACGAGAGGAGGTGGGGCTAGCTCCATCCCGCCCCCGAGGGTGGAGGGGCAGTCCATTGAGGAGGGAGCTGGGGGTAGGGGGGGGACAGGTCAAAGGTGAATAGTGGGTCCTCATGGTCCTCAAACCTTGTAGTAGATGTTGGCCGGGCTTTGAGGGGGCATTTCCTGCACGATATAAACGGGATGGCCGTAATCCCCGCTAACTTTTTCATAGTGCGGGCAGAAGACACTGTCAGCAGTCCGCAGCGGGATGATGATGTCACTGGGCTCCGAGCCGTTGTTATTGCCGCCGCCTCCGCCCCGTTTCGGCGTGGCCAGCGTGCTGAGGGACAGTGCGGTGGCGTGCGGTGGCGAGTGCTTGCGGTGGCGCCGCCGGTATTTCAGCAGAAGCACCACCAGCATGACGATGATGATGATGACGATGACGCTGGCCGAAGCGATGCCGGCAAACAGCGCCACCTCTGAGCCGATTACGGATGAGGATTTACCGCCGCCGCTTCCGTCGCCCGTCTCGCCCTCGCGATGGGAGGCTCCTGGGGTGGGGAGAGAGAGAGGAGGGCTCAGTTGAGACAACCAAATAAGACAAAATGCTTACAATATTTAGCAGTTATGTTTTTCCCTCATTGCAATAATACAATCCTGAATACAATCCAGGGGGCAGTCGTGGGCTGGAGGTTAGGGAACCAGCCTTGTAACCGGAGCATTGCTGGTTCGATTCCCTGAACAGTAATGACTGAAGTGCCCTTGAGCAAGGCACCTAACCCCCAAATGCTCCACGGGTGCCGTGGGTAGGGCTGCCCACCACTCCGGGCAAGTGTGCTCACTGCCCCCCTAGTGTGTGTGTGTGTGTGTGTGTGTGTGTGTGTGTTCACTTGTGTGTATGTGGTGTTTCACTTCACGGATGGGATAAATGCGGAAGACAAATTCCTCTGTGCTAATCACAAATAGCAAAAAATGGCCCTAAACTCTCTAGTCAGGGAATGATTGGCCTCACCTAATTCTAATTCTAAACCGGTGGTACCGCAGCCCCCCCAGCACCTTCTACATTCCTTGCTGCTATTACTGTTTTCAGCTATGTGACGCAGTGTTGTCCTTTTTGGAATGAGCCAAAACTAAGCTGGATCAAGCCTAAAAATTCCGGTCCACTGCTCCAACACTGAAATTATAACATGCCTAAGCACAGTGCGCAGCGTGGAGCTCCACAGGGGCCAGACTGCCGCTGTGTGTTGTCCCTGAGGGACTCGGGCTGTGCGGCTAGACCAACAGCTAACGTCCAGCGATTCAGACTGATTTGCAAGAGGATTACACAGCATAAGACACTTCACTCAAATGAGTCTGATGCCCATATGCTCCCACATGGAGGGAAGAGAGAGTGAGGGTGAAAGAGAGAGTGAGACAGAGGTATGTAGACAGGGAGAGAGTGTGGATGTGTGCATCTCACTCTCTGGCATGTTCGGCTTCTTGTCAGAGGGATTTGTGAAGGCTAGAACACCTAGAGATTCTCTTTTGACCTGCTGGAACATCCAGCTGTGTATTGTATAATAGATGATTGTATCCCATGCACAGAACATAGAACACGTATGTACTAGTAGAACACACACGTGCGTGTGTGTGTGTGTGTGTGTGTGTGTATGTATGTTTTTTATATATATACATACATATGTATGTGTAAGCAATCATGTAATATGTTCTACATGGAGTTTTTGATCCAACACCACTGAAATGTAAATACCCATATGTAATAATAATATGTCCCATATGCATTACATACATAACTATGTACGCACTTGTGAGCTGATAGGTGTGTATCGTACCTGGCTTGTCGATCACTTCGTTGGATTTGGTGTCTTTGCCTGTGTCTGTGTGTTTGGGCGGATGTCTGGTGGGATAGTCTTTCGGAGGAACTGGATCTGAAGGGTCTGAAAACACACAAACCGAATGAACATCGGATAAGCAAATAAACATCTCAGTCTTTCTGCAGACGTATCACAGCTGTCAGAAACGCAGGTCTTTCTGTTTTGGTGTTGATTTGGTGTGTATTTAATCAGGACCTTCAACAAGCGTGGGAGAGAGAGAAAATAAAAACTGGAAAGGAGAGAAGTGGGCGGAGATAGAGGTGACCTGCTGTAATTGCTGAGGCTGTTTTGGCTGATTTATCAGTAATCACTGTCACTAATTACAGGGCGAGCATAAAGGTGCCTGACGCGGATTCGACCAGGGAAGTGAAATACTCACTTTGTCCGACCTTCATGACGATTTTCATGGATTTGGTTTTACACACTCCTCCTTCCTGGTTCTCCAAGCCTTCCATCGTGCCGTTAGATGTTGCTGAAAGAGAGGAACAAACATGGTCAAGTCTCTGTGGTGTGTACGTGTGTGTGCGTGTGAACAGTCAGAACCTATATAGCATCTATATGTCTGTACTACACGTATAATACAACTGCGGGCTTAACATTCAGCTACTAAGCTAGCTAGATAGATAGATAGATAGATAGATGGCAGGAGTGTTGACTGACGGATGGATGGATGGATGGAAGGATGGATGGATGGATGGGCAGATATGTAAATTGGCAGAGGGATAGATGGATGATGGATTAAAGGATAGATAGATAGATAGATAGATAGATAGATAGATAGATAGATAGATAGATAGATAGATAGATAGATAGATAGATAGATAGATAGATAGATGGCAGGAGTGTTGACTGACGGATGGATGGATGGATGGATGGATGGATGGATGGGCACATATGTAAATTGGCAGAGGGATAGATGGATGATGGATTAAAGGATAGTTAGGTAGATTTATGAATGCTGGATGGATGAATGGATGGATATGAGTAGTGAGTAACTGATGTGAGTTTGGTGATGTGAAGGTCCACATAGAGATCCTTCCAGTTTAAGAGGTTAAGAAATGATCATTAATATCTCAGATACGATTTCAGCGTATGAATATATCAGGAAGTCTCTGAGCAGCTTCCAAACCAGCAGCCTGTGCTCAGAGACCCTGGAGTCCTGCTGTTTTCTGACCTATTCACACTGGGTCGCGGACCCCCACCGAATTCAGACCTCTAGGATTTGCCATGAGCATGAATGGATTAGAAGAGAGGGGTGAAATGCTAGTGTGTGCTTGGTGGATGTGGAGTCGCTGGTGGTCAGGCATAACGGATCGACAGCACCTGTTTAAAGTCATCACCACTAATACAAACAGCACTACTGTACGACACTACTACTCCCTCGGAGCTCAGCAAGGCAAGAGGAGAACTCCCAATACAGAGCACACTTAGGTTTTTTGTATTATATGTATTTATATTGTATTATATTGTATTATACATACAATCCTAATAAATATTAAAACATAAATAATAAAAAAGAAAGAAAACAAAGTTTCTACTCTCTCTCTCTCTCTCTCTCTCTCTCTCTCTCTCTATATATATATATATATATATATATATATATGTATATAGTTATCATGATTAATATATTGTCATAAAATACTGATATACTGAATGATCTTCAGGGGTCCAGTGTGTAGTGTTTACATGTACACTGTGTAAGTTATTACTGCATATTAAATGAAAGTCACTGATAGATTATTATGAGTATTATTAAATGATCGTTGTTCCGGTCCTGGTTATAGGCAGCTGGAGCGCACTCAGCAAACTTGCATGAACTTTTGGGCTGGGAGCTCCGGAGCACCTCACGGCCTCAGAAGATCAATACAGCCGCACTGTGTGTGTGTGTGTGTGTGTGTGTGTGTGCACGTCTGTGTGTTTGTGTGTCCAGTAGGCTTGCAGTCCATCAGGTCACTAACACAGAACTAACGAGCTGCCAGGGGCTTTAGAGTCTGGCCTGAGTCCAAAGCACTGTGGCATTAAGAGAGAGAGAGAGAGAGAGAGGGAGGGAGAGAGAGAGAGGGAGAGAGAGAAAGGGGGGGTGAGAGAGAGAGAGAGAGAGAGACGCCCAAACCTCCCATTCACACCCGACCTTCCTCCAGTTGTCTGCGGAATCGGAGGAGTATTAAACAGCAGGTGCGTCTCTCTGTGTGTGTGAGAGAGAGCGAGTTAGAGAGACAGAGAGAGAGAGACCTTTTAATCCCTCCGCCGTGGCTTTTCTCTCTGCTATTGACTTCATCATCTCCCTCTGTCTTCACCCTTCCTGCCTTTCTTCTGGAAGACATCAATAACTACATCTCTCTCGCTCGCTCTCTTCCTCATTTCTCTTCGCCCCAGTGTCCTTTCCTTCTCCTCTCTGCTCTTTCTTCTGTCTCTCTCTCCCTCTTTCTCTTTCTCTCCACCTTTCTCTTTCTATCTCATTCTCTCTCCTTTTTCACCCCTTGTGTCCTTTTTTCTCTCTCCCTCCCACTTTCTATATGCTCTCCCCTTCCCGCTCCACTTTTCCTTACTCTTTCTCCCCTCCCTGTCTCTTTCCCTCGCTCTCATCTTTCTATACCCTATCTCTCCCTCTCTCTCTCTCTCTCTGTCCTCTTTCTCTCTCTCACTCATCTCTCTCTCTCTCTCTCTCAGGTTGGAGTTTGAGAGTGAATGTGTTCAGTATGTGAGTCAGACACTCCCCTAATACCCTCATACACACTATGTGTGCTGGAATGTTAGTTCATGTCATGTGATTATTGATTTGTGTGTGTGTGTGTGTGTGTGTGTGTGTGTGTGTTTGTGTATGTGAGTGTCTATGTCTGTGTGTGTGTGTGTGTGTGTGTTACGATGGGATTTATTACATGAAGTAACTCAAAGGAACACAAGCTTTTAAGAAGCTTTGGGCTTGTCGTCTCTACAACACTGAAAAGTCATAAGGTCAGAGAGAGAGAGAGAGAATAAAGAATTAAAGTGAGGGAAAGAAAAGAAAGGGAATGAACGCAGGAAAGAGAGTGAGTGAGAGACAAGGTAAAGACTGAGAGAGAGTTAAAGAGAGAGAGGGGTAGAGAGAGAGAGAGAGGGGGATAGAATATGTCTAAATCTGTGCGTCCGCAATCAGTCAAACGTCTGTGTGCATTTTTCTCTCCTGTTTTCTCAGACTGACTCTCAGTGCTCAACCTCCTGAACCTCGGAGAACGACTGTGGCTGAGAAAACCAGACTGATAAAGACAAAGTGCTGACGAGTGTAGAAGTGTAATCACCGCGACTCAACACACACACACTCACAAACCCGAAGTACACAACCCATAGGATTTATATGGATTAAGGGAAAAAAACAAAACAGGTATTTTAATGTGGGTGTGTCCATAGCACAAGCCCCTCCCCTTCACTGCCCCCTGTATTCTAATAGGCTTTCGGTGCTTTATTAAAACTGTTACATCCTTAAAGGGCAGATCCACCAGTATTTCAAAATTTCGGTACAATTTAGTGGTGGCACTCTGAAATTTGCAGAAATTTAGAAAATTTGGTGGGAGTTCCCTTTTTGTTTTGCTAGGCTTTTAAATGAACTAAATGCTGTTCTCCTTCTGTCTGCAGTACAGGAACTGCTGCAGCTTCTGCTAACTGTCCTGCTGCAAAACAACCAGACCATTAATGCAGAGGCAGCCATCCATGAAGAGAGAGAGAGAGAGAGAGAGAGAGAGAGTTTATAATATTAATGACGCGGTCGCTTGGTGGCCTCTTTGCCGGAGAGTCTGACCTGATCGCGATGGCGCCGGGGTCACCGAGCAGTGAACCCATGTGGTCCCTAATGAGCACAGACACTAATAAGAGACAGCACGGACCGCGGGCAGCACACACACGCGTGGCCTCGGCCATACTGTTCCCGTCACAGAGTGAGCACCTATCTGACTGCAGCTGCGACCCGCACACCTGCCTGAAGTCCATGGCAACAGCACGCATGCAAACACCCACATTAAAGGGCCCATAGCATGGAAAACTGAACATTTTCCATACTTCTTGTTTCGTATGGAAACACTGAGTGTCCCTCTGCATTCCATACAGTCAATATATGGCAAACAAATGAAAGAGGCCCATTTTAAAAGTTTGTGATGTCACAAATAACAACACGTTTCCATATATGCAGTGCATGTTCAGCCTATAGCAGTTCAGCCCCGGCCAATTCGGGTTAGGAATGCCTAGACAGAATGGAGCTCATTTACTTGTAGTTGTCTTAAAGGGACAGTAACGGAAATAGTGCTTAACTGGATAATGGATTAATGTTATAACCTCATGCAAAATGATAATAATAATAATAATAATAATAATAATAATAATAATAATAATAATAATAATAATAATAATAAAATTATGTATGTATGTATTTATTGGTGTATGTTCTGTATTCATGTATATATATGCAGCTGATTCAACCCTACACTCCAAAGTTAAAGGACCACTCTGCCGTCTTTCCAACCTAGTCTCTATTTGCCACATCTAAAGCATATAGTTGATCTTTACAGACAACAATTTACATGCTTTCTTGTACACCCATAGTCTCAAATGAGGGAAATGACATCCAATTTTTGACACTCCTTTTACAGATAAACTATTTTCTCCTGGAATAATCAGAACTGGAAATGACAGGAATGCCAGGCTCACCTTTAGTGGGCCACAGCTGGGCCTGACTTAAAGGCTCCATTACTTCTATAGCACTATGTTAGCTGCTTTGCAGGTGTCTTCTACTTTCTCATTGATTATTTATGCGTGTTTATTATTGTGATTATGATCATTTTCTATAAAGCGTTTATTCATTTGCGGGATTTCTATGGTGCCTCACTCCTGCATGCACTGGATAGGTTAACCGCCCGTTCTCAAGCATGATGCTGAAATTTAGTCCCGTGCTGCAATATATTGCAGTGGGAGTCCTGCTGACTCATGCGGGAATGCAGAGCTCTGATAGAGACTAACACTGGAGTTCCCCTTTAAGCTCAGTAACCTAAAGGCTAGCTCTTTTCCTCGTGGCGAGCAGCTAATAGTGACCACAACGGACATCATGTTGGGGACATCTGGTCCCAACAAAGTGCTAAATACATACAAGTGCATACTGGATTTAATATGCAAATACAGTCTAATGCTAAATGCCAGTGACTCATCAAGGAGATCCAATTTAAAGACACTAGTAATTAAAGCACTCATGGAACTCTGTCTGCCCCCACCCCAATACCCTGCCCCCCCTCTCGTTTTCTCACTCCCTTTTCATTCACTTGTTTTCTTTCTGCTTTCCCTTTTTCCTTTTTTTAATCAGCTCAGCCATTTTCTCCCGCAGTCTCTCTCCCCATATTTAGATCATGTTGCTCGCCCGCTCTCTCTTAGTTCCCAGCTCTAGGGCAGTCTGTCAGACGGCATTAGCTCAGGCTCATCTGCACGCACACACAAACTGGCTCGCCCACGTCAGACTGCAGATGAACAATGGGAGAGCCATTTCAAAGCTTGACAAATGCGCATGCACACACACACACACAGGCTCGGGCTCGGTGTTGCCAAGTTGCCCCGATAATCCAGGTGCTGCTCAGCTCTTATTGACAACAGCCTGACTAATTTAACTTAACCATTAGGATTAAACTATTTAATTAATTACTTATCGAACGCCAGGACAAAAAAGCTCAATTCTTTCCTTAACGAGTTCACAGCAGTCGCGCACTCTTGCGCTCCGCAGCTCTGTGGCAGCACACACACACACATGCTCACACACACACTCACACACCAAAGTCTCCAGCTGCAGGCCATCATTGTACTATAGAACAAGAGGCAATTAACATCTACAATGGAGAAAAATGGCCCATTGCTCAGACTCATCTCTTTCTCTCTGTCTTCCCTGCTCCTCTAATTCCTCCGCTCTGCCGCATTAGCATTAGCTGGAGAAGAGAGGGCCCAATAAAAAAACAGAGAGAAAAAGAAAGGAAGAAAGAAAAATGAAAGAGTGTTAGAAAAGGGGCAAATCTGCATGAGCAGCAGAATTGGATTTCCTGCTCGGTAAGTTAGAAGTGGACTTTTTCATCAGGGCCAAATTCCGGCCTTTTCCAAAGCAAGGGAGAAAATTGCATGTGTCAATTCCTAGAATCTGGAATTAGGGAGCGGGGGAAAAGGAGAATACTTGGGTTGCTTCGCAGTGTGGCGATGGCTGATGTGTGTGCAGGCGTGTGTTTGGTTTGTACTGACTATGTAAGGACACCAGGGCTTATCTATTATCTGTAGCATATATATATATATATATATATATGCACACACACATATATATGTGTATATACATATAGGTACTTATATATTATACACTGGGTCATGCTATTATTACACAGTAATAGAGGTACTTACACATACACATACACATATATACATTTCATATGGGGTTGATGTATGACCCTACTTCCTGGCAGTATGACTTTACCTCCTGACACTGAACAAAAGCATTTTTGCCTTTTTGAATTGAAATGTTGGATCTCTTATTTTCCCCGCTTACATAACTGCGCTCATATAGCTTGTCTATGCCTGGAGCATGTGTGTGTGTGTGTGTGTGTGTGTGTGTGTGTGTGTGTGTGTCTGTTTGTGTGCGCATGCAGAAGGCCCTGCAGCTCAGCATCCAGTAATTCTATGCCTGAATATGAAAACGTAGCCCACATGCAAACGCCTTGCAAATAAACCTCATCTCTGCCTCTATATCGGTAAATGATTATGGGCTAACTTCACAGTCCATATAAGGGACATTCCTCACCCCTACAGCCAAAGCTGCAGGTACGTTCCGGTCTGAATATTCCCAACACAGCCATGACAAGAAGCTGTATTTAATCTAACTGCAGCAATTTACCACACGCTACAGTGGCTAATGCAACATACTTTCAAGCATGCAGTGTTAATTAACACTGTGTCTGTTGTCACTGTTTTAACTCATTTTGTGTTGCGCCACACCAGCAC
>CM067480.1:5702904-5723860 GCA_034552555.1 Semaprochilodus insignis
AGAGAGAGAGAGAGAGATAGGGAGAGAGAGAGAGAGAAAGAGAGAGAAAGAGAGAGGGAAAGAGAGAGAGAGAGAGGGAGAGAGAGACGCCGAACATTTTGGAAGCCGATCACACACCAGCAGCTCTCTCTGAGCTCAGACTCTCAATCCTAAAGGCTGAAGGGCCAGATCGTCCGATTTGATCCATCCTCTCTCTCTTTCTCTGAGAACGCTGGAGACACCACACACACACACGCGCGGGTGAACATCCTCCACACACAGCCTTACAAGAAAACCACCAGTGTTCAATTAACTCCCGCTGATTTAAAGCTTCTCCTACAGAGTTGAGCTCAGTAGCAGCTAGCGCGGCGCTGGAGAGTGCAGCCAGGGCTCATGGGCCGCGTTCAAACAGCTGAATAACTGCTGTACATTAATCACGTCTATTATTTCTGCTGCTAATGTGACTGTGGCTCCTGCTAGCACCACTCATAATACAGAGAGAGGGATCCTGAGAGGGACAATGCAGTTCCGGCACATCCAGGACTTATTATCATTACCTGGTACTGTATATCAGCGTCAGCAGACGACTGGACAGACGTTTGGACTTTTGGTGATGCATTTACTATTAGTCTCCACAAGAACAGAACCTAAAATATGACTGATTGATCTTCATGTTATGTAGTACTACATGGCTCAGTTACAGCATATATACAGTATATATACCCTGTATATATACAGACAGAGTGTTTCTCAATGATACTAACGCAGGTGGCCAAAAGAGTAACCAGTATCAACAAATAAGTTCATTTTTTTCATATTTCATTTTTTACGTGATCTGAAAATACCAGCCGCCCTTTAGACTATGGAGAAACTTCGCGAGGTACGGGCCAACAGAAATAGCCCAAAGCGGCATACAGAAAATTCTGGTTACCTTCACTTGCATTGAAAGTTAAGTCGTTTTTTGCTTCTCCTGTAAAGTTGCTTTCATGGAGCTACGAACAGCCACAATATCATTAATAATAATAACAATAATAATAATAATAATAATAATAGATCAGTTTAAACATGGTACATATGGCCCTAGAAGAGCTTACCGAGACAAATACAGGGCCCGAATCTGAACCCTTGGAGCAAGAAAAACAGAAATTTCTGTAATAAAGCTGTAATGTGTTCATGTGACGGGGGTTTATTATGCCTCTATTATAAGCCTAGGACTAAACATTCCACATGCTTCACCGCTCTCATGCTCTCAGAAAGGTGCTGGAAAACTGGGGGAATACCCTGACGTTCCAGGCTGAAGTGCTGGGCCTACCTATACAGTTTGTGTCCACGTTATCAGTTCGCCTCCTTGTTTTTCCACCCAGCGTTGGAATTAAAACTTTCCGCACTCCGTCTTAGGAGACGAGCCAGCACAGTGCCGTATTGATGCACTGGCCCAAATGCAGCCATCAAGGTTCTAACAGCCACGGCCACAATTTGGGGTCAGTGTTGGTTGAAGACTGCTTACGCCGCTGATCTGTTCCTAAATGATTAATATAACGCGTGTATGATGAATGCAGCCTTCTGTTAAAGTAGGTTAAGTCTGCAAGGCTAGGGCAAACGCTCATCGCAAGTGATTCAGCGAAACACAGAAACATGCACTACTCCCTCTCTTGCACTCTCTCTCATATGATCAAACCATTAGGTCACTGAACGCCTTTATAACAGGTTTTATGGCCTCATTAAAATGCGTGTCTAAAGCGCGTTCCCTCGCAAAAGAACCCCAGGGACTTTGGAGTGGATCTGCACGAAAGGCCTGAAAGATGCACGCTGCTTCTGTGAGCATGCAGGAGCTCTGATCTACTCACAGAACGGACGGGAATTACAAGAAGAGAGGAGAAGAGAAAAGAAGAGATCCGTCCGTTTGAGCTTCTCTGTGATGAATTTTCAGACAGAAGCTTTGTGGCGAAATGGAGAAGCAGCTGGTGTAATGTTGGTTAGTGGGCGAGTCTCACTACGTTACTGATAATGAGTCAGTCTCACTACATTTACGGATAGTGGATTCACTGGCTGGTGGGCGAGCCTCATTGCATTACTGATAGCGAGAGAGTCTCACTGCATTCACTGATAGTGGATTTTGCTGGTTGGTGGGCGAGCCTCATTGCATTGCTGATAGTGAGTGAGTCGCACTGCATCATTGATAGTGAGCGAGTCTCACTGCATTACTGATAGTGAGCGAGTCTCACTGCATTACTGATAGCGAGCGAGTCTCACTGCATTACTGATAGTGAGAGACTCTCACTGCATTACTGATAGCGAGCGAGTCTCACTGCATTACTGATAGTGAGAGACTCTCACTGCATTCACAGATAGTGGATTTCACTGGCTGATGGGTGAGCCTCATTGCATTACTGATAGTGCGCAAGTGAGTCCAACTGTGTTATTGATAGTGAGCAAGTCTCACTAAATTTACTGATCCCTAACCCAATACTCTGCAAGGATATCTGTAGAAGGTCTAGAAGCTAGAACCCTAACAGAGGACCGAACATCAGTGCTAGAGGTAGTAGAACCCTAATGAAAGACTAAACCTTATTAATAAAGAGGGATGTTGAAATGCTTATGGAAGACCAAACCAACCCAACTGGAAAAGCAGTACTAGAACTCTAATAGAAGACCAAACAGCATTGCTAGAACATTGGTGCTAGAACGCTATTAGAAAAGCCAGCCTCACTGGTAGAAAAGAGGTACTAGAACGCTAATAGAAGACCAAACTGCACTGCTAGAACATTGGTGCAAGGGCTCTTTTTGGTAAATCCAACCTCACTGGTAGATAAAAGGTACTAGAACTATCTTACTCTGCTAGAACATTGGCACTAGAGCCTTACTGGTTGAAAAGAGGTACTAGAACTCTAACAGAAGACCAAAAGGCACTGCTAGAACATTGGTGCTAGAGCTCTATCAGAAAACACAACCTCACTGGTACAAGGGTGCTTCTAGGACACTAACAGAAGGCCAAACTTGATTACTGTAAAAAGGGAAACTTTAACTCTAATCAGCGACTAATCTAGACTGCTGGAAAAGCCTTAGAACTCCAATGGAAAGCTGAGTCTCACTGGTGGAAAAGTATCCGAAATATCATTCCCATCTCACTAGTGGAAACGGGGCCCTAGAGCTCTAATAGAACTCCAAATGCCATGGCTAGAAAAGTGGAACTACGCTGGAACTCATCTTAATGGTAGAAAAGGTGCAGTGGAGGATCAAACTGAAGTCCTAGAAAGGTTCTACCAGAACTCTAATGGAGAAACAGCATCTTTAGTTTGGCTGGGGGACTTGAGTTTATCTGGACAGTTCAGAGCCAGCTCGAGCGCGAGGCTTTAGGGTGATTACGGCAGGATCAGAGAGCAGGACCGTGGAGCCTCCAAACATGCAGATAAATCTACAGGCCACTACACTAGAATGGATTTATGCTATTATTAATATGAATATTTAAATTATTATTTTATTAATGCATTTATTTTTTTTCAGCAGTAAGCCATGTGGGCCTGAACGCTTTTGCTGGAACTTCTCAAACGGGTATCGTTCTGCTTGCACACGGGCTAAATGAATGCGCACAATTTAGGCTGTTATGGAGATGATGTAATACTAGTATTAATACTAATAGTATTATTAATAATAATGCTGATAATTAACAAAAAGTTTACCAGGTACAAAAAATAAAGAAATGAATAAATACGAAATAAAACTATCTATCTGAGGAAAATTAATTAAATAATTAAATTAATGAATATATATATGCTATTTTTTCTAATAAACACCTGGAATGAGGCTGCAACAAATAATAAATAAATAAATAAAAAATAATAATAAAAATAAAGTTACATTTAATACATTTTATTTATTTGATTTTTTAGGGTGGTGGTGCCGTGACCCTGCCAGCGCGGACACACGCAATCTATACGCCGAAAGCCTGGGTATGAGACAGAGAGATGAGGGGGGAGAGAGACACTCACTTGGTGTTGGTCGTGTTCCAGTAGATACTCTCCAAGATGATCGCGCGGGTCGCGCTCAGCTCGCACGCGACCACCAGCACGCTGAAGCAGCACCTCCAGAGCAGCGACTCCGCCATGGTTGCGGCGCACACTCACGCACGCACTCACGCACTCGCACGCGGTATCCCAGGTGCAGTATCCCGCACTCCAGTGCGCGCGGCAGAGGCAGGAACCAAAAAAAACAACAACAGTAAAAAATAATAATAAAAAAAATTCAAAAGAGTAGAAAAAAACCGAAGAGCCAGCCGAGTCAAGCGCGGGTCCGGGGCACTTTCATGTCGCCACGCGCACACTCCGGACAGTCCCGCGAGCCAGCAGCGTCCACTCCAGCGCGCGCCAGTCAATCATTCAGTTTTAGGTTTTGAAAAAAAAACCAAAAATAGAGAAATGATAGAAAAACACACACACGGGGGCGCGCACGCACACACGCGCAGAGTGAAGGAGTGTGTGAGTGTGTGTGTTAAGTCTCCGTTCGGTCACCAGCTGAAGTACATTTCCATTCCTCAGAGGCGCGCGCAGAGATCCGGGGAGCAGGTTAAATCCGGCACGAGAGCACCAAAAAACCACAAACAATCAATTAATAATATTATTATTTAGGGACAAATAATAATATTAATAAATGCACTAAATCCAAGCGCGAGCCAGAGGCTTCCTCCTTCTTCTTCTCCTCCTGTTCCTCTGCTTTTAAGGCTCTCTCTCTCTCTTTCTCTCGGGCGCGCGCGCACGCAGCTTGGTCTCCTTCTGAATTTGTTGTTTTCCTCTTTTCCCCCCTTTTCTTGGTTTGAGGTATATATTCCGTGTCAGGCTTCAGGCAGGAGACCCTCCGACCCCCACCTCCAAAAAACACAAGAGGGACCCTAAAACCAGGAACAAGCGCTCCGAAGATGACCGGGAGGAACAAGACTAGTGAAACACAAATAACAAGCAAATCAGAGAGAAAATGAACTGAATGGAGCGAGTAAAAAAAGAAGGAGGGAGGAAAAAAGAGAGAAATGAAAGCAATGATATCAAACTGAAAAAAACAGGATGAATGGAGATGAGGCTGAGCGGAGCAGCAGGCTCAGGTGAGCGCGTTCATGAGATCATGAGTGTCAGTCTATAGCACTCTATCACTCTCTCTCTCTCTCTCTCTCTCTCTGTCTGTGCTGCTGCTGCTGCCGGAGTGCGCGAGTGGAGCGACTCGCAGGAGAAAAACCCGGAGAGAGAGGCGCACGCGCACGCCCACTGAGAGCTGATTGGACGCCGATGCCGAGGAGGGGGCGGGGCCTGGGGATGTCGATCAGAGCGAGCGAGCAAGTGTGTGAGAGAGAGAGAGAGAGAGAGGAAGAGAAAGAAAGAGAGAGAGAGAGAGAGAGAGAGAGAGAGAAAGAGAGAGTATTAGAAAACATTACACTTAATCAAGATTTCAGTTTTGCCTTATGACGTCATGGCAATACTTGAAAGTGCACTGAACCAGAACCTGCACAGAACTATTAGTCAAAAAAGTTTTTGATATTTTTAATATCTATCTATCTATCTATCTATCTATCTATCTATCTATCTGTCTATCTATCTATCTATCTATCTATCTATCCTGCTCTTTGTTTCTTCCCTCCGCTGTTAATGAAGAGAGGCTCGCTCGCTCTAAGGAGGAGAGACTCTTGAGTGACAGCGCTGAGAGCGAGAGCGCTGAATCATTCCGCGGACAACAGCGCCTCCTGCAGGAGCGCAGAGACACGGCAGGCAGGGCAGCGCGAGTTGGGTTCTATTAGAGTGAAGCACAGTAATAATGGCGACTCCGGGGAGAGTGTGCGGGAGTCACGGAGCAGCGGAGAGTCACTGACCGACCCCCACCCAGACTCTCTAATCAGGAGGAAATAAAAACACCACTCGATTCATTCCGGCTGGTCGGAGGAGGTGTTGGGTTGTATCTAGAACAGTGTTTCTCAGCCCTGGTCCGGGAGGAACCCTGGCCAGCATGTTTTGGCGCTGTCCCTGCTCCCAGCATACCTGATTCAACTTATCAGCTCATTAACAAGCTCTTTCAGAGTTGCAGGGAGGAGGGGAAGGGAGGGGTGCGGGGTTAAAGCAGGGAATCCACTCCAATGTGCAGTGTGTGTAACACTGATCTAGAACCATGAGCACCCAAAGACCCATCTGCATGCCTAAATGGTGTCTGAGATTGGCGGAATGGGTTGTAAATGGGCTCTGCTATTGTCACAAGCTTGACTTTGAGGCAAAAAAAAACAAAGAATTTGTGCATGCTTGTAACAATAGAAGAACATTTTTGGTGTTGTATAGAACCATTTTCAAAACAGTTCTATATAAAATCTCCATCAATATGAAGAACTGTTTCACCACACAAAATGGTTCTTAAAGGGGTTCTTTGTAATTAGAACCATTTGTCAAGGGTACTTTGCACGATGAAATGGTTCTTCAGATTGATGGGGAATGTGTTGTATATGGTTCTGTATAGCATAGTACAAAACAACTTCTTGCTATGACATCAAAATTGGAACAGAACCCTTTTTGGTGTTACACAGAACCATTTTCAAAGATTAATGGAGAATGTGGGGTATATGGTTCTTTAAAGCACCAAAAAGGGTTCTGCTATTGTGACAATGCCAAGCTTGTAGGAACAGCAGAGTCCCATTTTGTGCTATACACAAAGAACCATTTACAACACATTCTCCATCAATCTGAAGAACCACACTCTTAAAACAAGATGGTTCTTCTGAGATTCTGTATAGAACCATTTCATGCTTAAATTGTTCTTTGCATGGTTCTTTATATGGTTCTCCAAAGTTGACTAAAGTTGACTAATTGATTAATATATTTTAGGATTCCATTAAGGAATAAGCTGGAATGCTGTCTGGCAAAACGGGTTCAGATATTATACAGTGTTTTGTAATATGGTCAAATTAATTTGTTGGTATGTACATGTGAATGTGGAGGTGAACTCCTGGACTGTAATCACAGCACTCAGCTACTCCAAGACTACATACACAACTTTTGATTACATAAAAAAAAAACACCACATATTATTTTAATGTGTGTTTTATCATTTCAGACATTCCAATAATTGTAATATATGTGGATTATAAATTACAGCACTGGAAATCAGAGTTCTAACAGCAGGATTCCCACCAGAATTATATGTTGGTCCACTTTTGTTGAAATTTCTAGTGATTAAGCTCATATAGTCTTAATAACAGTATTTTCTTCCTAGAACAGACTGTAGATACCTTACACTACCATTTTACCATGCAAAGAACCATATAAGCATGCAAATATATATATATATGGTTCTTCAAATTAATGGAGAAGCTTATAGCTTATAGAGTCCCTTTTCATGCTATACTGTACTGAACCATATTTTTAGTTCTTATTTGCTACAGTGTCAAGCTTGGAATAATACAATAATGCTTTTTGATGTGTTTTATATATATATATATATATATTTTTTTTTTTTTTCAGATTTTTCCCCCATTTAGCTTTAATAACAGTGAGGACTCCAGAAGTTCATGCAAAAGCCAGGCCGAATCCACCTGAAAGTCTTCTGAATACGAGCTACAGCAGAAGGAACTCCTGATTAAGGCCTTAAACATGCTCAGTGTAATAAACGTGCTTACATTTGAAAAGTCACCTAAAAATAGTGCAGAATCCTCCAAACTCTACCACACTGTTGTTTATTTCCGGGTTAAAATGAAAGAGGAATCCATCCTCAAGGACAGCTTCACTTGCCCACGTCCTGATGCCCACTCAACATTAAAATAACAATACACATAAATGTGTATTCCTGTCTTTGTGGTGCGTTTCCATGCTCCGGCTAACCCCATCCTAAACTCAGAGACCAAAAACACTGGCCTCCCTCCATTAACGCCTCCTAATGATAATCTGCATTTCTTTGAGGAAAGTTGCTAAAATGTCCCCACAACATCAAACAATCCAAGTTCTAAGGACATCAGGTCCCTGAAATGAGCCGAATACATGCACACCGTCAGTCACACGAACAGTCATCAAACCCTGCAGCCCCCACGCTGGGCTCATAGACGGCCTGCTAAATCCATTACCCGGCATGGGGCGAGTGCTGGAGTCACATTCAAAGCCCTTAAAAACCTTCTGTTTTGGTCGAGGTGATGAAGTTCACACATCGCAATAAACTCCGCCGATCAGAGCCAATACGCTCAGCTGAGTGCGGAGGCCCAGACCGAGCCTCGTTCATTAAAGCAAACTCATCTGCAAGTCTAAAACCCATTTAAACACATGGCAGTTAATGATGGGAAGCATTTTCAAAACTGACCTCAGCCTGCAGTATTACTGGCAGGTTAAACGTCAAGGAAACGGGGTGTAAATCAGTGCCCGCAATTAAAACACGGTAAAAAATACCACACAAACTGAAACAACGTCAAGCCAGGTACTTTTTACACCCATTGTCAAAAGAACAGTTGCACCCAGAAGGACGTGTGGGATTGCAGTGCTGTTGGGAAGCAAGATAAAGGTCACCAGGAACAATAAATGATGATAAATTTAGACTGATATGTACAATATTTATTGAGCTACACATACAGAAGTAGTGTCTCTCAGTATGGTGTTGGGCCGCCATGTTTACTAACCCAACATGCCAGACGTCTCGGCCTGGAGTTGTAGAGCTTCCTAATGGTGTCCTGTGATAATCCATCCCATGCAGCTTAAATATTCTCACACAGTTCCTGCAGATGGTGCAGTAGGGGTGAAGGTAGAGTGACACGTGGCAACAAACCGTTCATCTTGGTGCTGACCGTGGTGCCTCCACATACAGATTCGTTGGTCGTCTCCACCAAGACAAAAGCAGGAATCGTCACTGAAGATGACCCGCTGCCATTCTGAGTCAGTCCATGACAGTCTGGCACGACACCATTGCAGTCTTTGGTGACGTTGACGTGGTGTTAAGGACAGTCGTCACAACGGTCTGTGTGCATGTAGTCCTGAATGGTGCAGCCGTCTGCCAATGGTGCTGGCACTAACAGGATGACTCATGGAGGACATGACTGCTCGCTGAATGTCTGCAATTGTGGCTGTTCGGTCACTCCACGCATGTCAGACAATCCACTGGTCCTCCCTCTCCATGGTTCTTGCAGGCCTCCCAGATATTTTGTGTTGCTGGTGTGTGCCTTCTTCTAACCACTGCCACCAACAGCATGCTATGGTAGCATCCGCACCACTCAAATTGCTTTTGAACTCTTCTCTGAGGCATAGTTTGCTTGCAAAGGATGCTACCAACACAACAGCACAAAATGGAGAGTCAAAATGGAAAGCTTATGTAGTCAATCAGGTACAGCTATAAAGATACAGCTGTCCTTTCTTCCGTCACATGTGCAGCTGAGCGTGAACCTTTAACCATTTGCATGTCTCACGATCTTAAACCTTCCCACCAAGTTTCATTCCTGTCGGTTGATTCCTTCTGGGTGCAAACCTTTTGTCCATGATGAGTGGAAATACTGGCGATATGGCCGAAGTATAATACTGTGGTACATCGAGAGTATATGTGGTATATCAGGGTATGTACTGTTTCAGACTCTCATCAGTTGGAGCTGTTAAGTGTAAGACTGTAGAGTCTTATCCATTTAGTTGGGTGATGAGTGTATAAAAACTACAAAGACTATAAAAGACTGTTTGCTCAAAATACGACATTTACAGGACACAACATGCATCACAATATTTAGTTTTCCTGAGGTTGGAAGGAAGTTGGAACGGCCAACAAACGCCAAAAGCAACACTTTCACCGTACGTGAGCTCAGCAAATAGGATGACATCCATGATGCACTCAGAAAAGCATATCGTGATGTGACGGAATACAATATGAATATCATCATATAGCCCATACCCAGTGTGAGGAACCACAAACGAGATGAAACAGCTTAGTACTCAAAGGATTTATTAATGAACGGCTCAGTTCCAGTTTACAAGACAAGGGGGAGTTAACCACAATGTGACCACCTAACTAAGACAGACACACAGACACACACACACACACACACCCTAAGCGATCTTACCTGTGTCTTCAGATTTCCTCTACGTACCAAAACAGTAGAGCAGACGTTCACACAACTCGGACCATTCACCCAAACAGCCTAAACGTATCTGCAGAATAAAAAGTGTCCTTTACACGTATCTTCCGCTGTTCTGTCGGAGAGTTACAGTGGGGAGTGAAGTGTGGAAGATAAAACACGACGTACTGCAATGGAGTACGACCGGTCGGAAACAAACGGATGAAGCAGCGCGGGTCTTTTAGGAGCTCTCCTTGGCTTAAGAAAGACCCGCAAAACCGAACCCCCACAACACACACACACATCCACGCAGACATACTTCCTATTTCCAATAATCCTCCCCCATTTCCTCAATGTTTCACTCCCCCTTGCAGAAACACATGGATGGATGGATGGATGGATGGATGGCTTAAACTTGCGTAACTGGAACAAAGTGTGCTTAAATCTCCACCAAAATCAAGGGAGCTCCCCGACACCTTACCCAGGTCCTAAGGCTTAGCACAAGCACGCGCACACGCACACTCTTGCACGCACGCACGCCGTTCTCTTTGCTATTGCGTTTCAGTGAAAATAAAACGGATGGCCCCGAAACACGGGGATGGAAAAGCTTCCTACACAGCTGTGGCAGAACTTAACATAAACAGAGCTGCTAAAACTGAACGAATCAGCCAGTCTGTGGAGGTGGCAGCAAAGTTCAGCGTGGCAGATCTTCCTCGGCGGAGGGGTTTGGGAAGGGGGGCAGAGTTTATCCGAACCCCCCGAGGAGAGGCTGCCGGAGCTGGATGCTCGTAAAGACTCCCAGAGATTCGCTTCGAAAAAGAAGTTTTCTTCCAGAAGGAGGGGAGAGCACTGGAGAGGAGAGGAGAGCAGAGCAGTGAAGAGGAGAGGAGAACAGAGGAGAGGAGAATAGAGGAGAGGGTGATCAGTCCGTCGCTTTGAGCGTGAAGGAGAGGCGAGGTCGGGACTTGCCCTTCCCCAGAATCATCTTCTGCTCTTCCTTTTGCTGTTTCTGCCTCTCCTGCTCGAGTTTCAGACGCTCCTCATGGATCTTCCGCTGCTCCTCCACTATACGCAGCTGATCCTCAGCCTGGGAAACACAGACACCAACACAGGGATCAACAAATGCACTCAGAAGATGCCAAATTACATCACACAACACGCATGGTACTGTGCAAATATACGTAAATCCATTTATTTGGGTCGGGATTATTTATCTGTGCGTAAAAATATCATTTATAGAATTACAAACACCCAAATCAACAATACACCGTGATATGTGATAGCTAGGGACAGCACCGAAACGATGCACCCCAATGACAATTTTTGGACGAAAGGCCGAATACCGAACGCACTTTTTTCAGTGCTTCATTAATTTTGCCTCTTTTTCACCACTGCATAAATAAAATAGGCTACATTTCTGGTTAAAGAAAATCTTTTAAAGGAAAAAACTGCAGTTTAAAAATATTTATTGAACACCGAACATTTTTAACCTCCCAACAAAGCACAAGATGAGAAAAAAACCCCATCCCAGCTGACAAGCTGCATTCACAAAGAACGCCTCACTCCATGCTGGCTGCGGTTTTATTGCGTTGGTGTAAAACTGTGATTTGTGTTGCTCTAAGGAGGAGACGCTCACGCGCCCCAAGAGAACAAGCAAGAGAGAAAAGGCGAGAAAGAGAAAGAGCGAGAGAGAGAGAGAGAGAGAGAGAGAGAGAGAGAGAGAGAGAGAGAGCTGAGAGCTGAGAAGCTGCTGTCTGTCTGCCTTGTTTTAATGCTAGTTGAGGCTAAAGGCTCTGTTCTGCTCTTTCTGGAGTTCCGTTTGGCTTGAATGCTTGTAACTGCGTAGCAGTTCCCATCTACATCCAGGAACTAGAAAAAGTCAACAGCATCATTAAACATTTAATTGTTCTGTATAAATTATTCTGTCTTTTCAACTTATTTTTGCCATTTTTGGCAAAATAATAATTTTGGCTGTCGAACATTCGGTGCATCCCTAGCAATAGCTAGTAACAGTATCCACAGTTAGCTTACTATTAAAAATAGAGTAGTGCGATTCATTCCTGTGGATTGATTCCTTCTGGGTGCAACTGTTCTTTTGATGATGAGTGTATGATGATGTGTACGTGTGTACAGCAGTGTTTGCCAATGATGTACTGGCTAACGGTTTTGAGTTCTGCTCAAAATGAGCTAAAAATTTGTCAGTAACGAAACTGTCACTACTGAAACATTTGGTAGGCACGGTTATGACTGACTTGTTATAGAACTGTCTGGAGAGTTCAAACATTGTTTTTTTTTTTTTAAAGAAAAAAAAAAAACAAACACAAAAAACTCAAAGTACAAGATCAGTTAAAAATCACAAATGTGTCTTTGAACCAATTCAACAGAATGATCCATATACACAAACAAATATGAACCAACAGTCACGTTAAAGCTAAAGTGCTGCTGAATTGTGGGTACGTCTTCTCTGTGTTCCTGTAATGAAACGGAATAAATAACAAAAGCAAAAGGAAAACTGAGTTTCCCTTAAAACGAGTGGTGGTACACCAGGGGGAACATTCAGACACTGCTGCTTTGACTGGATGGCAATGAAAACATGAAAAAATTGAAAGTGAATTATTCAAGGTAGTAAACAAACGGTCCATTTTCAGTAAAACTCTTTAAGGTCAAATTTGAGAAAATTAAGCTAAACATTATTAATCCCGGCTGATATTTCTAAACGGTTCACAGCCGCATGTTTTATACATCATGTGATTATGTGTGCATAGAAAAGAAACAGAAGAAATATTACAGGCTATATGGTAGCTTCAAAAACATACACACACTATGCGAAGGTCAGACTGGGACAGAGCTGCAAGTGCCAAGCTTCCCCAAACATCACTCGTGCCATGTTTGCTAAAAGTTGAGTTTGTGCCCGTTAAGGCCAAATCAAATAAACAAGACTTAAACCAAACACTTCAAGGGAGGCCAGAGACTACTCCCATTTAAAAACACTGGAGGGGGGAGAGAAAAAAAAAAAAAAAAACCTTTTACAATGACATGACGCACTGATAAACATCAGCATCTCTACACGCCCGGAGCCAATTAAACATTCTGCCAATGTTAAGCCGGGACTGTTTCTGCAGTTACAACAAACTGCTTTATTTCAATAGGCAAGGTGGCCTTGGGAAACGACAAAGCTCACTGGCCTGGTACACATCTACACAGCTGCATTAAAGCACATTATTCAAGTCTGTAGTTATATAGCACGGCTGGTACATTCAAAATAGACTGATTATTCACCAAACCATCACTTTTTACATCCTAACGATGGTTGAAGGCTTCACTGATTTTCTTCCCCCCTATGTATGTACTTCCCTAACTGTACTTACCATACTTTATATATATATATATATATATATATATATGCGCGCATGTAATCAAGTTACTTAAATAGTCAATATACTTAAATAGAACTAACTGTTCTTAACTGTACTACACCACTAAGGATCACTTAAATATAGCTATTATAGCTAGTACATTAAATTATACTTATTTTTTTACCTGTTCATGCTAACGAGTATACATAATAATATAAGTATACTTATATTAAGTTCACTGATGTACTAATAAGGTGAAATGTACCTGTAATTATTACATTTGTTGCAACAGTGTGATAGAGAGGTACATGCTGATATTAAATGTACTACCAAGTGCGTTTCAATCACATTACTGCATAAAAATTTCTTGCACTTTTAAAGATACTTAATTTGTACCCTGGGCATATAATCTTGGAAAATAAGCAAAACCAGCAAAACATGTTCATTTCACTAAAGGGGTAATTCCACAAAACGGGATTTCTCAGTTTAGCCTGTTAACTTGGCTAACAGGGAAATCCTGCTCTGTGAAATGCCCACCAGGAGTGTTCATAACGACTACACTATAAAAGGAAGATTCATCGTCGTTTATTATCTTAATAAATGACTGAATAAATGAATGAATAAATAAATAAATAAATGAATAAATAAGTAAGCAAATAAGGAATAAATGAATGAATAAATGAATGAATGAATGAATGAATGAATGAATGAATGAACAAAGCATACCAGTTTAGCCTGAGCCTCAGCAATCTTTCTGTTGTTTTCTTCCAAAATTTTCTCCAGTTCCTCCCTTTTGGATTTTTCTTCCTCCTACAGGGGTGACACGGTGGCATGTTAGGCCGAGCAAAACAATTCCCTGAACGCAATCTCCATACATGCAGTCCAGTCTCGCACACACGCACGCACGCACGCACGCACACACTCCTACACTCGCTCCACAACCTCATACACAGTGCCAGTCAGATACACTCATAGCACAGAAGCTCTTTCATCCCGTTTTCTCTCACGCTGCAAATTTCACATTTTCAATTGACAGAATTTTTAGGCAAATGCAAAGAATTATAAACCCCTGTCTGTCTCTCTCTTTCTGTTTCTCTCTCTCTCTCTCTCTCTCCCTTGTACCAAAACGATCAAAAACCCTCCCATGAATGACTCCAATCACACATTTATAATCCCCGAAATGTCTTCACTCAGACATTCATTAAGCGCATTCATGAACATACATACAGAACAGGCATATTAAGACAAACATCGACTAACAAAGATTTGTTTTGAAGATGAAAGGAAAAAAAAAAAAAAAAAGACAAGCTGATTGATTTTTTTTTTCTCTTTCTAATCTATCAGCACCCATCAGCAAGAAATTTCAAAAGAAAAACAAGAGACATAAAGAGCAAATAAGACAAAGGAGAGATTGAATAGTAGTAGCTCACCAATGCTTGTATACCTACGCCTTTTTCCATTGACTGTGTACTGTACCTACACAACTGCTGATTAAAGGGGGGGTGAGTATTTACTGCCTGGTCCCGTGTGTGTCCCGTCCTGGACAGCGCTGCACTTCCCCTTTAAAAACTCTGCTCTGTGCCGCTAGAACAAGCTAGCGCTCTTACATGGCAACACCACATGCAGTATAGCACAGTCCGGTAGAGTGAAAGTGATGGTGTGGTGGACAGGAGAATGAAGCATGTAAGTAGAACACATTACCGTGTGGGGACATCAACATTCGCGGGACGTCAGGCTATTACTGTTAAAATGCTGTTAGCAAGAACACATTCATTACATGGAGTGAATTAGCTGCGTCGTGCCTTAGTGGGTACAGGGTCTAGATTGAAGTGTCAGTGGTGTGTGTGAGTGTGGGTGTGTGTGTGTTGTGGGTGCAGGTGTCTGCACCCAAAAAACCGGCAGTCCTGAGGAAAAGCAAGTTGTGAGGACAGAAGTACATTTACATTACTGCACTTTTAACAATGAGAACAGTGTTAAGAAAACAAAGGGGGGGGGGTTAGGAGACAGTAACAAAACCAGCAGCGGACCTTAAAAATGAATAAAATCAATGAATGAATATTAAATAAGGACAGAACTGGTCAGGTATTTAAGGAGAGGTGGAAGAGAAAGTAAACTCAGACAGAGATCTGCAAGAAAAGTAATGACATCCGTTTACTAGACTCCTATATTAAAAAAGAGACAAACCAAACGAACGGTTGAACTGCTGGAAAGGAGAACGCTAGGACGGGCTAAACCTGAGCCTGAGGGGTCTAAACCTGACTGGGCTGCACAAGGGCGCATATCTAACCCTGTTACTGCTGACCCGTCGGCCCCTTGTGCGTTCGAGTGTCTGGGATTTGCGAAAAGGAATTAGTGTCGGGTTCGAGAACTCGAATTTCCGTCCCCATTAGTGCGCACGCTGTAAAATCCTCCTTTGAAAGGAAGTCGGATGCACTTAAGAGATATTAAAAGGTGGACTCATCGATTTTGGCAGACTCAACAGTCCAACAAATGTAGACTCTCCCTTCGGTATTCCGTCCAAAGCCTTGCTACCAGGCTAGAACACCCGAACGCTAATGTAGCTGTCTTACTGACCACAGAAGTCATGGCTAACTAACGTGAGCTAATTAACATAGCTAGCTAACCTGAGCTACCAAGAGCTAGCTGGTGTTACGGTTGCCAGACCCTTAAAATTCAGCCCATTTGTTAGCTTGAGATGTGCTATGTGACAGACCTGGGCAATTATTACTGATTATATCAGCCCTCTGTAGACTATCCCCTAAAGCATGCACGGTGGTCTTATAGGGTTGAACAATTCTAGCAAAATATTAAATTGTGATTGTTCTGGCTAGTAATGCAAGTTGAGACGTGATATTTGCGGTTGTGATGTCAAAGCACATACAGCTTTGGTTGTTTCCGATTAGTCAAATTCATCTAAAAGCAGTTCGCAAGCTCCATGTTATTTGGTTAAAATCCCTGCTTACTGCGCATCAACGTTGTCGATAATACACTATAAGACTATAATACAAATTGCGCCACTTGCGATTTGGAAATTGCACTCTTAGAAATAGAGATTGTGACATAACATCGATCAATCTTTTAGCCCTGGAAGTTGCGATGCATGTTCAGCACATATTAAATACATTACTTAGTAATTCAACACGCTCTAGAAGTTTTGAGTGCAAATATTTGAATTCCTGAGCTCCTTCTGGTGTGGGTTCATGGTCGTTTATGGTTTAAAAAATAAATAAATAAATAAATGTGTGGACAGCATGCATGGTCATTGGGCAAACTGTCAATCGCTATTCGATTCCATCACCCTATCGTCCAGCCCGACTACACAAATAAGTATTTCTCTAGCTGACATGGAGCACGGGATTTCCCTAGCTCTCTCCAACACTGACAAGTCAAACCAAGGTCCTCTACTGTCTAAATATGTTCAGTTGCTCTTCATCACTCCTTCAATTTCTACTTCTCCTTTCTCGGTTTCTTACGATAGGGCATTGAGAATTTCACCAAACTTAAAAATCGATGGCTCCACCTTTAAGCCTACGTCATGTGCAGCTTGCCAAAAAAAAATGAGGCATGAAACTACATTTGCTTGTATTAAAATAAGAAATTGTATTAAAAAATTGACACCAAAAAAAAAAAATCTCTCTAAAAGATAAACAGATCAAACGAGAAAATGTGCATAGAATATCATATCATAATATGCTAGAACAAAGACAAAGCCTAACAGAAATACTGAAGGTCCATTTGGCAAAAAAAAAAAAAAAAAAAAAAAGGCCTTTTTATTGGAGACAAAGATAAAAAGGAAACAGATGAAAGACATGAAGGAAGAGCGGAGGGTAAGGGAGGCAGGAAAGAGGGGAGGGAAAAGACGAAAGAAATTATTCGTCTCCCACAGCCGTGACAAATCTTTCACACCGCACACCTTCGAGAGCAATCGATGTGACCCGGCATCATTTTGTCAAGTTATTGTCCCATTAACCTGGAGAGACGTTCAACGGACACTAAACGTGTAGCTGAAACCTTCCTGCCTGCAGACCGGAGCGCTGCGTGCACACTTTCTATTTCTGTCCACCTTCATTACGGTAACTGCCCGTCAATCTAACCCACTGGCCTTCAAGAATGTGCAGGTGGACATCGCATTAGCTTTTTTATGAAAAGCCAACATATTTTATAGAAAATTAAATCATGGAGCTCAAACGGTGGCCTAAATAAGACACTACTCGATGTGTGTGGTTCCCTTAAAAGCCTTGAGGCTCCAGCTTTAGCATTAGCTAGCAGGTTAGCACTGTTACATTAGCTTTAATAACACTAAGTAAACAAAAAAGGGGTAGGGCCCCAACGTAGGGTCTTGGGCCCAATCCCATTTCACCCCTTGCCCCTAATACTTAGCCCCACCCCTCCGTTTTGCATGTTCATGTCTAGGGGTAGGGTTGTCCCGATTGGTGTTGAGATGGAGGGGTAGGGCGAAGAGTTAGGGCTACATGGCCCTTCAAACGGATATTCAGAGGCACACTCCAAACCGAGTGTTACGAGAAAATTCCCAGAATGCCCTGCGAATCATCGGCAAGATGGCTGCACAAGCGACCAAAGAGACCCATAAATATAAGTATTAAATCTAAATAAGTAAATATAAAGCCACTGTACTATAAGTTAATCATTGTAATAGCGTTTATGGCCATTTTCTTCCTAACACGTGTAAAAATCGCTAGTAACACGCTGATGTCTCGGTCGATACTTAGCGAAATTTCCCGTTCCACCTTAAATGGTGCAGCAGTTACGTTCTGGTACCTAACGTTGCTTCACCATTTAAGGTGGAACGGGGAAATTGGATCATGAAGCTGGCGATTAAAAAGCTAAGCTCAGCTTCATATCACTGAAGAATTCTTGGTGGTGATAAATAATTGCCCCCTCTAAATGTGTTTAAGCTGTGAGGAGCTGAACTGTACCCTCCTCTGCTGTCACTGCAGACTGGCAGGGTCGCCTAAAGAGCACCGCTAGTAGCCTCCATTTTTTATTTTTATTCGGTGACTCGTTAGATCAATTGATGTGTACAACTGAAGTCCATGCTTTTCGTCTGTGTACATAAAGCCGCTGATGACACCTGATGACGTATCCGGTTCTTGAAGGCATGTCCCAATTCATAGGGGGAAGATTTCAACCACTACCCCTTTTAACTCCGTTCCAAGGGGGAGGGTTACACTCGAAAACAAGGGGTGGGGGTAAAAATAAGAAATGGGACTGGGCCACAGACGATCCAAAAGCCCCTCGTTTACGAGAGAAGGACCAGATTGAAGACCATGGATCTAACCCATTGGGTCAAAGGGGTCCACTGGTGCCCAAGAGCTACTGCCTTTCATCCAAACAACTCAGTTCAACTGGCTGATTCCTCCCACCCGTTCAAAACACGGTCACTAAACTCCGCTCCGCTCTCTCGAGGTTGCGAGTGCCAAGTTGTGCCACGGCAGTGTGGTATAAAGATTGCGGTGGAGTGCCGCTCCGTTACAAACGACCGAGCGTTACCTCGCGAGCTTTCTGAGCGCTGAGCTCAGCCTGCCTCTGCCTCTCCAGCTCCTGCAGCAGCTGCGCTTCCATGATGCGCTTGGCCTCCTCTACGCGCCGCAGCACCTCCCGCTCGATCTCGTCCCTCCGCTTCTCCAGCTCCTCCTCGACTCGCCGGGCCACCAGCTCCTCCACCCGCCGCGCCGTCTCCTCCTCAATCAGCCGCTCCTCGATCTCCTGCTGGCGTCTGGAAGGGGGAAGAGAGGGAGAGGCTGTTAAGTCATGAAATGTGGGTCAAACGAGGGCAAAGCGAAATTACGCTCACAGTGAGCTTCGCCAAATTCAAATGCCACCAACAGTGTGGCTCAGAGGATCCCCTGGAAAATTCGGATTGGCAGGTGGTACTGGGAGGAAAACAGGGGTTAAAAAAAAAAAAAGGTAGTTATGTTTGCCTGGCATTAGGGCCGTATGATAAATTGTATTTTTAACATTACTGCAATATGAGTTTCCATAATGAACAGATTGATAGGAGCTGCCGTGACACAACGGGAATCAAATTCCCTTTAGCACACAGCATCAAAGAGGCATCGTTACACCAAACATCCAAGGCCTAATAAGTGCTTCTCCGGAATGTGACCGGACCCTCATCTCCCACACAGGAGACGAGTAAACCAAATTATGGCTTTTAATACCTGATGCATAAATACAGGCTGATACTGATACTGGTCCTAACTAGTCCTAAACAGGAACATCACAGGAAAGGCCAAAAACCTGACCTTAAGGCCAAAAACTGAACTTTAATGGAAGTCTATGGAACCATTTCTGTTGGTCCATTCGCCATGAAATTGGCACACAGGGAAAACAGCAGCTGCTGTATTCAAATGGGGCACAAACGTAAAAATTGACAAAAATAGAGACCCAACCCCCCCCCCCCCCCCCAACCCCGCGATTACACAGGACTTAATATTAATTTAATTAAACATTTAAAATAGGTATTTTGGTAAAAATCTGTGTTCCGTGTTACTAAATGGCACTTATTTGCTGGATTATACATACACATATTAAATGGCTACGAAAAACCTACTTTTGTTTATTTACTGTTTACTGGACATATTTAGTATTTACTGCTATATAGAACAAAGTTTAACAGCTTAAGTAAATATAGAATATCTTTATTGCACAAAACAGTTAAAAACAAAACTGAGCAGTATGTGGATAAACCTGCGGTGTGTATGTGTGACCACCAAGCAGCTTCTCTGGCAGCAAAAACAGATATTAATTTTGTTTCACTTTCTCCAAGTCGTTTGTCTCGTGCTACATCTCTGAGGGTCAGGCTCTGCGGGGGTTTAGTAAATATCACCATCAGTAACAGCCACTGTCAGTGTTTTTCCCAGCTCGGTTGAAGTGGCAAGCTGCAAGACCCCGTTGCTGAGTGATGCCGCTGACCGATGAAGGCGCACCATAGGCAGGGCTAGTGGACACTGGTGTCCAGCCCATGGGCTGCTACGCTGGCTAAAGGGCGAAAACTAGGCTAAAGGCTATTATTACACCAAAAGTCCAGCATCTCCTTCCTGGCAAGACAATTTCAGACTGCTGCTCGTCTCCCAAACAGCTGACGTTGTTGGCAGGAGGTTAGTTAAGACTTCTGTTTACACGCTCTTATATATATATATATATATATATATATATGTCCACGTGACTTGTATGTGCCGTTGCAGCATCCAGTTCTTTTTCATCTCAGCAAACAGCCCACCCAATGATTTGTAAGGTAGGGGAAGACACTGTTGTTGTCTGGTACTAGAGTTCTGAACCCCTCGGATGCAGTCTATACTCAACCCCAGCATTACTGCAGTCAGAATAGGGCTGCCCTCTAGAAGTCGACGAGTCGAATCGTCAGTCGGAGACCCTTTAAGTCGACTGAGAACCTACGAGTTTTTTTTCCCCGTAAAACAGACAAAAGCTTACAAAATGCACAATAACTTTGATAATTTAAAAAGACATTTTAATAATTATTAAAAGGGGAATCATAAATATATATTTAAGTTCTAACTGGGCTATGACGCTTGCTAAAAAATTAAATCCACGTGACAACGTG
>CM067480.1:5758838-5781670 GCA_034552555.1 Semaprochilodus insignis
CACACACACACACACACATATACAATTTAAAGGGGAATTCCTCCAAAAGTTCCATTACTGAATGGTTGAGATGTAAACAGAGTTCGCTCAGAGCGGTTCGGTGGGAAACCCTCCGTTCAGGAGAAACTGACCGGGTCAGTACACTGTACTCAGTACACTGAGATGTCTGGTTCCTATCACCACCACTGGTAGGTTCTGACTCTGTTTACAGCTCAACCTTAATTAAGGTGGAATTCCCCTTTAAGGTGACTCTCCCAAAAACAGGACACTCTTTCTCTCTCTCTCTCTCTCTTGCTTTCTCTTCCTTCCAATGACTCTCTTTCTCTCCCTCTCTTGCTTATCTTTGTCTTTCTACTATCTCCTCTCTCGTCTTTCTCTTCTTATCACTCTCATCTCTCCTGTCTCTCTCTCCCTCCTCCCTTCCCTCTTTATTTTGTCTCCGCTTTCTTATCCTCTCTCCTTTCATTTCTCAGTGTCCCCTTGTCCCTCGCTCTCTCCTCTTTCTCTTCCTGTTTCTCTTCTCTGTGCCCTCTTTTTCTCTCTCACCCCCACTCTCTCCCTCTCCTCTTTCCTTCCTGTCTCTCTCTCTTCTCTCTTGTCTCTCTCTCCCTCACCCCTCCTTCTGTTTCTTCTCTCTCTCTTCTTTCTTTACTTCTATCTCTCTCAGTCTCTCTCTCTCTCCTCAGGTATTTCCCTTTCTCTGTCTCTCTCTCTCCTCTCTCTCTCTCTTTCTTTCTCCTCAGATTTTCTTTCTCCTTCATTCTTTTGCTCTCGTCTCTCATACTTCCTCTACTCTTTCTCTCCCATTGCTCCGCCACATCTCTCTTTTCCTTTGTCTCTCTCCCTTTCTGTCTTGCTTTGAATCTCTCATTTCTTTTCTCCTCCTTTCTGTCTTTCCCTCTCTTTTATCTCCTTTCCCATTTGCTTGTTTCTCTTTCTATCATGTCCTTTCTCGCCCCCCTTTCTTTTCCTAGGTCTCTCTCTCTCTCTCTCTCTCTCTTGCTTCTCAACTTCTGTGAATCACGTCCCCACTGTGATGTCACCATCTGCAGTGCAGGACCTGTCTGCCACTGTGTGTGGGTGTGTGTGTGTGTGCATGTGCCATCTGTCCACTCTGTGGTGAGTCTCTTGATGCTGTTAGACAGACTCTCGGTGAGTCCATCTCACCAGCATGGCCATATACCACACACACGCACACAGGGAAAGGCCATTATGTGTTGATTCGTGTAGTCTGTCCACTAAAGCCCTCTGGATAATATTACATTTCCCTTCTCGGTTGTCGTGTACAAGATCCATTAAGCCTGATGGTCATGTTCCAATTGATTACTCTGAACATATGTCTGCACTGTCTTCACCTCGTCACCATTAAAGGGCCCATATCTTGTATTTTTCCCTCCCTGAGGTCCACTAATGGGATTTGTGTGGTTCTCTGAACCAAAAAAAAAAAAAAGGCTCTTTTTGTTACTGTCCATTTAGTGCTTCTTGATCTTTGCGCAGCATTTGATGCCGTCGATCATAACATTCTTTTAGACAGACCGGAAAAGGCTTTCCAGAATGGTTTTTAGCTGATGCCAATCATATTTGGAGAATAGGAGCTAAATGGGAAACTCAGAACTGTGGTGTCCCACAAGGATCCATTCTTGGGCCCTTACTGTTTAATCGTTATGTGATTCCACTGGGCCAAATCCTTAAAAGTAATGAAATATTTTACCATAACTGTGCAGACGGCACCCACGCCTGATGATTACAGTCCTACTGGCACTTCATTTGATTGCCTACAGTGAACTGGACGGTAAAAAGACAGGGTTAACTGTATTTCACAGTAAGGAGCAAAGACTTGAGGTCAGTGCTCATTTTGACACCTAAAATAAGGAAAAACATTTGGCATAATAGTTGATTCAGATCTAATTTCAGCAGCTGTTAATCCATGCAGACTGGACTACTGCAATAGTCTCTCCACTGTCTGCCCCAAGACCACAATCTTAAAAAAATACAAAAAAGTGTTAAAAAAAATTATTTTATTGAAAATGTATCTATTTATCCTTTTATGTTGAAACTATATCAATTGGTTTAGTATCCTATTTTTATCTATTTTTGTAAATAATTGCAATCTTAATTTAATCTTAATTAAATCTTATTTATTTGTAATATTTTGTTTGATTTTATTGTCAAATTGTTCAGGCAGTCAATTTAATTTAACCATGTTACATTTCATTACACTTTTAAGATGTAAAAATAAAGGTCAATTGATTGATTGATTGATTGATTGACAATCAGACACCTACAGCTCACTCAAAATGTAGCTGCTAGAATGCTTGCAAGAACAAACAGATACAAACACATTACTTCAATTCCCAACTCACTGCACTGGCTACCGATCAAGTACAGAATTGGCTTTAAATTGCTTCTAATTGTATATGACTCTCTGAAAGGCCTTGGATTAAAATACACAGATGATCTGCCAGAAGTATACAAACCTGATAGGCATCTCCGATCACCAGGGACAGGTCAGTTAGTAGTGCCCAGAGTCAGAACTGAACAGGATGAGGCAACACTCAGTCTGGAACAAACTCACAGATGAGGTCAAATGTGCTCCAGATGTACTTGTATATGGTTTATATGTCATACTATAATAGTATTGGGCAAGTGTTAACAGTTGGGGTTCAGTTAAACTCAAAAAATGAGTCCCCTGTGATGTTCTGGGGGTGTTATGTGGAAATGGGTTATTTGGTTGAGGTAACAGTAAATTTGAACCACAGGGCCTACACTGAGCTGCTGGACAACCAGGTTTTGCCTTTTGCTCATTAACTTACAGAGGAACATAATATTCCTATGCCTGTATTCCAAGATTCCGGGAGCATTCACACATCTAGACTGGCCTGCAAAATCCCCAGATTTGAATCCTCTTGAAATTCTGTGGGGACTACCTGGAACAAACAGTACAATGCCAGGGAAGGCATCCACCAAATCTGGCCCAACTGCACAATTCTTTGATGAAAGAGTGGCTGAACATTGATGTGGCCTACATTCAGAAACTTGTCCAGTACATGCCAAATCCAATCACAGCTGTTATTCTGCCCGTGGTGATCTTAAACATTCATCATCAAAAGAATAGCTGCACCCAGAAGGAAGTGTGGGATTGCAGTGCTGTTGGGAAGGAAGATAAAGGTTACCAGGAACAATAAATGATGATAAATTTAGACTGATATGATCAATATTTATTGAGCTACACATACAGAAGTAATGTCTCTCAGTATGGCGTCGGGCCACCATGTTTGCTAACGCTACATGTCAGACGTCTCAGCATGGAGTTGTAGAGGTTCCTAATGGTGTCCTGTGATAATCCATCCCATGCAGCTTGAATATTCTCACACAGTTCCTGCAGATGGTGCGGTAGGGGTGGAGGTGGAGGGACACCAGGCCTTCTGGATGTGTGACGTGTGACAACAAACCGTCCATCTTGGCGCTGCTACGGTAGTATCTAGGGTTAGGGTTAGTACCAGTATGGCAAACATCCTGCTTCCCACAGCCCTATGATGCAACTCTTTCAACTCTTCCAACTGCTCAAATTACTTTCGCAATCTTCTCTGAGGTATACCACACTTGAAAAGATGCTACCGACACAACAGCACAAGTCAGAATGGAATGCACACGCAACAGGACGACCTTATATAGTCAGTCAGGCACAGTGATAAGGCACATCCTTGTTTATGTCACATGCATGACGAGCATGAAACTTGAATCATTGGCATGTCTCATGATGTCAAACCTACCCACCAAGTTTCATTCCTGTCGGTTGATTCCTTCTGGGTGCAGCTATTTTTTTAACAATGAGTGTATATCAAACACCATAAGAACAAGAATCATCCAAAAACCATTATATCATCATCCAAAACATTATACGTATCCATAAAATACATGAAAATGAAACTATATAAACTATATACTTCAAGTAAACTATTGATGCCGCAGTGGATTAGCCTATTGAAGTGGCTGAACATTGCTGTTCTGTGATCATCAGTCATGTCTACACGTTGCATGATGTAATGTACAAGAACAGAGCTTTGCTAATAACAACTCAGACAGCCTAAATCAACATCCAAACCCTGCTCTGCTGCGCATTTACACCCTCTCTCTGTCTAGACTGTGCCGTATCGTCTCTGTCAGCTTTCTCGCCTGTACAATAACAGCGCGCTAAAGCACCGTCTCACACATTCAGCCATTAATCTCAATCTTTTGTTTAATGGGCCGCTACAGCAGGGTGACTGTGAAGGCCGTGACAAAACCCGAGGTGCTGACTGAAGTGACCCAATGGAGACTTATCTCATCTCCCTGGGACCTTGACAGCGCTGTATCCTGAAAAACTGGATCAAAATTGAGCCTTTCTCTGTTCTTGGCACTCTGACACCCCCAGAGAATGCTGCTAGAGTGTGAAATCCTGCATTTCTAGTTAATGTACACAAATCTCAGTGGATTTCTAGTGGGTATGTGGTGAATACCTATGCATCACATGAACTACAAGACCCCTACAAAACCTTCAGAAACGGTTCCAGGGTTTCATTGAACCAAAGTTTTAGTCCTTACATTTAATTCAGCTCCATTTAAGTCATGGAACGTGCAAATTTTACAGTAGGGGAAACAGTGATACATAAGTCAGATAGCTAACACTAAAGGTTATCATTTGCTTGCTAGCCTGAACTGGGTGCAGTCGGATGTGTCAGGAGAAGCATTAGCTGGCTAGACATTGCTGTGCTTGGGGATGTCTTTACTTTGTTACACATGGTGCTGAAATATCAAGTGGGAAAAAATGTGTGCCTGTTCATCCAAAAGTGCATTTATGACACCATCGCTAACAATAGACATTCTAGTCTATCCCAAACGTGTTCAGTGGGGTTGAGATTAGGACTTGGTACAGGCCACTGGACTTTCTCTGTTGCCTCAAAGTTGGAGGTATTAAATGGTGCTTCTGCACGGCCTGGTACGGCTCAACTCACTTTTAGTACCAACTACGTCATGCAGATATAGTAGCTGATTCATCATAGCAATGCCGCATGTAGCTGCCTTACACTTACACTTGTCTGGGGCAGATCTGACAGGGGGAGAAATGTCAAAAACTGACTGTCTCTGAGCTCTTCAGTATGACCCATTCTGCTGCCAGGGTTTATGGAGACTGCATGGCTAAGTGATTGGTTGTATACACCCGTTGGCAATGGATGTGACTGAAACACCTGAAATGCAAGCTTTAGTGATAATCTGTCAGGAAGACGCTAATGCTACGTCATTCATTCATTGCTCCAAACCAACTGCTGGCTTACATACCTATTCTGCTGGCTTCAGGTGCCGAAGTTTCAATGTTCGTCTCCTTCCTTCTCACCACCACAAGTTTGGTCTAGATTGTCCAGGGGTTGCCTCATCCTGGCTCAACAGGATCAGTCAGAGTCTTGACACTCCAAGTCCTGGGGCAAGGATGGGCCATAAATCAAAGACTCTTTCATTTCTTCTCCTGTCTCCTGAGTCTTGAACTGGTAGAACTCAATAAAAAGAAGGGATGTCCACATACTTTTGCACATAGATTGTATCTGGAAGGTACATTCTGGATACCAGAACTTGAGGGCAAAGTTGTTCATATGAGTGCATTATGATTGATTTTTAATTGCAATTGTGAGCAGATGAATCAAGATTTCAGCAATGTCAGTGACCAAGCTAAGAAAAGCTAACTTGGCTAGCTAACTGATCTATTGTTAGACGTGGATGTTAGCAAGTACAGTAGCCCAGATTAAGTTTAGTTAATCTTAGCGCTTTTTGTTTGTTAATTTGACATTGAGCTATGATCAGGGTCTTCCATATAGAGTAATCCAAGTCCTTTCAAAATGTTTTGTGGTGTTTTACTGGAGTTAGCATTAAAATGTGGCAACAAGATGACTGTAATTTAGAACATGGGTTCCTCTGGTGCTCCAGATGAGAACCTTAATGAGGCCCATCCACGGGGCCTTTCATTTGACACCCCTGAGCTGATGTGAATATGTATAACTGCTTGAGCAACACCTTCTGAAAACAGCATGCACTTTGCAAAAGAGCTGAGAGATGGGAAATAACACTAAGCATAACTGGCATTCCGTACAGCTTCACTCCTGAATCTTGGGGGAGTGGCACAGTGAGGTGCAGTTCGCTTCTCAGTGAATAAAACAAATGTCTTGATTAAGTTTCATTAGAAGCCTGTGAGAGGGAGCAAGGAGGTGTTTTCTAGGAAGTTACTCATGAGTTTTTGATTGTAATATCCCGTTCCTTTTCCGGAGGCTTGATGATTAAGTAGAACTTTTGTCTGATGCTGCTACCCTACCCAGCTACCACAGCTCATGGGAACGTCTGAGTTCAGGGTGTGTGTGNGGAAGTTACTCATGAGTTTTTGATTGTAATATCCCGTTCCTTTTCCGGAGGCTTGATGATTAAGTAGAACTTTTGTCTGATGCTGCTACCCTACCCAGCTACCACAGCTCATGGGAACTGAGTTCAGGGTGTGTGTGTTTGTGTTTAGCTGTGTATTCAGCTCTTTGTGGGAACCAAATGTCCCCAGGGCAACATGAATAACTTTGATATTGTGGGGACATTTGGCTGGTCATGAAGAAATAGATACAAAAACTGCTTAAGAAAGAATTAGCTTTACAGTCAAAGTTATGCTTGGATTAGGGTGGAGCAGAGCAGCATTTAATTCAGCAGAACATAGAAGCACCCCCACAAAGACGGGAATACAAACTTGCGTATTCTCATCTCCGTATATGGCACGTCTGCATTAAGGCCTCGGCAGCAACGTGTGGGAAGCGGTGTTTTCTCAGTGCTAGCCTTCATTACCACAGGCGGAAGTGCTAATGGCTGTTTGGACAGCGCGAGGGGCGAGGGTCCGGGGGCCAGGGGGCTTTTTTTTTGTTTCCCTTCGCTGATCCTGTCTGCCCCACGGCTGCCCTTAAATTCCACTAAAGCTACCTAAACGGGAAACCAAATGCTAGACGCTACAAATTAGCACTCTAGCCATAATCCCTAGCACTTGATTCATGATGGCTAGGTAGGTTAAATGCAACACAGCTGACATAAACTGTTTTGCACCCAGTGTGGAGTAAAGCTTGAACACAGCATGAGTTTCCAAAGAGAGTCATCTAAGTCTACAGGTCCCGGTGAGGAGCAGCAGTGAAAAACGAGGCAGTTTGCTTTCTCACGCATGTATTATGACCCTCAATTTTAATAACTTCTGAAAGGCCACTTTTTCTTGCAGGCAGAGCGTTTAATTAGGAAGGAGCGCCTCGGGAGGCCGCTGCGTGGAAGAAAGGCACCAACTCCGGTGATGAAGGACTTGTTTTGGATGAGCTGACACAGCCAAGCATGACCACATACATCAGAAATGATTTCTTACTGAACCATTCACCGCTGAACCATAAACACGGCAGATGAATTGTGAGCAGGATAAAAGGGACAACAAAACATGTGCTTATGGACATTGGCACATTTAAACCAAAGTCACACAGTGTGAGGCAGAGAAAATTAACTGTTCCTGGAAACTTGGATTGATACAATGCTTGCAAAACAAACGCGAAGTGAATGTATACCCTACTCGTACCAATCTAACCTGAAGTGATCGTGCCTGTAATTTAATCATAAGTAATCATGGCTATACTTTTATGCCTCTATTCCAAACAGAAGTGATCATGCCAATACTATACTGACTCCAATGAAAAGTGATCAAGCCTAAGTGGTATTGTCCTGCCTCAGAATTGATAAACAGAATTGATAACAATTTTACTCTACTGCCCCTTCCATTCTGCCTAACTTCTGCCTGATACTCTACTGCTTCTATTCCAAACTCAAGTGACCATGCCTGTACTCAGCTACCTCTGTTTCAGTCTGAAGTGATCATGCTGATATTATACTGCCTCTATTCTATCACAAGTAATCATACTGACACTATACTGCCTCTGTTCCCCTCATATGTAATCATACTGACAGTCTATCCCCATCATAAGTAATCATGTTGATGCTATACTGCCTTTATTCCCACAGAAATAGTCATACTGACACTCCACTTTCTCTATTGCCCTCAGAAATAATCCTATTGATACTATACTGCTTCCATACCCATCAGAAGTAATCAGTATGATCACTTCTGATGCGAATAGAGGCAGTATAGTATCAGTACGATTACTTCTGATAGGTATAGAGGCAGTATAGTATCAATAGGATTACTTCTAAAGGCAATAGAGACAGCCTTTAGAAGTAATCCTATTGATACTATACTGCCTCTATACCTATCAGAAGTAATTGTACTGATACTATACTGCCTCTGTTCTCATTAGAAGTGATCATACTGATACTATACTGCCTCTATCCCCATCAGTAGTAATCATACTGAAACTCTACTGCCTCTATCCCCATCAGTAGTAATCATACTGTTACTATGCTGCTTCTATTCCCAACAGAAGTGATCATGTTTGTTCCCTGTTTCCTGTATTCCCAATCTGAAGTGACCATGCCTGTGCCCTGCTTCCTACAAAGACTCGGCCCTCTTTAGCACTAAGAACTAAGAATGGCTATAGACTGTAGGACCTAAAAAAATGACCGTTCAGAATTCACTTCAAATTCAGTTTTTGAAACTGAACAATCTAGCATCGTATGAGTGAACTACTACGTCTATTCCCATCCGAAGTGACTATGCCTGTGCCCCACTTCCTCTGTTCCGATCAGAAGTTACCATGTCTTTGCAGTAGTTCTTTTGAACACTCCACCCTCTATAGCAGAAACTCAGGCTGTAGGACCTTTCAGAATTCACTTCAGTGGCATTTTTAAGGTGGAGTTACACTTTGTTTAGCATGAACCTTGGTAATTACGTCCTTGCTCAGTTACCTTTAACTAATGTAACCTTCTTAATAATTATGCTGTATATCGTCGTTGTCCAAAGAAAAACAGGTATCTCCAAAATGGCAACTTTACAGGAGAGGCCAAAAACCTCATTTAATTTCAATGGAAGTCAATGGAACCTGACGTCTTTCCAAGCAGTTTTGGTCCATGTCTGTTGGTCCTTTCTTCATGACATCTCCACACAGTGTAAATAGCAGCTCATGTGATCAAATGAGGCATAAAAGTAAAAATCGACAAAAATGGAGATACATGTTTTTCTTTGGACAGCGACGATATGTAGAACAGAGTGCTTACATATGCATACATACTGTATGTAGCACATTTGTATGGAGTTGCTCGCTAGCGTCACTTTCAGTGAGTTGTCGCTTGTTGCTGCCACGTTTCTTCTGCATTAATGTACTAAAGTGCCCTATATAGGATTCCTGCTAGTGGTTGATGGAGACCTGCAATGACAAATACTGAGGAGAGAAATGTGATCTTCAGCCGAGGCTTTGGTTTGAGCAAAGTAGTGTTTTTTTCTGTATTTTCTTTCCTGACCTGGTTTAAGAGGGTTATAGGGGCCGTAAGAGCCATAATAAAACCAGGATTAAGGAGCTTTAGACTTCACAGAGACGCTCAAGTTAAGGCCTGTGCTTGGGGCAGGTTTGGCTTCAACTAGAGTCGGCCATTTTTCCTTCAGTGGGCAAGAACAGATGTTTACACTTACGGGGAATATCGTGTTAGTAACGCTGTGGGAACGTGAAAAGTGGATCAAACACTTACCCGTGCAAATTAAAGTCTTCGTGTATTTCCTTGGAGATAATGATAATGACTTAATGCAATTAATGACATTTCCATATGTTTAGCTGATGAATCCAGATTCCAGTTTCACGTGCAATCGTGTCGGGCTGCCATGCAAGTGCCTCGAAGGACGTTTGACTTAAAACACTGGCGTTTTGTCTCTTATTGGCGCATGACTTAAATAACTTAAGCTTTTCATTAAAAACCTTCATTTTCAGATTGTGTTAACATTGAAAAGAGCTTCAAAACATAAGATTCACACCCCAGTCCATGGTCATGTACACTGCCTGACCACCAAAACACCCTTTAGATATAAATAACCAAACTCTAAATATAAGCAACAATTCTTTTAATTGTCGATGGGAGCATCAGAGTAAGAAAGGAAGCCCATGAAGTGATGTGTCCATTATGCATAGGGCCCCCTGTATAAGCCTCTGGAGGCAGTGTTACGATCTAGGGGGGCTTCAGTTGGTCAGGTCGAGGCTCAGCAATGTTACTATTACATGGTAATGCAGTGAAGTATGAATGTACTGAATGACCTGAATGTACTGAATGACCAGGTTATACCATCAATGGATTTATTTTATATTCCAGGGCAGCAATGCCAAGGTTTGTCAGAGTATTGTGAAAGAGTGGTTCAGGGAGGATGAGGAATCATCTTCACCCATGAACTGGCCACCACGGAGTCCTGACCTTAACCCCATTGAAAGTCTTTAGGATGTGCTGGAGAAGACTTCTCATCATCAATACAAAGATCTCTGTCTAAAATTAAAGCAACTCTGGACATGAAATAAAGGCTGTGACGTTGCATTGGGTTGTTGAAACAATGTCACCAACTTCTAAGACTGAACTTTGGAGGTCTGCCTGCAGATTTCTTTGAAAAACTGGAAGTGAGTCTCCAGAATAGAATTTGTACAAAAAAATACATGATCAATTTAGTTGCTGATTCTTACATGCGATTTTCTGTTAAATATCAGCTGTGTATAAGATCACCAGAAAAAAATGAGTCCCCTGTGACTGAAATGTACCTAATAGTGTGTAATACCTCCACCAGCACCAATAACAGCTGTGACTGGATTTGGCCTAGACTGGACAAGTTTCTGGATGTAGGCCACATCAATGTTCAGACACTTTCTCATCAAAGAATTGGTCAGTTGGTCCAGATTTGGTGGATGCCTTCCCTGGCGTTTTACTGGTTGTCTGAAGTAGTTTCAAGAGGTTTCAAATTTGGGGATTTTGTGGACCAGTCCAGATATGTGAATGCTCCTGAATGTTCATCATGCCAGTCAATGACATTTGCAGGCCTGTGAATGCAAGAACTGTCATCTTGGAATACTGGGATAGGAATGTTATCTTCCTCGGTAAGATGATGAGCAAAAGGCAAAAAAAAAAAAAAAAGGCAGCTCAAATTTACCGTCAGCTCAACCAAAGAACTCATTTCCACATAATTGAAAACACCCCCAGAACATTACATAGGGGCTCAGTTTTAGTCCAGGGAGCTTATTTCTTCTACCTTTCTTGTTTCCCATAAAAGTGGAATAACTTTTTCTTAATAAATATTTTGAATGTAAAATAGTAAAAAAAAAAAAATAATAATAACTTAGGGGTGGTCTCTGGCTCCTGCACCGCACAATACCATTGCTGTTGGAACCAAACCTCATATCTTAATTTCTGCTGTTTTTCAGTTTTTGCCATAATTTGATAATACCTGTTGTCCTGTATGTTGTGTGTAAATTTCATAGTGAACGCACCAAAAGAAACGGCCTAAATTACTTGGTAAAAAGTTCGGTTCCATAGACTGACACTAGAAGTCAAGCATATTTTCGCCTTCTGCTGTAAGTTATCATTTGGGAGATACCGTGTCTTATTCTGACAGCAGCGATATGTCAGGCACAGTAATAAAAACAGCCTGTTTAATTGCAAGGGATAAGGGGAGATTGGAAAATGGGTGTGAGGAAATGAATTGGTCTGTGGTACGTAAAACCATGCAAACGTCATACGTGGAGCTCAGGGGACAAAGAAAAACAATACAATGCAAGGCAAATGATAGAAATGGCCCATTTAAGGCAAACCCCTGATAGTATTTAGCATAACACAGAAAGCTAACTGCTAAGCCAAAGCCAAAGCCATTGGCCAACAACCCCTCTCTGCCCGCCCACCCCCCTCGTTTTCTCTACAGCAATTCAGCATCTGTTTTGCAGTAGAAGGGTGAAAGAGGTTGCTTCTATCTCGAAGGCTAAAAGGTGTTCCTCACACGTTCTTGTTAACGCTAGAACATAAAACATGGTTACTCTGTGCACGGGTGCGTGTGCACATGGGGCCCCGTGAGCAGAGTAAAGAGGCCCCAGAGTGGCTGCTATTGAGGTGCAAATGGACACAATGCAATTTTACTGCACTCCTTTATGGACTCTCTCTCTATCTCTAGCTCTCTCTCTCCGTCTCGCTGGGTGGTTCAGGAAAACATCTGGAGGTTACAATGGCCTAAGACAAAGTCTTCTGTCCTTTTCATTGGGGACACATGCCACACACACACACACACACCTACACAAACACACACACACACACACACAAACTCACACACACACATACACACAATGCCTACGGTACAGTGGGGTCTCTCACAGTGCTGGCTGTGATGACATCATCAGTCACTGTCACGGCTCTCTAGTTGTTAATAAAGCAGCAGTAGCTGTCAGTCTCATTACATCATCAACATGGGACAACCGTGGCACCAGCAGATGCTCAGGACAACAGGGATCCACAACCAGCTGAGACAACACGCACTCTCTCACACAAACACACACTCACCCACACATACACACATCCACCCCCACACACTTACTCAGTTAAGAAAGGAAGGTCTTAAGCCAGCCAAGAAAACTGCTTAGCTCTAGATAGGCACTGAAAGTTCTCGGCAAAAATAGCCTTTTCATTTTCTTCCGAGAGAAAACAATGGGTGAAAAATTGGGAATAAAGATTGAATAAGACAAAAAAGAAGTGTATAGCCTGTTTCACACATACTGCCAGCGTCAGTAAAAGCGTCAGTGTCTGGAAAGCTTAAAAGGTAGGCTGAGGCACAAGCATGGAACTGCTGCACCGTTTAAGGTGGAATGGGAAAGTTCAAACAAGAGGCTGAGGCACCTGAAATTAGCCTAACTGCTGCACCATTTAAGGCAGTACAGGAAAATTGTAACAAGAAGCTGAGGTGTCTGAATATACCCTAACTTCTGCACCATTTAAGGTGGAATGGGAAAGTTCCAACAAGAGGCTGGGGTGACTGAATATAGCCTAACTGCTGCAAAGTTTAAAGAGAAATGGGAAAAATGCAAACAAGAGTACTACCCGGATGAAACCACCGGAAATTGGTCTAACTACTGTATCATTTAAGGTGGAATGGGAAAATTCAAACAAGAGGCTGAGCTGCCTGAATATAACCTAACTGCTGCACCTTTAGGGTCGAATGGGAAAGTTCAAACAAAAAGTTAAGGCGTCTGAAAGTAGTAGTCTAATAGTAGTAGTCTAGTAGTAGTCTAACTGCTGCACCACTTAAGGTGGACTGGGGAAATTCAAGCAAGACGCTGAGGTAGGTAAATAACAGGAAAGTTTAAAAAAAGAAGCTTGTAAAAAAACGACTTCAGCTTCATGTAAACGTTTATAAAGTCGTGAACAGGGATGAGGACATTGCTCTGTTTTTGCTTGATAAGTCAGTAATATTAACATGTTTGTTCTGTTTCCAGAACCAGTATTTCAGTAATATTTGTCCCTTTTGCTAAGGTTTGTGATAACAGCTGGTTAGCATCACAACAGCAGTTGTGGCAACAGATTGCGAACACAGAGCCACTCGCAGTGTCGTTGTTCACTCTTCGTCATGGTATGCAAAAGCACCAGTAAATTATGGAAACATAAAGTGCAGAGACATTTTTCCAGGGAGCTTTGGATTCAGCTTTTCTAAATATTGTCGTGACCAGCATACGAAATCTAATCACCACGATCAGACCAACTGAGTGTACGGCCAATCGAGCTTTTAATAAAACAACACGTGCGCACGTTCCACTGCATTGCAAATCCCATCCATTACTTTTGTCCAAAATGTTCACTGGCCTGTAGACTTTGTCTTCGACTGCTAAGGCGTGGGCCTAAACGCAGTTTGCAGATGAAAGTGAAGGAGGTGTGGAGTCATGTTTTCATTGCTTGACCTCTTTGTTAGCCTAAACGTGCCTGTGTTTGATTTCTCCCTGCTGCCTCCAGGGGGGCTCGAGAAGAGAATTCACCAGCAATATCACTATATTTCTTTTTTTTCTCAGTTAACTTGTATACAGGCCTGGCTAAGCAAGATGGATGGTTGCGATTAGCACAGCTCACACAGGAAGCTATGACGACAGCCGGCGGCCATCTTTAACAGCCTTTAACGGTGTGGAAGGGTTACTATGTACTCAAAGAGCTAAGGAATGGTTCGATGTATTTGCTTGCTGAGTGGTAACAGTTGTATCCACAGGGCAAATCCGATAGAGGACACACATACACATGTGCTACATGTCCAATGGACATCGCACATGGTTTTTCAGCATCTGCTTTGGAAAACATGACAACAGTGTAGATAGCATCAGGCTCCGGGGTGGACAGAGCAGAAATAGAGGCTCTTTCCCAGCCCTGAGTGTTTCCTACTTATTAAAGTCCGTTTCATTAGATTAGGGAGGAAGAGCCAAGCGCTTAGCGGCTGTGTTTAAAGTCTGAATTTTAGCAGAAAATCCTATTTCATGCCGACATGGAGTTCTGCTAACACCATTGGCCTGTGTCTGTCTGTGCAGTGCACATTCACACTTAACTTCTTCCTCATGTGCTTCATCGTTGTTCAGTCTTGAATAAGGTACAGGCCATTTGTAAAAGGCCCATATGCTGGAAATCTGATTGCTTTGCTTTTTGAGATTGATGTATTTAATATACACTCATCGTCAAAAGAACAGCTGCACCCAGAAGGCAGTGCGGGACTGCAGTGCTGTTGGGAAGGAAGATAAAGGTTACCAGCAATAATTAATGATGATACATTTAGACTGATATGAGCAATATTTATTGAGCTACACATACAGAAGTGGTGTCTCTCAGTATGGCGTCGGGCCGCCATGTTTGCTAATACAACACGGTGTCCTGTGATACTCCATCCCATGCAGCTTGAATATTCTCACACAGTTCCTGCAGATTGTGCAGTAGGGGTGGAGGTGGAGTGACACCAGACCTTCTGGACGTGTGATGCGTGACAACAAACCGTTCATCTTGGTGCTGACCACGGTGCCTTCACACACGGATTTGTTGGTCGTCTCCACCAAAAGAAAAGCGGGACTCGTCACTGAAGATGACCCGCTGCCATTCTGAGTCACTCCATGACAGTCTGGCACGACACCATTGCAGTCTTTGGTGATGTTGTCGTGGTGTTAAGGGGAGTCGTTGTAACGGTCTGCATGCATGATGTCAAACCTACCTATCAAGTTCCAATCCTGTCGGTTGACTCCTTCTGATTCCTTTTGATGATGAGTGTATATTTACTTAAGATGTCTGGTACAGTGAACATGGCCAGGGACTTGGCACAAGCTTGATATTTAAAGAGGTGGGGATACATAGTGACCTCCTATTGACTGACACAGGCCACTATAAGCTCGTGAGGCATGGTCGGGCAGAACCATATCATGATGTTGCCACTGTCGTACTTCACTATTGGTATGGTGTTCTTGGAATCGTCCACTTTCTTCTCACCAGAGTTCCTCTAACATTCTTTATATATAAAAGAAGTACTTTATTGGTTATTACAATAAGAAAGACTTCTGACTTTCCCATTAATGGAGAAGATGTGAAAATGGTGGACGTCTCTCGGCTACATGGATCAATTATTAACAACAGAGGAACCAGCACTCAAGAAACACGACATGACTAAGCAGAGCAAGGATGAAAGAACTTGAAAAGATCTTCAGATTTGATGATTTGTCTCCACAAAGATGAGAACTGTCCAGGCTGTGGCCTTCTCTCTGGTTCTTTGTGCATGTGAAAGTTGGACAATAAACAAGCCAGACAGGAAAAATATTGATGCTTTTGAACTTGGGTGCTGGCGAAGACTTTTGAGAGAACCGTGGACCGCAAAGAAAACAAATGGATCCTTGACCAAATCAAGCCCAGATATTTAAACTCTGAGGCTCTTATTTTGGACATATTCTGAGAAGAACCAATTCATCAGCAAAAAAGCCATTTTTCTTGGAAGAGTTGAAGGTAGGGCAGGAAGAGGATGACCAGAAACAAGATGAATCATGAACCAGCCATTCAGGAGCTTGACGACCCAAACAGAACACATCATATTCTAGAGAAGTACCATCCATATGGTTGCCCAGAGTTGGAATCAACTTGACTGCACCTGATAATAATTATGGAGCAAGCCACTAGCTGGCTGGTACTAGCTCTTGAGGCATGGCCATGCTGATGGTTGGTGAGAAATAGGACATGGTGCCTGCAAGCCTGGGCCGGTAGAGAAGCAGATGCTGGATGAGAGGTTCACCGGTGGTCACGAGCTGTTGGTCAAGTGTAGTGGGCAACAGACGCCTCATCACACTCTTATCACACACTACTGTATCTCTGCAATGACCAGATGTGTTCTCACACACCGAGAGAGGCATGTCAAACAGCTGGTAGGCGAATCCCCTTCAGCTCAGGTCATTCACCAGCAGAGGAGGTGGAACACCAGCATGCATCCTTAGCATTCATACCACCGTCAGTGGCGCAGTTGATGTGATACAAGGGCGCGGACTGGGGGTGACTGCTGCCAAGGAGTGAGTGCCCCGTGACATCTGTGCTGTCTGGCATTGTACGCATGCCCAGGGACTTGGCTTGGGCTTGACCTTTAAAGTGGGGGCTATGTAGCAACCCCCTATTGGCTGGCACTGGCCACTACAAGCTAGAGCCCCATATCATGATGTTGCCATCTGCATGCTTCATAAGGGTATGGGTACCTTGGGATCTTGGGATCATCCACTTTCTCATCCAGTTTCATCTGACCAGAGTGCATTGTTCCAAAGGGGGCTTCAATCTTTCAAGGGGTCTTTCATGCAATAGAAATCTTGGATGGCTCAACTGTGTATTACTTCTATTTGTATTTCCATTAACTTTTTAACAACATATTATTAAACTCTAGTTGTTTAAGGGATGTTAAAGCTCATTATAAGCTAAGGTGACTTTTTTTTTGGAAGTGATTTACATTGGGTAAAATGAAAGCTTTAGTGCAAGTTATGCCAGGAAGACTTCAATGCTACATCGTTTATTCATTCATTACTCTGGCCAATCGCAGCCTGCCACCTGTCTTTAAAAGGATTCCACTTTTCTGCTGCTTTCAGGTGCTGATGTTTCACCATTCTCCTCCGTCCTCTCCACCTCCCACCAATTTGGTTTCTGGTCCTGTTGTCCAGGATGTATGCTCCGCCCCTGCCTGTTCATATCCCATGTGGTCAGAGAGGGTCAGGTGCCTACACCAAGGACTCTTTATTTCATAAATCCTTCAAATTGTGCACCTTACTGAGGATTACAATATTGAAATAGTATTTCTAGTGAAGTACCACAGGGGTCAGTTTTAGGGCCTTTGCTGTTCTCTTTGAATGCATTACCTCTAGCTGATGTCATTAGTTTTCCATCATGTTTACCTTTTATTTGCTTTCTGGCAGAACCTGACCAGGCGACGGATTGGATTAGACTGGATTAGAAGCCATGTCACACCGCAGTGCCTGTCTGGTTGAGTATTTTTTTATTAAGCTTGAATAAACTTACTTTTTACCCTTGAATGTTGTTGGTACTGGTAAACAGGCAGCCTTATCTCTCTCTCCCTCTCTCTCTGTCTTTCTCTCCCGCTGTTATGATGTGCTGACCTTTTCTAAGAGTCCCTACAAATCCATTCAGCCTCTGACCCAGACTTCACAGTTTGAGGCATTAGCTTAGTATTATGTCAGTAATAGTAAGCAGCTAAAACCTCTGTTGTGGTAAATGAGACAGACCCTTCAGGGCTTCCGTAGTTTGTATGTGAGTATAGGTGATGTAATGTCAGATTGTTGCTAATGTTAATGTGATATTAAAGCGATTCATTGACCTGAAGGGGACGTAGCCTTTCGTGACTACAGTAGCTCCATTGTTTCTCCGGGGTTGGTCTTTGTGTGTGGTGCAAAACTGTTGCACACACACAGTATTGCTATATTCAGGGGGGAGGGGGGGTCATCTACAGATAACGATAGACCACCTTTCACTTATTTCGCTGGCTTATTAATATTTTCCATATATTCCTAGATTTTCCTGAGAAGCACAGATAGAAGATAATCGAGGAAAAAAGGGACTAAAGGAGTTGGAGATTCTAAAACCGGAGTTAAAAAAGCTTAAAAGCTACAAAGAAAATGGGACTCCTAACCACCACCATGTGGAAGACATGGTAGGCCACCAAAATTCATAATGAACTGACCATTGTCTTTCCAGGTGGGACCTTCCAGTAAGACGATGCGATGCAGACAGCTAGAAATGTCCGACGTTGGTTGGAAGAGAATGACCAAGACTTCCAAGCACTACCCTGACCCCCCTAATTCCCCAGATTTGAACCCAGTTGAGCATCTGTGAGACCACTTTGATTACTGTGTTCGCTCTATGGATCCTCCTCCACGCACCCTCCAGCAGTTGTGGGATGCACTGCAGTCAGCATGGCTCCATATACCTGTGACAACCTACCAGGACCTTACTGGGTCACTTCCAGCCCGTCTATCTGATGTGCCTGCTGCACACAGAGGTTACTCTGGATATTAGCTGGATATTACACAACCCCATCAAACACCATTGGGCTGAACCACAATGGAGACTGCAAGCCAGGCCCTCTTGTTCAGCATCAGTGACTGACCTCACAAATGCTCTTCTGGATGAACAGGGTGCAACAATTCCCACAGAAATTCCAAAATGCTGTAGAAAGCCTTCCCAGAAAAGTGGAAGCTATTATAGCTTAAAGGGAAGAGACCTACTCCTTTTTAATACCCATGGATTAAAATCGGATGTCAAAAAGCTCCTTTGGGTGTAATGTATAGGTGTCCCAATACTTTTGTCAACACAGTGTACATATATTATTGGTATTAGCATTGGTATGGGTAAACTCTATGATAGAGAACCTGTTATGTATAGATCTTTAAAAAGCCTCTTACTAATGCTTCTTTGAAGCACCAAACAGGGCTCTATTATTGTTCTACGACAGCCCGAAAACCTGTTTTGGTACTAGACAGAACCCTTTGTGATAAGAGCATATGCTGTGCCTACCTTAACCTCAGGAGCTAAAAGCTGTGGACTTCTTTAGAACTCTGAACACGCCTCTGAAAAGGTTTAGTTTGTTTTGTGTTCACAGAAAATTAATAGCATTTAACAAAACAGATAAAAACACAACAACATCAACAACGATGGGAGAGTGACAACACTGAGAAGCCACACACCCTCCTGCTCCGCTCTTGTGTGTGTGCGGGTTTGTTTGCGTATACAGACACACGCTTTTCAACATACGTCCGTCTCCATTTATTGCCCTGTATACACCACATCCAACCCCAACCCACTGTTTGTATCTTCCTGCCATCTCTCTCTCCTGATTAAGTTTATTTGTCCTGCTCAGAATCAAAAACACATCTGGTTTCCTCGCTCCTCCTCGTGTCGCCCATTTCCAACGTCTGCGTGGGAATTGAGGATTCACGTCAGCTGCCATTGTTCTAATGGGAAAATACCAACTAACTCAAACTAATGTCAACATTTCCTCTTAATGTGGCCTTGCTTTACCTTCGCTTGGCCACAGAGATGAGATAGCGAGTGTGCCAGTAATAATAAGGTTCGATAACACCATGTTACAGATTTGTATTTTTGTTTTGTTCCCAGGTACTAAGTGTGTTTTCTTAATTTCTTTGGCCTAAAATGTTCATAAAAATGGCTACTGGTCTGCATGAACTTTGTCTTTGAGGTCAGGACAATGATGTTTTGAAAGGTTCTCTATTTTCCAGAACATTTGTGATACATTCGGTATTGAACAGACTTCAAGTAGAACTCTCCAGAAGTTTATAGAACTGTCTGGAATTAGTATTTCTAGTGGAGTACCACAGGGCTCAGTTTTAGGGCCTTTGCTTCTCTCTTTGAATGTGTTACCTCTAGGTGATGTCATTAGGAACCATGATGATAAACTTTCATAGCTATGCTGGTGACACGCAATTGTACATTTCCATTCCTCCTAATGATCACCACTCTGTAGGCATACTAATAGAAATGAACTGAAATGAACTGAAATACTGATTCTCAGCACTAAAACTGCTTTATGACAGACTCAGCTCTTTAGCCATTAGTATCTGGCTGTGATCTGAGCTCTGATTTATCCCACATGTCAACACAGTCACTGAAGTAGCTTTTTATCATTTGGGAAATATAAGTTTGCCAAATAAGTTTGGCCTTTTCTGTCTCAGAGCGATGCAGAGAAACTCATTCATGCGTTTGTTCCCAGTAGACTTGACCACTGTAATGGTCCTCTTACTGGGATTCCCAACAAAACAATCCATCCCCTATAACATTTACATTATGGCGTTTAGCAGACGCTCTTATCCAGAGCGACTTACAAAAGTACTTACTGTTCAGTCAGAATATGTATCCTAGCTGGAACAAATAGGTTCTACCCTTGAGCTCAGACGCTGCCCGAACAAGGGCGAGTGCTGATACCTAGAAAGAAGAACACAGAGTTAAATACTGCAGAAATTACATAACTAGCAATCCCAAGTCAGTGCTCAAACCAGCAGATCTTAACACTAAAGAGAGCTCATATCACTCCTGTCTAAATGAGCTGCACTGGCTGTCTCTATCTGTTAGAACAGAGTTTAAAGTTCTGCTGCTGGTCTATAAAGCTCTAAATAATCCAGCACCTGCTTACATCACAGAACGTCTCTCTGTTTATGTTTGAGCACATGATCTTAGATCTGCAGATACTGACCTTCAGTACAGTACAGGAAACGTGGAGAGACTCTTATTCTGCTTCTAAACTGTGGAACTCTGTTCATCTTCTATTGAACAGTCGGGCTCAGTACATACTTTTAATACCCACTTAAATAAGTCTGTCTTTAAATCAGTGTTCAGTTAAAACTCTACATTTACTTAGTACCTATAAATCTGATCTGTGTTTTTGGCTTATTAAAATGTATAATAATTTAAATAGTTTCTAAAAAATAAAAGAAATATTTTCTACTATTACTGATGTTAACTGATGTTAACATGTTGAGCTGCCAACAGTACGAAAGTGCTCTATAAATAATACAAAAAATAAAACTGAACAACAACAACAACAACAACAATAATAATAATAATAATAATAATATATTTTTTTTATTATTATTAAAAACCAATGCAACTTCCAAAAATCCATTTCAATTATACTCAAGTACAAGTACAAATTTTACAAAATAATTATTTCAGTTAATACTAAATAAATACTAAATAATACTTTCAACAACAATTTCAATGAATTACTTAAGTCCCTCACTGTTCTAATGAATCTTACCTTAAGACTAACCTTAAAGAAACACTTCAACATTCATCAACCTGTGTAGCACACAGTTGATTAGCATGGACAGTAGCTCTGACCTCCACAGGGACGTCTGTCTTCAGAAGTGGAGAAGGAGCTAAAGCATGACAAGCTTTCAGCAGGTCCCACACAAACCCCTTAATTACGACGTCTCTCGCATGGACGCTGGGTCAGATTAGCAGGATTAGTGAAGCTGAAAAAGCTGAATATTGAGAGACAGAGAGCAGGAGGGAGAAGGAGTGGGACAGAATGAAGGTAAACAAGCTGAGCTAATTGATTTATTGATTAGTGCTGATTAACCATCTGGCTTGCACATCTCTAAGCACCAGTTCTCTACGTTCTCGCCTTTACACACCTTTCACATGCATGTGTTCTTATACGTCTCCGGGACGACAAAGCAGTCAAAAACCTGCTCAGCAAGATGGTCCTGATTATCTAAAGTGATTTTATAGAAGTGATCCAAGCTTGATTTTCTTAGCATATATATATATATATATATATATATATATATACATATTGGTTACTGGGATTAAAACTTCCTATTACATATACAATACATCATTACTGTCCGATATAATACTTACTTTACTCTCCTTTAAAGGTATCGGTGTAAACCAATGATATTCAAATGATGCATACAAGTAAAAATCAACAAAAATAGATACATGCTTTTCTTTGGACAGCAACCATATATATAGGCATATATAACATGCATATAGATATACTGTATACAACTCATCTGGGACCCTGTTGTTACATATACAAGTACTTATATACAAATATACCTGTAAATTATCAACATAAATTTTGAATTATATATGGGACATATACAAAAACTCCATCAGCACTGCTCTGTTGGATCCACTTACATCAGCTCCTATATTGTAAGTACAGTTAAGACAGTGAGTGTAAATGCAAGGAGGTGTACCTTATGCAGGTGTGTGACGGTGGGTGTATATTCAAGTGCAGCATGAATGGCTGGCATAGCTCATTGCACTCGCTATCATGGGCTCACAGTTGTCCCTACTGCAACCAGCTGTGCTCATGCACAGCAGGTAGGATGGAATGGGGAGTACTGCTGCATGCAGGAGGAGTGTTGGGGTAAGGATTGTTGTCGGTATGGCCCTGGGCATAAACTGTGGGGGCCCCCGTGCACAAACCCAGGTACTTGGCTCAAGCTGGTAGGTTGCTGAGGTCAGGATATATATATGCACACATACACATATATCCAATCCAATACAACAATATCTCCACATTAGCCAACATAACTAGCATGATGCTAATAAAATCGTCCTCATCAACACTCCTCCAATCTGTGACCCCTCTGAAAAAAACAACACTCTTTCATTTCTGCCACCTCCTTTCTCTTCTCCTCACCCTCCCCCTCTTTTATGACCCGTCCAACCTATGACTCGGAGCGGGGGCAAACAGATTACAAAGAGAGTGATGAAAGAGAGGAAGAAGGAGAAAGAAAACACAGACATGAATATCCCATAGCCCGGTGTCAATTAAATGCCCTTGTAGGCCAGGATCGAGTGAAAGGGGGTGGGACGGGGGT
>CM067480.1:5806224-5826492 GCA_034552555.1 Semaprochilodus insignis
CCGGTCACAAGGCTGGTTCCCTAACCTCCAGCCCACGACTGCCCCACTATTATATTATATTATATTATATTATACTACAATGTTGTATTTAATATAAATATTGTATTTTAGATCTTTTTATGTACAATATGACTGATGGTCAAAATTTTGAACTGTCCTCGCTGTGCGTTTCACCCCAGCTGCCGCTCACCATTCTTTCTGTAGGTCACTTGAGGTCATCTTACGGTGGTTAAGTGATGTTCGGATGAGGTGGTGGTCATCACGATCAGTATAGAGTGGTTTTTCGCCCGCTGCCAGGTTGTAGCTGTGTTGTCCCATGTGTTTGCTGCTTGACCTTGTTGTTATGAACCGCTGTGTTTGAATCGTTCAGGATAGAAGGAAACTGGTGCTCACTGTATCTGCCAATAAAGCTAGCACTGAACCCTTCTGTTCCTCACTAAGAACCTTTCTCTTCATCTCTTTTGCCATGGTGTGAAGGAATTCTCTTCAGAACGGCATTCTTTAAGAAAAAACTGGAGCGGTCTCTTATTGAAAAAAAAACCCAGATACTTTCAAAGTATATATATATACATACATACTTTGAAAGTACCTGAAAGTGTTACCCTTGAAAGTTTCATCATGATGAATGAAGCACAGCAGCAATATACTGTAAGCCAGGACTTCTTTCAGGGTGTCCCCATGGCAGGAAGTTCTTAGCAGAGGTGCCAGACTAAACCTACCACCTATATTGGACAGCAGCAGTATAGAGAGGTGTTAGGAATTGCTGACCACAGAGGTGACAACAACAAAAACATCAATTCTGTACTTCACCAAGAAAACCACATGGGTTGCACTATCCATCTAGTCTCTGGGGTTTGGAATTGTCTTGATAGCACATTGGGAAATGTCATAATTCCATGACAACTGCATAAGTGAGTTTTAAGAAGAAGGAACAGTTGGTCAGTGAGGCCCATAGTTAATAACATGCAAAAGTATATATTATATATATTAGCTCACTAGACAAATAACTTCAGGCTCCTGCAGATGGCGCTGCATGAGGATGATGGGGCTATAAATACCTGCGGGGTGTGAGTGACGGGATTCATAGATTGAGAAGAGGTGGTACAGTGCAGTGAATGTCTCGTTCCATGTGTGGTAAATGGCTCCAAAGCAGATGTTAATGATTGGCTAAAAGGAGTGACTGCATTTGGGCGTGCCAAACACCATAGTGTGAAGGAAGTAGCTGAATCTGCAGGTGTATGGAAGGATACGGGTCATACGGGTCTACCAGCAGTGGCTAAAATCCCAGTCTACAGGAAATTCTCCTCTGAATTGTACCAGGGAAGGCATCCACCAAATCTGGCCCATCTGAGAATTCTTTGATGCAAAAGTGTCTGAACATTGATGTGGCCCACATCCAGAAACTTGTCCAGTACATGCCAAGTCCAATCACAGCTGATATTGGTGTTAGAATGATATAACAAAGCATGCCATTTTTACTAGAGGTGCCCAGACCGTTCCATTTGACTGTGCTAACTCTAATCTTCACCTCAGTATCCAAAACGAAAGGCTTTTATTCTTTTACTTGAATGAAGTACGGGACTATGGGAAAAACACTGTGCAGATCCAGGAGTGCTTTTGTTTTGGTTCTGAATTTGTCTGGTTTTCCTGCAAAGTCAAATCATTTTAGGTCTGAAAAAGTACAAAAACAAACACAGACATGCACCTGATGCTGTATCACTACAAAGGAAAGACGCTGTAGCCAATGCGCACACACACACACACACACACACACACAGACTCAGTCTCCAGGTGCGAAAGGCAATCCCACCGTTTTAGATAAGAAGCTCACAAAGGCTCTGGGGATCTTTCAGTGGGCAAACAAAACCTCTCTCAGCACACACACACACACACACACACACACACACACACACACACACGTTATGCACTGTTACACAACACGGCCACTTTCTCACCGCCTGCCCTCTAAATCCAGATTGAAAGAACTTTCTTTCTTTCCATCCAACACACACATAGACAGCCGTTCCGGTTGTGCGTAGGATGTCTTGGGGTTCGTGATAAAGTGTTGGAGGAGTCTGGTTCTCATGGCTGACCTTCATTTCACTTTCTCACATGCATTGCTTCACCTGACCTTCACTCAAAGCAAGACTTCCCCTGCTACAAAGCTCAGAGGTAAACAATTGACCACTTGCAAAATTATGATTGACACGGCAATCGCAATCATCTCCAAACATTCCTTCCTCCGTCAAGTGAAGGGAAAACTCCAGAAAACAAAGCTGCAGTGAGAACGGCGGTGGCAGTACAGTAGTCGGAATTGTTAGGCCGCAGTTCTATTTGGATGGCATTAGCTTTCCGTGGAGAAGTGGGGTAAAGCTGTTTTACCACAAGTGTCTGTGACGGTTATGAGCATTTAGCATGGGATAAGAAGTCTCGGTATAAATCCCAGAGGTGGGAGTGGCTGGTCGATGTGCACATCTCATGTCACAACGTTTAATTTACCTGCTATATCACTTACTGTGACCATCTACCCAGCTGTCCCAAGTTAACGTACTATGCAAAGCTTTGGGATTTGCATGTATTATCTGTTGATGTGCTCAATATAAAGAGCACTTGCTTGAGGCACTAGGTTTCTTCTTACTCTGTGCTGATGCTACACTGGTGTCAGAAGTGGGATTACACCCTTAAAGTTTGAGGGGACTGGTATTAACAAGAACCCGAGGCAACATGGCAGACAGGAGTGAGGCCACCCAAGGACACTGAGAGAGGAGCAGTGTGGTGAAGATGGGAGGCTAGGAAGGCGGCCGGCAGCAAGAACCTGCAGCCTTTCAGCGATGCTTCAAGCAGGAACCTGTGGTACATGTGTTATGTGGTAGTGCAGTCTTGGTAACGGTCTGTGTGCATGTAGTCCTGCATCATGCAGCCGTCTGCCAATGGTGCTGGCACTAACAGGATGACTCATGGAGGGCATCACTGCTCGCTGAATGTCTGCAGTCATGGCTGTTGGGTCAGTCAGGTACAATGATATTGCTTACATCACATGTGCGGCTGAGCATGAAACCTGAATCATTGCTATGTCTCACGATGCCAAACCTACCCACCAAGTTTCATTCCTGTCGGTTGATTCCTTCTGTGTGCAGCTATTTGTGTTTTAATATTGATACATTGAGAAATCAATATTATATGTAGTATATGTAATTTCCCATCAAAACCATATGTGATATGGATAAATCATATGGGCTCACACCAAAGCAATGACTAAGAGAGGCAGGACGGAAACAGTCAATTACAGTATGCAAACATATTCACTTTTCACACACATACACACAGTTACTTCGCAGTACTTCACGGGTGTGTGTGTGCTGATAAGGAAAGGAATGTTTTTAATGCAGTCTAAGTATGTGTATGTGTGCCGTAACTCAAATGCATTTCACGCCATATCCGGTTTCCTGGTGAGGGGTCTTTAATGCAGGGGCCCCACTGAGGGCCAGCAGACAATAACAAACAAGCCCTGTGACACACTGACACTCTGTGTTCACACGTTACAGCTTGAAATATGTGACTAAACCCAACAGGACCCGGTTCAGTCAAGTTCATTGCTCCAATGAGTCACTTCAAACAAAAAAACATATATTAACCAATCAGTCATTTTTGGATTATCAGTTCATGTGTTTTCTGTATTATTACCTATATTTTAAAAAACTCTTTATATTGAAAATGTAAATGTAAATATTTAAAATAGTATTTAGTAAAAAGTACTTTAAATTAAAGTAAATAAAATGCAAATGAAACATTGTTGTCGTTCTAATGTCAAATATTGTACAAAATAATACACAAAACACACGGAGCAATGAACTTGACTCAACCGGGTCCTGAACCGGGTTCAGGGTCTCTAAAACTCAACTCACCGGTGTCATTGAGTCATTTTAAACTCTTGGTTCTAGCCACCTCGAGACAGCCTGTAACTTTATCATAGCCAACAGCATAGAAACCCCACCATCAATAGCAGACACACACCAGACACATCAAATATGAACGTTCACAATGGCATTGGCCACTTGCACAGGCTACAGCATAAACTCTACATTGATTCAACACAAAAGCATAAACTCAGCACACATCTAAACTGGAGGGCGGAAAGAGGGACGGCGGCAAGAGGGATGGCGGCCCACCCCAAAATATTCTTGTCAATGATACTGTCAATAGTAGTTGCACCCAAAAGGAAGTGTGGGATTGCAGTGCTACTGGGAGGGAAGATAAAGGTTACCAGGAACAATAAATGATGATAAATTTAGACTGATATGGACAATATTTATTGAGCTACACATACAGAAGTAGTGTCTCTCAGTATCGTGTCGGGCCCCCATGTTTGCCAGACGTTTCGACATGGAGCTGTATTGGTTCCTAATGGTGTCCTGTGATAATCCATCCCATGCAGCTTGAATATTCTCACACAGCTCCTGCAGATGTTGTGGTAGGTGTGGAGGTTGGAGTGACACCAGGCCTTCTGGACGTATGATGTGTGAAAACAAACCGTTCACTTTATCATGTGTATTAATTTTAGTCCTTTAGTATTCTTGCTTTAATTTTTTATTATTATTTTGATTATTGTATTTTGTTTTACCACAATTCTCTGTCACTGTTTGTTTTTATTATTTGTATTAGTTTTTATAACCTTTTTTATTTTTACCTTTTATTTTTATTTCTTATTTTGAGATGTTTTGATGTAGTCCTTTTAATATAAGTACATTTAATTCCATTTTATTTTCTTTTTTTCCAGTCCCTTTAAGATATAAATGCTCGGTCGCATTAAAAATGAGGGTTACCCTCAATGTACTTCTGAGTGAATATAAAAGTTGATTGATTGATTTTTTTTCCCTAAATGATGTTGGGAAATTTGTATCGGTCCATTCATCATGAATTTGTCTCAGAATGTAGAGAAAAGCATGGTCATTTTCAGTGTTGATAATTGTATTTTGTATTTCTACTATAGTACTATAGTACAGATTTACATGCTACTGCTTTCCCAAAATACAATATTTTCTCATTCTCCTTTTTATTTTGAAATATCACAAGGCACAAGGTAGTCTAGACTGAAACTTTTGACAGACTTTCTCTGTTAGTTTGAATGAATCATTAAACAGACCATAATAAGAAGCGTTCCATGCCCTGTACGCAATGTTTATCGTCCAGCTTTGGTTTTAACTGAGACTTTCAATCCCGTTTCCGTCAGTATCCCAGTGCGCTGTTATCATTGTCCACTGAGCATGTGTAGGACAATAGAAGAAGTGTACGATTCAATAGAGTCCAGATTTGGAAAGACTTTCAATAGATGGTCAATACTGTGGGGGAGATATGTGTGGAGAGTGAATGGATAATACCTAACCTGATTGGGAATTGCAGATATCAAACACAATGCTATCAGTCTGTGTGTGTGTGTGTGTGTGTGTGTGTGTGTGTGTGTGTGTGCGTGTGTGTGTGTGTGTGTGTGTTTTAGAACAAGTGCTGAGAAAGGAGTATGAAACACAAAAGCACACACCCAAACATATGCATAGACACAAAAGGCCAGACTGGGTCTGTAATTACATGTTTATTACATTCAGGTGAGAGAGAAAGAATGAGAGAGAGTAAGAAAGGGAGAGTGAGAATGAGAGAGAGTGTAAGAAAGAAAGTAATATAGAGAGGGAAAGAGAAAAAGAGAGAGGGGTAGAAGATGAGAGGAATAAAGACAGAGAGGGAAAGAGAGACAGAGGTGGATTAATACACGGGAGAAGAAATGAAGAAAGATAGAGAGAGTAAGTAAGAAAGAAAGAAATAACTAAAGAAAATAAGAAAGAAAGAAAGAAAGAAAGGCACAGAGATAGAGTGGGATAGACAGAGCATAACAGAGAGAAAGAGAAACAGATAGGACAACAAAGAGATAGAAGGTCAGAAGACAAAAATAATGGAGACAGGGAGAGGAAAAGAAAGTAAGAGAGACAGAGGTAGAGTGATAGAGACAGAGGGGGAATATGAAGAGAGAGAAATTCAGAGAGTGAGTAAAAAAGAGAAAGAAAGAAAGAAAAACAGAGGCAGAGAGAGAGAAAGAGTGAAACTGAGAAGCAGAGAGAGGGAATGAGTGACAGAGGTAGACTGATAGACAAATGGGATGAAAGGAAGAGAAAGAGATAGAGAGTGTAAGAAAGAACGAAAGATGTGCAGTGTGAGAGATAAATGGAGAGAGAGAGATAAGAGAAAAAGTAAGGAGAGCAAGAGTTTACACCCACAAACACACACACACTAACAACCTCTGAAAGGTGTGACCTGCCCAACATTAACAGCACAGGTTACCTGATCTTACACACCCTGACCAGCTCTCTCTCTCTCTCTCTCTCTCACACACACACACACACACTCACTCACTCACACACACACACACACACACACACACACACGCACACACATACACTCACACACACACACACACACACACACACACACATACACACATATACACTCACACATACATACACACACACACACACACACACGCACACATATACACTCACACACACACACACACACACACACACACACATACACACATATACACTCACACATACATACACACACACACACACACACACACATATACACATATACACTCACACATACATACACACACACACACACACACATACCTTAAAGGCGTTATGTAAACAGCTGCAGACTGAGTCAGTCCAAGTTAACAGAAGCTCCTGATATTACAGCTCATTCAGCACAATGAACACACACCTGTAGATAACAAGTACTGCTGCTGCCACTGAGTCGACTATATAACATCCAGAATTAATACGTTTAATAAAGTTCTAATGAAATTAATATCCAGAATGAAGTGACACAAACTTACTATAAAAACATCACCCAGTGAAAATACTGAACATGCCTAAAACACATACTGAACATGGAAATCGACCACAAACAAATCCAACAGAAGAACAGCTGAAATGAGCTAAGATTAACTAAAATCATTTGCTCTTAGTTGACAGTGTGCGGAGCAGGTTCGGAGGCTGCAGCTTTAAGCAGAGTCAAAGAGAACGTCTGCAGCTGTGTAACTGATACTGCTGTTAGGCTGTTAGTCAATGTGCCGTTTTTGCATTTAAAGCTTGACCTGCTGAACATAAAAGCTGGAGGGGCAACTGCCAACGGCCTGGGGTGCTCTACAGGAGACAGGTGGGGTCATCATGTTCTCCACCCCCCCAACCCCCTCATCCCTATGCACACACACACCTGGTCAGCCTGTTTGTTTCTTTGTATCTGAGAAATCTGTCACCACCTACATGAGGAATTCAGGTCTCATCTAAGATAGCCTAAACCGTTTAACCTTTAAACCTTCAGACAATCTGACCATCTGACCAAGTCTTCTCCATCCCCTCCCCCAGGACCCCCATCATAAATATGGAAAACGAAAGCTACAAAGAAAATTAGACTCTTAACAACCACCTGGAAGACCTGGTAGACTCACCAACATTGTCCCCATCAGACAAACAGCACTTAAAGCTTAGAGAGAGAGGAGAACATCAAGCTTCACTCTTGTTTCAGATCTCAGAACATCCACAGGTGTTTCTGTCCATCCTTCTTCCACTGTGAGAAGATACCTCAACACTATGGAGGTCTGAAACGATGTGTAGCTGTTCAAGAAGCTCCTCACTGAGAAAAGGAGACATACACATCCAACAAAGAAGCAGCTGGTGTTCTCAGAACAATGGACTGACCACCCCAGGGTCCAGAACCTCAACACCACTGAATGTGTTTGGGGTTATTTGGATGGTGAGAAGAAGCAGAACATGCTAAACCAACTTCCAAGAGTGAACCTTGGAGGTGTGTCTCTTTAAAGAACTGAGAAGTACATGTGATAAAGACAAAGGCTAAGGGTGGACACACGTTGTGCGAGTGGTGATAGTGAATGAGGATGGTGATGGACATTGAGTTGTTCCACCTATAGTTGAAAAACAGCAAACACCCAACCAAACAGAAACAACTGGAATGTTGCGTTAGCAAACATGGAGGCTTGACACCATACCGAAAGACATTACTTCTGTTCCTGGTAACCTTCATCTTCCTTCCCAATAGCACTATCCATCTATCATACATGGCTTTTCAAAAGTACATTCAATATTAAAAGCTTATCTCAACACTACTGTAAAACAAAACATCTCCGACATCAGGCCCTGTATTCATAACCATTTCATTTAATGACTCTGTGAGGAAGGTTTTAGAGTTGGGCTTCTGGTTCAATTCACCACCACTGTGAACAATCCTTACTCGTCAAGTTCCTCCAGAATTTAGCATTTCATTTCAACCCACTGTGAATGACTTTACAGCTTAATGACGTAACTGTGCAGAAATGTAGAAACATCAAAGGAACTCCCATTTAACATGACTTGAATAGGTGGGCGTCTACAAAGAGTCTGCAGTTGACCGTCATGATAAAGAGCCACCAGGACAACCACTACCCACCTAGTGGGATCAAGCAGTATGAGCTACGCAGCACACCCGTGGGGGGCCCGTGCCACATTCTGCCCTCTCTTTTCCTGACAGCCCTGCTGGAACATGAATCTGCTGTTGCCCCTATCTGAGGGGAGCCTGCGTGGAAGCACTTTCTCTTTCCGCTTCCCATGCCCCCTCTTCAAACACCTGTTCCACATGCTCTTGCCTCCTCTTGTTCCACGCCAAACGCCACCCCGGTTTCCTCTGGAAGACGACACTGCATGTTGGTCACGTAAAGCCATGCTTTGCTTTGACTAGCCATACAATAGAAAGGACTGAGTCGATGGCTGTCATCGAGACAAACAGGAACAAACAGGCTGCCTATGTTATAACAGCGATGTGCTCTGCAGCACTGATGTGTAGTTCAATACTAATTGTTCAGATTCAACAAACAGTTGTATGCAAAAGACTCCCTTTCCAATGACATGCTTGGTTGATAGTCAAGGTGAAAACAAGTTAACACATCTTCAATTTGGAAAACGTTTGATTAATAGCATATTAATTATGATGTAATTACACATGCATAACAGTTTGAATGGCTGATATTCCTATAAGGCTCTTCTATATGTAACAGGTATGTAGTTACCTGCAATATGTAGTACTTGCACTATATAGTATATGGTACTTGCACCCCATCTGCACAGCAAGCTATCTGGTACCAGCTTGACTCAACTCGACTACTCGTCCTTTTTGGTTATCTATTTGGCAAACGTGTGTCCATTCACTGTCCACTCTATTAGACACCCCTAAAGTGTAGATGTACAGTCAGAGACGATAGCTCATCTGTTGCTCCACGGTTTGTGTTGGTCATCCTCTAGTCCTACATCAGTGGTCATAGGGCACTGTCCATAGGACGCTGCCCAAATAGGACACTGCCCAGAGGACGTCGCTGGCTGAATAGTTTTGGTTGGTTTTTGGTTGGTGGATGATTCTCAGTCCAGCAGTGACACTGAGGTGTCCAGCAGCACTGCTGTGTCTGATCCACTCACACCAGCACAACACACACTAACACACTACCACCACATCAGTGTCACTGCAGTGCTGAGAATGATCGACTGCCCACATAATACCTGCTCTGTGGTGGTCCTGTGGGGGTCCTGACCATTGAAGAACAGGGTAATAAAGTATACAGATAAACAGATGGACTACAGTCTGGAGTCTCCTATATGGTCAGGTGGAGCTGATAAACTGGACAGTGAGTGTAGATACAAGGAGGTGTATCTAATAAAGTGCTCACAGGGTGAGGGATCTTCGGTTTGGCTATCTGGGTCTCGAGTGAGAGGTGAGGCTCCATTTGGTTATCTTTGCTGTCCAAGATATTCTCAGAAGCCTTTGCCAACAGCAAAGTTCAAAAGCATCTATATTTTTCCTCTCTTGTTTATTGTCCAGCTTTCATGTCCGTCAAGGACCACAGAGAAAACCACAGACTGAACAATTCTGAGCTTTGTTTATGGAGACGAATCACTGCATCTTTTCAAGCTCCTTCGTCCTTGTTCTGTCAAGTTGTTTTGTCAGGAAAACCTTGTTCGGAAAACACCTTGTCACATGTGTGCAATTGCATAAGATACATTGTTTGTATATACAATTGTTGTTACAGCGTTCAAGATGCACCTGTGTAATAACAAGAGTTTAAATTGAAGTTGTTATACATCATCATCAAAAGAGCAGTTGCACAAATAGCTGCACCCAGAAAGAATCAACCGACAGGAACGAAACGTAGTGGGTAGGTTTGACATCATGACATGCAAATGATTCAAGTTTCACGCTTGGCCGTGCATGTGACGGAAGCAAGGACCGGTCTTATCACTATACCTGACTGACCCAACAGCCATGATTGCGGACATCAGTGATGCCCTCCATGAGTCATCCTGTTAGTGCCAGCACCATTGGCAGACGGCAGCATGACGCAGGACTACATGCATGCAGACCGTAACGACGACTGCCCTTAACACCACGTCAACGTCACCAAAGACTACAATGGTGTCGTCCCAGACTGTCATGACTGAATGACTCAGAATGGCAGCGGGTCATCTTCAGTACGAGTCCCGCTTTTGTCTTAGTGGAGATGACCAACGAATCCGTCTGTGGAGGCACCGTGGTCAGCACAAAGATGAACGGTTTGCTGTCACATGTTGCACAATCAGAAGGCCTGGTGTCACTCCACCTCCACCCCTACCGCACAATCTGCAGGAACTGTGTGAGAATATTAAAGCTGCATGGGATGGATTTTCACAGGACACCATTAGGAACCTCTACAACTCCTGGTCGAGACGTCTGGCATGTTGGGTTAGTAAACATGGCAGCCCGACGCCATACTGAGAGACTCTACTTCTGTACGTGTAGCTCAATAAATATTGATCATATAAGTTTAAATTTATCATCATTTATTGTTCCTGGTAACCTTTATCTTCCTTCCCAACTGCACTGCAATCCCACACTTCCTTCTGGGTGCAGCTATTCTTTGGAAGATGAGTGTATAAGCTATTTGACTGTAATCTGTAGTTACATGGCTGTTTATGTGTCACCACAAGCTTTGTAGAAGCTTTATAGAACGTGGGACTGTAGTGTACATTGTGGATGCAGAAGCCTTCAAAGACACTCCTGAAAAATAACCGAGCACCTGATACATCAAGCCCGCCACCATCTAAAAGAATACTTTCCCAAAAAAGAAGATGACGGTCTTGGAATGCTGTGGTTATACAATAAAAAGACTTTGTTTGACATTTTGTTCTCACAGCATGAACATATGCTTTTAATACACTACAAATGTCCCACTACTGTATACAAAAAGCGGAAACACTTTATTTGAAGGCTACCCACAGAGGGACTACATAACACATGCATAAGCACTGAACAACATGCTTATGCAGCCATATTTGAGCATTTCCGGCCAGCTAGCATGCTAGTTATAGCAAGACAGTGCAAGATGTTCTATGAACTACATGGTATTGCAGTGACATTGCAGGGACTTTACTGTAGGGTACAGTTTATAAGGCTACATGAGACCTACTTGTCATGACAACTGACATAACCCTACATAAGTGTTTCGAAATACCTTTTCCAATAGGTGGTAAATTCCAAAATTGGTAAATGTAACCTAGATAGCAGATGATGGCTACTGGAATAAGCATCCGTAAGCATTCATGTAGTGTTATGTCAGTTCTTGTGACAAGCTTATGTAGCCTTATGGATAGTACCCCATGAAGTGATGGACTTATGTTCCACTTATGACACTGTTATGATTCCCAGGTAAAGAAGCTTAAAATGAAGACCTAATTTAGAGATTTAGATCAGTTCTACATGAAATCAAAACCCATGTGTCAATGCTATGTAATGTACTGGTGTAAGCTATTCATAATTACTCAGGTATTGCTTCATAAAGTTATCCTTCAAGGCTTCCCAAAAAGCTTTTCTACTGCACTGCGAAGATTCATAAAGCTATGATGTTACAGGGAACACATCACAACATAGCATAAACAGGATAAAGCAACAGCTGCAACGAGAACAGAGCATAGAGGGCTTAAATGGGATCATTGTGTATCATACATGTGTTGATATTGCATATTGATCATTGGACAATGTTTAATTGTGTGAATGCTATGAGATCAATGAAGTCCTGAAGCCTCTCTCTCTCTCTCTCTCTCTCTCTCTCTCTCTCTCTCTCTCGGTGTATGAGAACAAGGCAGGAGTGCGACTTTGTTTGCTTGCTCCCAGAGCTAAAAGAAGAGAGCGGTAAAAACAGAGAGCAAGAGTGTGTCTCTGTTCAAAAGGAAAGGTCGAAGGTCAAGCCTGAGGGGGTCGGGGGCAGGAGGCTTGAACCCCAACCTCCAAGACCCTGCCGTCACACTCCACATATAATAGAGAAACCTCGCTCTTTAATAGAGTCTCCTAACAGGGTGTGTGCGTGTGTGTATGTGTGTGTGTATATATACATGTGTGAACTAAATTGGCCACATTTTGTAAGACGACTTGAGAACATCAGTTTTAACATACAGCACCAACAAACTCATCTACAACACCAACAACCAGCAGTTTTGTGAAGTGCTTTAGACTAAAGCTCCATGTTTAAAACAGCAAAGTTATTTCTGTTTGGTTGCTGAAGTTTAGAGTCAGGGTTAGGAGTAGGAGCTTCCACAGGCACTGCAGTTTGCAAAAGTCTGGAAGCCCTTGGACAAATGAAGTGTTTAGTTGATTTTCTTGATTTTCACATCATCTACAGATGAACTAGCAAAATTAATTTTTAAGGCCAAAATTACTGCATATGTGCTGAACTTAACATGTTGGAAAAATCTAAATCAAATCAAATATAAAGTGTGGAAAGAGTTATGCACTGTACAAAAGAGGAAAAAAACATGCAGGTTAACTCAAACTAACTGGGTTAACTTGAACATTTGAGTTAATCTAGCTGGTAATATTAATTTAACCCAAAAATAATAATATTATAATATAATATAAAAAATATAATATTTTTTAAATATTATATTTCACAGACTTTTACCCTTTGCATTCCAAGTTAACTTGGTTACTTATTTTTATAAGCATAAAAGCTAATTATAAAAGCCTAATTTTGCAGTTTGTATTATTTCTAGTATGGTAAACTCAGCAATTAAAAGAACTTTAGGCCTCTTTAATTTCACATTCATCATGAATTTTGTACATAATATTAAGGGTAACAGGTACTTTCAAACTGAAAAGGAAATGAAAACAAAATATTTTTTATCTGACAACAGTGATGAATATTGCATTTAAAAGGGGGCATGCAAATTATTATTTTGTTTTTATTTTAAAAAACACAGAAAATGTATTAAAAAGTAAAGAAGACAAATTCAAAATTCACTATTCTAAGTCACTATTCAAATTAAAAACACATTTATGGCATTGACTATGTCAAAGTATTTTTTTACAAACAGGTCAAATTTGTTATTTGTTGTTTCTTATGTCCCTTTTTATTACTTAATAACTAAAGTTGTTTTATTCCTTATTAATTGAAGAGAGTTTTTCACAAACCTAAAGAGACCAAGCCAGCTCGATTTCACGCTATCACTAAAGCAACAGACGGCACACAAAACACTAAGACATTCTGAAGGTATGTAAGCACGGTTTACTTTTCATTTAAATTGTTTTGCTGATATCATTAGTAATAAAAAATGGTGTCATAAATTAGAAAATATTAAATTAGAAAACTAAATTTAAAAAATGCAAAATAGGTGTTAACATAAAAAAAACTGTTAGGATGGCAAATAATGGCAAATTAATTGTTGAATGCACATGTACAATATGTTCTAATATTAGTTATTAAATTAGTAATTAAATAAAAACACAAGAAATTAGCATTAAATAGGTTTTCAAACAAAACTCTACGTATGCTACATACAGGACATATGTACCCCATGTCCTGACATTCGTATATAAACAAACCTCTGTGTGTGTGTGTGTGTGTGTGTGTGTGTGTGTGTGTGTGTGTGTGTGTGTGTGTGAAGGAAGGGAGTTAGAGAGAGAAAGAGAGAATATAGGTGTGAAAATAGAGTTGACAGAACAGCTGGAAGGATATTAAGACTACACACACACACACACACACACACACACACACACACACACACACACACACATACACTTTCTTTGAAGCTTTCATTGTGAAGAACTCTACAATCCTCATACAGCAGATAGGCAGGAATGTGTGTCTCATGACTGAGCGGGACAGACAGAGGGACAAAGAATTACTGACTGCCTCCTATGGAGCTATTGGACTGTGCTGCCCTCCAGTGGAGGAGATATACAACTCATCTTCCTGAGCGTCTCTACAAAGCAACTTAACGGCAGACAGCAGTGCTCTAAAGATTTACGTCCCACTTCACAGGAGTCTTCTAAAACGTGTGATGGAAAGGACCAACTGTCTGTACTCCAATCAGCAGACCTGATTTCAGAGTCCCACCAAACACCCTTAGAGGGAAGCCCTGATAGCTCAGCCCAGTCTAAAAGATTCTTAACTCTAAGCTTCCTTGTCTGGGTAACCATTCAGGGGTGTAGCCAGGGAGTGTTCGGTGGGGTGCCCCTGCTAGACCCAGTCTAGTTTAGTGGGGGGGCACCACACATGTTAGGCCTATATGTTATTCATTAACTGGTCAATCACAGCTAAAACTGTTCTTCATAAGGCTCCACGAAAGACTGTTCACTTTGTTCATTGTATCATTTTTACCTCTATGGCTAAATACTGTGGTGAGATCAAGCGATCTGCCTTTGCTATTTACTGTGTTATCCTAATGTGTAAACAAGGCTATTGTTAAGATTTTGGCCACTCCTTGACTACGCCTCCTTAAAACATTCAATGTAATATTCTAGAGCAAAATGTAAATGCAAAATGTACTGTAAGTATTATTATTTAGAAAATTATTTACCCTGTGTCCAGGATAAAATAATACTTGCCCCAAGTATCCCTTGAGAACTAACTACCCTAAGTATTTTACTTAATGATGCTACTTACCTTTATTATTATTAGACTAATAGCTATCTTAATAATTACAAAATAGAACTAATCAAAGTATTATTGTCTAGAAAACTAGCAATCCTAGGTATTCTAGTCTGGCCTAGTATTTGCCTTAAGTACTCTGTTATAAAATACTAATTTTGCTATTTAAGTTAATTTTCTAATATATAATGGCATTTAACCCTTGTAGCCTTGTAGTCTAGAAAACTATCTATCCTAAATATTCTAATGTAGCATGCTAATTACTGTACATATTCTAGTCAAGAATACTAGCTACTCTAATCTTGAATACTATATTCAATCTACACTACAGTCCATTGGTCTAGACTGGAACACAGAGGCTAGTTTGCATTTTTGTCTATTGTATTATAGTCTAGGATGCTAATTAGCCAAAGTCTTATAATGCACATGTACAATCTAGCCCAAGCAGTTTAGTCTAAAACGCTAATTACTCTTTAAGTACTACTGTAGTGTATTATAGTAACCTATAACACTGGAATGTAAGTTTGGAATGTCATACTGTCGTCATCTGTTATAAAGGTTACATTTACTGATTTTAATCAAAGTAACTTTCATGACAGATGCCACCTACTGGATTCAGCGATTATAAACACGTATGTAGGGTTATGTCTGTGGTCATGTCAAGTTTATGTAGGTGTCAAGTACCCTTCTAAACAGTGGCCAACAGTGAAGACCCTTATGTCACCACAATGTCATTTACTTCATAGGACATCTTGTGCCATCTTGCGATTTCTAGCATACTAGCTGGTCAGAAAGCTTGTTATTCAGTGCTTATGCATGTGTTATGAGGTCCCTCTGTGGGTAGCCTTCAAATAAAGTGTTGGTGCTTTTTGTTATATTGGATACAGTGGCCCAATGTAGTGGATTAAAAACGGTCTGGAATATTACTTATTTGAGTTTCATATAGCCCTATAATGTAAAATCATTGTGCCACTGATGAGTTACTGTATGACCCACTCAGTGTGAGCTAATCTCATGTTTACCAGGCTTGTGTTGGTCTGTAATGCTGGAGATGATGCATATGACTGCATATCTATATTGTTTGTAAGTGTGTGAGTGTGTGTGTGTGTGTGTGTGTGGAGCTGCCTGGGAGGTGGAGGTAGAGCTGCTAATGTGTGTGTGTGTGTGTGTGTGTGTGTGTGTGTGTGTGTGTGTGTGTTTGCTGACTGTTTCTCACGCCGTGCCTCATACTCATGTCTCTGTTCACTGTGAGCTCAGTTTCCTGCTATTGAAATAACTGCACTCAGCCCCCTCCCCACTGCTATATCCACCCATCACACACACACACACACACACACACACACACACACAAACACACAGCCATTAGTCATGTTCTTATAGTCCCATAGTAAAATCATCTGCTAATTTGACAGCAATCACATGCATGTTTCCTGAGACTTTAGGCACTTAAGACTGCACTCGAAATATAAAAATAGCTTTACTATTATTATTTTTTTTACTTTTTTTATTTCAGATGATTTGAGTTGATCTGAGTAGTGTATAAGTCATTCATGCACATGTATATTGTTATAGTCTTGGTAGCTTGGTAGCTATAACATTGCATCATTTCGAAGCATACAATCATCTGCATACAGCCAGGCTAAAGTGCGGCCTCCACATGTGGGGGTTGGTTTCCACACAGTGTTCCTACTGAGCCTTTTAGAGTAAACAATGAGAGAAGTCCATATCCTCCCATAGAAATCAAGCACAGTTATGTTTCTCACAATTCACCAAACCTCTTCTGTATGTCATCTATTTGCATATTGTTGTGTTTGAGTTGTCTTCGCCTCTGACCTGCCTTCCACTGTGTGTATCTTTCTTATAGTCTAAGGTTAACAGCTGAGCCCTGATACCAGCAGCCAATGGGAAAGATGAGTTGTACTTTTATGGCCATACTTTCTGCATGGTCATAAAAAGATGGCAAAATAAATTCACCATCAAAATAACAGTTAACAGTTTAACATTGTGAGACACGCAAATGATTCAAGTTTCGCGCTCTACCGCACATGTGACATAAACAAGGACGGGTCCTATCGCTGCACCTGACTGACCCAACAGCCACAATTGTGGACATTCAGCGAGAAGTGATGCCCTCCATGAGTCATCCTGTTAGTGCCAGCCCCATTGGCAGACGGCTGCACGACACAGGACTACTTGCGCGCAGACTGTTACGATGACCTCACATCACATCAACGTCACCAGAGACTGCAACGGTGTCGTGCCAGACTGTCACGGAGTGTCTCAGAATGGCAGCGGGTCATCTTCAGCGACGAGTCCTGCTTTTGTCTTGGTGGAGACGACCAACGAATCCGTGTGTGGAGGCACCGTGGTTAGCGCCAAGATGAACAGTTTGTCCAGAAGGCCTGGTGTCACTGTACCTCCACTCCTACCGCACAATCTGCAGGAACTGTGTGAGAATATTCAAGCTGCATGGGATGGATTATCACAGGACACCATTAAGAACCTCTACAAGTCCATGCCGAGACGTCTGGCATGTTGTTTTAGCAAACACGGTGCTTTCAATTCTGCTTAAAGGAACAACCCAGTTAAATGTTCGTTTTGATGTAAGACCTGATCATGGTAGCCTACATCATCTAAAGTTTCCTCACACAGCTCTAGTGGATGGAAACATATTTCTGATGAAGTTTCGCACATAACATTTATGAAACATTTGAATGGAAGCCTGGCGAGTCACTGCTGCTGTATCTTGAGTGACGGTGACACAGCTTACCAGTCTACACTGATTTTTTCCTCCCATCGTTCCAATCTCTCTCTCTCTCTCTCTCTCTCTCTCTCTCTCTCTCTCTGATCAAAGGCAGTCCCAGTTCTGTCAGCATGGAGGTGCTGTGTGAGATTAGCACACCTCTGGTTCAGAGTTTACCCTCCGCTCAGGCATGGGAACTGAAGGCAGGGGCTATAGGTCCTGCTGGGAAACAAAGGAGAGGCGGACCAATGACCTGCATACCGTTCAACGCTCACTGGCGGTCAGAATAAACAGCTCTGAAATGCACATGTGCCATACGCTGCAGTTTATCCACTGGTTTAGGGTTTAAGGGGATCTTGCCCTCTTCTGTTCCCCTAATGTGGTTGTTTGGGACTTTGAACTGTTCACATATGAAGGATACTCTCTGTGGTCAGAAGCAGGATGTCCATTCGTCTCTGTAAAGGGTCAGTGTGTGGCTACAGGTTTCTATTCCAGAAAAACACAGGATACACGCTCATCAACTCTTTGAAGATTGATTAAACAAGCGTAATTAGTGCTGTCCCCTAAATTACCTTCCCTACATCGGAAAATCAGGAGCACTATAGAGAACACTGTCGTAGCGAACAGAAATGGTCCCCTAATCACTATTCCCTACATTGGAGCACTATATAGAACACTAACATAGAAATGTGGTCCCCTAGTCATCATTACTGTTCCCTACATTGGAGTACTACAGTATACAGGCCATGGTAATAGGGAACAGAAATGGTTCCCTAATCACTGTTCCCTGCATTGGAATACTACAGTTCATAGAAGATCCCTATATAGAACACTAACATAGAAATTTGAAATGGTCCCTTAATCATCATTCCCTACATTGGACTATATGTAAAGAACACTGTTATAAGGAACTGATATAGTCCCCTAATCACCCACATTGAAGCACTATATAGAACACCAACATAGGAAACTGAAATGGTCCCCTAATCTTCATTCCCTACAAGTAAGCACAATAGAAAACACCATTATAGGGAACAGAAATGGTCCCCTAATCACTTCCTACTTTGGTGCACTAAATAGAACACTGATATAGGGAAGAGAAACAGTCCCCAAATCACTGTTAGAAATAGAACATATATAGACCAATATAGAACACTATTATAGGGAACAGAAACAGTTCACTATCCCCTACATTGGGGCACTATATAGAATGCTAACACAGAAAACTGGTCCCCTAATTATCATGACTGTTCCCTACATTTGAGTACTACAGTATACAGACCCTTGTAATAGGGAACAGAAATGGTTCACTACTTACTGTTCCCTACATTGAAAGACTACAGTACATGTAAGAACCCTATATAGAACACAAACATAGGAAACTGAAATGGTCCCCTAATCATTATTCCCTACATTGGACTATATGTAGAGAACACTGTTATAGGGAACAGATATAGTCCCCTAATCACTATTCCCTGCATTGGAGCACTATATAGAACACTATTATAGGGAACAGAAAGGGTCACTCACTATTCCCTACATTGGAACACTATTTAGAACACTAACATATGAAACCGAATAGGTCCACTCATCACCATTCCCTGTGCTGGACTATATGTAGAGAACACTATTATAGGGAACAGATATAGTCCCCTAATTACTATTCCCTATGTTGGAGTATATATAGAGACATCTATTATATGGAACCGAAATGGTCCCCTAAACAATATTCCCTACGTTGGAGCACTATATAGAAAACTAACATAGGAAACTGAAATGGTCCCCTAATCACTATTCCCTATGTTGGACTACATGTAGAGAAAACTATTATAGGGAACTGATATAGTCCCCTAATCACTATTCCCTGCATTGGAAGATCTGGAGCACTATCTAGGGCAAACAGGTTTATAGGGTAAACAGGTTTGCTCATAACACAGTAATGACATCCCATCACACATGACCCATTATGGGTCTTTTGGGTCTGCTAGGGTTCTCTTTTTGCACTAGGGCCCTAAAGACTGCTATATAGAACACTATATAGTGAATAGGCCACAGAACTGCTGTTTTGGATGCCCAGAGTCAGTCAGCAGTCTTAGCTGTCTATTTCTTATGTATGCACTCATTTTTTGATCTCTGGAATGTTTGAGCACTTCTTTTTCACTGTCGGCGTATGAAGGCAGGTGAGTGTTTCTGGGCTTCTTTCCTCCGGAAGCTCTCCAGCTCTTTATCTCTCTTTCTGTTTGTCAAAGTCTCTCTGTCTGTGGTGGACTGTTTGCTTTGTGGCTTAAAGCCTCTGTTCACCTCTCCCACCCTCACCTCCTCCCTCCCTCTCTCCCTTTCTCTCTCTCTCTCTCTCTTTCTCTTTCTCTTCTCTCTCTCTCATCCGTCCGCTGTAAGATGAAGTGACAGGACACCCATCACATGACACAGAGGCAGCGGCGCGGCCAGGCCAGCTATTCACACTCTGTGTTTCATAAACATAGGATTAACCCCCCCGAGCCCCCCCACAAACCCCCCTACCACTCCACCTAGG
>CM067480.1:5826565-5844333 GCA_034552555.1 Semaprochilodus insignis
CACAAACCCCCCTACCACTCCACCTAGGCGCTCCTACCGGGCGACACACTTCAAGTATAATAGAATCTGACACTGTTTGCGAACTGCTAGCATTCCTTTCTCTCTCTCTCTCTCTTTCTCTCTCTCTCTTTCTCTCTCTCTCACATCTTGTCTTTCTTCATGACTTTCTCTTCTTTCTTTATTTCTACTACTTTCAGCTTCTTTCTATCTGAGTTCTAGCTTAAATAATGTGTAATATATCTCATTAGCATTTACTTACCTCACTTATTATTATTATTATTATTATTATTATTATTCAACATATTATTCCATTCAAAGGATATCATTTGTGGTGATCTTGATGATCCCATGTACCTTCTTTTTAGGTTTGACTGCTTGACGGTGCACCAGTGGCCAGGGAAACATAATATGAACTACCCCCTCCCTGCCACGCCCACCTATGATCAAGAGATAATGCTCATCTACCTCAGAGGCTCTCACTAATGATATGACTTATAACATTTGTGCGGTTTTATGGTCAGGATTCTTTTTCCATGACCATATTTCCAATCCCCTCTTTATCCCTTAGAATTAAAAGCAACATAACATCACATGTTGTTATGACAGGTGTATGACATAGTTATTACATTGTTATTGTTATATTACATGAGTTTGATTCCCTATCCGGGGTCCTTTCTGTGTGGCGTTTGTGTGTTCTTCCCATGTCTGTGTCCAAAGACATGCAGTCAGGTGAACTGGAAATGCTAAATCCAGCGTGAATGTGTATGTCTGTGTGTCTGCCCTGTGATGGACTGGAAACCTGTCCAGGGTCTTTCCTGCTACCTGGGATAGGCCCCAGCACTCCTCATGAGCCAGAAGGGAAAGCAGCTTAGATGATGAATGAATGAATGGATGAATGTCTTACTTGGCTATTTGTATTTGGTTTGATTTCGGTCTCAGACATAATCAAGGTTGGGTGGGTTTACAATTATACTCACAACAATGTGGTAAAGGGCCTGTGGAAAAGGGCCCATATGCAAGTTTTCCATGCTGGATGTTGCGCTGAGTGTGTGTTTCACCCCGTTTGTCCAGGTCTCTGTCTCCACCTTGTGGATGCTTGTAGTACTGCAGTAAGATGAACATCCAGGCTTAATGTGCAGTTGCAGTCTCCATCTAGTGGCTGGATCCTAGGTTGCATTTTTGAGAGATTGATAGCTCCTCATTAATGAGCAGAACAGAAGCTGTCCCTGACGTTCTGATCTCATTAAGAACCTGCTAAAATTAACTTGTCTTATGGTTGGCAACTTGACAACTTGAGTTCAAGTGTTTTGAGAAGCTTGGACAAGAGATGACCAAGGGCTTTTCAGCTGGAGGACAAGATATCCATGATTTCTGTGAGATCTCCCTGACATTTTGTAGGAATGCCCATAATTTCCATTACAATTCCATAAGATGTTCATGGTTGCATGATTTTTCCATAATTAGCTCCATGAGATTTCCATGAGATCTCCTAATCCCTTACTCCCCTCATCCAACAACACCCACCTAACCTCCAACCCCAAATGGGACTGCATACATTGGAAAATGTCTAACGCAAAACCACTGAATAGGGAGGGTATGGTTCATTCAAATATTGGTAGGGCTTAGTTGACATGGACTTGACTTTCATCACATTAACTGTCAACTGAAGTCTGAAGTCATGCGTCCCGTACTGTATGACTTGCTGCAGCACACAAACATATCATTTATTGCGGCTACCGTTTGTTTGAACTTCTTTGTGAGAGTTCAGTCATAGAAGTTGGTTGCATTTGAGGGTTCTCACATTCCACTCACTCTCTCACTCACTCATCTTCTAAACCGCTTTATCCTTCTGTGTTGCATGGGGGTACTGGAGAATATCCCAGCACTCATTGGACGGAAGGCAGGAAACACCCTGAAAAGACTGCCAGTCTATTGCAGGGCAGACACACACACACTCATACTTAGGGGGCAATTTAGCATCTCCAATTTACCTGACTGCATGTCTTTGGACTGTGGGAGGAAACTCACATGGACATGGAACGAACATGCAAACTCCACACAGAACGTGTGACACCCCCCAGCCAGGAATCAAACCCAGGCCCTTCTTGCTGTGAGGTGACAGAGCTCCCCACTGGACCACCATGCCGCCCCTTTCGCATTCCAAGTAGTCCCAATTACAAATTTAGGCTTGGCAGTCCTTAAAACCCTTACTCCACATCTCAGGTGTAATCTAATGCAAATTCAGTCTCCTTTTCTCAGTGAGGAGCTTCTTGAACAGCTACACATCCTTTCAGACCTCCATAGTGTTGAAATGTCTTCTCACAGTGGAAGAAGGATGGAGAGATATACCCATGGATGCTTTCAGATCTGAAACAAGGCCTAAGCTTGATTTGGCCCCTTTCTTTCAAAGATGAAAGCTTTAGCTTCTGTTTTTCTGATGGGGGCAGATTTGGTGGTCTAGCAGGTCTCATTTGCTGATTCCAGTTTTGGAAGTTCCTTAAACTTTCTTCTTCCTTATGCAAGCGGGTTGTCTTACATCTGATCCCTGCAGAGATGTCTCCTAAAAGAGAATAACTTGGAGTTAAAGGCAATTTTAACTGGGATATAAGCATTTGAAACGTTTGAAAATCAGCCGTCAAGCTACAAAACCACAGATGCTGTGATGCCGTTTCACCACAAAGAATAAAGTCACTTCTGAAAGCTCATGGGAACCCTACTGCAGGCTCTGATGCTGTTTCCTGTGTCAGCAGCAGGGGAGACGGAAGGTGCGCGTGTAGGTATTTTTAAACGTCAGACGCTGTGACAGTGCTCCTTATTTGGAAGTTGTCCCATTCGAAATCTGTTGTGCTGAGCTTTCTTTCAGCCTGCGAAATACTTTTCAGACTTGTTCTGCTACCTGCACCATGAGGGGGCTTTTAAAAGGACCATCCATTTGACAATCTATCCATTTCACTGTCAATGAAGATCTCACTGAATTCAGTTTTGAAGCTAGGGTTAGTGTACATGATCTTCATGCTGGTATAACTGACTGTTTGAACTGAAGTGAATTGAGAGTCAGCTATGGTGACCCCTAAATACTGCCATCTCTACCAGCCCTACCTTGAACACTACCACTATATCTCAAAGCCTATACGTTGTAGGGACACCTTTAGTGTAACCAAGGTCTTTCAATGGCAACCCTGCTGCGAGCTCCGACTGCAGCCATCTTGAGAAACGACAATGTAGGTGCAAGGCCCAGGAAGTGGTGAAGCTTTCAAAGCAAAAGACTTGCAGGCAGTGAAAAGTTCGCGCTCACCACGTGAGACAATCGCACTTCCTCTAAACGAGGAGAAAAAAAAAACACAGTTTTTTGTCTTGCAGTCCATCTATAACTGAGGGACTATCTTAAGACTGTACAAGGCAGGAGATCAGGTAAATGCTGTTTATTTATAACTCCTTTTCTTGCTGGTGGTCTTCTGAGAGACCTGGCATCTACTCAACCACTCGGTCAAATGGAGAAATGGACTTTGTGTGACTTTCAAAAGGATGTGTGAGTAGGGGTTGAATCTTAGGTTATGGCTGGGGTATCTTTGAGGGTTGGGAACATAATACACATAAGAACGCTCGTTTGGTAACACTTACAGTATAGCAGCACGTTATAATGTCTTTGTAACATCTTAATTTAAGCCTTATTAATCCAGTAGCTGGCAATATGCGTCTTATTAAACAATCAATATGACGAATTAAGCACTTTCACGAGTGCTTGCAAGGAACTTATTAGGCCAGCACCTGCTAATAATGACCTCAATAAGTGAATAAGCTATTGGTTTGATAAAACCTAATATATAATAATAATAATAATAATAATAATAATAATAATAATAGACTGATTATGATGTACAACGTAAGAGTAAACATTTTACATACACTTTTGTTGTTGTTTAATGAAATAGGAACAAGTAAGTTAGCATTTCTGGAAAAATGCTTAAGTCACCTTTGTTACTGCTTTATAAAGTAGTAATAAGCAGCTTGTTAATTAGTAACTACTGTCTTGTTAAGGCTTAATAAAGCTTGCCCCATATTGAAATGTTACCACTCATTTTGTCATATTATTTATCATAAAACATCACATTAATTGACTTTCTAGACAGGTTAAGTTATTTGTGAGTGTTAGTGTTCCGGTTGCCTTAATATTTGTATGTAATAATAATCAGTAAGCAATAATAATATGTTTCTGGGCAAAAAAAAACACAGATTCTTGTTCTGTTAACTTATTTTTTGAAATCCAATTAACTCAAAATTTTAAGGCAGCCCAGACACTAACTATAACTTTAGCTTAAAGCAACTTCGTTTTTTGTTACAGTGTAATAATAATAACATATTTAATATTAATAATAACAGCCCCTCAGGTCAATATAACAATACTTAATTAACAACATTTCAGCTAAAGACTGTGCTATTGTGTGATAATATATACTGTCACGTCTTTATCTCTATATAACATGCAACAAGATCAAAATAAAAGTTTAAACCACATGGTTTTTCAGAGGTTTAGATTCTTCTATATAGCATATGCTGGAACAATCACTGCCGTATAGTAGAGAGCTCCACCACCAACATCTGAAACTAGCTGCTTAAATAGAAACACTGTCTGTGTGCCTGGGCTGGCACTTGGTTTCCGTTAGGCTTTTTCTTTTTTCACACCACTTATTTATTTCCTGTTGTGTCAAACATTGAGCGTTACCATGCTGTTACCATGCTGCATGGCAGGTCTAATGCATGTGCTTTGTGGGTTCTAGGTTCCTCACATTCGCTCTCTCTCCTCTCTACTGGCCTTAAGACAGGTTGAATTTTCTGTCAAAACTGATTTTGGCCTGGACTTGCGAAGTTTGTAGCTTCATATTTCCATTTAGGCAGATTTATCAACATGACAACAACATGTAATGGTACAATGACATGACCTGTCATTAGGACAGCAATGAAAGTTAAGTCTAACTGGTGTCAAGAACTTGTTGTTGGGCTGTAAATACGTGACAGGATCCATAGATTGAGAAGAGGCACTACAGGTCTTGTTCCATGTGTGGAAAATGGCTCCAAAGCAGATGTTAATGATTGGTTAAAATGAGGGACTGCATTTGGGTGTGCCAAAGACCATAGTGTGTAAGGAAGTAGCTGTATCTGCAGGTGTATGGAAGCGTACGGTCATACGGGTCTACCAGCAGTGTCTAAAATCCCAGTCTACAGGAAATTCTCCTCGGAATTGTGCCAGGGGAGGCATCCACCAAATCTGGCCCAACTGCGCAATTCTGAGATGTAAGAGTCTCTGAACATTGATGTGGCTACATCCAGAATGTCCAGTCCATGTCAAATCCAATCACAGCTGTTATTGGTGCTCATGGAGGTACCTGGTTCCTACCATCAGGACAGTGATGAAAGGTAATCCACGGGAAATTGTGAAGCAATTGTTGTTTCCCCATATACTGGTTACACCTTCAGTAAATCACATTGCTCTTAGGACTAGACCCTTTACAGACACCCAATTCTAAGCCATGTTGTATTGTATCTAATATACTCTATGCATCAAAAAGTATCCAGACACCCCTTTTATTGCTCCCTTTTGTGGGCGTTTGTAGGCTGGAGGTTAGGGAACAGGCTTGTGAAAGGAGGGTCACTGGTTCGATATACTGAACTGACAGGACACAACTGAAGTGCCCTTGAACAAGGCACCTAACCCCAACTGCTCCATGGGTGCCGTGGATAGGGCTGCCCACACCTCTGGGGAAAGTGGTAATAAGCAGCTTGTAAAGTAGTAGCTACTGTCTTATTAAGGCTTAATAAAAACTTTTTAAATACCCCTATAACAATTCCCAATTACCACTCATTTAATGATATAAATATTATATTCGTTGTCATATAATGTCATTAATTAACCTTCTAGACAGGTTTCAATGTTGGTTATACATGTTATTATTAATAATAATAATAATAAAGATAACAACAATATTATTATTATTATTATTATTATTATTATTATTATTATTATTATACTTAAAGTCTAGTGCTCTACATTCTTTCCATGTTTTAGAGAAAACTGAAAAGCTGAAAAAGAAAAGAAAAGCTGAAAAAGCAGCCTAGTCCAGGACCCTTAACCTGAGAAACTGACCCTAACTGTCCAAAAGTTTGTAGACACCAGTTTATCTTTGTTTCCTCTTTGCTGCAGTAACAGCAAATGTTGGTTTCAAATGTTATGTTATAATATGAACAATTAATGTATTATTATTATTATTATTATTATATATTATAATAATAACATAATAACATAAACAAATTCCATGTGACAAAATGGTTCTAAATTATAATATTAGCATATTCAGATACTTTAAGGTGCACCTATTGTGATCACTGGCTTTCAAATATGTGCGGCTTTTGTTATCTCCATAGAAATGCACTGCTAATAGCATGGGATGCCACACATGCTAGCCCAGTGCTAACCCCTGCTAGGGTACAATTTACCTTGTGGATTGTAATGCCATAATAAATGAAAGAAAAAAGTTGAAGAAAGTTTTTGCACTTTTTAACATTTTAGAGATACTTTGGTAGCACTTTACAGTATGTATTGACTTAATAACATGAACCAATACAGTAACAATGATTGCAATGCTAAACTAACCTTTAGTAAATATGTAACAACTACATAACCATTATTAAGGTATTACTTCACGTTATTAAGTCAGTACCTAATGTAAAGTGTTACCGATACTTCATTATTCTCTGGACAGTCATGATTTACTGCCAGAGTCTGTGCTGGCTAATAACCAGTTTTTCAGTTTCAGTTCAAAGAGAAGCAAAAGCAAAAAACACTGCAGCCACAATCGAGCCTTGTTTCGGCACGTTTGCCTCTGGTTTGCTCTCTTTAAGAGCATATCAGAGCTAATGTGTTTTGTAGAAGTCTTTACATTACGGTATGCTCAACATTCATGCAACATTCTAGCTAATATTAAACCATTGTGACTCTTTTCTGTCTAGCAAACACGCTAGCAGAGAGTAACACAAGAGTGAATGTGATTAATGTGTTGCTTCACAGCCTGTGGCACAAAGAGCTGATGTTGCAATGTGATGCAAGCCTCCGCACAGGAAGTTAAGCTGACACTGTAAACGCATGACACTGAAAAGTGAGTCGAGGCCTAGTGCTCTACATTCTTTCCTTGTTTTGGAGAAAACTGAAGCTGAAAAAGCAGCCTAGCCCTGGACTACGTGTCTTTTTCCAGTGGGGAATGTCAATACAGGATGCTGTGTAGTCCAGGACTAGGCTTAACCCTTAACCTGGGAAACTGACCCTAACTGTCCAAAAGTTAGGAGACAACTGTTTATCTTCTGCGATCTAGGGTATTAATAGGGATTGCTCTCTACTCTTCTGGGAAGGCTTCACACAAAATTGCTGTGAGGATTTGATTGCATTCAGCATTCACAAGGGCATTAGTGAGGACAAGTACTGAGGTTGAAAGATCAGATCTGGATCACTCCAATTCATCCCAGAGGTATTGGATGGAACTCTGTCACTCCTCCATAGCTCACTCCTGGGGAAACGGGTGGTGGGGTTATAGCCCTCTAGCTTGGCATTGGGCTCATGCAATGTTCATTGTTTGATTCAGACAGCTTCCATCTGAAGTAATAGGAAGACTCACAGTAAAGAGTCCAGGTAGTCATTATGCTCTTCAGCACTTCTGTGAATCCTGAGTGTGGCCAAAAGTATGCAGACGCATGCCCATCCAACATTTCTTCCTAAATGGATAGCATTGATAGGAAGCTGGTTACTCTACTGTTGCGCCAACAGACTGCTCTTCTAAGAAGACTATCAATTAAATCTTGGAACATTGCTTCTTGGCGGGATCTGATTGCATTCAGCTATGTATGAATGAGTCAGGCGCTGGCTGTAGCTGATTACATTTAGACCACACTTCAGCTGATCCCAAAAGTGCTTGGTAGTGCTTAATTCCAGAGAACACAGCTGGACTGCTCCCTGGCCCAGTGACGGAAATCTACACCCTTCTAGCTATTGCTTAATATCGTGAACTTCTGTCTTCTGTCTATATGATTCGTCAGCTTGTGTCCTCTCAAACATTCCCCTACTGCCTTCTCAACCTGAGCCTTTCATTTAATAGCAACCTGGAATCCGGAAAAGTTATTTGACTTGTTATGACTTGAGAGCCCAAGCTTCAATGGTCTCCAGCCCTAGTCCCGGAGAGCTTCCTTCCTGCTGACCATAGCTGCAATCGCAATTTGCCACACCTGCTCCAGCTAATCAACCTTTTACAGAGTCCCTGCTTGGCTGGATCAGGCGTACTGGAGTAGGGCTGGGTATCTTATCGGATACAAGTTGGAACTAAACTAGTAGCTCTCCAGGACTGAAGTCTAGACCACAAGCCAAGAATGGTGATAATATAAATCTCTTATGCCTGTAATTGTCTGCCATTGTAAGAAAAAACATATCAATGTTTTATCTGGGAAAATAAGTATGTGTGTATGGAAATATTCGCTATGCACAGTATACAAGGAGCTCCAACACTGGAAGATGCGAAACCCCTACTCAATGCAGTTTCTTCTGTTTCCCTTTCTATTTTTACTGTACAGACTCTTTATCTATGTCACATGACACATACTGTACATTTGCATAGTATCTGCATTGGCTAGTGTGGTTAACTACAGAACAGTAGACTGCTTGTTGTGGTGCAGGCATTAGCTTAGTTAGCGGGCTAAACTAGCAGGTTTGTTTTCACTCTGTCACTTCAGAGCCAGAGCCTTTATCTTACATTCATGAAGAAGGGTGGGTGATAGGTAGCTGTTGGTTTGCAGACTAAGCTAGCATCGTTTGCTATTTAGGACAATGAGGGGTGCCTATATTTTGGTTCCCAGAAAAAAAGCAAACACCGGAGGTGTGAAGGTGACACAGGAAGCAAATGTCAACATGAGATCAAAGCCAAACCTCAGACATTTTAGGCCATTGTTTATATCTTGGATTTAGCAATGGTACTTTATAGCTGTTCTATTTATTGTTCTTTCTAACTGGCAACTTCCTAAAACTGTTGTAAAGATACAGATGTATGTATGCACCCCCTGCCAAACTAGCTATTTTGTTGATTTTGAAAAGAGGTAAACATAACCTCTGCAGCAAACACAATAGATCAACTTAATAGTTTGCCCTATGTTTAAAAGTTGGCACATTTTGGTTTTCAAAAAAGAGGAGACACTGGAGGTATAAGGGCCACAGGAAGCAAATGTCAACATGTGATCAAAGCTAAACCTCAGACGTTATAGGCCATTATTTATATCTTCGGCAGCTTGGTGTTAAAACGTTGTTTTATTGCTGTTCTATTTAATATTCTTTCTGACTGGCAAATTCTTTAAACTATAGTGAATGTACAGATGTATGCAAAAGCTTTGGCACCCCCCTACCAAACTAAATATTTTTCTGGTTTTGAGGTAAATGTAACCTGTATTTGTGACATTTGAAAACCCATTTAAGTCAGTATCCAAAGCATAATAGATCAACCCCCATGGTTAATAGTTGGTATGTTATACTTTTCATTAAATGCTGCTTTCTTCAAATAAACCTTTGATTATCGGGTCCAAAGTGTTCAATTCTCACATAATCATTGCAACAGATGTTGTTTACCAAACCTTAGACACTCTATTTTGTGATGATTGACTTCTGTGTACCTTTTAACTAATTCTTTCACTGATCTCCTAACCATGTGCCTCTTGATAAAAGTTTCAGTACCTTCAGACTTGGGGTTTAGCAGCACGGTTCCTTCTGCTCTCTCTGAGAGCCTTTAATAGCTATCCCTCTCCAACCTCACTACTGGTGTTCCCCAGGGATCTGTTCTTGGTCCTCTTCTGTTCTCCTTAGGCATTAAATCACAGGATCAGTGATAAGGTTGCTTTTATCTCCCACTACCTGAAATTGAAACTTGACAAGATAGAAGACTGTCCCAACCCTGGACTCCTATTGGCCACTATTGGCTCCTTCAGTGAACATCTGTCAAGCAGGGCTAAAAAACTCAGAGTTATCTTACATAACAAGTCTGATCTCTCAGATCACATAGCATCTACCACAAGGCCCTTACTGGCACTTCCTTCCTGAATTGCAAGAAACAGTTACAAAGAATATTAAACGAACCCTTTGGAATTACCTGGAATTACATTGATTGCTAATTAAATATGGCCTGATCTTCATCTAAGTGACAATTCTAGACAAACACAATCTAACTAAACGAATTAACTAACTTGATTAAGCGAACCCTTCAATTTAACCTGCAGATCTTCCTTTAGCAGCATCACCTCCACCAAACATTCCCTGTAGCTGCAAATAGGATTTGCACAGTTCTGACGAGGAATTGTGCACCATGCCTCCCTGCAGACATGTGTTTCTGGGATGCCTTGCTTGCACAGCCCTCTTTAGGCCACACCACAGCATCTCGATAGGGTTAAGATCAGGACCCTGACTTTGACTCTTGGAGCAAAGCATCTCCAAACCATGATACTCCTTCCACCATGCTTCACAGATGGGATGGGGTGTTCTGGTGGGGTCCACTTTTGTCTTATCGCTCTATAGCCTAGAACATTTTCCAAGGAGCATTGTGGAACATCCAGGCGGTCTTGGGCAAGCTTGAGACAGGCCACAGTGTTTGCTTGAACAGCAGTGTTTTCCTTCATGGTGTCCTTCCATGAGTATGTAGAGTCTTCCGTAGGGCTTTTGCTGTTAATCTTGGGTTCTTTCTTACATCTGTCAGGATTGCATGTGGTGCTGTTGGAGTGATCCTAACAGGACATCCATTCTTAGGGAGATTAGCAACAGTCCTGATTTTCTCCATTTGTCGATAGTTTGTCTAACCACGGACTGACGAACACCCAGGTCATTGGTAGTGGTTCTGAAGCCTTCTACAGCTTCATGCATCTCTAAAACATGTCTTTTGAAGTCAAGGCATGATTCACACTAACCCTTTCCTGAGAGGAACAGATTAATCAGTAAGCAGGCTTTGATGTGCTGCCTTTGTTTCCTGGGTAAAGCACCTGTGAAACCCACACTTCCAATCTTATCTCCTTAACTGAACCATCTTTAGCCAGTTAGCTCTTGGAGAAGTCATTAACACAGGGGTTCACCTACTGTTTCTAGTCTACACAGTGGATGTTACTCAATGTGTACTCAATATGAGACATGAAAAGTACAAAAGTTTGTGTGTAGATAGATTGTGTTTGTTTGTAATTGTGGCTTAGATAATGATCAGACCACACTGTATTAGTAGTCAATGCAGAAATCCAACTAATTCCGAACGGTTTATTTCTATCTTCTTGCAGCTGTAAAGTCAAAAACATGCTCCTTCCACATGTTCTGAGTCGGTTCTACTATTCAGTATGAATAGACATATTCTGAACTTCTGTAAATGAGGTGAAGGAGCAGCAGCAGCCAGCACCGCACTCTCAGACCCACACTCACTCTCAGCTCCGGATATGATGTTACATGGTGGTCAAGAGGCTTAGTTGCTACCTTACCTTGTGTTTTACTGTGAAGGGAACGAATGGCAGTGCAAACATTTTAAGAATTGCTTAAACACTATAGCTCCCTCATGAGTCCCTCATGGCTCCACGGTCAGTACATAGTGCCCAAAAATAGTGCGGGTTCTATGTACCATAGGAAATTGCACACGTGTGGCTGAATTTCAAAGCAATTTCGTAAACATATCATGCTGTTGGTTTGGCTACCAGAGTCACTAATTTAAGATCTACATAATTAACCCTTTCACCTCCTCACCCAGAAATAAAGGAATTATTTATTATATATATATTTTTTTATATGTTTTTTATATGTTTTTTTGTTTTTTGTTTCGGGCAATAACAACAAAGCAAGCAATCAATTTTAATTACATCAGAATCAGAATCAGAATCAGGTTTACTGGCCAAGTATGTTGACACACACAAGGAATTTGGTTTCAGCAGTTAGTGACTCTCTAGTACTGACAGTCCACAATATACACAATGACTCCACATATACACAATAAATACAGACAATTACAATATACAATCTTCACAATATACACAATATGCAAGCAATAAACAAACTACAAATAATATAGAGCTTACACATTATTTACAAACAGTATAGGGCAGTAGTGTCGAGGTAGAGGTAGTAGTGTTAAGGTAGTGCAACAGTATTAGCGTACATGTATGGGGAAGTGACTGTGGTGTATAATCTGGCATGAAACTATGGTCCAGCAGATGATCTGACTGGTCAGCTGTTTATGAAGGTGATGGCCTGAGAAAAGAAGCTGTTCCTGTGTCTCGTTGTGTTGGTGTACAGGGTTCTGTAGCACCTGCCGGATGGGAGGAGTTGGAATATGTTGTGTCCAGGGTGAGACAGATCCGTCATGATGTTCCCAGCCCGTTTCCTGGTTCTTGAACAGTACAAGTCCTGGAGGGTGGGCAGTGGAGCACCAATGATCTTTGCAGCAGTCTTTGTGGTCCTTTGTAGTCTGTTCCAGTCCTGTACTGTGGCCGCTCCAAAGCAGAATGTGATGGATGTGCACAGGACTGATGCAGTGTAGAACTGGATCAGCAGTTTCTGTGGCAGACCCAACTTCCTCAGCAGCCGCAGAAAGTACATCCTCTGCTGGGCTTTTTTGAGGATGGAGTTGATGTTAGTCTCCCATTTCAGGTCTCGGGAAATGATAGTACCCAGAAACTTGAAGGTGTCCATGGTTGACACAGGGCTGTTGGATATTGTGAGGGGGATCAGTGTTGAGGGGTGTCTCCTAAAGTCTATAGTCATCTCCACAGTCTTCAGTGTGTTTAGCTCTAGATTGTTCTGACTGCACCAGAGAACCAACTGTTGGACCTCCCTCCGATAAGCAGACTCTTCACCGTCTTGGATGAGTCCGATGAGAGTAGTGTCGTCTGCAAACTTCAGGAGTTTAACAGACGGGTCTTTAGAGGTGCAGTCATTAGCATAGAGAGAATACAACTTTGGGGAGAGAACACACCCTTGAGGAGCACCAGTGCTGACAGTCCGTATACTGGAAGTGACTCCCGACAAGCGCACCTGCTGTTTCCTGTCTGTCAGGAAGCTGGTGATCCACTGACATACAGTGAATTGGGAGAGCTTAGAAGAGAGGATTTCTGGGATGATCGTGTTGAATGCCGAACTGAAGTCCACAAACAGGATCCTAGCGTATGTACCAGGGTAGTCCAGATGTTGGAGCATGTAGTGCAGTCCCATGTTGACCGCATCCTCTACTGACCTGTTTGCTCGGTAGGCAAACTGTAGGGGGTCCAGTAGGTGTACATTAGTAGTACATTAGCTTAGCATAGACACCTTCAGCATAAAGAAAGAATTAGACCGTTTGTTAACGCATGTTCTTTGAAAATTATTTTACCTTTATTAGACTCCTTGTTGTTGTATAAACTCCATAATTCTCTTCACCTGACAACTGAAACTATAATATGCTGAAGAAAAGAATATTTACCTTCGAAAATTCCTCCAGAAACAATAATCACGTGTGGAGTGATTTACTTGTTACTTGTTTCTTCCATGTATGTGAACAGTAAAGGCAAATCTTTTGATTGACCTCTAGTGGAGATTTTTAGCCTAATATGCCGCTGCTGATTGGTAGAGATGGCACAATCAGGTTAAGTTCAACACCTTCTTCATTAAGACATAGTGCCTCAAAATGTGCTCTACCAAAAAGTTCAGAAGAACGTTAAAAGGTTAAAAAAGTGGTATAGCTATTGTAAGGTGTACTAACCAATGCTCGTTTGGTATGGTATACTTACACTTGAGTTTAATTACCTCAAAAAATTATGTATACAGTAAGTTACTTTAAATATACTATTCTAAGTAGCATTTACTGAAACAGTGTAATTTTGACTCATAATGTAATCATGTTTTATGTACTGATGTGATCAACTGATTTATGTAGATTGCACAACTTTTTCAGTACTCATCTTTCAGTACTCATTGGCTCCTGGCAACATCTATTTGCTTACTGTTTTATCTTCGTGTTGTTCCCCCCAAGTCTGCCTTCCACTGTATGTATATTTCTTATCATCACCGTCCAGTGAAAAACATGTATCTCCAATTTTTTTTTTTTTTTTACTTTTGTGCATGATTTGAACACAGCAGCTGCTGTTTATACTGTGTGAGAATTTCATGATGAATGGACCAACAGAAATAGCCCAAAGCAGCTTGGAAAACAGCCTGGTTCCATTGACATACATTAAAGTTAAAGTTGGTTTTTCTCTCTCCTGTAAAGCTGCCATTTTGGAGATACATTTTTTTTCCCTTTGTACGGCGATGATACAGTCTAAAGTTGATGGCTGAGCCACCTTGCTGTTGGATGTGAGTGCAAGCGTGCAGCATCAGCCCTGCAGGAACTCTTCTATCACATAAACCTTCTGAGCTGAGGTGAACCGGTGTTTATTGGCTGATTTGGTCTATAACTGTCCCCTCAGCACCTCCACCATGTCAAAGCCGCCTGCGATGGTGCTGCCTCCTCAAGGAGCCATAGCCATGAGGATCAAGAACTCCCCAGCCAGCAGCGGAGAACGGCTGAGTCAGACCAAATCTATGGTTATACCAGACCTCGACCCACCACAGAAACCCGTGAGCTCTCTTTCTAAATCCCATATGTATTACATATCGAAGCTGTCAGAACAAACCCTTATATCTCGATTTTTGAAGTTTTTCAGTTTTTGACATAATTTTAAAAAACCTGTTGGGTGTCTAAATTCCATGATGGAATTTCCATTTTGAAAAGGACCAAAATAAATTACTAAAAAAAAGTTATTATTAAAAAAACTATTTAAAAAAAAGTTCTGACTTACATTAACATATATATATATACATATGGTTTTTATATATTATTATTATTTATATTTTTTCCCCATTTTTGACATAATTTTAAATGCCTGTTGTGCTTTATAGTGTGTGTAAATTGACAAAGGGACCAAAATAATTGGCATAAATGAATTGGGAAAATTCCACTTACAGACAGATTACAGTTACTTTGATAGATTTAAAGTAAGATATGTTTTTTTTCCTTTCTCTGTAAACTTATCATTTTCAAGATATCTAGGTTTGTTTTATTGTAACAGCAGTGGTATGTAGGTACCTATGTGTAGTAATAATACATTCTATATGTACTATGTGGGCAAAAGGGGTCAAAACCTAACACATTTATTATGTGTTAACACATTTATTATTATGATTATTTACATAATAGAAAAAAATAGTATTATTAAATTATACTTTAAATACATTATTCAAATGTTACAGATTCTTCTAAAACACAATTCAGTACAACAACTGTTTAATAATAAATATAAAATATATTATAAAATTATAAAATACATTAAAACTCTCACTACTGAAACACTGAGTTTTAGTCTGTAGGTGCTGTCTGATTTTAGCCATGCCCCTCCATTTTAGCACAGGAAGTGAGATTACATCCCTGTCACTCATGGTCACATGATGAGCAGTAAGATCCCACTGTAAATGAAAATAAATGTTTCGGTAGCACTTTACTCTACAGATCGGCAATAAGTAGGTAATGATATGGTAATTTTACGACAACTATTTGAATGTAGTCATTAATTAAATGTCAATTTCCTAGTTGTTACTAAATAATAAATCAGAAATTGTAGTGGTAACAAAGATATTATAAAATAATGGTAGCAAGTTGTACTTTCCTAAAAATGATATGCTCATATTCTAGTAATTAATAAATGAAAAGATAGTCATTGTATCAGTACTTAGTAATAAAATGGTAAAATAGCAGTGACAAGTTATATTTACCTAAAAATGACCTGCTTATTTTATAGTTCTTAATGAATAATAAGAGAGAATAATAATTGAGTACATGTATGTAATATAATGTTAGGGTTATTACCCCAAAAATCAGTAGTAGTTCATTCTGTAATTACCTGGTATCAGGGCTGTAAAATACTAATTCACTTGTTTCTGTTTGATTTTTTACCTGTTATGTATTTAAATGGTCAGACACACTGTTTTCTATCACTGAACTAATTTCTGAGCATCTTCTCAGATGTGTACTCCACAACAGAGTAACTGTGTTGTTAACAGGTAACACAAAAGAACAAGTGATAAAGAGTTTTTCAGCCCTGATTCTGGGTAATATCTGTGTATTTACATCATCGATTCCTTGGCAACAATACTTGTCTATAGGTGAGCCTACATGTAAAGCACTAGAGCAGCCATGAGTGATCTTAATAAAGTTGTTTAGTCACTGTTTCAGTGCCGTTCCCCAGACCGTTTTAAACTGATGTTATGGCCTGATGGAGGTGTAGTAGAAGTAAGAAACAAGATGCAAATCAGTCATTTGTATTTTACGGCTCTAATGCCATTTAGTTTCACTGTAATTACTGCCTGTGACATCCCACTGTGTCTGACCACGTAAATACATAACAGGTAAAAAATAAAACAGAATCAAGTGAATTAGTATTTTACAGCCCTGATACCAGGTAATTACAGCAGAACCACTTCACTGATTTTTGGGGTAATAACCCTAACATTAAATTACATACTTGTACTTAATTATTATTCTCTCTTATTATTCATTAAGAACTATAAAAGCAATAAGCAGGTCATTTTAAGTAAATATAACTTGTCACCGCTATTTTACCATTACCATATTACTAAACACTGATACAATGATCATCTTTTCATTTATTAATTACAAGAACATATGTATATAATTTTAACTTGTTACTATTGTGTTTCTATTACATTGCTGCCTTGTTACCACTACGATTGTTCACTTATTACATTAAGAAGTATATAATAAGCAGGTAATTTTTAGGAAAGTACAACTTGTTACCATAATTTTATAATGGCCTTGTTACCACTACAATTTCTGATTTATTATTTAGTAACAACTAGGAAAATTGACATTTTGACTAAATGACTATATACAACTAAAAGCATCATTACCAAAAGAGTGACAGTTGGTAAAAATTTGGGTAGGGTAAAGATTGTTTTGATAGTCACAAAATGGAATGTTACATAATTTATTTTAATAAAATAAACATAATCAAGGTGTAGGGTCAGGAACTGTAGCCTTAAGTCCCAAATGCGTTTTCAACTCTAACTTTGAACCCACTTGATAAAGTGATCCATATATACCTAAATTATGGCAAAAGTATGTTACAGCCATCAAGAGGATAATTATAATAGTGTAAGTGTTACATAATATTATACATATTAAAAAATAAAATAATGTGTTGTGGTATAAAATCTTCATAAAAGAAATATGTTCATAATGAATTTCAAGACATACCTGTAGTCAGTAGAATCAACCATATACACAACCAGTCAAAAGTTTGGGCACCCCCAACTAAATGGATATTGTTAAAGACTCTACAGTCTTACACTTAACATCTCCAACTGATGAGAGTCTGAAACAGTACATACCCTGATATACCACATATACTCTTGATGTACCACAGTATTATATTTCTCCATATCTCCACCTCTAATATATATTTAGTGGTGTAAAAACTTTGATCTCTTTTTCTGCACAGTGTAAAAGCTCTAGTTCTCCTTTCAGTTTAGTGAATATTCATGATGGACAGACCAATAGAATTGCTCCAAAACTGCTTAGAAATAAACCTTGTTCTATCAGCCTCCACTGCAGGTTAAGATGGTTCATCCTCCTGTAAAGTTCTGTTTTGGAGGGTTTTAAGGTGGACTGTATAATTCCATGAGTGCTATTTTATAGTTT
>CM067480.1:5844588-5865228 GCA_034552555.1 Semaprochilodus insignis
GGAGTGTCTAATAGAGTGGACAGTGAGTGGACACAGTGTTTAAACACTCCAGCAGCACTGCTGTGTCTGATCCACTCACACCAGCACAACACACACTAACACACCACCACCACGTCAGTGTCACTGCAGTGCTGAGAATGATCCAACACCCACATAATACCTATTCTGTGGTGGTCCTGTGGGGGTCCTAACCATTGAAGAACAGGGTAATAAAGTATACAGAGGAACAGATGGACTACAGTCTGTAACTGTAGAACTACAGAGTGCTCCTATATGGTCAGTGGAGCTGATAGAATACAAGGAGGTGGTTTTAACGAATGCCTTACTGAATTATTCTGCCTCTATCCACAGGAAAAACTGGACGTCGTCCTGGGTCGTCCTTTGCTCGGGTGAGCTGCATTTTTACAAAGAGAGCAAGCAAGAGACACTGGCTAACTTGGTAAGCTGTAATACCCACGTACTAAGTGAATACATCTTACAAACATGCTTCTGTTACATAAACCTACGTATATACTGTATGTGTTTAATGAATGCAATAAGTTGCATAATCACCTCTTTAAGGAAACATGAAAGATCATGTCTGCTCTCTGGTCTGATGAAACAACGCATGCACACATCTCTCGGATGGAGGAAAGTGTAAATGGTATATACTGTGAATATAATTTGTTAGCTTTCCCAGTCATATATATCCACTCATCATCAAAAGAATATCTGCACCCAGAAGGAAGTGTGGGATTGCAGTGCTATGGGGAAGGAAGATAAAGGTTACCAGGAACAATAAATGATGATACATTTAGACTGATATGGACAATATTTATTGAGCCACACATACAGAAGTAGTGTCTCTCAGTATGGCATCGGGCCATCATGTTTGCTAACACAACATACCAGACGTCTCGGCATGGAGTTGTAGCGGTTCCTAAGGGTGTCTTGAATATTCTCACACAGTTTCTGCAGATGGTGCGGGTTTCCAAAAAGTTGGGACAGGAGAAACAAAAGACTGGTGCAGTCGTATAATGCTAAAAACACACCTGGTGGAACATCTCACAGCTAATTAGGTTAATTGGTAACAGCTCAGTAACAAGAGCCTCCCAGAGAGGTGGAGGCTTTCAGAAGTTGGGGAGGGGTCACCACTCTGTGAAAGACTAAGCAATTCAAGAAGAACGTTCCACAATGTAAAATAACAATGAACTTGAGATGATCATCATCTACACTACATACCATTATTAAAAGATATGAACATCTGTACGCAAGGGACAAGAACCGAAACCATTCCTATATGGCCGCGATCTTCAGACCCTCAGATTGCACTGCATGTGCTCCAATTGGGGGGGCATTAGTGCATATGGCATGGGTGACCTGATCGTCTATGAAGCACCATTAATGCTGAACGTTATATATGGGTTTTGTTGCAAGATATGGCATGCTGCCATCCAGACTATCTCTTCTTCAGGGAGGGTCTTGCTTATTAAAAACGTGTTGCTAGCATATACGTGTTGCGGACATATATATCAGATTTCTTACTTTCAGCATTAGATATTTTGTCTTTGTATGAATTTCAGTTAAATATAATGTATTTTTATTGAGACATTATTGGATTTACAGTAAAAAACAGGTGCTAAAACCTTTAGAGGATGACGGTGAGCCATGTTTAACCATGAACCATTATATTGGAGTACTTCATAATAATAAGGCAAGTGATTCTGAACATATAAATGGCTTTAAATGGGAGCATATGCCCAAATATACCACAATAACAAACCTAAAAATGCACCCATAAAGATAGCAGTATTCAGGCTAGACATTCCAGCAATCTCCAGTAGAACAATCAGGATTAGTTCCAGTATTACCATCTGTATATTGTTATTCAGCACAAAGTGGAAATGAGGCTTGAATCTCCGTCATCCACAAAAACTAATAGTTTACATTTTAATCTCAGTAGTCAGATGCATGCATGCTAAAGGATAGAGAGAAAGAGGAAAAGGAAAAGATGAAAAGTCACTATTATCTACTAACAGTCTGTGGGTGATAATGTAACGGAAAGGTTGCAGGTGGTCCCTTCATACATATTCCTTGACATGTTGGGCCTTTGATTCAGACAAAACTGTCTCGTATTACACAATCACAGCACGAGTGGCTCCAGTTCAGTGCCAGGAAATGTCGGAGTCCTTTTACTTCACACAGACTCCGGTATCACTTTCCTTCACTCCAGATTTATTTGAGCACATAATGCAGTATTATGGCGTACGTTCATGTTTCTTTGCTAAATAAATGTCAGTTCAGGTGCGTCACTTCTTCTTGCGTTTGTGCTGAACAAGCTTATCAATGTCTTTAGGATTCCAAATCATACTTATGAAATATTTCTCCAATCAATATTCCAACATATCACCGATGTCCATAGACCAACATGTATCTCCATTTTTATTGATTTTTACTTTTATGCATCATTTGAACACAGCAGCTGCTGTTTGCACTGTGTGCACGTGTCATGATGAATGGACCAACAGAAATTGCCTAAAATTGCTTTCAAAAACTCTGGTTCCATTGAGTTGCATCATAACTGAATTAGATTTGGGGGCTCTCCTCTAAAGTTTTGAGTGTAAATATGCTTTCTCGATTACTTCATATTGTTAGTGGAGGTGGGTAAACAAGGCTGTAGCCATGAATGAGGAGGGCACCAAATCTACCAGGGGTATTTTTGCTTATTTATTTATTTATTTATTTATTTAACAATAATGGCTGCTACTGCTGTCTACATATATTACTACAACAATTGTCTCTTTGCAATTAAGACTTCACATGGGACTTCTAACAAGTATAACATAAAGACATTGACGTTAGTTGAATACACCTGTGACCATTGTTGGTGAAGGTGTAGCTAATTACTTTTCCAGGTAACTTGGCTTTAATAGCGATGGTTAGTAAGGTTGATGGAGGAGCACTTGCAAATCAGAGAAGTCAATTATGTTCACAATTATGAACAGTTTTTACCCACAGGCTATGAGGTTCCTGAACAAGCTGTGAGCCTTTCACCAACACCATTGCACTCTGACACTTTATTACTAAGTGGTATTATTAATATATCATATCACTGATGGGCTAATATATATATATATATATTTATCACTGATATATATATATATGTGTGTGTGTGTGTGTGTGTATATATATTGTACATATCAGAGAGTTTCTACATAAGACCCTCCTGTCTCTGTATATGTATACATTTTGTGTATTTTGCATATAATTAATATATCTCTGTTTATTTAGTATGTTTAGTTAGTATGTATATTAATGTTGCCTTTCTGTAGAGTAATAACCTGAGCCTCACCACGAGTATTTCAAAGCACAAACTTCCTGACATGTTGTGCAAATGACAAATAAACTTGAAACTTGAATTGTAGGCACTTTTTAGCAAAGTATTATTTTCACATTTACAATTCCACCACAGATTTATGTAATCATGTTATTGTTACCTTATAAAGATTTGCTGAAGTGAACTGCTGGTATGGTGGGAAGGTGTTACAATAAGGTGTCAACAACTGATGGGAACACTGACTGATTTTTTGATCTATGTTTTTACATCAGTATATGGGGGCGGGGTGGGTGGGGTGTGCAATTTAAGCAACATAGGGAGTCAATGGAACCAGATATTTTTCTAAGCAGTTTTGGGTGATTTCTGGTGCTCCATCCAGAAACGTTAATACCTACAAAAATGAAGATACGTGTTTTCCATTTGACGAAAATGTACAAAGTAAAAAGTGCCCACAAATATACACAATGGGTTGTACAAAGTGAGTACGAGTAATTGAGTAAATTGAACTATAGTTACCTTAAGTGGTCATAACTTTGGTGAGCCCTTTCACAAGGTTCTGTATTGTCTCAGTATTGTCTTCAGTACCGTTAGCTCTTGAATAAACAGGGCTCTACTCCACAGAAACCAGGATGTAAACCAGATGGAGTGGACCTTTGTGGTGCAGTTATAGAGTGGACCTCAGAGAAATCAAGCCGGAAAAATGTATTTCAGGTAAGAAAAGTTCTGTTAACTTTAAAATAGGTTAGAGTTTGATCCATGGTGATTCCCACCAAATCTGGTCCGACTGCCCAATTCCTTGATGCAAGAGTGTCTGAACATTGATGTGGCCTATGTCCAGAAACTTGTGCAGTACATGCCAAATCCAATCACAGCTGTTATTGGTGCAGGTGGAGGTGTTACACACTATTAGGTATGTTTCAGTCACTCACTTTTTTTCCAGTGAAAGTCCAAAGATTTAGTCTGGAACTATGTTCACATAAAGGGTCTACTGTCAGTAGTATAGTGTTAGTTCCTAGGATCCAATTAGCTCAAGTAACTCCAAGATTTCATAGGAATAGTTTTGGGAAGTGTGCAAAATAGCAGGCTTTCCATGTTATCCCTGGGATGTCAGCTCTGATGCTCCAAAACTGAATTAGCTGTGCAACCATGAATCTCAGGCATTATGTAGTAAGGCTAAGTGGATCAATACCTAAATATTGATACTTCCGATGGGGTTTACTTTTGAGAACCGATTCTGGTGCAAAGATTTTGATATCATTAGTTTATTAATTTAGTAGGACTGATGTGTATTCTATCTCTCAAACAAGATGCTGCCGTCAATGATGGTGTAGTACAGGAACTACTTTCCCTTCCGCCTTCTTCCTCCGTAACTATGCAAAATGTGAATATTCAAATGTTAATACTCCTTCACATTTACATACACATTTAGTCACTAAATGTGCAGCTGACATAAAAACCTTAACTTTAATTTGAACACCTAATTTGAACATTATTGAACACTAAGTAGAATTTTGTTAAGTGATATAACTAAATACAAGCAAAGAGAAAAAAAAACATTTCTCAATGTTTATTTAATAGCCATGTTTAATAATAAACAGTTAATTAATAGAATGCCAAATAATTAATTAGTAATAATACATGAATAGAATGTTAATTCATAATGTATTAATTAATAGAATGTTTAATTAATAACAATACATAAATAGAATGTTAATTGATAGAATGTAAATTAATTAATAACAATGCATTAATAGAATGTTAATTATTAGAATGTAAATTAATTAATAACAATGCATTAATAGAATGAACAATTAATAATAGTTAATTAATAGAATGCCAATAAAATCATTAAGAATAACACATTAATACAATGTTAATTTATTAATGGAATGTTTAATTAATAATAATTAAATATCTGTTTTCTGTTACAATTTTGTTGAAATTCACCATTTAATTTTACCATTGTTGAAAATCACAAACATTAAAGTATCTGTATTGGTATCGGAATATTAGCCTTGGTATTACTTGGTATTCCATCCAAAGGACAATCAGTGGTATCGCACATCCCTACTATGTAGTCTGCAAAATCATCTTTTTTCCAATCTCCTTAAAGTCCGTGGTTATGTTATAGAATGACCTGGCATGGGCTCAAAAAGGGCCTCACAGTATTTAAGCAACATCTAAAGTGAGATAATCTCTTGACTGGTGCTGAAAGGACAGCAAATGTTTATCAATACATTGATATCCAAGCTCAGAGCTCCGAATGAATGGAATGGGAAGATGAAAAGCAGATACCCAATCTCATCATGCGCTTATGATGTCTTATCACCGCCATGCGCTTTGCCACCGTCCAGCATTGCGGCCTGAAATCTTTCTCTCCGAGGGAGATTAACGAGGCATTATGGAGTAATCTTAAGTAATCCTAAACTTGGTATACGGCGGGCGGCGGTGGTGGTGGGGGGTTAGAGGGGCATTGCTTGTAATGATGGTACCAAGCCATTTCATGGTCTTGACAACACTGTCAATCAACTTTGGCTAGGATTAGAAATTAGTGTGGAGAACTTGTTAATTCTGTGACGTAGTTAGATCTCCACTCCGCGATGCATTCAACACAAGACTTGCTGATCTACCCAGCTTAGAGGAAAACAAGAGCTTCCTGTCAGATCAGGGATAGATGCGTCCTTTTTTGTGGATCACTGTTTTAAGCATCCCGGCTCCCATCCCTTTCATTCTGTTTTAGATGTTCCACTAACAGGGACCGGCTGAGATTTTATTTCCCGGCTATTTCACGGATTAGCCTGATAGCATTTCTCGTTCAGGCCTTAAGTCTTGAGGCTCAACATTAGGCTTGATGGTTTTGGCATTTTTGCAAATTATATGTCAAAAAAAAAAATGAAATTAGAAATGGTCAAAAGGCAGAACCATGGTGGGGTGGGGGGGTGATGGGGTAGGCGTGTACTGTAGATTTTAACTGGGAACGTGATTCCCGAACTCAAGTATCAGCTAATGCCAGTCGTTTGTTCAATCCAACAACTCCCAGTGTTGGACCAGTAAGACTTCCACCACAATTGCTTTCTGCAATCCAACTCATACATGCTGAGAGGATGGATCTGGGGTCGTGAACCAGCCAACCATATTCAGGTATCACTTTCAAAGGCTCGTCAAAGCCCAACCTGCTTTCCCACACACGCATCAGTAACACTAGAACTTCAGGGAACGGCACACTTTTCCTGCAGGAAGGCATCCCCTACCACTGAAACAACACGCCAGAGGGTACTGATGTCGGCGCCCGCGTTTACGCGGATCGTTTAACTCGCCATTTCGAAGCACAACATTTGATTTGGATGATAGGAATGCTGAAAGATCATTTTCTGACCGTCATTCGATTAGGTCGCCCAGCTGCCAGAACGAAAGGGTCTCGTTTGGAAGCTAACTGCCTCCAAATCATTAGGACCGCCTATGGTGTCCGAGGCGTTGGTTGGACTCGGATGACATACTCTGACCAACCTAAACCCACCTTCCTCTCAAAAAAAGGTGCATCCTGAAAACAATACGCACTGACAACCTATCTGTTCACCAATGGAACCAACATCTTCAGCAACAGAAATCCGATCCTGGTGGAATCCAGGAAGAGAAGACTTTGCTGTTATGTTTTTGACATCACAAACTACGTCATAAGTTCAGACATGGCTACTCATAGAAGGCTCTCCTTATGTTTATCTTAATACTTTACTGTAGAATAAAAGTGATGGAATTATGCAGTCCACTTTAAAAACCTCCAAAATGGAACTTCATAGGAGGATGAAGCAGCTTTCTTAACCTGCAGTGGAGGCTGATAGAACAAGGTTAATTTCTAAGCAGTTTTGGAGCAATTCTATTGGTCAGTCCATCATGAATAATCCTGTCCCACCTTAAATGATGCGGCTGTTTGGCTACATTCAGGCACCTCAGCTTCTTATTTCAAATTTAACTGTTCCACCTTAAGTGGTGCAGCAGTTACATTCAGGCAGCTTAGCTTCTTGTTCAGAAGTTTCCTGTTCCACCTTAAAAGGTACAGCTGTTTGGCTCCATTCAGGCACCTCAGCTTCTTGTTCGGAAGTTTCCTGTTCCACCTTAAAAGGTACAGCTGTTTGGCTACATTCAGGCACCTCAGCTTCTTGTTCAGAAGTTTCCTGTTCCACCTTAAAAGGTACAGCTGTTTGGCTCCATTCAGGCACCTCAGCTTCTTGTTCAGAAGTTTCCTGTTTCACCTTAAAAGGTGCAGCTACATTCTAAAAGTAACTGCCGCACCATGTAAGGTGGAATGGGAAAATTCAAATAAGAGGCTGCAGTGTAGGAAGTGAGTTCAGCCTCATCAACTCTAGGAGGTCTCTCTACCATTGAAACGACTCAGTGAGGTAAACACAGCTCTTCGATCCTGCCTGATCTTCTTTCCTAGTCTTTGTACCTCAGATCTTCTCCCCTTTGGCTGTTTCTCAGCCATCTCTCCTTCTTAACAATGTGTGGAGCTCAGCATGTAGCCCCTCCCCTTCCCCTTGAGCATGTTACTGATTGGCAGGAAGAGTGTGGTGATGCTCGAGCCGAGCCACTTTGTTTATTTCCCGTTTATAAATCCAGGGCTGTTTTTCTGCACAGGGTTTTTTCTAGCACACACACACAGAATGGACAGCTAGCGGTGTACGCTGGCTTTCAGCATGTTGCTTCTGGTGAAAAACACTCCACTTCACAAGAGCATTCACACCATCAGTGATAAATATTAAAATCAGTGATATGAAGCATATTGCAGTGGCGGATGTGGCACATCAGAGACTGTCAAAGTATCTGAGCATCTTCAGCAAAGTCCTGTCAACTCGCCTCGCTCTTGCACAGCCTTTCGGCCGTGTGCATGGCTTTGCAGTGCCTGGCTGGAGGTCTGGGCTCCTCTGGCTGATGGGACCGCTAATTGTGCAGCCTGGTGAGGATACTTTATAGAATTGAGCTAATGAAATGACGTGCTGTCTTAAGGAATTATGAAGCGTTTTTCAGGTTGTCAGACATCATAGCAATCGTACACCGCCTTAATGGTGAGTGTCACGTCAGCGAGATCACGTCCTGCAAAGATGCACATACGGGCCTGATGCAGCTGCAACATGCGCTCGCAGTGCATCCAAAATCAGCACACAGTTTACTGCAGCTGTAGCTAATCGCACACTCTGCTCATGCAAGCAAAGTCATTCAAACGAAGGCATTCATGATGGTTTATTTTAGGCACCAGGCTAAGGTAGGCAGCTAACTAGGTCCACCAAAGGCTCTATTGGCTTACTTTCCATGGACCATATAGGAGCACTCTGTAGTTCTACAGTTACAGACTGCAGTCCATCTGTTTCTCTGTATACTTTATTACCCTGTTCTTCAAGGGTCAGGACCCCCACAGGACCACCACAGAGCAGGTATTATGTGGGTGGTGGATCATTCTCAGCACCGCAGTGACACTGACTTTCGGCATAAGGGGTCTACAAAGTTGTTCAGAGTGCAAGAGAAACACAGTGGTGGTGATAGGATTGCATGAAAATGACTTGGTGGTGTGTTAGTGTGCATTGTGCTGGTGTGAGTGGATCAGACACAGCAGTGGACGCTGCCCACGGGATGCTTTCCACAGAGCGCTGCCCACAGAACGCTGCCCACAGAATGCTGCCCAAAGGACTGGGTAGCTTTGGTTGGTCGATTCTCAGTCCAGCAGTGACACTGAAGTGTCCTGCAGCACTGCTGTGTCTGATCCACTCACACCAGAACAACACACACTAAAACACCACCATGTCAGTGTCACTAGAGAGTGCTCCTATACAGTCAGTGGAGCTGACAACACGGACAATCGTGCAGCATTTTCATGCAATCCTATCACCACCTCTGTGTTTCTCTTGCACTCTGAATGACTTTGTAGGCCTCTTATGCCGAAGGTAGTGCGGTAACATGGATTATAATCAGCCACCAAATTAGATGACCTGAACCATATTACCATTTGTTTGTGTCATATTGGCTGTACAGAAAGGCTTACATCTTGTTTACTGTGTGGTCTGAGGAAGATCCAAATCACATGACCCATTATTCCTACTGAGCCTCCTGAATCAATACAACATTACTATGGCCAAGCATACAACTGGCCCGGTCCCTTCATCTCTTAAGATTGCTTCCTGGGTAGGAATGGCAGGAAAAGGGTCATTGTGATGCCAGGTCTTTGTGGGCAAAGCTGCTTATGCAGACTTTTTTTATGAGAAATAAAGAATTCAGTGTACGTTCCACGATAATCAGAGGGATGAACAGAAGGATTTGAGACTCAAACAACAGATTACAACTGAGATTACAAGTATGAAGTGGCCGCTGTCCATTAAAACCCTTCCGGTCTGCTGCACGGGCCTATCCGGATGGACACTGAAGGTGATGGTCACTTCCTGCGCTGGTCGCTCTGTATGTAAACACTACTGTTAGTTTAAATGGCATCATCATCGAAAATATAGTTGCACCCAGAAAGAATCAGCCGACAGGAATGAAACTTGTTGGGTTGGTTTGACATTGCGAGACATGAGAATGTCCTAAGTTTCACGCTCAGCTGCACATGTGATGCAAACAAGGACAGGTCTTATCGCTGTACCTGATTGATTGTATAAGGTCGTCCTGTTGTGCATGCTTCCATTCTGAATCATGCTGTTGTGTTGGTGAAGTATTCCTCAGAGAAGGGTTCGGAAGCAATTCGAGCCGTTGGAAGAGTTCGACGGGGGTTGCACCTTAGGGCTCCGGGAAGTGGGATGGTCTTACTGATGTATTGCATGCCCTACCGGTCGTCCGGATACTACCATAGTACGCTGTTAGCAGCAGTGGATAGAAGAAGGCACGCACCAGCATCATGAAGGATCTGGGATACCTACACAAACCATGGAGAGAGAAAGAACCGACAGATTGCACGACTTGCGCATAGTGACCCAACAACTATGATTGCAGACATCCAGCGGGCAGTGATGCCCTCCATGAGTCATCCTCAACATTTCTGGCTCTAAAATGGCTCTATATAGCACTGAAAAGGTTTCTGCTGTTGATATGATGTCTAGTTTGTAAGGACAGCCGTGGAACGATTCTCTGAATCCACGGTTTGGTTCAGACCTCGAATTAGTGAATGACAGGAACTGAGAAATCACTAATAATTTGGGACACTAAAGAGAAGAACACTAAAGAAGATGGCTGATCGACTAAACTTCACTCAAATTAACATGACAGCTAAATTAACAGGCTGCAGTGGCATTGAGTTGGGATGGGGGTAGGGTTATCGTGGTTCTGCCATCCGGAACCACACCACCCATTTAAGAACCGTCTATATATGTGTATACATAGAATCATTGTCTTTGCTGAAGAACCCTTGAAGAACATTTTTTTTAAAGCATGTTCTGGAGATTTTCTTCCTCTTTTCTGCTTTTCTCAGTGAGGAGCTTCTTGAACAGCTACACATCCTTTCAGACCCCCAAAGTGCTGAGGTGTCTTTTCACAGTGGAAGGATGGACAGGAATACCTGTGGATGGTGTCATATCTGAAGCAGGAGTGAAACTTGATGTTCTCCTCTCTCTCAGGCATTAAAGTGCTGTTTATTTGTTGGGGACAGTTCCAGGTGGTTGTTAGGAGTCCTATATATATATAGATATAGACATCTAATCCCCTCAGACTAATCTGCTGAAAATGAAATTGATGGCTCTTTTGATAAGAAATTCAACTAACCAAGGCTAATCCTGGATTTTTGAACAATCCTTGCATACATGAACCGAGTCATATCAGAGCTTTCCATCTTTATCGTGTTTGCAGACCAAGAACATTAGTAAATTTAATGTAAACATCATGCAATGCACCAGCAATCTTCTTAAACAAGAGAAGCAATGCAAAACAACACTTGCAATGCTTCGCTCCCATTTACCCACTTTCCTTCTTTCTTTCTTTCCTGTCCTGTGGTAGCAGGCGATTAGGCCTTCTGCGCCGGAGCCATCCCCAGATTTGTGGAAAATTGGAGATAATTAACCCCACAATCTAAAGTGCTTCAAAGTTGAGTTGTGTCTGTATGTAGCTCTCAAATTAATGTTTAATTTAACAGAAAAACACAAATGGTAAGTTACAAATGGCATTCTGCTCTTTGTACTGCTTGGCGTAATTAAACATTAATGAACAGTCCAAATGCGAGCCCGGATATTCAAATTACTCCTCATTAAACAGGAGGATAAAAAGCGTTGCGCTTTTATGTTATACCGCTTTTCATTTCCTCGCACAAAACACTGAACTTTGTGATAGTTACAGTGCTGCTCTGCAGTCACGTTGCTGTGAGTGAGCCTTGCAAAAGCCACTGCAAGGAATTTTTTTTCCTCCTCCTTCTTTGCTCCTTTGCATTTCTTGATTTTGCAAGGTTCATATAAGCCCTTCTTTTTGTTTCAATAGTCATTGTTGCATGGCCTTGTCAGCTTTGTCTCACCATTTGCCCTGGGGGGAATCCCTGACACTGTCTCCCGACACCATCTCAAGGCCTGGTATATCTCTTTATTAGCTTAAATGAGGTTTGTTAGATGAGTCTTGGCACTGGGCAATAGGTCAAGTGTCGACTTCAGCAGCAGAATCTGATCCAATTCAGAAATGGCAGGTGGGGGCTGTTTATAAGGAATAGCAGTATAATACAGTACTGCAGAAAAGTTAGAGACCTCTTGATTATTTACTGATTACATTGCCAGTCAAAAGAGACATATTTCATAGAGATATTTCATCGAGGATATAAAATAAAGGAGAAAGTCATGGGAAAATAGGTTAAGAAACAAGAGATTACATATATATATTTATATATAACTACAGGCAAAAATGGTACCACCTTGAAGATCACCCAAACTGTGAAACTCCACTCTTGCTCCAGATCTGAAAACATCTACAGGTGTTTCTATCCATATTTCTACTGTGAGAAGACTATGCTATGGGCCTGAAAGGAGGTGTATCTGTTCAAGATTGTCACATAATAAGCAGATTTGCATATTCTGTCTGACACAGCATTCTGATTTTAGTCCGACTAACCAGAGATGCACTGGACTACCAAATGTAAATGCATGAGGTCAAAATCATTATCAGGCTACAATTTAGATATTAGCCCCATGAAGTGGCCAGGTGTAAAAAGTCCAGTCCAATGGAGTCCAGACCTCAACATCACTGAATGTGTTTGGGGTTACTTGGATGTAGAAAAACAGAAAATGCTAAACCCTCTTCTAAGACTCGACTTTCTTTGAGAAACTAAGAGTGACAAGCTTCCTTTTTACTTTTTCTATCAATTTTTTAAAGTTTCAACATAACAAAACATGTTTGGGCATCCTGCATGGTCAATACTAAGTAACACTGTATGTGGCAAATTTAAGGTATATATATAGCTTTCTATGTATTATAAATTATTATTATTATATATTATTACATATTTCTAGCCAGTTGAGGGTCTTTTAGTTCTGTGAGGTTCTTAAGCTGTCGTGCATGCTCTGCTACTCTGAGGTTTATTCACAGATTTTTGATCATGTTTAGGTCAGTGAGGCTGTGAAGGCCATGGCAAAACCTTTAGCTTGTGCCTCGTATTGTAGCCCATTGTGGATTTGGAGGTGTGTTTAGGATCATTATCCTCTCTTCATCTTCAGCTGTTTTACAGATGGTTTGATGCTGGTGTATAATTGAATCCATTCTTTCTTCTACCATCAAAGTGTTTCCCCATGTCACTGGCTGAAACATAAGCCTAAAGTATAACTGATCCACTCCCATGCTTAACAGTTGGAGAGGTGTTCTTTTCCAAATGGATTTGAAATGCAATGCAAATGAATTTCGTGGTGAGGATGCAGGAAGGGTTTTCTTTGGACGACTCTCCATGAAGGTCATATTTGTGAAGGTGCACCACCACTCCAGAAGCTGCTGCACCTTCCTGAAGGTCTTTTGCAGTTTAACAGGGGTTTTGCTTTGCCTTTCCAGCAATCCTATAAGCAGCAATACTCTCTGAAAGTTCTCTTGGTCCTCCAGACCTCAACTTAGCTTTATAGCAGTAGAAGGCTGCACATCTAGCAACAGCAAAAGGAAAGGCCTACATCACAATCTTACAGCCAAAGCAATTATTAATTATTCGCAGGCTCTTTTATGTATTGGCTAGCTAGTTAGCTCACTGAGGCTAATTAGTGGAAGTTAGCATGGCATGCACTGAAATGTGTCTCTTGTATATACAAGCAATATTAAATAATGACTGACTTGACAGAGACCTGTGAGAGTTCCGGGAGCTCAATTTGAACACCAAACCATAAGCTAACCATAGAAATCCTGTAAAGGCATGGATCCCATTAACTGCTTAAGCTCAGCGAGCTAGGAGCTGTGCCGGCCTATTTTGTTTCACTTTCCCTTGAATTGCAAATAATCCCATCCTACATCGACGGAACATCCAGAAGGACTTCTCCACTGCCAAGCCTTTGCAGGGGCCAAAACTGAGTAAACTGGGATCGAGATTACTGGCGGGAGCCGAAGGATAAAACTGAATACGGCAAACGTTTTTGTAGGAGATTAACGTCACTTTAAAACCTATTTGCTCCTTTTGTGTGAAAGGACTGGCTTATTTCTCTGGTTCTCAGATAATCAGCCTGATATCATTGAAAGAAAACCACATGCTTTGATCTGTAAAGATGTGGCTTTCTCTTTTAAACTTCAGAGGGGGACATTTTACTGCAGCGGAGCCAAATATCCATTAAAGGAAAGGGAATGGAGGTTTAGCATTTCACTTCCTAGAGGAAGAGTTCATACATAAGCAGTTATATTGTAGGTGTGTGTACAGGTCAGTTTGGCTCATGATTTACTGGATTGCAATTCATATGGTAAATTAAGAACAATTAAATTGATTAGACTTGGCAAGCAGCCGACAGCTTGGGAACGCCCATACCTGTATAAGTTGTGAGTGAGATTAAACACTGGCCAGTGTGCTCATGGCAAGGCGACATGAATTATTGGAAGTTGAATTAGGCATGATGGTGAAATGCCTCAACTGGGCTCAAGTTGAGCAAACATGCAGGCCACACCATTCACTGGAACTCTCCAGAATGGTCCTATTCTGGACAGCTTGGGCCTGATGGCACTGTGTATTATCCTGCTGGAACTTCTTATCATTGTGGGAATACGTGAGATTCATGAAGGGCAGCAAATGGTCACCAAACAGTGAAACATAATGGGGAGACCTGTGGAGCCAACACATGCCATGAGAACACAGCCCACACCTGGAAGCAACATCAACTTGCACAGTGCCTTGTTGATAATTGGGTCCATGGCTTCATAGGGCCTATGCCACAAACAAACCCTACTATCAGCCAGAAACAATTGGTATCGTGACCAGACTGCGCCAAATTTTGCGAGTCCTTTAGGGTCCACTTAGCAACCTCACAAGCCCAGGTGAGGCGCTGTGTCTGGTGTGGTGGTGTTTTTTAAAACTTTTAAAACCTGGAGGTAAAATGCCAGTTAATATTGGCGAAGCATTGGAAAGACAGAGAGAGCTTAGAGCCCAGAAGGACTTCAAGACGGATATCATGTTGGCTAATTTTCTCCTGAACAACTGATTTAACTTCACCTAAGATGATCTAACCTCTAATTTATCACAACTAGCAGGAATAGGCATATTAACATAATTACAGTTTTTGAGTACTCACATTCATAGACTATGTACACTGGATTAGCAAGGCAGCAAGTACTTGAGACTTAACCAGTGAAGTGATCCTGTCTAGAGCCGGCTAATGCTGTCATGCTAACACATGCTAATGTTAACTGCTACTAGTCGGAGTGTGTATTTTGGGAGCAGTGGATTTTGTTTTTTGGGAAAACGGACTTACCTTTGGCCACTGTACCCGGTCAGCCCTGCATCTAGCTAACTTTGACAGGGTTGTAAAAAATCCACATGAGCTGATTTATAATTCGCAAACCATAAAAGCATTAGCTGATCAACTTATAGGGTAATGAAAGTTTGCTATTATCAAAGTGTAAGGTTGTTCATGTACATGCCAACCCATGTGACCTGCTAGTCTGGCCAGGAGGTGGCAGGAGGTCTCCAGCTCTCTTCCATATTTGGAATTACAGTACCCATTTTAAACGCTTGCTATCAGTATCACACTTTGTTCTTTCAATAGTTTGTTTTATTATTTTTCTACAAAAAAATAAAAAATATGCACTAAAAAATTGCCATGTTTAAGTGTGTTCGCTGTACAGGATGTGTTAAACTATTTTCACATGACTATATGGAATACAGCACCTGATCCAGAACTATATCATAGATTAATAAATCTACAAATTTTATTTACAACTATTTCCCGAAGAACATGCAGAGTGATTGCACATTTTTTTGTTGTTAAGCCTTTGTTTAAGCCTGTTGCTAGGCGGTTGCTAAGGTGTTGCTAAAAATGAATGGGAGTCTAAGGTAGAAATGAGAGATGAATAAACGACACATGGAGAAGTGTGGGTCAGTATGTCTGTGGATTAGAGGTTGGGGATCTGCCCTGAGTGAGTACATGCAGTTTGTTGGCTGTAGGTTAAAGCAGACAATAGGGTTTTAATGGGGGGTGAAAATGAATGGGACTCTATGGGAGAAACGAGGGATGGGGAAAAATACACCTATAAATATTTTGTTAAGCATACATAATCGTCAAGTGACCATATGAGGTCAATTGAAATAGGGACAATTACCTGCCAGAACAATCTGCATGAACAATCCTAGAAATCGGTTCTACAATTTTAGAAAAATAACTTAACCATAGAAATATTTCCCAACATTTCCCAACATTTTAACCATGATATCCTTTTTTTCCGGTAATGAGATCTCCGTCCCGGCGTCCCAACAAGTTCACAGTTGCACAAACTATTACGCTCATGTCCGCAAGCCGCCTCAAGGAAATACAAAGCTTCAGAACAAACATGCTCACTCAGATGTTCTACACACAAGAACAGAGGGATCGCAAACCCATTCTGACAGGTTTTGTGCCTCAAACCGTTCCCTGTATATCCTCACTAGCCCCAGAGAGACCGCTCCACTTCCCCCCACTGCCATCCTCTCTCAAAGTCAGAGACGCCTCTTTCAAACGGGCAGAAAACTTTGGACGTCTATGCAGAGTGACTAGGAAAGAAGAGGACGAGGACTTCATGCCATCTGGTATTTTTAGACACTGGCCATGATACAGTGATCCTGGCCTTGGCGAAAAGTGCCATGTCCGATAGCAAGCATTGGAGTTTTCCAACGGTACTTGACAACACTGACCTTAGCGACCGTGCTTGGTGAGAATTATCACTTATGCCGTGTGACGGTGCCATGTCCACTCACGTCTCTCTTAGGAAAACAAGTGCAGCGTTTAGTCAGGTATCATGCTAACTAGATTCCCCCAGAGAATCTATTCATTTCTCTCAGCTGCTTCTCGGTTATGTGATTTTATTGACCATGGCGTCATGGTGCAGATGTAGTGATATGTTAGCGACGCCGCCAGTGTTGTCGCTTTCCCGTAAGCGTAACTATCTGGCTTAACTATGAATCCCTCTAGAAGTGAAGCTTTAGAAAGACCCCGCAAACCACAAAACATGTAATAGCTCAGTAGAACGTTGCTGGATGCACCAGTTTCTTTAGCCGCGTAAGCTTTTATTCAACACCCAATCTTAATTATCCACAGATAACGACCAGGTCTGGAGATGAGTTCCTCCTGCAGTCAGATGACTACGCCACAATCAGCAAATGGCATGATGCCATCAAAAAAGCTGTGGACAGATCGGTGAGTCATTTCATTATTGAAGTTGTTGGTGTTGAAGTCAATGTCCTTAATGCTTTAGATTTCACCTTCATTACAGGACTCACCATTATACATATGTAAATCATCTTGCTGTGTATTCTATCACCGAATGAGTAAGCAAGCCCGCGTGAAACTTGCTCCCAATGAGAAGGCAATAAGGGTGTGAATCTTTGAGCCAATTCACTGAGCCAATCAGTTCAATTCAAATCAGAGTCATTGTCTTCATGGTTCGTTCAGCACAAAAGAATTTCTCAATGATTAATCAAATGGCCCCACAAATGATTACATTTACACAGTTTCCACTTACACCAGATGGAGTCAGTACGTTGAGACATCTTTGGTGTGCAAATTTTGCTTCTTTGGCTTATTGCTGGCTAGAATTCAATAGTCACCCAAATCTTTTCTGTGAATGCATCTCCAAAATTTCTCTCAACCCACTCATAATCAATCCTGTAAACTGATTATGAAGTGGCGTTACCTCAAGGGACGGCTTGGGGATGCCCAAGCCTATGTAAGTTGTGAGGTGTTATCTTGTGAATGAGGTTGAACACGGGCCAGCGTGCTCATGGCAAGGCAACGTGAATTATCTGATAGTTGAATGCCTTAATTGGGTTCACATCAGGTGAACATGTAGGCCACACCATTCATTGGACCTTTCCTCACAGCAGTTCTGGACAGCTTGGGCCTGATGGCACGGTGCATTATCCTGCTGGAATATCCCATCCTTGTGGGGGCACATGAAGTCCATGAAGGGCTGCAAATGGTCACCAACCAGTGAAACGTGAGCAGTCAATAATGTGTTCAGGCAGACCAGTGGACCCAATTCATGCTATGAGAACACACACCACACCAGTATGGAACCACCCCCAACCTGCACAGTGCCTGGTCCATGGCTTCATGGGGTCTGTGCCACACACGAACCCCACCATCAGGCCGAAACAACTGGTTCTGTGACCCACCAGACCACGCAACATGTTGCCAGTCCTCTAGGGTCCAGTTAGCAACCTTACTATATCCCATGGAAGCTAAAGAACCGCTGCATTTGCATGTGGGGCCTTCTGCATTGAATGTGGATCTGATTTATACCGGAGTTGCATGTGGCCAGTCACAATCATTAAGCACCCGTGGGCAGCCATTGAGCTGTCTACTGTTGGTCTTAATGCTTTCTGTGATGTACTCCAGGTGGACACGTGACCCTGTGGATCAAGGAATGGTAAATGCCTACACAATTTCAGAAACAGAATGTCCCATCTGTCTGGCACCCACTCGTTCAGACTCCCAAAATTCACGTCACCTTGCCATGAGCACGCTGTTATATTCACTCACAAGATAACACCTCACAACTAATACAGGTGTAAGGTTCCAAGGCCGTCCCCTGAGGTAACACCACTCCATAATCAATATACATACTGTCATCCCATGACTTTTGGTATGGCAGTGTATAGTACAGGCTATTCATGGGACTCTTTGGGCTATTAGCAAATAGTGGTGTATACGTGATTTTGACAGCAATTCTTGAGAACCATCGAGGTGCAAAAATAAGCACTGGTTCAGTGAAGTTCAGTGAAAGTTCTATTCTTCCCTTAAGTGAAACTCTCCTTCACCCCCCACACAGATCCTAATCTTAACGAGAAAACCCAGCAAAACTGGTCAGAGCCAAGCTTAAAAGGCCGAAACTCCACCACCACTAGGAGGCTGAGTGAATTTGTGAGTGAGGGGGTGAGCTACACTGATGAGTCACTTTCTGACTGATAACACTTGCTTTCTTTCAACAGCCTAGTGGAGATGCAAGGCCTGGCGGAGGGAAAGCCAGCATAGTGAGGTCCAACAGTACAGAGTGCCTGGCCAGACGTGCCTCTGACTCAACAAAAATCAAAGCCAAAGAGTCAAAGCCTGAGCACAGACGTTCGATCAGTGAGTGTCACGCGCAACAGACATCACAAAATATCAAGACTTTGAAATCAGGCCTGGGAACATTTATGGGCCTGAAATATGTATCAGCCCGTCTTTGAAATCAGCCCACAGATTTATCGGTATTAGTGTCGTCAAAGCTAAGCTTTAGCACTGGCATAAAATGACATGAGAAAAATGAGATGTATGAGAGCTCATTAACAGAAACCGACAGAGCAACGAATGCTGGGTTCAGTGTTAAGGCCATCTGTCTATAGACAAGTCTATAGATACCTGCTGGTGCAGGGTTTCTACTGAAATGAAGAGTACTAATAGGGAGCTTGTCCCCCTCATTGCTGCACTAACAGCATTTACTCCTCTGAGGAGGCTTTACACTAGATGTTGGGAGGATTTGATTGCATTTAGCATTCACAAGCACATTAGGAAAGTCATCCCAAAGGTGCAAGATGAAGTTCCATCATTCCAGTAAACACAGTTCCATTGCTCCACAGCTCAACTGCTAGGGGTCTTTATACCCTGCTAGCTGTGCTTAGTGATCTTAGGCTCATGTGCGGCTGCTTCGTTTGATCGGCCTGTGCTTTTTTATGGAGATTATTAAGAACTGCGTTGGTGTTGCAGTGTGTGCATACTCTGATTAAAAATACAGTTTTGGTGCGACTGTGGCATGTCCCGTAAGACTGCCTCTGTATTGAAAATAGGATGTAGTCAGAATGTAAATTTGAAGGACCCAGTTGCACAGAGAAGGAAGTGAATAGCTGGACCCAGAAGGAAGTGTGGGATTGCAGTGCTATTGGGAAGGAAGATAAAGGTTACCAGGAACAATACATGATGATAAATTTAGACTGATATGGACAATATTCATTGAGCTACACACACAAAAGTAGTGTCTCTCAGTATGGCATCAGGCCACCATGTTTGCTAACGCAACATGCCAGACGTCTCGGCATGGCGTTGTAGAGGTTCCTAATGGTGTCCTGTGATAATCCATCCCATGCAGCTTGAATATTCTCACAAAGTTCCTGCAGATGGTGCGGTAGGGGTGGAGGTGGAGTGACACCAGGCCTTCTGGGCGTGTGATGTGTGACAGCAAACTGTTTCTTGGTGCTGAATGCAGTGCCTCCACACACAGATTCGTTGGTTGTCTCCACCAAGACAAAAGCGGGACTCGTCACTGAAGATGACCCGCTGCCATTCTGAGTCACTCCATGACAGTCTGGCACGACACCATTATAGTCTTTGGTGACGCTGACGTGGTGTTAAGGGCAGTCAATCGTAACCGTCTGCATCCATGTAGTCCTGTGTCGTGTAGCCATCTGCCAATGGTGCTGGCACTAACAGGATGACTCTTGGAGGCATCACTGCTCACTGAATGTCTGCAATCGTGGCTTTTGGGTCAGTCAGGTACAGTGATAAGGCCCGTCCTTGCTTATGTCACATGTGCGGTCGAGCAGATGTCAAACCTACCCACCAAGTTTCATTTCTGTCAGTTGATTTCTTCTGGGTGCAGCTATACTTTTGACACAGAGTGAATTTTCTTAATGAAGCCACAGTATCAATATACCAATATCTATACAGTGAGATGTTATTTATATATATATATAT
>CM067480.1:5866213-5890665 GCA_034552555.1 Semaprochilodus insignis
GGGGGGATGCGAGATCAAAGAGGACAGCATTGACGGGATAAATAAAAGTACTCTGGGATTAAGAAATAGCGCAGGTGGCCCCTCCAACTGATAGCGCTGGCAGAGCTCCAAGGCAAGCTAGTTAGCAGAACATCCTTCTCAATATTGCTCTTCTCCTCTTCTCTTCATATCGCAAGCGCTCCATTAAAGGGTAATTTATTTCAAAAAGGTTCCCTCCCTCCGTATATTTCTCCAGGAAGTGGCGCGAATAGGAATTTGTATGCAAAGGTGGCTTGCTCGCAGTCATTTATGCATTTAGCACAGTGCCCCCCCCCACTCCCCCTCCAAGCCCCCCAACACCCAATCCAACCCCCCCACACTCTTTCCCGGGTACTCAAACGAGAGCAGGCCATCTTTGATGTTCCATAAGCCTTAGGGAGAGCTCGGCTGGCCCCATATTAGTTCAAACGCCAAACGGCGAGGAAGTTAATAGACTGTGAGTAACTCCATATCGACAGCCACAGTTTGATATAACTGTGTCACACGACTGCGGGTTGCGACCGCCTGATGATGATTGTTTCAGGAATTCGAGGAAAGTCAAAGCGTGCTAGAGAAATAGGCTTTTACGTCTGAGGGAAAACAAACAAAATGTCTAAACTAAGTGAAACCTCTTCTTGCAGATTGCGTGTTTGGCTGTCACATGTTGACTCTCTGCCAACGTGAAGGGACCACAGTGCCCAGATTTGTCCAGCTGTGCGTGGAGGAAGTGGAAAAACGAGGTATGTTGATCTTGCTATGGCAGGAGTTAATATATCCTCGCTGTCCAAAGGAAAACAAGTATCCCCAAAATGGCAACTTTACAGCAGAGGGCAAAAACTTGAGTGGAAGTCAATGGAACCAGACTCTTTATCCAAGTACTTTTGGGCCATTTCTGTTGGTCCGATCATCATGCAATTTTCACCCAGTGTAAACAGCAGCTCATGTGATCAAATGATGCATCAAATTTGACAAATAATGAGATACAAATGTTTGGACAGCAACAATATACAGTATTTAATACAGTTGTGATGATCATTTTTAGATGCATGGTTGACCTTATACCCTTCATCCTAGGGCTAGATGCTGATGGTATATACAGAGTGAGTGGAAACCTGTCCACCATACAGAAACTTCGCTTCCTGGTTGACCAAGGTAACTTTCGCCAAGATCATTAAGCCAATTTTGATAACACCATATTAGAAGGACTGGATAATAAGTGTGGGATTGCAGTGCTATTGGGAAGGAAGATAAAGGTTACCAGGAACAATAAATGATGATACATTTACACTGATATGATCAATATTTATTGAGCTACACATACAGAAGTAGTGTCTTTCAGTATGGCGTCGGGCCGCCATGTTTACTAACGCAACAGGCCAGGCGTCTCGGCATGGAACTGTTCCTCTCTTCTGTCTCTTCAGGGTCAAATGCTGAGGGGAGCTGCTCCATATTGTCCAAGAATGTTTTGGGAAACTGTCCAGAGTGAAATGTGCAGACTGCAGGATTAAGGTTGTCTGGGATCCTGTGAAAGATGTGGGAGCTGGAGTTCCTGTTTTCCAGCTTGTGTGGCAAATTTTCCGCTCCACCTTAAATGAGTTACAGTTACATTACGGTGCCTGTACAAGCTGTAGCATTTAAGGTGGAACAGAACATTGGATTAGGAAGCCGGCGAATAGGAAGTAACTTCAGCCTGGTGTAAAGATGAACATCAAGCATGTACCGCTGACCGTTGGGTTCCTTGGGAAGGGAATGGAAAGTGCTGACATCCCCTTCCCAGCCTGAAACACTGGAATTCTCCACATAGTCCACCATTTTGGCTGCTGTAGCTCCGATGTCGTGGTTGTATGTAAATATTGGGGGTGTAAATATTAATGAGTTATGAATATTAACAGTTTGGAATCGGCCGGTTTTACTGTACCCTTTTTAGGAAATGCAGGATTTGTATTTGAAAGAGGAACTACAGTGTTTGAGGTTCATGGTATGGCAGTTCTTTAGCTGTACTGAACTTTCCTTATTCAGCTATGACAATGTACACACAGTCTTCCATTCTATAGCATCTTTAGGCATTGTATCTATTGTCCATATGAATGTAGCCATCAGATAAAGTGTTTTCTACCATCAAACGTGTGGCTGCTAGTGTTACTTAGCATTTGCATTGTACTCTGTGCTGCTCAACGACATCCACCGATGCTTCCATTGCATATGAAAGCCAATGTTTCGGAGCTCTCGAGGGGCATATTAACAGTTTGCTCTTGTACTGCAACAAAAGAAAGAGATTGACATAATGATTAGCGTTCTCTAATTTCCTCATCAAAAGACTGATGTTTTGATTCTCTTCCCTAACCCCTCCTTCTGTTCTCTTCTCTGTTTGTGTCCCCAGAGGAGGAGCTGAATTTGGGCGACAGCCAATGGGAGGACATCCATGTCATCACCGGCGCGCTAAAGATGTTTTTCCGTGAACTGCCAGAGCCCCTGTTTCCCTTTCGCTTTTTCGACCCATTCGTGGAAGCCATAAGTAAGCAACAGCAGGTCATATCACTGCACTGAGCTCTATTGTTTCAAACTCTTAGGGTTTCCGATCACGAGGTCCTGATATCTGACAGTAAAAGCTTCATCGGTGGCCGGATCTGTAAACCAGTATCTCACGGTTCTAAGGATGGGTTCCTTGGGCTTCAAGCATAAAGGAACCTCAAATAACCTTAAACAGCTGTCCTAAAGACAATGGCCAATGATGCACTAATCTGGGACCAGGTTTAGATAGATGGAACTGGCCCAATGTCAGCATTAGATGACGACACCAAGCTATTTCAGATCAGCTTAAATGGACCTCGTCTTTATGGTTATTCTGACATGCCTGTTAGCCAAAAGGGGTCGCTCTTTGACAGGGAGGTTGGTTCTCCCAAACCCTGAGCTGCTCCCCTCGTATGGGAGTGGGGGAATTCCTCAGGCCAGAGGGCATAGCCAAGGCCTGCGGTCCAGACAGAAACTGTCACCAGATCAGCTTTAATGTCACATGGAACCCCAACCCCCCACCAGCCTCCTCCCATCAACTACCACAGCAGGCCAAACTCTGGGCCCCATATTAGCAGGCCAACTGACGCCATACTGTTTCTCTTGGGCACTCCACCTCCAAAGATGCCATGTTCTTATTTCAGTGGAGTGTGTATTTATTTATTCATACGTTTATTTATTATTACATTTTACAACGGATGTTATTTCAGTCAAGAAAAGGAGTAGCAGTGCTTTAAACAGTCGGCAATTACTATTACATCACATATTACATCATGCCAATTGGTGGCTGCTGGCTTCAAGTCATTGTTAGCCGCTTATTTGGTATTTAGAGTACATAATTAAAATTGAAAGTGCCAGCAAGTTCACTGCTGGTTGTCTGCAGAAACATTACTTACTTTATTACTCCATATTAGATCATGTGAAATGAAATGCATGCAGAATAGTTATATTTAAAGCAGTTCCCAAATAGCCATGTCAGTTCCCCATATGTCAATAAATCGTAACTCAGGGCTGGATGAAGTTCCAATGGTCAATCTCTATTTGCAAATTGATCGTAGTCTGGGATTAGGCTAAATCTGAGACCAGTTGGTTTAAGGTTTTGCTAGGGAAAGCTGGTTATGGGTGTTATACTGTATACTACCCTCGGTGTTGCCCTATTTCGTAGGGATGAGCAAGAGACACCGAACAGGAAGAAGCCTGCGGTGATGTAGTAATTCAGTTATAAATATTTACTTGCACCTGCACGTAGGCCCGCTCTCTGCAAAGTGCTTCCATCCACTTAATGAGTGGAGGCGCTTGATCACTTACAGATAACGTTTAGTCAACTAATTAATACGGCACCAGGCCCCTCAGAGCAGGAGGTATAATTAGCTCAACCTGCAACACGTTCTGTGGGAAATACTGTGAAGACCTTTGGGGGGAGTTTTTACGAGACTCTGGAGAGAAACTTACTGTATGTTTATGCAGATGGTAGTACTGAAGAACAATCACAGCCTGTTGGGCATGTAGTCGCCGTCATGCAAATACCTTGCATCTTAATTTCTGTCATTATTAAGGCTCCTATTACCCTTTAAAACTATTATAAAATTTTATTTAAAATTCAAATAAACTCCAATTCAAATTTCGTAATGAACAGACCAATGGAAATGGTCAATAGTTACTGGAAAATATTGCTCTGTTAACAAATATTACATGTAGAAATAGAAGTAAGTTTTTCTTCATCTTCAGTGACAGGGACAATATGTTGTGTATTGGTACAATTATGTGAGGCATAATGTGCACACTTGGTGGTAATAACTAGTGCAATACACTTATTCCTGTAATTGCTTCAAAAATGCAATCTTTAACTTAACACACACAAGTGTAGGCAAAGGATTAAACATACATGCACATCCTCAACAGGGAACAAATTTAAATATGATATTTGTCTACAAATTGCAGTGCACTATGTCTATATAACTGTATCTATTTGCACAAGTACCAAAGAAAATAAATTACAGTACCAGTCAAAAGTTTAGACAGGGCTCCTCATACCATGTTCTCCTTATGTTTACCTTAATATTTACTTTAGAATAAAAGTGAAGACAACTATAAAATAGCACTCCGAAATGGACCTTTACAGGAAGATGAACCAGCTTTCTTAACCTGCAGTGGAGGCTGATAGAACAAGGTTTATTTCTAAGCAGGTTTGGAGCAATTCTATTGGTCTGTCCATCATGAATATTCACTAAACTGAAAGGAGAACTAGAGCTTTTACACTGTGCAGAAAAAGAGATCAAAGTTTTTACACCACTAAATATATATTAGAGGTGGAGATATGGAGAAATATAATACTGTGGTACATCAAGAGTATATGTGGTATATCAGGGTATGTACTGTTTCAGACTCTCATCAGTTGGAGCTGTTATGTATAAGACTGTAGAGTCTTTAAGATCACCAACTACATCCATTTAGTTGGGTGTTTGACTTGTAGGGAATAAAATGTGCAGTTTTTGTTACATTCAGATAATAAACAATAACTACTTTTAGTAGCTGCAGTTCCTTGCAGAGCATGCATTTACTCATTTTGGTTCCACTTTTTATCTTAAGTGTCTCTTGTAACTATGTAATTACACATTTATTAACAAAGCATGCAGGAACAGTGTAAGTACGAGTGATGTATTTACTGTTAGAGTTGAATTACAGTGATAGAGCTTATAGTCACTGTTAGAGCAAAACATTGCATCTCCAAAAACGCTTTCAGTAACATTTTATTTGAAGGTTACCTGTAATAGGGGCTATATAACACATGTACTGAATAAAAACTGAATAACGTTTTTATGAACCAACATTGGTGTTTATGACCAGGTTATGCTAGTAATGGCAAAATCACATAAGCTGGAGTAAATTACAATGCAGTGACACTGCAGGGGACTTCAAATAAAGTGATGGACGTTTGTTAAATGGATTACTATGTAATGAAATGAGCTTAAAAAGAAGATCTGGTTTAGTTCAATTCTACATGACTTGTACATGAAAGTACAAACCCTGTATGTCAGTTTAATGTACTTCAGCTTATGGCAGGTTGTTATTACTAGCATAAGCTGTTCATAAATACTCAAATAATGCTTTATAAATGTTATTCGGTGCTTATACATGTGTAACAATGTGCTTATATAAGTGGCCTTTAAATAAAGTTTTACCAAAAATTCTTAACTTTAAATGCAAGTTCATGTAGCAACATAAAGTCATTTTGGACCATTTTTATTGGTCCATCTGTCATGATATTTTTCAAATTTTGTAGATAAATAAATAAATTAATAATTAATTAATTTGTTCAGACAGTGGCAATATGTAAATGTGCTTGTGTTGACTTTTACATATGTATAAGTACTGTAATAAATCTATTATAGGGACTATATTACAAGTAATACACTGTTTATGCATGTGTTATTAATGTGTAACCACACAGTAAGAAACACCCAGTGTAAAGTGGGGCCCCTGTTTTCGACTTAGATAATTACCCATCACAAACTGGTGCCCAACCTTTTGTATACAACTGTAGCTTGTAGCTCTTTTCATATATACTTCATATACAACGAATACAGTGATATTAATAATCAGTTAAATGCTGTTTCTATAGTGATTCTTACTAAGCTGGCAGCTTATGGTCATCTATTAGAGTATAGCTATGTTTTGCACAGTGACACTGGCCAGAGAGAATCATTATCCTGGCTAACTCCTAACCATGACTGCCCTTTAAATGGGTGGCATTAGCTAAAGGTCCTTGGAAGCACTCGTTGGACAAGGGTTGGTTCAATTAGGAGCGCTGCCCAATAACACATTGCTATTGGAAGCGGTCATGGCTGCACTTTTCCCCCCAACTTGTTACAAGGATTGTTTTCATAACAGGCTTAACCTCTGGGAGGCACGATTGTTTACTTGTTTACTTGTTTATTTGTGACTTCATGTTGCAGATCCATCTTAAATGGCCACTCTGGCCCAAAATCATCATAACCTAAGCACAATGTTCTAAGTATCCTTACTGACCTCTTATAGTGGTGCCATAATAGTGTTAAGACTATGAAAACTAATTGGTGGATCATTCTCAGCACTGCAGTGACACTAACGTGGTGGTGGTGTGTTAGTGTGTGTTGTGCTGGTGTGAGTGGATCAGACACAGCAGTGCTGCTGGAGTGTTTAAACACTGTGTCCACTCACTGTCCACTCTATTAGACGCTCCTACCTTGCTGCTCCACCTTGTAGATGTACAGTCAGAGACAATAGCTCATCTGCTGCTGCACAGTGCAGTGTTGGTCATCCTCTAGTCCTTCATCAGTGGTCACAGGATGCTGCCCACAGGACGCTGTCCACAGGACTCTGGATAGATTCGGTTGGAGAACGACTCAGTCCAGCAGTGATATTAAGGTGTCCAGCAACACTGCTGTGTCTGATCCACTCACACCAGTACAACACATGCTAACACACCACCACCACGTCAGTGTCACTGCAGTGCTGATAATGATCCTCCACCCACATAATGCCTGATCTGTGGTGGTCCTGTGGGGGTCCTGACCATTGAAGAACAGGGTAATAAAGTATACAGAGAAACAGGTGGACTACAGTCTGTAACTGTAGAACTACAACATGCTCCTACATGGTCCTAGAGGGTCATTCATGACATCATTTGTAGAATATAGACATGAAGATTGGAAGAACAGTTATGTGATTGCATAATACAGCAAATCAGGGTTAATGAGACATATTTAAGACTGTCTACTATATAATGACCTAAATACAATTCTGAGTATAATTTAAGCGCCATATGTCATCCTGGTCTTTTTTTATGGTCTACCACTTGGACATTTTTTTCCCCCCGAAGTCCTCAGGTAGACAGTTGGCCTAATTTTCCATTCCCTCATTCTGGGCATGGTCTGGAGTGCAGAGGATGGCAGGAACCAGCTCTTGGCTCCCAACAGCCCAAATCTATTATTCATATTGCCTGGTGTCTTAGCGACATTGTCCCGCCACCTGTCTCGCGCACAAGTGTTTCTTGTTGTTCCCAGCGAATGCGTACACGCTGACAAATTGAGGTTTTGTTCTTCGAGTTGACACGCAGAGAGAGAGTCTGACTGCAGCGTACTGAGTGCCTGCCTCAGAGTTCCTTTTGATCCTCTTGTTGCTAAAACTCCGATCGCAGGAGACAGCGATACAAATATGGGTGCATGTGATTCCATACGGCCTCATGATGAATTCGCGTCGACTGCCAACGTGAGACCATCTCGCTGTTTGTGCAGAATTCATTAGACCATAGTCTCTGTTCCCATTTATAATCTCCAGCCCTCTATATGACGGTATGTCGCAGAATGTAAGCGCTCGTAACGATTGTTCCGATTTTTCCGCTCTCCGTGCCGCGACTTCAACCCTCCAGTCTGATGCCTTCTTCGAAGCCTGCTTAATTTCTCTGGCGTGGCCTCATTGGCATGCAAAGCTTGCGCGCAGAAAGAGTTTCAAGCACATGAAAACGCTTCCCGGTCTCTATATTTCATCAAGGAGTTTTTCATGTTTAATAAATTACAGCGCCCGATCCGCTAAGACTTTGTTATTCATAAAGCAAAGCATTCAATTGGGATACATTTAAAATCTTAATCATAACCTGCAGGACTATTTGCCGCGTGCTAATATTTGCCTTGACGGGGCTTAAGGAAGTCAGTAGACAAAAGCCTGAAGATGAGCTTGGGCTGCGAAGCGAGCTTTATGTGAATAAAGTAGGTCTCAGTTGTTTGTAATTGGATTACATTCGCAGTTTAGAACCGAACGTGCGTCTGCTTAGCACGTCCATTGCTACTGCAAACAAACCGATGATGCCGTTCTCTTGTAGAGAGCCTTAGCCTTGTTAGCAGGAAATGATGATGTGATTTCCATGCAAGAGTAGATTCTGGATAGGTTCCCTTGATTTGTAAAACAGACAATCAGTGACATCAGGCTATTAATACATTGTCAAAAGAACAGCTGCACCCAGAAGGAATCAACCAACAGGAATGAAACTTGGTGGGTAGGTCTGACATTGCGAGACATGCAAATGATTCAAGTTTCATGCTCGGCTCTGCGTGTGACATATGCAAGGACGGGCCTTATCGCTGTACCTGACTGACTATACAAGGTCATCCTGTTGCACACGCTTTCCATTCTGACTCATGCTGTTGCGTTGGTAGCATCCTTTGCAAGCAAAGAGAAGAATCCGAAAACAATTAGAGCAGTTGGAAGAGTTCAAGAAGGGTCACTTTGTAAGGCTCCAAAAAGTGGAATGGTCTTATAGACATGTTGGGCGCCATATTGGTCATGTCAATACTACCATAGCATGTAGTAGGCGGCAGTGGATAGAAGAAGGCACGTACTTGTGACATTAAGAATCTGGCAGACCTATGTGAATCACGGAGAGGGAGAACCGACGAATTGTCCAACATATGGAGAGTCATCCTGTTAGTGCCAGCACCTTTGGCAAATGGCTGCTTAATGCAGGACTACATACATGCAGACTTTTAAAACAACTGCCCTCAGCACTACGTCAACATCGCCAAAGACTGCAATGGTGTCGCGCCAGACTGTCATGGAGTGACTCAGAATGGCAGCGGCTCATCTTCAGTGACGAGTCCCGCTTTTGTCTTGGTGGAGATGACCAACGAATGCATGTGTGGAGGCACCGTGGTCAGCACCAAGATGAACAGTTTGTTGTCACACGCCACATGTCCGGAAGGCCTGGTGTCCCTCCACTTCCACTTCTGTATAAATATTGCTCATATCAGTCTAAATTTATCATCATTTATTGTTCCTGGTAATCTTCCTTCCCAATAGCACTGCAAACCCACACTTCCTTCTGGGTGCAGCTGTTCTTTTTATGATGAATGTACTTTTTTGCGGTGACCTGAAAGCAGAGACCCAAGAGTTGTATGCTTGTTCCATGCTAATGAACCACAAATGCACACCTGCAGACCTTTCATGTCCTATCAGCATTGGGGAACTTTGTGAACCAATGGTTAGCCTGGTGAATCAGCACATGTCGGTTTAGATGCAGGCATTTTCAGTCTGTTATATATTAATGACACTGTCCGCACCATCTGTCCAGAATGCGGAAGGAAGGACCATCCCCAATATGCTCGCCACCAAAGGCAAAGTAATTAATGACAGCAATAATGCCAGCAATAATGACTAGATTAAATATTTTACAGGCCGACTGCCATGCGGTTGTCACAGCCAAAAGAGTGTCATGGGCCTCTGTTGATCAGCTAAGGACAGAATAGTTGAAAACCTTTTACTTTAACAGTAGAATATGACATGCAATGATGATGGAAATAATGGCAACAAGACGGTGAAGAAGATTTGATTGTATACTGCTTGGATATCACCCACTGTAATGGCTGAAACATTGGCTTCAATCAAGTCTAAGCCACTGTAGGCAAATAACTATTGATTATAGAGCAATTATTCTGCCGATCACTCAAGTAAACAAGAGTTTTTGAAGGAATGGTATTGTATTACTGAAAAATTATTATTGAAAAATTGTATTTATGCAATTTTACACTTACCCCAAATGTACTTGATCAACCAAGACACTATTAGTGTCAGATTTTTAGCTTTAGCACTAGAATTAGGAGGCTAAAATTAAAATTACTAAGAAACACTAGAAATCAATAGTCACCCAAATCTTTCCTGGAATACATCCACCAAAGCATTAAGTTTGCCGAGATTTGTTGATGGGGTTTAGTTGAAGGTATTCCATAGCTAACAGTAAGTCGGCCCCGCATCCTAAACTCCTTCAGCAAGTCTGGGAAACCTTAATAAAGACCAGGAAGTAGTTAAGAAAGTTGGTTAGGAAAAGCTTTGGGCATGTATTCATGGAAAATTTTTGCATGACTGTTGGGTTCTAGTATTGGTTAGCAATATTAGCCTTGTAGCTAAGCTACAAAAGCTACATTTAGACACCAAACATGTCTCGGCTGATCAGCAACATATGGGATAAGTGGAAAATTGCATAAATCTCTTACCACATTCCAAAATACATGACGGGAAAGGAAAAAAACAAGGAAGTCTTTAAAAGAAATTTAATATATAAAACATATATAGTGGCAAAATTGCACATTAATAACTGTCAGGTTTCTCACAGTAACAGATGCATTGCTGCCGACTGGAGAAGGTATATATCTGAATTCGCCATCATAACCAAGCAATCGAGCAATCCTAAGTTCGTAGGACGAAGACTACAAAACCCAGATGGTTTGCTACTGCCACCTATAGCAGTGGGTCAGAGCCGCTCTCTCTGCCCTAGAACATGTTCCCTGTCTGCGCTCAATTGGCAAACCTGGCATCTGACAGGGGCATCTGCTAGCTACGGCCGTGCCAGCACGGTGAATACACGCAGACATCTGCTCCATTAGTGCCCAGGGGGCATCCTGGGCAGTACAGTAGACCAGAGCCATGATCACTGCCAGCTCCTTTCCATGGTGTTGAAGAGCATGAACGAATATCGTTAGCCTGGCCCTCCGTCACTGACGTACATTTACAAGAGCACGCACGGTTTTAAGGTGCTTTCAGGTAAAAGAGGTTTGAATATTCATGGAAATCAAGCTCCACTCTTCATCAAGCTTCAGATCTCAATGTTCTACAGGTGTTTCTGTCCCTCCTTCCACAGTGAGAAGACACCTCAACGCTATGGTTTTGAAAGGATGTGTGTAGCAGTGTACCAAGAAAAGAATATTTCATGTCAATGAAACATTTGCAATAGAACATCAGACATGAACATCTGAAGTCTTATGGACGGATGACTCTGGTGAAGGATCAGTGGAAGTTGATCAGTGTCTTTGACTGAATGCTGATAACTGAGCTCACCCAAGCTCACTACTAGTGATTGGTATAGTGTAGTGGGTGACATCTCCAGGCTACAGACTGTGGTTTAGTTCCCCTGCCGGGGCAAGCACCCTACACTATACCAATAAGTCCTGTGTCAATGCAATTTGTGTGTAGCACTGGATAAAACTGTCTGCCAAATACCATGAATATTAATATAGATAGTAGACCAAGACGTACTTCTCAAAGAAAGAAGCTGCTGGGGTTCTCAGAACAATTGACTGACCACCCCAGATCCCTCACTGGGGGTCTACACATGGCTGATTTTGGAATCATGCTTGCCCTGTTCTTGCCAATAATCAGGACTGAATATCAGGACACCCATATGTCAGGTTGACCGTTAGTGGGCTTAACTGTGGAGTGCTGGTCTTTCTTTAGAGCAGTGTCCACAGCTGAGGCCAACTGACTGTCTAAAGGGTCCACCACTTCTGTAGCTCAATAATGCAGCTCGTGTGCAATCACCTACCCTGTAATGGACAGGTGGCCTGTCCAGAGTGTTTCCAGCCTTCTGCCCAATGAGCGCTGGGATAGGGTCCAGCCTCCCCCAAGACCCAGAAGGATAAATGGATTAGAATTAATTTGCAGGATATTTCTACATGTATACTTTGTTTCCCTCCCTCATGCACTAAGTTACCCACCCACTGCCACATGACATTTCGTCTTGTGCCGCAGGATATTGTGGTGGGACCCACAAGTCCTGTGGAGTCACATGGGAAAACAGACCTCTAGTCCAGACCACAATATCGCTGTGTGTGTTTGAGATTGCCTTGATTATAAGAACCAGACAATGCAGCTTCTAAGACTGTGAGGCTTCATTTGCATAATGCAAGCTCCTGCAACATCACTACAGCAAAGGCGAGTATCACAATTATGATTAACAAATGATATTTTGTGCCGAATGGAAGATATGAAACACCTCACAGCCAAAAAAAGCGTTTGTGCTAAGCTGAAAAACAGTGACCGCGATGCAGACGGCTGGCTGACCTGGCCATAAGTGGCTATGAATGCGTGTGTACGCACATACATGCACTTCTCATTAAGGAAAAGCTGTTCCCAAACATCTGCTCAGGGATCACATGTCCCCTGATCGAAACTTATGCTGGAGTGATATTAGATATTAAACTGCACACATTTATTAGCCTTAACGCTCCAGCGTTTCACCGGCTGTGCAACTTACATCTTGTACTTACGACGTGAGTCTCTTTCTGTAAATGAAAGAAAAGCACGATTACAGAACAGAAAGGCACCAAAGCACGATCTGAGCACATGGCAGATTCAGCCAACAAGGTCAAAGGGCTCTCATTTGTTTAGAGCAGCGTGGTCGGTGCACAGGTTGGTCTCCCTCGGGAGTTTTTCATGAGGTCACTGGCCATCTGACATGCCAGGAGTGGTGGGGTCGAAAGGTGAACATTTAGGGCTAGTGTTACAAGCCCAGTGGCTCTTAAGAGCCATTAACCAACCTCTGCGCAGAGGATCTATAGCGTGTGCCCACCAAGCACTTGGATAATGATCATTTGTCATACACTCCTATGAATATTTGCAGCAGTAGATACAGTGGGCTTTGCTATGTATATACATTTCCCAACCAGACAGCTTGTTCAAATGTTAATGCCTTTGATTTACATGCCAAGGAGAAGAAAAATTTAATCGATTTTTTATATATGAATTTTGAACTGACCCTAGTTTGGGAGGGTCAGATGGCAGCTAAACTAACACTACATAGGACAATGACATGAAAACTTTAAGTCACACGTTACTTAGTAATGTTTAAGACATTAACACAGTGCAGTAAATATATACTGTAATGTAATATATATATATATATATATATATATACATCAAAATCAGGGACAGATATTTTAATAACAGCTTTAAACTTCAATGAATCCTCAAAACCCTACAGGATAAAACTCTGCCATCATAGTTGTTCTGGATAATAGAGAACTTTTCAGAACATCATTGTCCTGAACACAAAAGCAAAGTTTATAGGAACCAGTAGCATTCTCTGTACATCTTAGGCCTAAAGGAATTAAGAGAACACACTTAGTAACGGGGACAAGAACATATTTGGTAACATAGTGTAATGCTTCCAAACTTTTCTTTTGTGCAGAAACTAAGGAGCCAAAGCAGAAGATCCAGGCGCTGAAGAAGCTGGTCCATCAGCTCCCTAGACCCAACCACAACACCATGAAGCTGCTGTTCCATCATCTGCAGAGGTTTGTCAAAGAACAAAGCAACTCTTAAAGAAACGTGCCGCAAATGCTTCTTTGAGTGATAGAAGCCATAGAGGAACAACTGTTGGGTTCCTAAACAGCCATGTCTGAAAAAGAGATACATGGAGGTGAAGAAAGTTTTTTAAGGGGGTTTTAACTCCAGTCCTGGATTGTTTCAGGTATTCTCTGCAGATCTAGCGAGAATTCACAAAGCAAGATCCGACTACATGATGTTTTTAGCCTTCATGATCTTCTCTATGCCATATTTGGCAACTGTAGTGGCATAGCAACTGAAACTATGCAGGGCTGTGAACTGAAAACCACTAGTTTGAAGAACATTCACTTAACGCAAACATGCTATGCTAACTGAAACTTCTTAGAACCTTTACATTATGTAATGGTAAGCTCACCTGACTGAAATGTGCCTAACAGTGTCTAATACCTCCACAAGCACCAATAACAGCTGTGATTGGATTGAGCATGGACTGGACAAGTTTCTGGATGTAGGCCACATCAACGTTCAGACTCTTTTGCATCACAGAATTGAGCAGTTGGTCCAGATTTGGTGGATGCCTTCCCTGGTACAATTCCAAGGAGAATTCCCTGTAGACTGGGATTTTAGCCACGGCTGGTAGACCCGTATGACGGTACGCTTCCATACACCTGCAGATTCAGCTACTTCCTTCACACTATGGTCTTTGGCATGCCCAAATGCAGTCACTCCTTTTAGCCAATCATTACCATCTGCTTTGGAGCCATTGTCCACACATGGAACGAGACATTCCCTGCACTGTAGCACCTCTTCTCAATCTATGGATCCCGTCACTCACACCCCGCAGATATTTATAGTCCCATCATCCTCATGCAGTGCCATCTGCAGGAGCCTGAAGTTACTACCACCTTAAACAGAAAAGGTGAATGATATTTTGTCCGGTGAGCTTACATTAAACCTGTAATCGCATTCAACCATCTCAAGAAATGGTTCACTAAAGAATCATCCACTGAAAGGTTGTTTAGGGAACAGTATTGTACAAAGAACCCTGTGTGTATTTTTGCAGCTAGACTAGAGTTGACCTTCCTAAAGTTCATTCATGCACCAACCTGTGATATAACTTCCAGTTCAACCTTCTCCATTTTACTATTAGCCATGCATGAAGGAAAGGTTCAATGTATCTACCAAATATAATGCTAATCAGTTGAACTATGGTGGGTCATGAGCCTATGCATTATGAAAAAGCCTAAAGTAGAAGCAACATCCTCAGAAAAGCTCAGCATGAGCTGCAACGGGAGGATCTTCTTTATGTGAACAGTGCTCAAGTCCCTGTCCATGCTAACATAGCTGGCACAGCCAGTAGGCCATATGGCTAGTCTCCATCTCCCAGGAGGGGTGTTCCATCCCACTTTACCCTTCTACACATTTACCACCCTGCACAGGAGGGCCAGAAGACTCATCTCAGATTGATGAGCCCCCCTCCATCCGCATCCCCCAATGGAACATGCCCTTTGGCTCTAGTGCTAAAGTCTGTTTGGTTGCGTATGCCAGGTCTCCCCAATCAGACAGCTCCAATGAGATAGAAGCAGTCAGTAAATGCTTAAATCACTATATATACAGACAAATATATTTTTATGCATTCATTTCATATTCCTTCATCATTGGGTAAAATCATTCTCGTTATCGGGTAACTAATTATTGTAGCATATGCTGCCACTAAGGGGAATTTCAAGTCTGCGAGACTGGGATACACACACATATATATGGATATATAAGCTCCCCTCTGTGATGTTCTGGGAGTGGTGTAATTGGCTGGAAATGGGTTCTTTGGTGGAGGTGACAGTAAGTTTGAACCACAGTACCTACATTGAGCTGCTGGACAACCAGGTTTTGCCTTTTGCTCATCATCTTACCGAGGAACATAACATTCCTATCCTTGTATTCCAAGATGACAGTTCTCAGCTTCACAGGGCTGCAAATGTGACTGATTGGCAGGATGAACATTCAGGAGCATTCACACATCCGGACTGGCCCGCAAAATCCCCAAAAATTTGAATCCTCTTGGAGATTTGTGGAATTACCTGGAACAACCAGTAAAACACCAGGGAAGGCATCCACCAAATCTGGACCAACTTACCAATTCTTTGATGCACAAGTGTCTGAACATTGATGTGGCCTACATCCAGAAATTTGTCCAGACATGCCAAATCCAGTCACAGCTGTTATTGGTGTTTGTGGAGGTATTACATGCTATTAGGTGCGTTTCATTCACAGGTGACTGTTTTTTGGTCTGCTGAGTTTATTACGGCTTATAACACACTATTAGTTCCAGCATTGCCCCTCGGCTGGTCTTGACAACATTTTCCGAGTTCACTTTACCCTGAGACAGAAACAAGACTAAGATGAGACGGAGACAACTACTTTATGGTTTCGAGACTAGACTCCTTTTTATGAACGTTCTGCAAAAGTCAGAGACCAGGCTTCAGCCACTGAAGGAACAATTTCTAAGATGATCCAACCTGTCAAATTCATTCTCCAAACAATAGGGGGCAACATATCTCCAGAAAGCTGTGGTGTCTACTCCTGTCATAAGAAACAAGGGAATGCACAGTCCCTCCTTCTCAGTGTCAGCATTAACAGCTACCAGTTTAAAAGAAACATTGAGACTTCCTCCCTTTCACCGCTTTCTCCAGCGGTGGAGAGCAGCACCATCTGCTTCTACCACCTCCTTTGTTTGATACTGAACATGGTTTCTTGCTGAGAGCGGGTGACGGCAGTGGCGGAGGTGGTCGGTCACCAAGAGCTTCAACCGTTGTTGTGTTTACTGCTCCTTTCATTGGCTACCTGCCCTTAAATGATCTAACCAGCACCTTCAACATGACTGATAAGAGGTTAGAATACGCCGTCGGGGCAGCAGCACTACTTCGTCATCCTCCCATGTTGGACTGATTCCACTCCTACAGGGCAAACGTGCCTCACTATCGCCTCTTCAGGTACACAGTGGTATTACAAGACAGGACGGATCGAGGGTAGCTGGTTAGCATGCAAAGGGCATCTCTGCATCATTATACATAAAGGTCTTTGACACACCGTCACAACTGCTAATTCCTCACATTCTGTTGAAAATGCTAGTCAATTATGGAATGTTCTCAACAAAAAAATCTTACATACTGCTCCTTTAATGACAGTTGAGACTACTCGGACAACAGATTTATAAAGCAAATGTGAAAGCAGACTTAGTAGACCGAGATGTGTCAACTTACTGTATTTGTAGCCAAAGGTTATTATGTTCTAATGAACAGTGAGCCCATTAGGAATCAACATTGCACAATTTACATTTCAAATCCCCTCCAGTCATACAAGAGCACACGCAAAAAGCATTACCATAAATTCTTTGAATGGCGACCTTAGATAATCCACTGAACTTTTATTTTGCTGACTGAAAGCCTGTTAAAGTGGAACTTGCGGTGACACTGAAAATCCCTGCAGTGCCACCAAGTCTGTCCCATCTCTTTAGCTGCAGCCGACCAGCCCTCTCCGCCACTGTTCGAGAAAGTGGGGAACCCTGGGCTTTATGAGGCCACACCCAGAGTGACTGATGTGGTGCAGTTTATGCATCACTCTCACTTTCTGGAGTTTTGTTCTTCTCGCTGGTCTTTTTTCCCTCTCTCTGGGTTTAAGGACAGCTCTCACATGAGTAAGCATGAGGAATGTGTGGTTAATCAAGGACTGGGTGCAAATAAACAGCAATTGTGCATCATAATGCGCAGAAGTGTCTTCTCTGTGGAGGACGTGTTCACTTATTTACACCAAGTAAATCAACAACAGCATCTACTTCGGACAAAATTTCTATATACATACCTAAACCTCTATATGCGACTGTATATCCCAGTAAAACCAATTCAGCTGCTTGAGAAAACCAGTTACCTGCACCCATTTGTGGCTAATAAGTTAAAAGGAATTGGAATCTGTATATTGCCCACTACTGGCCCAGAAGTGTACTCATTAGTGTAGTAGGTGAAGTATGGGAGTGTACTCATTAGTGTAGTAGATGAAGTATAGGAGTGTACTCATTAGTGTAGTAGGTGAAATATAGGAGTGTACTCATTAGTGTAGTAGATGAAGTATAGGAGTGTACTCATTAGTGTAGTAGGTGAAGTACAGAAGTGTACTCATTAGTGTAGTAGATGAAGTATAGAAGTGTACTCATTAGTGTAGGAGGCGAAGTACAGCAGTGTACTCATTAGTGTAGGAGGTGAAGCATAGAAGTGTACTCATTAGTGTAGTAGGTGAAGTATAGAAGTGTACTCATTAGGGTTAGAGGTGAAGTATAGAAGTGTACTCATTAGTGTAGTAGGTGAAGTATAGAAGTGTACTCATTAGGGTAGGAGGTGAAGTATAGACGTGTACTCATTAGTGTAGTAGGTGAAGTATAGAAGTGTACTCATTAGTGTAGTAGGTGAAGTATAGAAGTGTGCTCATTGGTGTAGTAGGTGAAGTATAGACGTGTACTCATTAGTGTAGTAGGTGAAATATAGGAGTGTACTCATTAGTGTAGTAGGTGAAGTATAGAAGTGTACTCATTAGGGTAGGAGGTGAAATATAGGAGTGTACTCATTAGTGTAGTAGGTGAAGTATAGAAGTGTACTCATTAGTGTACTAGGTGAAGTATAGAAGTGTGCTCATTAGTGTACTAGGTGAAGTATAGACGTGTACTCATTAGTGTAGTAGATGAAGTATAGAAGTGTACTGTTTAGTGTAGTAGGTGAGGTCCTGAAGTGCACTCATTAGTGTAGGAGGTGAAGTATAGAAGTGTACTCATTAGTGTAGTAGGTGAAGTACAGAAGTGTACTCATTAGTGTAGTAGATGAAGTACAGAAGTGTGCTTATTAGTGTAGTAGATGACGTATAGAAGTGTACTCATTAGTGTAGTTGGTGAAGTATAGAAGTGCACTCATTAGTGTTGTAGGTGAAGTACAAAAGTGTACTCATTAGTGTAGTAGGTGAAGTACAGAAGTGCGCTCATTAGTGTAGTAGATGAAGTATAGAAGTGTACTCATTAGTATAGGAGGCGAAGTACAGCAGTGTACTCATTAGTGTAGTAGGTGAAGTATAGAAGTGTACTCATTAGTGTAGGAGGTGAAGCATAGAAGTGTACTCATTAGTGTAGTAGGTGAAGTATAGAAGTGTACTCATTAGTGTAGTAGGTGAAGTATAGAAGTGTACTCATTAGTGTAGGAGGTGAAGTATAAAAGTGTGCTCATTAGTGTACTAGGTGAAGTATAGAAGTGTGCTCATTAGTGTAGTAGGTGAAGTATATAAGTGTACTCATTAGTGTAGTAGAAGAAGTATAGAAATGTACTCATTAGTGTAGTAGGTGAGGTCCTGAAGTGCACTCATTAGTGTAGTAGGTGAAGTATATAAGTGTACTCATTAGTGTAGTAGGTGAAGTATAGAAGTGTACTCATTAGTGTAGTAGATGAAGTACAGAAGTGCGCTTATTAGTGTAGTAGATGAAGTATAGAAGTGTACTCATTAGTGTAGTTGGTGAAGTATAGAAGTGCACTCATTAGTGTTGTAGGTGAAGTACAGAAGTGTACTCATTAGTGTAGTAGGTGAAGTACAGAAGTGCGCTCATTAGTGTAGTAGATGAAGTATAGAAGTGTACTCATTAGTGTAGGAGGTGAAATACAGAAGAGCACTCATTAGTGTAGTAGGTGAAGTATAGAAGTGCACTGATTAGTGTAGGAGGTGAAATATAGAAGTGAACTCATTAGTGTAGTAGGTTAAGTACAGAAGTGCATCCTTGGTGAAGTATAGAAGTGTACTCATTAGTGTAGTAGGTGAAGTATAGAAATGCATTTCTTAGTGTAGTAGGTGAAGTATAGGAGTGTACTCATTAATGTAGTAGGTTAAGTATAGGAGTGTACTCATTAGTGTAGTAGGTGAAGTATAGAAGTGTACTCATTAGTGTAGTAGGTGAAGTACAGAAGTGTACTTATTAGTGTAGCAGGTGAAGTATATAAGTGTACTCATTAGTGTAGTAGGTGAAGTACAGAAGTGTGCTCATTAGTGTAGTAGGTGATGTAAAGAAGTGTACTTATTAGTGTAGTAGGTGAAGTATGGAAGTGTACTCATTAGTGTAGGAGGTGAAGTATAGAAGTGTACTCATTAGTGTAGTAGGTGAAGTATAGAAGTGTACTCATTAGTGTAGTAGGTGAAGTATAGAGGTGCACCATCTATAGCACATTTTCAATTAATCTGAAGAACCCTCTCGTGATGCAAAGAACCCTAATAAACATGCAAAGGGTTCTTTCAGTGTTCCTGGTTCTATGTAAAACCATTTCATGTGCTAAAGAACGCTTGAAGACCTTTTTTAAGAGAGTATTGCTAGAGTGTTAGTATGGTGTTCCAGGTGGTTGCTAATATGTCTGTATGTATATGCTAGTATGTAAGTGAGTGGCATACTAGCAGTGTGATAGATGTGAGGCATGCACTATTCCCATATAGGCTGTACAATCCTGCAGTATTTTGTGGCGTTTCTAGCCAAAAATGGTCAAGCCAGCTCCGTAAGCTTACTGGTTTTCATTAGTTATTCGGATGGCATGTCACCATTCCAAGCATAACTGTCGATACAGATGTACCATTCCCCCGATTTGTGACCCTTTAAATGCTAAATTAGTTTGACTGCAATTGCAAACACACATAAACAAAAACAGCCACCAAAGTCCATAAAGTTTGTTGCCAAATCAAAACAAATTATTTGAGAGTCTGAACTCCGCTGTGCTTCAAGACTGTTTCAAACCCTAAAACACTAATACTAGCACTAACAAAGCAGTTAGAACCTAAGCAAATAATACAGTAAGCTAACAGAAACTGCTACTGGCTAGTCTTCATCCATTATGAGCCACTTTGGATGTCTGGCAGATGTATTCCTTCAACACAACAGGTATACTGAAGCTAACAAAAGAATCCTTGCAGACATGCCTGCCTTGCGGGCTACATTTTCTCTTTGGCTCGAGCCGTTGAGGAGTGGCGGAGAGGCTTGTGAAGTCGGAGGCCCTTTGTTGTGGGCACACGGTATGCCCGTGTGGAACCAATGTTCCTTTTTTCCTCTGGCCCGTGGGGCCTGTATTCAATAAAGCAGTTGTGTACTTGCATTGTGATGATGTGGTCAAGGCAACCGGCTTTCTCAAGCCTACATTCACTCAGCCATGCTATTTACGTCTCTTTTTGTGGGTGTTTTTGTCACCACCACTCATATTTCCCATTTGCCGCAAGTGATTTAAAAGACGGTAGGTTTTGGCTTTTTCGTCGGTAATTCAAGGTTCTCCTCGCGCTGGAGTGGAAAAGAAACCTGGAGCGACCTCTGCGGTGAGAGTTAGCTGATCAGGAAAGCCAAAATAAAACCTTCTCCTCTCATCTGCGTCTGGTGTTTCAAACACAGAAGGAACGAACGCCAGCGAACGACGAGTCAACACGCTCGCAACATTTGTTAGAATAAGGATGTGACCATGAAGGTCCTGCATTCCTTTTTTCTAAGGGCTGCTTCTTCAAACTGGATGCCACAGAATTGCTGTTCTTCATCCATGAGTCGATTCTGATCTCTGATCCTTCCGCATGGAGATGTTTACTGATGTGTGTTGGACTCTAGACGTATACTTTGGTTCTAAATCTGTTTGCACTACCGTCTATGCACAGTGAAAGTCACACACTGAAAGAATATTAAAGAAATGTAATTTGTCCTTTGTTAGAGCATTGCTCATTTTCAACATGCATAATTCATGATATGAATTATAAATCATAATATCAAAAATCATAAAGTTTCAGGGTCTACTAGAATAGATTTACATGCTTCAGCTCCCCCAAAACACATTGTTTTTCTCATACTGTACATCTGCATTCACCCTCTGCTCTTTTAGAGCCCCACCTCCCAATGAGCTCAGTGTGCTCCGACTGGTCAGCTCACCAACTGTGTTCTGATTGGTCACCTGCCAGAGCGGCATCATGCTACGAGTTTCAGCCTCACACCACTGTGGCTGTTCTTACAATGGTGTCAATTCAGTTTGATCCAGAGTCTGACCCTGAAAGTCTGGTAGAACAAGCTGTTAGAGCCATCTTAGTAAGCTAGACTGGAGCAGGACGTTTCAGAGTGGTCAGTTTTTACTGATTTAGCTCTAAGTGCTGTGTTTGAGGGCGTGCCTATCTTGCTGGTGGGCGGGCAAGAAGGACTGTGTTACAACATGATGTCACCATGTAACAGAGAAAAGGGCTGGAATTCCAGCAAGGCGTTTCCGCCAGCTGAGAACAGTGGGTTCTGTTGGAGCGAGTTTCTCCTTCTGGCGTGTACTTTGGGATTTAGAACTTTGCAGAACGTTTACATGTACCAAAAGTTCCTTAACACACTAAAGGAAAGAAAACAAACAGAAAAGCATAAAAGCTACCCTTTAATGATCTTCAATACGCCGACTGTTACTACAGACCTTCATCATGGCAGAATAAGTGGATTACTCATTAACATTAATGGTTTTCCACTAATAAACAGAGCATTAGCTAGCTCTGTGGGAACCTAATTAAGCAACAAACAGCATTATAACCTGCTGTAAGCTAGAACTTGCTAGAACTGCCTCACTGTTTAATAAATACTTTTACAGTCAAGTTACAGTCAAGCAGCTTAACCTTCAAAACTCAACTACTACTGAGGTTAGCATGACAGTACTGGACGTCACCATACTGCCGCTAAACCTGACACGGCTGACATTAATGTTGCCATGCTTATTTAGGCTAAGAGGAAAAGTGATGGGGATATATTTGATGTATGTCACGTGACAATGATCAACACACCATGAATGCAAATGATTGTAGGGTACTCTGCTTGGATCAATTGATTGTTGTAATTCATAGCATTCCAAAGACGACAGGGAAGTGCCCTCTGATGGACAGACTATGCAACAACAGCACTCATACTATCGTTGAAGGTTCTGTCTTCCATCTTTCCATTTCCATACTTTTTTAATCGGCATTTGTCCAACATTATAAATGCCAATACCAATTAATGTGCAATTAGCTCATATTGCCCAATAATATTGGCATGTAGATTTATCGGTCCAACTCTAGTTTAGATGATGAATTATGTGTGTGGAAAATCATCACTGACATTTAGATGTTAACTGTCTTTACAGGACAAAGAGCACATATACAGTACTAACCAGATGTTTTAGACACCTGAGAAAATTATTCATTTATATATAATTTATATATTTATTATTATATATTTAACAGGCATTAAAGTAAGCATTCATTTGCTCAGAAAAAAAATTATTATTCAAATGAACACAAATAATATTAATACGATAAGCAGTGATTTTGACTTTTTGGACGCCAAAGTGTTTGGTTAACCATTTCCAAACCTCTCATCAAGGAAGCTCAGGCTGATTTGAGCTATCATCCAGTATCAGGTTAATGTCATCAATACTTCATTAATAAAGTGATATGAATTGCAGGCAATGGCAGGTGTGTAGAAACAAAGTTTGCTCTTCAAACTAGCTCACAGGATCATTTTTTTCTTGCTACATTTATGTATTTATGTTTGTTTGCTTATGTTCTTATGACATATAGCAATTGTATTGGCTAAAACTTACTGCTGTAGATATGTACATATATCACAAAATGTGTGTTTAAGGTGGTAGTAAATTCAGGCTCCTGCAGATGGCGCTGCACAAGGATGATGGGACTATAAATACCTGCGGGGTGTGAGTGACGGGATCCATAGATTGGGAAGAGGTGCTACAGTGCAGTGAATGTCTCGTACCATGTGTGGACAATGGCTCCAAAGCAGATGTTAATGATTGGCTAAAAGGAGTGACTGCATTTGGGCGTGCCAAAGACCATAGTGTGAAGGAAGTAGCTGAATCTGCAGGTGTATGGAAGCGTACGGTCATACGGGTCTACCAGCAGTGGCTAAAATCCCAGTCTACAAGAAACTCTCCTCGGAAGTGTGGCAGGGAAGGCATCCAGCAAATCTGGCCAACTGATCAATTCTTTGATGTAAGAGTGTCTGAACACTGATGTGGCCAACATCCAGAAACTTGTCCAGTCCATGCCAAATCCAATCACGGCTGTTACTAGTGCTTGTGGAGGTATTACAGGCTATAAGGTACGTTTCAGTCCGGTGAGGTTATATACTGTATGTATATGTAATAATATACACAACTCATTGGGGACAGTTAGGGAACAGTTTTGGTGGGGCTACCAAGTGTCCCAGGTGGTTGTTAGGAGTCCCATGTTCTCTGTAGCTTTTAATCATTCTTAAAAACTCATTTAGTTTCCATTGACTTTCCTCTTCCTTATGCAAGTGGATTATCATCTATTCTTTATAGTTCATTAGAAATGTAATCTGAAAAAAAGGATAATTTAATAACTTCATCAATGACTGGAAATGGCACGAATGCAGTAAAAAGCTTTTTCTCTGACTTCCGCCCATCTGCCCAGTGCCGTGTTACATAGTTGCTTTAAGACCTATTCCTAGAGCCGAAGTAACTTTACTCCATTCACATTCTACAATAAATCTCAACATTTAAATGTAAACACTACATAAAACCAGTCCACGCCATCGCAGCCGCCGCCACCTCCACTGCGGCATTGGCTGGTCTTTTCTCAGCTGAGGCCATTTTCTAATAACACGATGAAAACGACACAGTTTAAACCTTGGAGCGATGCCCCTTCCCCGCGCCCCATCCCACCTCAATTTATTATTCGTCCTGTCCTTAAGGACCAACGAGCCTGACCCAATTAGCAGTAGCCTCCTAGGCGGGGTGGGGGGGATGGGATGGGAC
>CM067480.1:5907376-5923476 GCA_034552555.1 Semaprochilodus insignis
CCCCACCCCTCCTTAATTACGCAGTGGTTCATTTCCAAACGCAAAGAAAACAGGAGGGCCGTATTTAGACGGTAACCGCAGCGCAGGGAAAGCCTCCCATTAACCTTTTCTTGGCCTCGGGGGACTCTGTCACAACCTGGCAACCCCAGGTGGAGCGGGAGCCCACAGCACTTCAAGCCACAACTTGGCTGCCACTCTGTCGGAGTGGGAACCCGAAGATTCCAGCACATCCAGCAGTCCTCCAGCACAAAGGATAAAAATGGATATGAACCGAAATATGAGGTGGCACCGCCTATGAGAAACACGAAAAGCGGTCACAGGTTTCTAGGTTGTTTATTTTTACTTCTTCTTCTCTCTCTTTTTTTCTCCCTCTCCTCCCTTAAAACCAGGCTTGTAAAATGACTCCGAGCTTGGATGTTGTTTTAGTGGAGAGGTGGTGAGTTTGAGACAGGTTTGTGGCTCTGTCTGTTATGAAAGACATGAGTAACACTTTATTTTAGTAGTCTGTTGTGCACGTTTGGGGGATTTTCGCTAGCTGTCCTCAGGCCCTCCTTTGTACCTTGCTGTGTACCATGTGCTGTGCTAACCTGTCAACTGATCCCTCTGTATGACTGACCAGATGGATTCTCTCAGTTTGAAGTTTGTTACTTTGTCCACAGTGATCTGACAAACAGTACTGGCACTGAAACTGACCACGGTAAACAGATCGGGTCTCAGCAAGACTGGACCAATCGACATCCTTAGTTCATTCATTCATTCATCTTCTAAAGTGCTTATCCTTCTGGGTCATGGGGGATGCTGAAGCCTATCCCAGCGCTCATGGGGCGAAAGGCAGGAAACACCCTGGACAGGCCGCCATATACACACAAATAGCTGCACCCAGAAGGAATCAACCGACAGGAATGAAACTTGGTGGGTAGGTTTGACATCGTGAGACATGCTAATAATTCAAGTTTCACGCTCGGCTGAGCATGTGACGTAAGCAAGGACGTGCCTTATCGCTGTACCTGACTGACCCAACAGCCACGATGGCAGACATTCAGCGAGCAGTGATGTCCTCCCTGAGTCATCCTGTTAGTGCCAGCACCATTGGCAGACGGCTGCACAACGCAGGACTACATGCACACAGACCGTTACGATGACTGCCCTTAACACCACGTCAACAGCGCCAAAGACTGCAACGGTGTCGTGCCAGACTGTCATGGAGTGACTCAGAATGGCAGCGGGTCATCTTCATTGACGAGGTTCCGCTTTTGTCTTGGTGGAGACAACCAACGAATCCGTGTGTGGAAGCACCGTGGTCAGCCAAGATGAACGGTTTGTTGTCACACGTCCAGAAGGCCTGGTGTCACTCCACCTCCACCCCTACCGCACAATCTGCAGGAACTTTGTGAGAATATTCAAGCTGCATGGGATGGATTATTACAGGACACCATTAGGAACCTCTACAACTCCATGCCATGACGTCTGCTGTTTTGCGTTAACAAACATGGCGGCCCGACGCCATACTGAGGTTTCTTGACCCGCCTCCTCGGCGACCTATAAACTAGTCCAAGAACATGAATGGTGATTGGTCTGTGTCAAATGTGCAGCCAGTGACCATCCTGAAAGACAAATATATCGTGCAGTCTGATCCCGGCAAGCTTCAAATCTCCATGTTTAATCTGTGCACTGCAATTAGCTTAGCGCTAACATACTACTAGAATTCCATAATGGCGCTAGTTAAAATGTCGCAGAGGTGTTTCGACAGTTATGACTCTGAAACTGAAAGCCTTGCACAAACTATTACAGTTCGCAACTGCCAACACACATCACAATCATTTGCCACAATGCAAAATACCGAGCCAACTTCAAAAACTGGCAAAAAAACCCAAAAAACATTTTTTAAAATCAAATTTTAATAATTTTTATTCAACATTTCCCATTATTTGCTGCACCAGTTAAACGATACGGTGTCTTTGCAACATGCTGTTGGTCAGTATTCTGTATTCTGCAGCACTGGGTACCCAGAAAAGCATATTGTGACATTATTTGCTAATACTTTACTTGAACCCTTCTATTATATTGACATGACCTTGCCATAAACATGTCATGGCAGATGTGTGACAGCATATGACAAGTTAATGGCACGGCTATATCAGTGTTATGTAGCAGGGTTCCAGCCAAGTGCTACCCATGCTACCCATACAGTTTCACAGCAGCGATTTAAACAGCGTCATGCTGTATTACTGTATTCTGAGTACAGGTATCACAGCCGGGGTGTGTCTGTAAACATCCGGACATGCACATTTAAAAAGGTGTTTTAAAAAGTGCTGCACTCATAAACATCCTATCGGAAAGAGTGTGCCTTGGTCTTGACTGGGCTTCTTTCAGATGTTGTGGCATCTTCAGTTCGTATATGTCGGTCATGAAGTGCTGCTGGAACCTGCTGTTAGCAGAGATCTGTAGTCCTCTCCCAGAGAGTCCCAGGAAAACGAGCTAGTGTTCACCTAGAACAGAGAGAGGAGTGATCAGTAAGGACCCAACACTGTATCCATACAACAAGTCTACAATAGCATAGAAGGTCCAGTAGACTAATGGGTCAAGGGATCCATGTAACCATAACAGGTAACATCACAACGAAAGTCCATATGTATACTGATAAGTTATGATCAATATTCCCACATGCAGCCAAAGTCCGAAGACCGAAGCCTGCTTTACTTACCTGGACGACATGCTGTCTAACCAGATGTGGATGCTTACAGAACCCCTGAAGCTTCTTATAAAGTTGTTCAGGTGTTGAATACAGATAAGGACCTAGATAAAAGGGGCAAGAAATACATATTTGATTACAACAAAAAAAAAAATCCCTCAAAGCATCATTAAAAATGCACTCAACTCCATGCTGGGTTATGTTCTACATTATTGAACTGTGGTTGGCTTTATTTATTAATATAAATTGCCAGTATGCTTTATGTCCAATGCTTAGATTGCGCTTTAAGATGAATTACTCATCATAACAGATGTAATCTAAAGCTTTGTGTGCAGCAGTAAATGTTTTTCCAGCAGGTGATATGACAGGGTGTATGAGCTTTGTCTTCAGATGCCATTGTCAAAGCCAACAAAGTCTTACCAGGGAAAATTTCCGGGTAGACCAGAGCTTTCGGGCATAGAGGGTAGCAACCGCAGTGGACCGCTTCCAACCTGCCAACACCAGGTACATTTCGGATTAGATTACATTCCATTTCAAATGTGTTTACCACCATATATGGTCAGCACGCTTATATTGCAGACTAGTAGTGAGCGGTATGACCAAAACTATATGCAACACTCAACACATACTACGTTCACTCATCGTCAAAAGAATAGTTGTACAAATAGCTGCACCCAGAAGGAATCATCCCACAGGAATGAAACTTGGTGGGTAGGTTTGACATCATGAGACATGCCAATGATTCAAATTCATTGAATTCCTCAAGTCATTTGCCAAATGCATTCCCATTTAACTGTGCCTCCCACTGCACAACACTGTTTGAATTTGGGAAATGTTAGTCATTCATGCTCCAGTACCAGCTGGTCCACGGCTTGTTGGGTGCACAAGGCCTTGACCGCGGCGTGGTCTGATGAGGGCATTTTCACACTTGTCCTGAATACTTGAGTCCACACCCAGCACTGATACTGGACTTGTTTGGGGAAAGGGCTCATCATCACTGGGCTGATATTATAAACAAGAATTCCATCCAAACCGTGGACTGATTGCGTAATTCTATGTCTCACTTTTTGACATGAAGGTGGGAGGAAAAGCGCTTTTCATCCACAGCAATTCTTTCCCTGCCATCATGTCACATAAAAAAGGGGAAGTGCTGTGATAAGTCAAAGCAGTCACGATACAAATAACGCATTGATCACGCAACCCCACACATGGCCCTGGGAGTGCACAGCTTTCACATGCAGTTCGCATACACCAGACCACAGATTTCAAGAGGACCAGAGATTGGTTACCTGGAACGCTCCCATGCCTTGACAAAACCTACTGAACTCGAAGAGCAAGTGGTTCTGGGTCCAAAAAAAGCCCTAGCCTAAACTGTTGGGCAGCTTCTCAGGCGGCAATCACACTGGGGTCCAAGTCAGGCTAAGGCTAGCCCCAGAAGGCTGGCCACTGTTTTACGACTTCTTCAAACACAGCGGACTCATACTCGAGAAACCTGTATACTGCCAACCAGTGTTGGACAGTAACTCAGTAAATGCAATTGGTTACTGTGCTTAACTCCACCACATTATGGCCAAATCTGTTCTTCCTTTTGGCTTATGTGTGCATATATGTGTGCATGTCCAAACGAAAGAAACGTGAAGCGATCCCACCAATCAGGGCACAGCGGTCACTTTGTTTTGAGCTTGGTTCTAGCTAATGGATCCTGTTCTCCTTCAGTGTTCTGTGCTGATGATCATTTGAATAGACATCAGTGTCAGACTAATTAATGACCTTCTATTAAAGACTGGTGGACTGAGAGACACTAGAGTCTCTCCACCTAAAACGAGCTGATTAAGCAAGAATCCAAATATTATTGCCGACCTCAGCATATCAAGAGAGAGATATGTCCTGTATGTCATTGGTAGCTATGGATTACATAATACATCCAGTTAATTTAGTTAACAAAGTACCAGCATAATTCACAATAAAGAGAAGGTACTGTAAAGTACAGCCAATATGAAAATTCTATGAACGATCCCGATTTTAAGGAGCTAAGGACTTCAGTAACCAATAATATTGGTCAATATGATCTAATAAGGTGAAAGTTAAGTAATTACAATAAGTAGTTAATAATATCAGCCTACAGATAGTTTCAATATCAAATATAAGCTGATGATATTAGCCAAAGTCACTTTTACACGGAATGGCACAAGCTTGACTTGACTTTTGGTTTTCCAAAATGGAGCTACTTTGGGATTCACCTCCATCGAGGTTCCAAGCGAGCTGGACCCATCACAAAAAGATGATGTAAAACGCTGCAGACTACTGACTTCAGAGAGACCTCAGAGAGGTTTGTCACTGTAGCCGCTTCTCCACCTCCACCACATGTATACTAATGCTAGCTACCAGGTTAGCAGTCTTTTGTCTCTTTTAGTCTCTTCGGAACACAATTGGTCTCCTTAACGTCACAGTGGAGCGTGAAACTTGAATCGTTCGCATGTCTCACGATGTCAAACCTACCCACCAAGTTTCATTCCTGTCGGTTGATTCCTTCCAGGTGCACATCTATCTATCTACAATAGTCAAGGTCACAAAGAAGCATCTTGCGAGAAATGCACCAACCCTTAACAAGCAGCAAGTGAAACCGCCTTGAAAAAAGGAGAACCCTTGAAAAGAGCCGGTATTCAAAAGGAAAAACGCCTCCTCTGGGTGACTCCGGATAAGTTTTTTAAGTTTCAAGCAAAGAAGACACGGACCAAATTTACATTTTACCATGTCAAACTCCAAAATACCCAGCGAATAGTTTAATCTGGGGCAAAACTTCGCTCCCAACTGACTCAACTCATCTGAACCCTGCAACGCTGCCAGTGGAGAATGACCGGCTGTTTAAATATTTTGTAGAATGAGCATTAATATTTCACAAGTCCATCCATCACTCCCCTCGCTATCAGATCACCATCTCATTCCCCATGCTAAAGCCATGCATATTTTAATATACGATTAGCCCGCTGCCATTCAACATTGCAGTTCGGTGGTTTTGATTGAGCGACTAGTCTTCTCAAAGGGGCTTTCGTCGTAATGGTGATCACAATTGAGTTTGTAGTGGTCTCTTATCTCAGGGTCACTTGATGCGATAAAGCTGTTAGATCCGTGGTCAACTTGGGTGCTTTCGTCAGGGGCGGAAGCTAGTCATGCTCTGACACCGCTGTCATGGAGTCATCAGCAGCAACCGATTTGATGTGCATTACACAGCGTGTGTTCTGGACGTGCCAGCAACGGTCATCTGACCGGTCCATGCAAAATGCTCAGAACCATCTACAAGCTGCTAGCTTTGTCGCTGTATTCTATTAGCACAGTTGATCCTGGAATGTATGACAGGAAGCTGTGAATTACTGGGGCACAATCTGCCGCTTTGTTTTGCTTTCAGTGTGATGAGAGCATGTTGACCATCACATTAACAGATAACAATAATAATGTGGGTGATTTGATGAAATGTGTAGTCCAACAATAGCAATTTCTGTTGTTCAAAAGAATACAGGCCGATCTTTAACTGTGCTGCTTGCTTGATTAGGGGGTCACTAAAATACTGGTTGGCTGATAACATCATTAACCCACCCTCTGGAGATCCCTGTTCCTGCAGGTTACATCTAGCTAATCAGGGACTTCTGAAGGGGTGGGTTCCACCAGAGTTGGAGCTGAAGTCTGCAGGAAGGTTGGTGAACACTGATTTGGACAGTTGTGGCAGTGAGGAACACAACCATCATTATCTTATGGAGCAACTGCAGGAACGGTGCATTTTAAGTGGTGGGCACCAGATAATGTGTTTAGCTCCAGATGATTACAGCTGAGCACCAGGTGAGCATCTGATAGTATATGGTGCTCAGCTGTTGAACCTGTTGATACCTGAAAGCATCTGGTTCTCACCTAACAGTATCTGGTTAGCACCACGCCAGAATCCGTGCTCTATACATAGTATTACATAGTATATATAGTATACACAGAGTGCAAACCTGATAATGTCTGGTGCTCACCTAATAGTATCTGGTGGCCAGGACATAGTATATGGTGCTCACCACACAGTATCTGGTGCCCAGCACATAGTATTTGGTGCTTACCACATAGTATTCCGGTGCCCAGTACATAGTATCTGTTGCTCACAGTATCTGATGCCCAGCACATAGTATGTGGTGCTCACCTGATAGTATGTGATGTGCACCACAGTCATTTTTTTAACTGAAATAAACAAGAAGTGATGTTTTTTTGTTTTTTTTTTACACCTCATATCAGCAATCTGATTGGTCAACGCTCAGCTCTACTGCACAAAGTTCAGCCAAAGAGAGAGAGAGAGAGAGGGAGGGGAGAGACAGCAGGGTGAGCATCAGCCAATGTGGGTCATATGTGCATATCTCTGTTGTAGTCACTCATCAAGACACTTCTCTTTAATGTCATCCAGAAAGATTGAAATGAAAAATAATAAAAATAGAACATAATATTTACAATATTACAACGTCCTGGCGTGTCATCACCTATATGCTGCTAAACATTTTAGCACCCCCAACCTAATCCTTCTTCCCGTCTCCCTGTGTAGATGTGTGTTGCATATGTGGTTTAGTGCATCAAATAACCATAAGCATAAATAGTCCCATTAGCTAATGAGAGCATTTAGCTACCTAGCATGTTTTGCTTGCATCACTGACTGCCATCATTATGACATCATGTCTCTAGCCTCATAAGTCTAATGAGCGATAAAATAATAATCCTCCAGCCATTCAGTAAAGCTGTACTGAACTAAAACAATCAGAGTACATGTTTATTATCCGCCAAAATTATTAGCTAGCAGAATTTTCCTGCCTTAAAATCATTATTATATTAGACACATATATCGGTCAGCCCCTATTACGGACTCATGTTGCAAAATGTGCCACGATCCCAACATGTAGCAATACAATCACAGAGCTGGCACTTTGTCTACAGTGTAAGTCAGTGCTCCACACTGATACTCAAATGTTACCGTGTAAACTGTACATGTCACAAGCCATCAAGCATGATTACTAAAGCACAGCTATACAAACTCCAAACGCAACCTATGTCGTCCCGTCGGCGGCCCTCTCTGATCTAATTCGGTGTGAATGCGGGAGCTCATAGGCGCTCACGCTCTGGTCTCGGGCAGCTCGTCTTATGAAACTGATTAAGGTCAGTTCCATGTCAATGCAGTTAATGTGCGAGCGTGCAAATGCTTATCAGGCTTTTCATCTCAAATATAATTAGCCGATCATTCTGCTTGGCTGCCTTACTGTTTTTCTTCGGGGCATGGATGGGCGTCTGCTGACAATTAATTAGATTAAGCTAATTTCCACAATAACGAGGACAGAGCGCGGTAGAGAAGGCTCCCTCCGCGTGGGCACCGACTTCAGGCTTTTTGCTGCGCGGTGTGGCGCCGGGAGAAGGAGGGAGTTGGACGCCGGGCGGTATATAAGCAGGTGAGGTTACAGGGTATTTCCATTTGAAGTAAGACACAATGCAGACAGTTCTGGGATTCAGCTGCTGTTGAAAGAGGACAAATAGAACTGTACATGCTGTTTATTAATATTACTTTGGTGATACAAAAACAGCTCGCAGGGTGAAGCTCAAGAATTATTTGCCCTATTGTTGTGAACATTTGCAGATGAAGATGATGGTATACAAAAGCATATTTTCCTTGAATCTGTTTAACTACAGTAAAAAAAAAAAAACTCTGCCCCAAGTGGCGCCCCACTCACCCACCACATACTGACCACACTACGACCAAACTACGTCACCTAACCACGATATGTAACCACGGTTTTTAGGAACCACCATAACACTATCCTACCTAACGTCTCAACATTATTATCCCTAACATTTACTACACAACAGACTGTTCATTGTATACCGATGCAACACATATTTGCTTACTCATTAAACATATTATATATTGTTTATTACTGTGTATATATTGCCAAAAGTATTCACTCACCCCTCTAAATCATTGAAGTCAGGTGTTCCAATCACTTCCATGACCACAGGTGTATAAAACCAAGCACCTAGTGATGCAGACTGCTCCTACATGCATTAGTGAAACAATGGGTCGCTCTCAGGAGCTCAGTGAATTCCAGTGTGGTACCGTGATAGGATGCCACCTGTGCAACAAGTCCGGTCGTGACATTTCCTCCCTACTAAATATTCCACAGTCGACTGTCAGTGGGGTTATAACAAAGTGGAAGCGACTGGGAACGACAGCAACTCAGCCACGAAGCGGTAGGCCACGTAAAATGACAGAGCAGGGTCAGCGGATGCTGAGGGGCATAGTGCCACTCTACAGACCTCCAAACTTCATGTGGCCTTCAGATTAGCTCAAGAACAGTGCGTAGAGAGCTTCATGGAATGGGGTTCCATGGCCGAGCAGCTGCATCCATACCTTATATCACCAAGCGCAATGCAAAGCATCGAATGCAGTGGTGTAAAGCACGCCGCCACTGGACTCTAGAGCAGTGGAGACGTGTTCTCTGGAGTGACGAAACACGCTTCTTCGTCAGCAATCCGATGGACGAGTCCAAGTTTGCCGGTTGCCAGGAGAACGGTACCTGTCTGACTGCATTGTGTAAAGTTTGGTGGAGGGGGGATTATGGTGTGGGGTTGTTTTTCAGGATGGTCTTGACATGGGCTCAGATGGGCTCGGCATATACATGAGGCCACTCTGGTTGACCAATCAGAGCAGAGTGGGCGAGCTGGCCAAGGAGGCGGGGCTTAAAGACAGGCGCAAATAACGCGTTTTGGGAAAATGTATGCTTGTTAATACATTCTAGATCCCAAAAATAAAATTACGAACATTGAAAATGAGCATAATAGGTTGCCTTTAAAACCGTGAGCCACCTGTCCTCTTACTCCTGAACTTTTGCTCTTATTATTTATATAAATGGATTTTTAGGTGTGGGTTTTTCCCCACTGCTGTTGTTATTGTTTTTATTGGTAACAATAATTTTATTGTTATTATTATTATTATTTTGAGTTTTTTGAGCTAATACAAGCACTGACATATTTTACATTCCTGTAAAATGTACACTACTATAAAAGGTAAAACAAAACAATTAAGTCCTTAAATCACGAGAAAATCAATCATGAGAACGGACAGCTATGAATACTAGATATGCTTTTTAGTATCCCATATGACATCAACCAAAATTTAAATTTAAAAAATGTCAGATTCTGTTTTATTGCTATTGCCACAGAAAACAATACTCAGGAATCTGATTTGAGAGAGAACGTGGCCCAGCACATGCAGGTGTTTTGCAGTCTCGTGAGAGCGCCTGCATTTCTACCATGAAGAACGTCTTGAGAAAAAATAGAAGAAAATGACATTTGGTTCCTGCAGAAACACATACTGTTACAAACTCACTGTGGGAACAATCCATTTGGATTAAATGTCCTTCACTGGCAGACAGCAGAGTTGACTTACATGGCCACGCCGAAGAACTCGTGCTTGGCCGTGGAAACGACGACATCTGCTTGGCTCAGCGCTCTGAGGTAGTCCTCCTTACTGGGCATGAAACCCCAGTGCCGGATGTGGCTGACCAACTGTTCTTTGGCTTCGGCGAAGACGTCTACAAAGGACAGGGACAGAACATGAGTCTGAGACGGTCGACATCAGCGGAGGAGCAATTAGGGGAGAGAGGCAAGTTTGTGCTCCGGCCTGCAGTTTGTTGGGAAAATGAAAAACATGAGGCCATCATAAACTTCGGACATATAAAACGAGAAAGGGCAAAGCTAATCAATAGTGATCCTATTAGCCAAATCAAAATGGATTAAAAGAGTTTCAGCGTGATTGCCTTCCGAGCAATCGTAAACATCATTTCGAAATATGACTAACGTTTATGGCCTTTTTTCCCTCCTTCCTTGTAGCTGTTTATGTGACTATAAAAGTGTAGATCTCAATATAAGAGATTGTGATTCCTGGGTGCTTCTCTTTGCCAAAGCTGCTCTGGGTGTATAAATTAACCCGAGACAACACTATAAATATCAAAGTCGGCCCAAAAGATATTAAAGCATAATCATCTACTAATGGAAGTGTATTTCACCAATGAAATTGCTCTGAGCGTTAGACATACAGGACTAATGGATGATCTCTGAACTTGGAAGCTGTATACTTAACAAACCAGCCTTGTTCCAGTGCTGATGAGGGCAGGAGGTGGTAGAACTGAGGAAGTGCATGATACACAGTAGTGTGCACAAGTCAGAGACCATGCTATCAGGTATATCAGGTGTTTGACTGTCAGCCTCCACTATAAGTATCAGGAGACTCACTGCAGTAACTCCTCCAAAGTTCAGTCTTGGAAGTTGGTTCAGCATCTTCCGCTTCTTCTCACCGTCCAAATAACCCCAAACACATTCAGTGATGTTGAGGTCTGGACTCTGGGAGTGGTCAGTCAGTCCATTGTTCTAAGAACACCAGCAGCTTGTACATTTCCTAACCAGTCACAATGCTGCTGTCTCTGGAGAAACTTAGCGAGCTAAAGCTAACAAGGATAACCAAAAGCTAGCAAGCTAGACCAGCTGCCTGTCACCTGTTCCATTCCTGTATCAATGGGCGTCCATCTGATGCACTTCTGTCCCTTCGATCCTTCATTCACGTGATGCTTGGTCCATCCGCCCATTCATCCATCCGTCCATCTGTTTGTTCGTGACTTTTTGTCGACACTGTTGTCGTCACGTAAAGCTAGATAGTGATGTTAGCTTTGTATGAGGGACAGAGCAGGCTAGGTGTGTTGGACACAGATCTGTCAATGAAGCTGCTCATTAGCCACGCCCACACAGTTCATCAACATCAACAGTTTCTGTGATGTTCTGGGGGTGTTGTTATTACATGGAAATGGGTTCTTTGGTTGGGATGACAGTAAATGTGAACCACAGTGCCTACACATTGAGCTGCTGGAACAACCAGGTTTTACCTTTTGCTCATCATCTTACCGAGTAACAAATAACGTTCCTATCCCGGTATTCCAAGATGACAGTTCGGGTGTTCACAGGGCTGCAAAAATTCCTAGATTTTAATCCTCTTGGAAATCCGTGGAATATCTAGAACAACCAGTAAAACACCAGGGAAGGCATCCACCAAATCTGGAACAACTACCCAATTCTTTGATGCAAGAGTGTCTGAACATTGATGTGGCCTACATCCTGAAACTTGTCCAGTACATGCCAGATCCAATCACAGCTGTTATTGGTGCTCGTGGAGGTATTGAATGCTACCAGGAACGTTTCAGTCACCGGTGACTCATTTTTATATATATGCTATATATATATATTTCCATTCAAGCTTTGCTGGATGTTTCATACAAGACTCAAGTTTAGTTCCATGTGAACATGTTTAATATTTTACTCTGTGTTCTGTGTGGCTTTGATGGCTTGTATGTATGTGCCTGTATGGAAGCACCGCCAAAAATGACTCCGAAACTAGAAGTAAACTTTGAGCAGCTACGGCCTGCACGCGTACGTCTTTCTGCAACACGTCTGCGAACGAAAACCTGCGTTTCATACTGCCACTTCATTAGAGCCGCTGGGTGTGACCTACTTGAACTGACTAGCGTCTGCCTTTCAGTCTATCATTTTAATGCGATATGCTCAATATAATATTAAAAATACATCTGTATGGCTTTGCATCTCATCTCCACAGGCCACCGCATACCTGGCACGTCGGTAAACGTTTCCCCGAGGACAGACACTTCAAAGTTCAGTTCCCGCTCTCTCAGCTTCAGCAAGGTCTGGAAGAACAGCTGAGGGTCTTTGTCATGTTCCCTTCAAACAAAGAAACAGAATATGAAAATCTTGCAGCGACTACACCCTGAAATATTAAACTAAGGTATCAAAACAGAAGAAGCACTTCTAATGCCAGGAGGTACCTACGCAAAACCTGTACGCCGATACATGTGGCATGATATATACAATAGATGTATCTGCTGCATCTGTGCTGTAGCTTCAAATACAGACTATAATGGCTTAGAAATATTGCTAAAAAGTTTGGAATCACTGTTTTTTTTTTTTTTTAAATAATTACTGTTATTTTATTTAATTATACCTTAGACATTGTAGACTAAAGACACCAGAGGGTATTTTATTCAGTGAGCAGCAAGAACTTCATCAATAGTAAATAATATTTTAACTTTTTATTTATTTATATACTCCAAAAAACAAATTGGCAGGTTTAAATATCTTAAAACTAGTGGATATGTTTCTAACATTTCTCATTACAAGACCATTATAAGAATATTATTTCTTAAGATTATTCACCCTACTTTCAGCATTTTCACTTGTTTTAATTTGATCTAGATAACAGTTTCACTACATTAAAAGGCAACCAGTAAAAAAATGTGTCAAAATAAATGAAATAAAATGTTGTAAAATCTTACAACAATCTCATAATGAGAAAAAAAACTGTGTAATGTTTTCATAAAAAAATAAATTTTTCACAGTGAAATAAATTCTGGATATCTGTCTTAAGATTTGATCAAAAACATGAGGCATTTTTGATATGAAATTTATTATTAATAATTACCAGCTTTTATAGCTTTCTCAGTCTTTGCAGAAGCTTCTACATTCTGGACACATTGAAAATATGTAGTAGATATATAGTAGTAGAGTCTATAATATAACATACTATAATAAAGTATAAAAAACATCATACACATATGTGCATCTTCAACTATGATGTAAATCATAATGCAATAGAAATAAGTGCTTACAAAAGAACATAAGACATACTGACTCAAAACTAGAGGACTGGAATCAGTATGCTATAAGAAGCAAACCAAACATGGCAAGCGTTGGACCTCATCTGAGGCGCTTGCTACAACATCTGACCCATAACGCAATGACATATTTGATATGCATCTCTGAGCGAAGGCCACATGCTAGATTAAATAAACTATAAAGAATATTCTTAATCAGCAAATTTCATAATCAGCAAAAAACAGACATATAGACTAGAACTGGATAATTTTCACAGTGAGGTGATTTCTTGAGATCTGCCTCACGATTTAATCACAAAATTTTAAATATGAGACATTCTGGATATGAAATTTATTATCAACAATTATCAATGTTTTATAGCTTTCTCATACTGAAAACATCTTCAAACAAATGATCTGAAAATTAAGTTAATTAAGTAAGTTGTATAGTTTGTAAAGTCGCATAAAAATATTCAAATATGTGCATCTTCACCTACGTGTGCATCTTCACCTATTATGTAAATCATAAAGTGATAAGTGAGAAATAAGTGTTCAAAAAAACATTAGACATACCAATTCGAGACCAGAGCACCGGAATATAATAATGCTATAAGAAGCAAACCAAACATGCCGACAGATGGACCACATCTGAGGTGAACTTGATTTTAATATCCAACGAATACACACATGTGAATGTATGTAGATTATTGGGTCTTGCCACAATATCTGACCCATAATGCAATGACATATTTGATATGTATTTCTGAGCGAAGGCCACATGCTAGATTAAATAAACTATAAAGAATATTCTTAATCGGCAAATTTCATAATCAGCAAAAAACAGACATATAGACTAGAACTGGATAATTTTCACAGTGAGGTGATTTCCTGATATCTGCCTCACGATTTAATCACAAAATTTTAAATATGAGACATTCTGGATATGAAATTTATTATCAACAATTATCAATGTTTTATAGCTTTCTCAGTCTTACATTCTGGACATACTGAAAACGTCTTCAAACAAATGATCTGAAAATTAAGTTAAGTAAGTTGTAGAGTTTGTAAAGTCGCATAAAAATATTCAAATATGTGCATCTTCACCTACGTGTGCATCTTCACCTATTATGTAAATCATAAAGTGAGAAATAAGTGTTCAAAAAGAACATTAGACACACAGATTAAAAAAAGAGCACTGGAATCAGTATGCTATAAAAAGCAAACCAAACATGCCGACAGATGGACCACATCTGAGGTAAACTTGACTTTAATATCCAACAAATACACACATGTGAATGTATGTAGATTATTGGGTCTTGCCATAATATCTGACCCATAACGCAAAGACATATTTGATATTCATCTCAGAGCCGGGGCCACATGCTCCAAAAACGAGAAATGAACGAGCTGGAAATAATTCTCAAAAGACGTGCGTGCCGTTCCTTCCAGCAGCTGAGCTTGAAAGGCCCATCCGAGCAGAAGAGGGGCGCAGCGCGGCCCGCACTTCAGCTAGGCCCGGAGAAGATCCTGCGCACCAAAAAGACAAGCGCCCCTCATTTCAGCGCTTTTCATTTCGCAGCTCATTTCCTCTTTCCAACACCGCAGAACAGGAATGAGCTTTCCTCACTAAAAGTGATGTCTGTTGAAGGTCGAAGGCGATTACCGGAGAGGCCAGAAGCGCTTCGACAAAAGACACCTCCCACTTGGGCCGAATCTGCTTTAGATGAGGTATTAGTGGAGAGCTTATTTATCCTCATTTCCGCTTCTTTTATGTTGCCACGTCCCCCTGTGGCTCGACGCTGATTCCCTCATTAATTTCGCAGCCTCTTTTGATTCCCTCCACATTGTGGATGTGACTTGTTACCTCCTCCGGTCTAAGACTGGTTGACCTGCGGTGAGGTGACACGGCGAACCGCGGGGATGCCCATTACCCGGCCTGTCAGAGCCGTAAATAAAAACGTTCTCCGTGACGGCAGGACGCCTTATTCCCCGCTGACAGCCTAGCAGAGGGTTAATTAATATGTCAGTTATGTTATGCAGGGATTGCAGGGGCTCAATATGCTACTGACACTTTGAGGAGTTGGGAGAGAGCGTGCACGTGCACGGGCACGAGAATGCAGCACACATACTCTTACAATCACGGCCAGTCCTGCAGATCACTGTGCCAGACTGGATGGCAGACACAAAGCAAGTGTGTCACTTTGGTGAAAAGCCGACAACGTTCCCGCTTATCCCTGTTTGTGTCTTTAGTTTTCCACTTTAGCTACTAGGGTAATGTGCAGCTGTATGGGAAAGATTTAGGGGAACAACGTCAGACAGTATTTGTGGCATGTGCTGAAGTTTGGGCACCTTTCCGACTCAGAAATGATCTACAGAAGTGCATTTCCTGAAGGAAACGCAGAATGGTTGCACAGCTTACATGGTTCCCACTTCCTGCTAGGCTGTGGTTTCTATAGGAGTAACGAGGGATGAATAAACGGCACATAGAGGAGTGTGGGTCAGTATGTCTGTGGATTAGAGTTTGGGGATCTGCCCTGAGTGAGTACATGCAGTTTGGTGAATGTAGGTTAAAGGAGACATCAGGTTTTGTAATGGGATGAAAACAAATGGAATTCTGTAGGGGGAAAACATGGATGGGGAAAAAAGACAAATAGATGAGTATATCAGAAGAAGAAGAAGAAGAAGAAGAA
>CM067480.1:5927418-5983417 GCA_034552555.1 Semaprochilodus insignis
TAGGGTTTAATATGATGTCGGCCCACCCTTTGCAGCTATAACAGCTTCAACTCCTCTGGGAAGACTTTCCACAAGGTTTAGGAATGTGTTTATGGGAATTTCTGACCATTCTTCCAGAAGCGCATTTGTGAGGTCAGACACTGATGTTGGACGAGAAGGCCTGGCTCGCAGTCTCCGCTCTAATTCATCCCAAAGGTGTTCTGTCGGGTTAAGGTCAGGACTCTGTGAAGGCCAGTCAAGTTCTTCCACACCAAACTCTCTCGTCCATGTCATCCATAACCTTATAAAAGTAAATGTATTTTTATAAGGTTATTTCAGTTACCTCAGTGATCATGCTTAGACCGCTGCTGTGCAGAGTAGGTCAATTTAATAACCAAGCTGGGTATCAGCTGGCTGGCTATCTAACACCAGCTAAGGAAGGAGGTTTGCCAACATTAGTGTTTCAGTTGTAAGCAGTTAATAACCTTTAGAGATGTCCATATTAGCTGACCAACAGGAACTGATATGTATGTTCTGTATATTATAATATAAAAGAGGTTTAATTAAATAATCATTGAATTTGGTACATGTCATGTATTTTTTTTATTATTTTTGGGGGGAAATAATAAACACGCACACACAAAATGCACATCATGTCAAAGTCTAAATCTAAAATTCAGATTTACTGAAGGTTCCTACAGTATAAACTTTCTCTCTGTTAATGAATTCCACCGATATTCACTTATTATCAAAAGAACAGCTGCGCCCAGAAGGAAGTGTGGGGTTGCAGTGCTGTTGGGAAGGAAGATAAAGGTTACCAGGAACAATAAATGATGATCAGTTTAGACTGATATAGACAATATTTACTGAGCTACACATACAGAAGCAGTGTCTCTCAGTGTGGTGTCGGGCCACCATGTTTGCTAACCCAACATGTCAGACATCTCGGTTCCTAATGGTGTCCTGTGATAATCCATCCCATGCAGCTTGAATATTCTCACACAGTTCCTGCAGATGGTGCGGTAGGGGTGGAGGTGGAGTGAAACCAGGCCTTCTGGAAGTGTGACAACAACTGTTCGTCTTGGCACTGACCATGGTGCCTCCACACACAGATTCGTTGGTCGTCTCCACCAAGACAAAAGCGGGACTCGTCACTGAAGACGACCCGCTGCCATTCTGAGTCACTCCATGACAGTCCGGCACGACACCATTGCAGTCTTTGGTGACGTTGACGTGGTGTTAAGGACAGTCGTCACAACAATCTGTGTGCATGTAGTTCTGCGTGGTGCAGCCGCTCATCATTCTTTTGATGATAAGTGAAAATTTTTTTTTTAATCTACAGAAATATCGCTGGGACATAAACAGAGTCATTCAGAGTGAGTTTGGAGTGAAGTAGTTGATTGTAGACTGTAGATGTTTTTTTACAGTGCTGGTGGTGTGAACTAGTGGTCTCCGTGTCTATATATATATATATATACACAGAGAACCAGTCAAAAGTTTAGACACACCCATGTAAAATGGATGTGGTTGGTGATCTTAAAGACTCTACAGTCTTACACTTAACAGCTCCAACTGATGAGAGTCTGAAACAGTACATACCCTGATATACCACATATACTCTTGATGTCCCACAGTATGATATTTCTCCATATCTCCACCTCTAATATATATTTAGTGGTGTAAAAACTTTGATCTCTTTTTCTGCACAGTGTAAAAGCTCTAGTTCTCCTTTCAGCTTAGTGAATATTCATGATGGACCGACCAATAGAATTGCTCCAAACCTGCTTAGAAATAAACCTTGTTCTATCAGCCTCCACTGCAGGTTAAGAAAGCTGGTTCATCCTCCTGTAAAGGTCCATTATGGAGGTTTTTAAGGTGGACTGTATAATTCCATGAGTGCTATTTTATTTAGTTTGATGTCTTCACTTTTATTCTACAGTAAAACTTTAAGATAAACAGAAACTAAACAGGTATATATATATGTGTGTGTGTGTGTGTGTGTGTGTGTATATCTAAAGTATATACAGTTTAAGCCAAAGCTTTGTCTCAAAACTATCATAAACAATAACCATTACATACAGTTACTCTCCACGAAGGAGCTTTTAGAGATGGACGTCTGGTTCCATTCACTTCCAATGTAAACAGTTCTCACTAAGCTCCTCTAATCACTTTCAATGAGTTTATTCATTTATATCTTCATTGTTTAATCATGTAAAATTATTGGAGGATAAACTGGTGGAATTCCCATTTAACACGCTCCAGTGAATCTTGCTAACCCCACAGCTACCACAGCACTCCAGTTTTCGTTCTTGGTCTTCTTCTTGTTCTTTGTTTGGATTAAAAATGAAACTCTCGCTCTGGACAGAACACATGATGAATTGCTGTTGGCACTTGAACCTGCCTAACATCAATAAACGAAAATGACAATCACCATCAAAATGATTGTTATTATCTTTATTATTGTTATTATTCGAACCGGGCTATTCATCTTAAATTTGGAGAACACGTTAATGACTACAATATGTCATGTGTGTGTTTGTTCAGCACTGATATGAAACATATCTCAGGGCTCAATCTGGCTGAGGTTTCTGAGGCAGGCCTAACTGCACTCGCCGTACTACACAGTGATATTCTGTATCACAGCCCAACGACATGATAATACAAAACTAGGGATCTCCAAAATGGCAATTCGCAGGAGAGGCCAAAAACCTGATTTGACTTTAATGGAAGTCAATGGAACCAGACGTTTTCCCAAGCAGTTTTGGATCATTTCTGTTGGTCCATCCATCATGAAATTGGCACACAGTGTAAACAGCAGCTGCTGTGTTCAAATGATGCATAAAAGTAGCCATTATGCGCTGTTTGCCCTCCAGAAGGATTGTATCCGATCCTGTCTAGATACTGCGTACAGCTTCTTGCCTTATGGAACCCACTGTGTCTACAGCCGGCCTGGTAAACTCCAACTTGTTAAGTTCTGAAATGAAGTGTGCTGTACGTCCCCCTCCCCGAGGGAGGAAAGTGCCTTGAACAGTTCCTTGAAAATTAAACTCGAGCTGAATATGTGAGTCGGGAAAATTAGCGAGGTCATGGTTAATAGAGCTCCTCCGAGTTTCCGGCGCGAGCCTTCACAGGCAGTTTGGCAGCCTGCAGCCGCCGTTAATTTAGCTCAAGCCGACATCATTCAACTTCAAAGAGACTAATGGAAGGATATCACACGGAGAAAGACTTTGATAAGGTGGATTATGTGCTACGTATAATTCACATCAAAAGGTAAAGGTTCTTCTAATTAATTAAATGATAGCGGCGAAAATGATATCGAAGGGAAAAAAGGAAAAAAAGAAAAGGGGGGGGGGGGGGACAGCCAGCGAGCGAGAGTACACGCGCACACACGCACACGCTCAGAGCTCCTGTTCTGGGTTTTTTCCTGGGCTTTAGATGTAACTACGTTAGAGGAGTCTTAACTGTTTGCGCCACCACATCAAGCAAGAGACGTAACCCAATTAAAGCCATTAAACTCAATTCCGCTTCCACAGTACGTCCCGTTATTGTGGGGCGAGCAGATCCTGCGGGCAAAGGAATTTCATACTCAGTGAAGTGTGACACAGGTATTCAAAATTAAATTGGGCTACATTTATTCGAGCAAGGTCATTTCCATAAGAGAAAATACAAATAAAAAAAAACAAACGAAAAAAAAAAAAATTCAAATTAAATTATACTTCAACAGACATTTTCAAGAATCCCATTAACCACAGTCAGCCTTCATCTCTTTAGCTAAAAAGAGAGAGAGAGGAAAAAAAAACAAGATGAATAAAGTGGAATTTTTTTCTTCTTCTCAGTCAAAAATACAGTGTTTTCACAATATCGTATCAAAAGTTCCCAAATTGCAGAATCTCCTTCATCCAGGTACATTAAGTAAATAGAACAGCAATTGTTCCGGATACAATAAATGCTCTCTTAATGTAAAATTTGCTCCGATATTCACGTGTCAGGATCCATTTTTACTAAAATATATCTATATCGAGGAACTATAATACTGTACACTACAGTATGAAATAAATATAATTAGGAAATATAAAATGAGTCACATAAATAAAATGGTAGTTTCAAATAAAAATAATTGAATTTCGTATTGAACAAAAAAAAAAAAAAAAGGAAACATACCAAAGGTAATAATACTGACGGATGAAAGAACCTTGAAAGAAAAGACAGAAAACAAAAACTAAAAAAAAAAAAAAACGTAAAATACAGAAAATTGCACAAACAAATATGTAAACTATGAAGTCTAGCTATACTAATACTGACGAAGGTAATTCAAACATCACGGTGGATTATTTTCATTTAATACTAAAGCAGGTGCAAAGAGAACATGAGTCGACTCCGCGGTTTTACGCTGTACAAGGATGGCACTTGCAGAAAACACAGGTGAAATAGGGGTTTGCATATAAGGCTTTTCTCTAAACAGAAAAAAAACAGAAACGTATAGGGGGTGCTTCGACGAAGCCTCGCAGAATGGAGCCTTCGTCCCTCCTCCTTCCCTAAACCCTAAACCCTAAACCCTCCCCAACAATTTAGTCAAACTTTTAAGACTTGGTACGTTTAAGAACCATACAGGTACTGTTAAGATAAAGACGCTTCATAAAAAAGCCATACCGAGATCCGAAACGAACGAGTGGCTGGTCAGGAAAGAAACAGAAACGGATATCACAGTAAGTGACGGACGAACGAAAAAGGTAACACTGACACGCTACTGCGGCTCCAAGCGCAGTATATAAGTACATATAGGCAATGCTTGCTCTTCTTTTCTCTCTTAATTATTATTTAATGTAGTATTTTATTTCACCGGAGTGCAATTTCCAGGCTTGTGCTGTGACCACGATAAAAACACAGGGGTTACGGAAATAAGCACCACACAGCCTTCACGCTCCACTCTGTACACTTGCGCCACCTTTGTAGTTGCTTCTCTCATGTTGTAGATCGTTTTCACTTTTGTTTGTTTGTTTGTTTGTTTTTTTGCATAATGTGAACAGTCTCGTCCAGCGCCGCCGCGCCTGTTTCTTGGACCGTCCGCAACGTCCTTTTTTTACGTCTCTCAGGACGCGTGGCCGGACGATGGAGACACGGCAGTGTGGTCACAAAAAGTGAATCTGGCTCAAAGTCCCTCGGTGGGAAAGAAGGAAACGATACGAGCAGGAAAAAAAAAAAACAACAACACAAAAAGAACGCTGGAAGCTTAATCCAAAACGCAGTAGTTAATCGGCATCCTCCTGCTCGCCTTCATGACCCATCGCCATCTTCCTCTCTCCTGAGCTTTCGTCCTCCGTCCCTCCCGACGCTCCGTTTTCCTTCCCGTCTGTCGCCGTTCCGGGCGGGCTCCGCCGGCCCTCGAACCTCGTCTGGTCCTCCTCCTCCTCCAACACCGCTTCCTCCATTTCCTCTTCCTCGCCGAACCCCATCGCTTGCCTGTCTGTCACCTCCTGGTATGCTTTCTCTGCCTCTCTGGCGCTGCCCTCCGTTCCATCTCTCAGGATGACTCCCCCTCCTCCTCCTCCTCGGGAAACTTCCTCGCTCTGATCCTCTGGGTCCGAGAAGCCTAGAGGCCCGAGGCCCTTCAGGTAAGCCCGGCGCATCAGCAGCTCCGTGGGCTCCAGTGGGCCAGAGCTGCCGTCGTGACCCTCTTGCTTGGCGGCCTCGCGCTCCTCGGCCTCCCGCTTGCAGTAAGAATAGCGGTGGTTCATGTGCTGGGAGTAGGAGCCCGAGTGGGAGAAGCGCTTGCCACATTTATCGCACTGGTAGGGTTTCTCGCCCGAGTGCAGGCGCGAGTGCTCGATGAGATGGTGCTTGTGCTTGAAGGCCTTCTTGCAGATCTGGCACTGGTGAGGCCGCTTTCCTGCGTACACACAAGGAGAGATAGCCGGAAGGTTACGACGGTGACCGAGTACGCTCACATACCTTTCAGCACAGCAAATCTTAGAAGTAGTCTACTGCGGCATGGTAGTTGCCAACAATGCATACTTTGACATTTAACCAGAAAGCAGATTACGCTAACAAGTCAATGGCGTTCATTTGGCTACACAGCGCCTACTTAAGCCTTCATTACAACCGGCATACATTCATAAAGGCTTATTTCAACAAGTGTAATTTCCTAAAGGCCAATTTATAGTCCAAGCGACAAGTGTTGCAGATGTTTGAGCAGTGGTCAACAGATGTTGCAGCACTGCAGGCTTTCACAGTCCTGCACCAGCGACAAAACGTTGGCATAGATAGCTAGCCGCAAAGTAGACAGAGCCGCACACCGTGACCCCAGCTCCAGGACATACGTTTCTATCCAACCTGCGACCTTTGGATGTACGCAACAAAGTCTGACACAAATTCTGACTATAAATTGGCCTTAAGGTGAAATCAGAACAGCAGTGACCTTATGACAGCTGACACTTGTGGGAATAAGCCTTTATAAATGTTGATGTCAATTATTTTGAAATACTCATATAGTCTTACGAATGCTGCTGTTCAGTGGTGTTACATTATTGGGTAACTCTTTACTGTAGGGCACTGTTCATGACCCCTACATAAGCTTGTCATGGCAACTGACATAGCCCTACATAAGTGTTTATAAATGCATAAATACTTGCAAACATTTACATAAGCCTATGTGCATAAAGGCTTATGAGCATTTACATAGGCTTATGTCAGCTGCCATCACAAGCCTATGTAGGTGTCATGTAGCCTTATGAACAGTAGTCATGTAGCCTTATGAACAGGACCCTACAGTGGAGTGTTACCCCTACATTTTTACCCTGCTAATTAGGTCATGTGGACACTGAACGATGGGCAGACCAATAAAGGTGGTCCACAAAATTCCCTGGGACTGAAACCAAGAACGCTGTATGATGAACGAGTCAGTATAAAGTTTAGAGGGGAACGTTGTTACAACGTTTAGAGAACGAGGTACCCTTACAACAGCGCTGAAATATTCCCAACAGTTCACTCTGTTATTTATAAAGACCCTCCTTTTTTCGTATCAGTACGTACGTGCATGGCAAACAAACGAAAAGGAGAGGCTTCGCTGTGAACAGGTGGCTTCTGAAATCCAGAGTTTATTTCTGATATTATACCATAAGCAGGATAAGGAGGCAAGGGGGAAGCCACGCTCCTGAGGAGCTATTCTGAGGTTGTCTGTGACTGCGCTGAACGCGGCCAAGGAGATCAGGTGATTATCGCGGCATGCCGCACAAGGTGAAACCGAGGCGGTCAGCATCTTTGACGGAGCTTTTTATGACATCATGTCTCCGGATTAAAAAAATGCTTAGATCAGACAGTCCCCTCGTGATGCTGCGACATGGACTTCTTGGGAGGAAGAAACTTCCCCCTCATCTCCGCCACAGGCTGCACTCATTCAGTGGGAGCTACTATGACTCGGATTTACAGTATGGCGAAGTCTAATCAGGGGAAAAGCCGTTGGGCGTGTAGCGATTTCAGCTGTAACCCGCCGTTTATGTGCTCGAGACGCATACGTCCTACGCACACATTCGCAGCCTTCTGTGAACACACGCATGGCTGCAGTGTATTCTTGGCTACAGATAGCACTGGAATGCCTGCAACACCTTCCATAGCTGCCATGCTTGAGATGACCCCCCCACCCCTCTCCACCACCACACCACCCCTGTCCCCACCTTCCCTCATCAAGTTCAAAAATAAACGAGACAGCAGATTCCTCGCCCTGCGTTCCTGGGGAGGAATGCGAATGAGGTATGATGCAAGCCTGTGAAAGAGAGGAGTCCCCCAGGAGGGGAGGTCATGGCGCGGCAATGAAATGCCACACACACACACACACATGCACCTGGCTTGCTGTGGCATGCTAGCGTGCTTGTAAATTCACCTTTCTGTCACTCTTCAACTTACTGCATTTATACAAGGGGCAAAGAAACCTAACCAATGATCAGCGCTTAGGGCGCTGCTGAAAGTCCGAGACCACCCTCAAAAAGGCCAGTAAGAATTTATTCATCTTTCAGGACATATTCCTGAGCAGATAGCATAGGATAATCCACTTGCATTAGGACGGGGACCTGAATTTGAAGTTCGCACTGGACAAAAGGGACTCCTAACAACCACCCGGAACACAGAGTAGAGCACCAAAATTATCCTCCTCGTATAAACGAAGCTCCACTCCTGCTTCAGATCTGAGAACATCCACTGATGTTTCTGTCCATTCTCAACGGTACGGGTCCGAAAGGATGTGTAGCTGCTCACTGTTTATCTGAGGAGGACAGTTTTGGTGGTCTACCCGGTGTTTCAGGTGGTTGTTAGGAATTCCATTTGTCCAGTGAGAACTTTAAATTCACATACCCTTCCTAATACAAGTGGACGGCCTCACAAGAGGCAGTTAAACAGGGAAGCTGCTGGTTTTCTCAAGGCAATGGACTGGTCCAACCCACAGCCCAGACCCCAAGATCACTGAATGTGTTTGGGATTATTTGGTCATGAGAGACAGACTCAATTCTGGAGAACTGAAAGCAGGTCCCTGGAAAAGAATGAAAGCTGCAATAAAGGCCTGGACACTATAAACATTAAATACGGAACACTATGATGTTCAGTTGTTGCAGCTAGACTGGGTTGGAAAATAAACCTAAGGGTGGTCTCTGACTTTTCCACAGTACTGTCTATGCTGGCCTAGAATGATATTCCTCCAGTGTCTGCAATTTACCACAGAACATTCAGTGGTTCAAATCGGATTAACCTATTCTAAAGCCCTGGATCATTTGACATATATCTCCTTAAGCCTGTCAAAAGGAAGAAAACATTTTACTGTTGGTCATGGGTTTTAAATGGATAACTAAATAAATGGAAAATGAGGAAGAAGGTGGGGGTAAAACAAAAAGAAAGCAAAGAATGAAAGAAAGAGGAGGGGGGAAAAAAACATGTGGCAAAAAAGGATAACTTTTGGGGGTGAGGATAAAAAAAGAATTGTCTAAATGTGATATACCTGTGTGCTCATATTTGTGTCTTAGGAGGGAACTGGTCTTCTGGAATGTTTTGTCGCACAAGTCACACGCGTACATACCACTTTCAGTCTTCTTAATCTTCTTCCGGGCAAGCAGCGATTCACTGTCTGTCAGGTCTTCCAGCCCTGACAGATAGTCCCCTGTGCTGTCCAGTAGCTCCCCCTGCAAGAGAGGCAGATTTTAGGTCCAGTACTTTTCAGACAGTAATCCACACCTGCCACTTTGAGGGGGGTGGGGACCCTCTGTACCATGTTTGATCCTTAGTCTGGACAGAGCTTATCCCCACAACCTGTGTAAGACGTTTATCGCCTGTACACATCTCAAAAAGGCAACATATGGACTTTTTAATGCTAAGTGATCAACAGATTAGCGGTAGAATACAGGTAACACAGCAAATACGCATTTTATAGCCATTTAGAAGACGGACGGATGTCAGATAAGTCAGTAATCAATCAGTTAAAAGCGAAAAACAAAATAAAGAAGGTTTCCAGTGATTCCGGGATGCAGATTTGGCTTGGGTTACAAGAACATGAGCTCAAGATCTAATTTACCTGGAAGCCTGGTTTCCGTTGGTACTTCCGTCGCTGCTGCATCTCCGCGAAAGTGGCCGCCCCCGCTGCGTAAGTGTAAGCCATATGTGGAAGAAAGCCCATAGGGTCAAGTCCTGGGTAAGGCCTCAGTCCGGGGATGGTGGCTTGTGCTGGGGACATGAAGGTAGGTGGTGGAAACGCCCCATGAGGTGGTAGTGAGGTGTACATAGGACCACCACTGAAAGGGTTGATGCCAAAGATGGGGCTAGAGCTTTTGTCCAGCTGGCTTTCATTGCCCATGCTGTTGGACCCGTTGAACTCCTTCTTGATGTGGGCTAAGTCCAGAGGTTCTGTTCCCTGTTCCCGTATTGCGGGGTCACCATTACGGTCTATGTTGAAACCGTTTGGCTTGGGCCTCCTGTCTGACTTGGAGAAATGTTTTGGCAAAGACAAGTCCAGAGGTTCCCCATGGGCATCCTCAGAGGCGAGGCTGTTAGGGGTGTATGAGCTGCTGTGAGAGTGTTTTGATGACGTGGAAGAAAGATTCAAGGGCGAGGGCGTCTCGCCTCTCAAGTGGTCCACAGAGTCGAGTGGCTTTTCATTGGTCTGTCTGATGCCTGTAAACTGATGATGCTTGGGGAGCCGTTGCCCTGCGTCACCATTAGTGGCATGGAGCTCTGCTGTGGAGTCACCATACTGGCCGAGGGAAGCAGGTGACCTAGCATGCGCCGATTCCCTGGCCAAGCCGTGGTTGCTGTCCCCACTGCTCCGTTCAGAGGGCGGAGATCTTTTCCTGGACATGCCATGCAGAGACTGTGCCTTCCACTGCGCAAACCACTCTTTCACAAAGTCTTGAGAGAGACCAACAGCGATGGAGATCTTCCTCAGTTCCTCAGAGTTAGGCTCAGTGTTCATGGCAAAGTAAGCTTTCAGTACCGACATGTGATCTTTGAAGGGATTTACTGGGCTAGCTGCATTTCTATCTGGCAGTGATGATGATACCATAACCGCCTGCTGTTCTGTGCCAAACATCCCCCTGCGACTGGCTGGTAAGGTTTCATTAGGTTTCAGAACTGCTTTGATCTCTTCGTTCATCTTGCAAAGGTAGCGCTCATGCTGGTGCAAGGGAATAGGGCCAGGGAAAGTCTCCTTGCAGTACTGGCATGAGAATGGCACATACTGGGCATCCCTCTCCTGCGCCTTCTCCTCAGATTCGAGATCCATAACGTGACTGGGCCGCTCCTTCTTAATGTCAACAGCCCGCCTTTTGGAATCTTCGGTTAGGCTCTTCAGACAGGCTTTGGCCTCGTTGACCTTCTCTAGTGTGTAGTCAATGATGCTCTTCGTAGGACTGTTGTGTCCAACTCCAGGGAAGCCAGGCTGGGAGGCCAGGGCCAGCTTCTGCTCTTCCATTTGGGAGCCCAGCTCCTTCATGTAGGCCCTTAATTTGGAGATCTCTTCGGGGTTGCCGTCCATCTTCTGACGACAAACAGTGTTGTCCACAATCTGCAAGACTCGTTGGACCTCGCTCAGATTGTTGCTCAAGCCTGGGTAGCCCAGTGGATGTGAATCCAGTCCCATGGCAAGATGCTGCAACGGGTTCTGAGACGAACTGTGCATCCCCAGCGGGCTCCCTCCACGACCAGCGCCATTGAGAAAAGCTGCCGAACCTCCAAACTCTGGCTGTGAAGCCATCAGGAGACGGTACTCATTGAAGTCCATTGGCTCAATCTTTATATCGGGGTGAGCCGATGGATCCTGCAAGCCCAGAGACCTGCCGTTCTCCAGTTTGTGCCGGAGCTGGGCCAGGGCAGGGCTGCCCGGTGAGGAAGCGGCAGAGTTTGGAGATGAGCCAGCCTTGGTGCTGACCCCATGGCGTACCCGTCCATTTATAGAGATGAGGCCGATGCACTTCTTGCTACTTATGTGTGAACTGTAAGAGCCAGAGTGGGAGAAGCGCTTCTTGCAGTTGGAGCATTCATACGGCTTCTCACCTGTGTGGAACAGAGATAAACAATGAATGCAACTGAATTGCTGTATTGCTGTTTGCTTGTGCATTATGTGCATTTGATGGCAAACTGCTCCTAATGCTGACCTGTCATAAGTACCAAGCCTATAATGAGTAATTAATTAACAGTCAAATTATCCCACATATTGTCTGTTTTGTTCACAAGTGTCTCTTCTACTGGTGTCTACAGCTCACAAATTGACCAGCAACTCTACTTACCGCTGTGGATGCGGAGGTGCTCTTTCAGATGGTGCTTGTATTTGAAGGCTTTACCACACTCTGTGCATTTGAACTTGCGGTTGCCAGCCCCTTCATTCAGCAACTGAGGCTATAAGGAAGACAAGGATAAAGACAGAAATATTTATACAAAGACATCCACAGGCTTTTCCGCGCACAGCCCCGTAGCTAGGCCACAGGGCTTAAAGGAGACCTAAATATAGATGATCAAAACCTAAGAACCATTGCAGATTTGTGTAATTTCATTAAGGTGTGTCAATTAAGGTGTGCGTCATAGGGTCTCCTGTGCAATTAAAATACAAGTAGCCCATAATCCTTGAAAGAACTCATTTTGTAAGGCTAATTAATGACGCTTTTTTTTTTACCTTTCATGTCCTTAACGTGTGACCAACTAGCAGGGTGCTGTAATCTTCAAAGGTTTTGTAACTAGATTCAAAGAGCGGAGTGTGGGCTGAGTCTGAATCTGCTCGTTGAAAGTTAAACGTAGGTGCTGTTCCTGCATTTGAAATTCAAATGTGGGCCCCAGATGCACAACAAAAACAACAGTGCTCACTCTCACACCCCACTCACAGACACAAAGGTCTGTGAAAAAAAAATATGTGGGAGTCTAGGAGTGCTTCTTCGACCGCTAAAACGTACACCGATGCACAGAATTCACTCCTCCAAAAGTTCATGGTTAGTGGGAGAGCATAATCTGATAACTGTAGCTCTGGGAATTGTGTGTGCTGTAAGTGCTGCGCACGAATACGCATGGTAAGGCAAAAGCTAACAAGGTAAACCTGAAAAGTTACAGCCGAGGCTTTTCAAGGGAAAAAAAAAACATTCCTGGAGAGCAAATAAACAAACATTTAAAGTCATTTAGGAATTAGGATATGCTAGATCACTAGAGGAAAAGCCATCTGGACATGTTTAAGTCAGTCTGGAGAGGTGTATGTGTGTGTGTGTGAGAGAGATTAAGACAGATAAGAGGGCAAGGTGGGCAGTCCATGTAGCTCTTTTGCAATGTGGCTAAATTCGGTGCATCAAAATTTGCAGCCTAAATGCAAGACATCCTGTTATAATCCTATTAAACGCCTGAACTCATTTACCACATGAAAAACAGACCTTCCACCCAAAAGAATAAGGCTGCGAACGGGTCTCTCTTTCTAAATCAGCTCATATAACTGCCTTTCAGTCACACAGGCCTCTCGCTGCCCTGAGACCGGCGAGAAAGACCGACGCGAATGTCGGTGCTGGGCGCATGTTTGGAGTTTGATTCCACTCCAGCAGCAGCTGATGCAGAAAGTCTATAGAACTCAATGTGCTAGAACATCCCACACATGCCTCACCGTGGGCGGACACACAGGGGAGGACGACCGTGCACAGCTGTGGCTTCGGTGCAAAAGATCCGCATTTTAAGGAGGCTCCGGAGAAGCATGTTCAGTATGTGAAGCCAGGAGCAGCAGAACCAAGCTTAAAACTCAGTGCCTCAATTAACTGAAAGGTGAAGGTATGGAATGAGAATGAGAAAGTCCTCTGTTTTTGTGTTCCTTGAGGCCTTTCCTTGGACAGGCGGTCAGTCTTACTGGCTTTGGATCGGATCAGACTGCCCAGACCGTCAAACCACAATGATAAGCTTTTGTGTTATCAAATGTCATCCATGTAAAGCTGTCGCAATAAGAACTGTCTGTTTAATCCCGCAAATTCCTATTGCCTTTTTTCGGGATTGGAGATCCTTCCGCGCTTGATAGCCGCTATTTTCCCTGCTCATGTTTTGATCAAGTGTGCTGTTTGAAAATAATTAGCTGACCCAAAGCACTGAACCGCATGAATGTGCTAAACATGGCTGATATGGGGAAGGGGCCAGAACCAAAATCTGGACTCACCTGGTCTCTGGCAGGCTTGTGAGTGGCCATATGGCGTTCCAGCTGCGTGCGGTAGGCGAAGGTGTCGCTGCAGAGCGGGCAGGGGAAGCTCTCCTCGTTCTTCTCGTGCCGGTACTTGATGTGCTCCTTGAGGGAGGTCAGCCGCTTGTAGCCCCGGTCACAGTAGGGGCAGGTCAACAGTTGGGCAAAGTCATCTGGCGTCCTCAGTGCCAGATCTGGACAAAAGCGAGAGGAATGGCCCACAGAGGGAGGACGGAGGGGAGAGGTTGGACAGATCAGCAAATGTTGAACAAATGGGCGCCGCGTTTAGCTACAGGTCATCGTTTTGAACGAGGACTCTGAGTTGATTGTTTTTGTTGTTGCGGTGCTGGAAATGTTTCATTTCTTCATTTATATAACAGTCTGTCTTCATTAACAAGCCCTTACCGTTATCGTTGTCATCCTGCCCGTTGGCTTCTGGAGTGCCCAGTCTTGTGCCCTCCTCTGGGTCTTCTGGGTAGATTATGGCAGTGTCCCCACGTTGCAGGTACTCAGCGATGCTGGCCGGGTGACCCTCGCTGTCCTCCAGCTTCCTTTTAGCGAAGAAGCTCTCAAGCTCCGAAGTGGTTTCGATACCCTTAACTGCAACATAGGAGGCGAGGGACAAAAATGAGAAATGATGAACCCACTGCTCTATGGCCCGTGTCGCTGGAAAAGCCCCATCTGGACATTTGAAAATCGGCTGCTCTAAATGTGATGGAGCGGAGAACAAACCATTAGGAAGCCTTTAAAGGTGGAAGTATTTATTTAAGTTACAGTGTAATGGCCACTTCCAAGACGAATAGGAGCCAGCGCGATCATCGAGCACTCTTTAAGCGTCCTCGTGCATGTTGGAAAGGGCTTTAAACATTTGCAGCATTGCGGATAATTGGTTTATGCGGCAATTAGGCTCGCTTGGGTAACTGATCTCACTTTGCATGGTCCATCGTATACTTAAAATCAGACCCAAATCTAATAATGAGCCATGCGTTATGTATAATTGCACAGAACAAGGCTTTACGATAAACAATAAGAAGTGCTGCTGATTACAGCGGAGAGAAAAGACCGCGTTTAAAAGACGAGAAGTGCGAGATCCATATTAGTCATTAGGCATTGCCGTGACTGAACAAACAAAACACAGATATGTTTGTATATTCTATATCTTTAAGAACGTTCTGCTGAAACAGTGAGCTACAACACTGGGACCTGAGAGTAAGCAAATGAAAATTTTATTGTCTCATTGTAAACCAATTGGAAAGTACATGGACAGAACAAATCTGATTTGGTCCTAAACTCGATTTGGCGGCAAAATGTGATTTGCTGTGCACTCTTACTCAACTTACAAATGTTTACTTTCCATCTCCTCCTGACACGCGTGAGGCTACATTATTTTGCATGCCACTGTGTGCGTTTTAGTGCGCCCCCACACACACAAGACTCCAGCGCACATGGGCAAATGTCACAAGTCTGCTACCACCTGGCAAGCCGGCATCTGAATACGTAATCAATAAATGGATCCATCGATGAATCAGATATGAAAGCCTGAGTTCTAATTTGCCAAAGTGGTGCATTCGTTGTTTTTCAATTCCCTGACATCCAGAGAAAAAAAAAGAATGACTGATGAAAAGTGATTCTGCAAATGGTGCGTCTAATGCACAAAAAAATAATAAGGGTAGCGAAGAACTTGGCTCCCAGAATAAGCCTACCGCTTTTGGGGATTAAAAATAGCTCACGGCCACCAAGGCTAACCCGCAAAGCGACAAACGCTGTGTTGCGCTGAATCGTGGGCAAAGACGTGGGCTTACCTGTACCGTTTCCAGCTCCATGGAGAGAGACATCAGGGCTCAAAGGATTGTATTCGTCTTTCTTCTCCTCTGGAGGGAAAGAGAGGTGAGAGAGAAAAAACAAGACAGAGAGAGAGAGAGATGAGCATTAGTATTACAGAGTGCTGGGTTTAACACATGCCACAAACTAGCGTAGCCAAAAAGAAAGACCTCATAGCATAACCCAACAGTACCAAATCAGCTAACGTCCATCTCCTAGGCTCCTGTATGACTCCTGACCATCAAAAAAAATAATTTATTCATTAATATGTTGTATCTAATGGAATCAATGGCATATTATTATGGAGAGGTATCAGTGCTGGTCTGACTGATGTAGCTATTAATCTAGCACACACACCATCACAGTGATGTTAAGCTAAGTGCAGTACTGTGCATAAGTCAGAGATCATTTATTGACTTCGCAGTCTAAAGTAAGTACAGATTATTAATTTTTTCAGGAGGTACTTCTGATGAGATCAGATAATCCACTTGCATAAGGAAAAAGAAGGTCCGGAAAATTTGTGAGTTTCCAAAACGTCCAAAAAATGATTATTATTTTTTTAAAATATAAATATTAATAATAAAATTATTATTAGGTAATACAGAGAAAATGTGACTCTTGTAGGACCTGGTTTCCATCAGCTAAACACGGCTTAAAGTTTTCCTATTTGAGAGAAGAATAATAATAATAATAATAATAATAATAATAATAATAATAATGACTAAATAACTGTTATTATTATTGTTATTATTATTATTATTACTATTAATCTTTGCACATTTATATTGCACATTTTCATTACAGCATCAACTCAAGGAATGAAACTTCAAAATAAATGAAACAAGATTTATGAGATAAAAAAATCGCAAGTTTTTTAAATAGCAGATAAAAATACAGAATTTCTTAGAACAAAACAAAATCAATTCATATAAAGCATGTCTAAAAAGAAAAGACTTAAAGTCTCTTTTATAATAAAGGTGAAGCTAGTGAATGTCTCTAGAGACTCAGGGAGCTCGTGGACCCAGTACACTAAATGCGCAGTCACTCATGAAGCCTAACTGTGAACTACCAGCAATTTACTACCTACTGTCTACCTAAGGAAAGCTGTAGCATGTGACTGAAGAGGTATGAGGTTCTGCAAATATACAGGAGCTTGGGGATGTAGACGCACTGACCCAAACATCACACAGGATTACTTTAGCTTAAAGAGAGAAGAAGAAAAAGCTAAACCAACTTCTAAGACTGACCATTGGAGGTGTGGAAACGTGAATCTGTGCAGATGTCTTTGAAAAACTAAAGCAAGTCTACTGAAAAGAATGGAGGCTGTAATATATGCGGACTAAATACCAGAAAATGTCTTTTTTTTAATTTACTTTTTGTATTTTTCTGTGAAATTTGTTTTCTACTTTTTCCACTTTTTTTTAGTTGCTTTCCTTTTTTGAATAAAATTAAATGAAGAGTTTTCTCTTATTTGTGCACCTCCTCCAGTGGGACAGTAGAGTATTTAAGCATGTAAAGTAGAGTAGTTCAGCATGATAGGCTACTTTTATTCAACCAGCTTATTTATTTCAAGTCCTTGAAATAAAAACAGCTCATTTTAAATCTTAGTAGTTCTAAGAAAACAATAAATCAAACGAAATCAAATCACATTTATTCTCGTGTCATATTTACACAGGTGAGAAGGTGTAAATATATATATATATGTATTCCAGATATGCAATATATGGATAAAAGGTAAACAAGATGTCAGTCTATCTGTGCAGGTACACATATGCTAAATGTGCAATATTGGAAAACGCAATATTGGTATTAGCCAAACTTCATGGTTTTAAGATCAGCATCATAAAAGAAAAGCATAATCTCTTATTATTGATTTGTGTAATCAGATCAACAATGTATTTGTTTTCCTCCAAACAGGAGATTTTATGAATGTATACATTTTTAGAAATTACGTATTACAACGAAAGAGACGCCAGCCTTAAAAATGTGCATTATTGATCAATTAAAAGGCCGAAATAGTATGTTTTTGCCTCGGCAATAAAGGGTTAATGAACTGAACACTGAGGAAAAAAAGCCAGCTCACTAATGAACATCAGAGAACAAGCCGCCGAAGGAGCAGCCCTCCTCTGTAATCACAGCTTAAGAAATCAAATCAACGTATTTGAGTGAGGAGTGGAGTGGGCTCTGAAGGGACGTTGCTCTAATACTGCCGCTATTGTATTTGTTCCTGCTCTGGCTCATGTGACCTCTTACCGGCAGTCACAAGTATCATAAGCTTCCCCCTCAAAAGGAGGATATACAGCACCTCCACCACAACGAGAGAGGAAAACAACTCCATATTCCACACACACACACAGACACACACACGCACCTCCCCAGCATTAGCTGTTTAATTTCTGAACTGCTCACGACTTCCTTCCTCATTATCTGAGTATGACAACTGAGAGCTTTTTGAAAGTCTCTCTCTCTCTCTTTCTTTCTTTTTTCTTTCTCACTTCTCCTCTCTGTTTGAAAGATGTCTTCTCAAATTTGCTGGGGAAAAAAAAAGTCACTTTAAGAGGAGCTGCTCCACTTGAAGGGATATTTTTAGGGCTTTCAAACAGAACAAAAGCTCCAGTCGGCTCAGAATCATTTCACTTTTTAAAGTTGGGAACAAACAAGTCATTTGCTAATTGGGGTCTCGCCTTAGCGAAGCCCCTGCGAGTGAAATGTTTTCCTTCTGCGCCGTACAGATAAATGTTCAAGGCCTCGAGCCAGCGCGGATATCCCCCCCCCCGAGCTCACTCAAAGGAGAAGTGCTGCGCTCTCCCATGAGGTGCGCTAGCTGAACTCCTTCGCTTGCTAGCATGAGGATGTTTGAGGGTCATACGGACGGCTTCGGCGTCATGTGTAAAAGCACCCTGTGAAATTTCCTATGAGGTAAACCGGCCGCAATTACGGTCCAAGCTGGGGAAATTGGTGTTCTACGAGTGACGAGGCCTGTTGAATAGTTTCCTCGAGAGACAAAGGCGGCCACAATATTGGTGGCTCAGTTCTGCTTGCGGTGGTTGCAGTTCATTTTTCAGGTATCGGTGTGATTTCGAAGTGATCCTGTGCTGTGTAGTGAAACAGTGGCACATATACTTGTGTGTCTTTTGCTGATCTTGCATTCTGCCACATTGGAACCAGATGGGCAAGTGAGGTAAACTGGCTTTCCCGCCAGCTACACTATATTGACAAAAGTATTTGCTCGTCTGCCTTCACATATGAACTTGAGTGACATCCCATTCTTAATCCATAGGGTTTAACATGATGGCGGCCCACCCTTTGCAGCTATAACAGCTTCAACTCCTCAAGGTTTAGGAATGTGTTTATGGGAATTTTTTACCATTCTTCCAGAAGCATGTTTGTGAGGTCAGACACTGATATTGGATGAGAAGGCCTGGCTCGCAGTCTCCGCTCTAATTCATCCGCTCTGTAGCTTATCCAGACTAGCACACATATACTATGTCTCATATACTCTATAATTCAAATAATTCACTATTTTGCAAAAAGTTATTAGTACAACAAACCGGTTTCTATGTGCAACTATGCAGTTTGGCATATATGCAGTGCTAAGCCAATGTTTACTGGCAAACATACCTTGAGAAAGAGGAAGTTGGTTCTTGGGTATAGCTGTGCGTGATGATTCATGCAACACTCAGATGTGTCACATTTACCCACATGCACTTGTAAGCTACATGGCTCTGTTACATTATGCACACCTGACCATTTCTCAAAGCTAAAACTAATAAGCTGTCAGCCTGGTCTTTTCAGCCCAGCTGTTGTGTCTAAACGGTGTTGCTAATTAGGTTGTAGGAGCTGTGATGACATTCATTAATCTAGCATCTATGTTTTGCTAAATCCAGCTGAACAAAGCACCACACGACCAACCCGCACGGTGCTCTGTTCTAGGAAAGTGACACTTTGTCCTGAGTTCAAGCGTCTCATATGGATAAGTCATTAGCCGAGACTGATCGCTGGGGGTCGGACGTTTAAGTCACAAAAAAATAAAAGAGTCCGGGAGACCCGCTTGAGCTCACCCTCCACTCTGTAACTGTCGGCACGGCCCGGAGAATTGAGGGGCCATTATGCATGTAAATGGCTATCATAATGCTAAAAATTTCATTTAACGCTCTTAATGAGCCCTTGGCCAGGCAGGCTCTCGCTAAATAATGTCTCTCAGATCCTAATTAAAAGAATTTGTCTTTTGAGCCTCGCTAGCTCGGGCTTTTGTCATTTAAGTTGATCGCTTTTGAAAAAAAAAAAAAAAACGGAGAGGACGGTGGAAGGAAAGAGCGAAACAGAGAGCCAGAAAGAGAAGGGCTGGGTGACTGAAATGATGCCTTTGAGGTTATGTCTAACCAACTTGGCCTGTGAGTAAGCTATGAGTTTAACTGCAGCGAAAGACATGCCCATTTCCTACAACTCATAGCTGTCTGACATCTGGCGTGACCGTATTTTATACAGCCTCACCGCTGCAGTCATACCAAATTTTTGCTGGGCTTGGCTAGATGTGGGCTAGCTGGCAGGCTTGCATACTTCTTAAAGTTAACATTTAGGATATGAAGAGAAACAAACTATGCCTCCGGTTGTTTGCAAATAGACTTGCTTAAGTGGTTTCTAGCACGGTATATCATAGTTCTGTCTACAAAATGGGCACAAGTACATTAGCCTAGCTAAAAACAGCAGTGGAAACCATCTTGAAGCCTGAATGGTTGTTTTCTGAAGCCTTGATTTTGGTCTTTGTTAGTATGTCATACTTATATTGGGTTGAGGAAAGCATGTCAAGTGACTTAGCTATGCAGTCACCATGATGATGGATACTTGTTCATTACGTGTTAGCTACATTAGCCACATCGCTCCAAAACAAAAGGACCAAACATCTTGGAGTGTCCACTTCCTACAATCATAGCAAAGACATGACACAGCCACTGCAACTACCTAACAAACTTGCTGGGTGTGGCAAAAGAGGAATCTAGCTACAGTTGTGAGATATGTACTATGGTGTTGTATCATACCTGTGCCGTTTAGGTCCCCGTGGCGCCAGATGTCCCGGCTCTCCCCCTCCTCGTCTCCACGGCAGGACAGCAAGGCATGGGCTACGCGGGGCGAGGCCTCCAAGCTGGGAACGCCCAGCGGACTGCCTTCACCTTCCGAACCCAGCAGCCTGTCCTCATCCTCAGAGCCAGAGCCAGCCTCCACCACACTTTCATAACTCAGCACTGAAAGACAGAGAGAGAGAGAGAAAGGAAACGACCGGCAATTATTAACTCCGCTGACCATCATTCATCATCGTCCACATGGCACTTTTGCAGTTCGGACAGAACCCGGGCGGCTCGTGTGGAACGCTGCCACTGTGCTGTGTCTGTCGCTGTTGATGCTTTACATATGCATGACCCAACAATATGGCTGGTGTGGGGATTTTAGCTAAGCAAGTGTGGCCAGTAGACATAGATGTAGATAGACAGATACAGTATACTGCCAAAGGTTTTTGCTCACCCATCCATATCACTGAATTCAGGTGTTCCAATCACTTCCATCGCCACAGGTGTATAAAACCAAGCACCCAGGCATGCAGACTGCTTCTACACACATTAGTGAAAGAATGAGTCACTCTCAGGAGCTCAGTGAATTCCAGCATGGCGCCGTGATAGGATGCCACCTGTGCAGCAAGTCCAGTTGTGAAATTTCCTCACTAATAAATATTCCACAACTGTCTGACTTCAACCTGATAGAACACCTTTGGGATGAATTAGAGCGGAGACTGCGAGCCAGGCCTTCTCGTCCAACATCAGTGTCTGACCTCATAAATGTGCTTTGGAAAGAATGGTCAAAAATTCCCAGAAACACATTCCTAAACCTTGTGGAAAGCCTTCCCAGAAGAGTTGAAGCAGTTATAGCTGCAAAGGGTGGGACGACATTATATTAAACCCCATGGATTAAGAATGTGAAGGCAGACGAGTGAACACTTTTGGCAATATAGTGCAGATAGATAGATAGATAGATAGATAGATAGATAGATAAATAGATAGATAGATAGATAAATTGATAATTGATAATAGGCATTTTAGTAATGGCGATAACTCTACTAGTCTGAAATACACTGGATGATCTTTGATCTCTCCTCCGCCTCTCAGTCTGCTCTTGAAGCTGTTTGCTTGTTCTTCATGTGAATTCCAGATAATGAAACCAAAACCGCTCAAACTCTTAAGAGCTTGCATGTGGATTCACACTTCAGGCCTCAAGCTGTATATCTCACATATTAGGTTATTGGTAGTTAGCTAATAACTCACAGACACTGAATAAGAAGTTAACTCCATAAACAGGATTCATTAGGATTAACCTTACAGCAGCTTGTTATTTGATAACAGTGACTAAACCAGTACTTAATTTATGCTGTTTTGGAAGTTAGAAACCGTCCGAAGGTTCCTGAGGTTAAAGAAGTTAAGCCAGCATCTGGAATAATACTTGATATGAATAAAACGGCTAAACAAACGAGTCCAGAAACAAACGGCTGAGGTACCCTGATTCAAATGAACCTGACGTCATGGGAACAAGGGTGCAGCGTTCGGGTTCATACGAAGTTCTCCTCAGGCCCTAATGCAGCGTTCCCTCGCCAGCACCTTATCTGCCGGGCGCGCTGCCAGAGCGGCCTGAGCGAGTGGGAAGTGGCTCTAATGGCGCGATGTGAAACCTAATTGCCGATGTTGGGCCCGTCCTTGCTCGCCTCCGTCTCAAAAACAACAAACTCTCCTCCCCCGGCTGCACCGTTTCCTAGCTCCCAGGCTTTGAAACAGGGGCCGCCGAAGGTTCCGTCATCCCCTAAGGACCTGTATGTGGGCCCTCGCTCCGTAACATGCACAGTAGTTACTGAATAAATTAGAATTTAATAATGAATAAGCATTAAGAGCGATAGCTGAATGTTCTGACTGGGACAGAGTTTCACACTGTGTGGAGTAAAATACATGCAAAATGACTTTTGAGGAGATGCAGTAACCATAACCACTTAAACTGTAGGGGGTCTGTAAGTGGATCCAAAGTTTTAGACCTTATAACTGCACGACTCACATATTAGTTTCAGAGTACTTACTGAACAATAAGCCTTAAGATATATAATCGAATACTGAGTCTGCAGTTGAAGGGATTGACCCCCTAATTTCACCCTAAGACCCCATTCTCTTAACTAAATACTCATTTTTTTTCCTCTTCTTACAGGTTCCCAGACGGGGTTAAAGACAACCCAGGAACAACCCCACCACCACCCCCCCACCGCCAATAGCCGGAGAAGGGGGTGGGGGGAGATTAGCAGGCACGTAGCCGATCATAATATGATCTTTGTCTGATCGGCGCAGGCCTGCATTTGCCAGGGCCAGGGACAACTGCGCAACAGGTGCAAATTAAAAGGGGAACCGTCCCGGGCTCCAAGGGATGGAGGGATGGGTGCGAAACGCCACGGCCGCTGGCTGAATACCAAAAGAGCTAAGAGAGGTGGAATGGTGGAAGGGAAGGGAGGGGGCCAGGGGCGTGGGACAAAAAGATTTCTTACTAAGAGGTGTGACCGGTGGGATTATTTAGGGGCGACTTCAGAAGGGAGGGGGGGTGGGGGGTAAAAGGCCCCCCCTCCACCTCCCTTTTCAAATGAAAGCGAGAAGGAGAGAGAGAGAGAGAGAGTGAAAAACATTAAGGGAGTGGTGGAAAGTAAGACATAAGAAGCTCTTTGTGTGGTCTGGACGTACCTAAGACATACTGCAACTTTATATAGCTGCTGTCTTTCTCCGTCACTCACTGTCCCTCACTCTTTCATTCCCGTCTTAGCCACAAATAGCTTCGCTTTAATACCTCCAGAGGCCCTGTTCCCTCAGGTGCGATGTGAGTTTTTAGAGAAGGAAGCTCAGAAGGCCGGATGACGGGAGCGCTTCAAGGAGAAAATAAAGAGGAGAAAAAAGAGAATGGGGGTGGAGAGAATGAACGCAGAGGTCAGGCCGTTGAATATGAATAATTGGCAGCCGCTAAGCTGTTTGACTTTAAGAGGAACCATCACACATGCCCACACTAAAAGAGTCATCTACCTCTTTTCTCCTTCCTTGGGCAAAGTATTCCTCTTTCTTCTCTTTGCAAATATGAGCTAGTTACAGAGTTCCAAATTACACGGCATGGACGCTCGAGTAGAAGGCTTTTTTTCCGTCCTTTATAAGAGCGCTTATCTCTTTTAGCATTAGAGAGGCCGCCTCTGTGGCTTTCGTTTTCCTTATGATTATGCGCCGCAAATAGAACCAGGGAAATGTTTAGGTTCGAGGAATGGCGTACGGGGAGGGAAAGAGAAAAAAAGAGGAGAGAAATGTTTTGACTCGCGTCAAATAGATACTTTTCTGGCTGTGTGTGCAAGCTAGCATTCCCCACACAAAAGCAATTCATCACACTGTTTACCTCTGAGGTCACATGGGCCTGCCAGTGCAGCAGATGTGACTGGAATATGAGCTTTTGCAAGGTTGCGAGCTTGCTTGCGTGCATGCGTGCTGGTGTGCGCACGTTTTCATGCGCCACCCAACACCAGCCGGGAAAACTGTAACCGCGTTAATATGTGTGCCACAACTTGTCGCGACTGGCTTACGGCGTGTCTTTTTCTCCCATTCTCCTAGTTGACTCGGACATGCCAATCAAATGCACCCGGTTTGGGGAGGGCTCCACCCCTTCTGCGATCCCATTGGCCCTCGCTCCACCCTGCTACTCTGCCAGCTGTCCTGCCTCGTAATGTCTGCAGTGAACGGCCCATTGTGCTCACCCCAGAGACAAAGAGGCCACCTCTCTCTCTCTTGCTCCCTCTCTCTCTCGTGCGCTCTCTCTCGCACGCTCTCTCTCTTCCTTCCTCCTCACTCGCTCTCTGTCTATCTCCAGCTCACTCTCTATCTCAGCCTGTTGTCTTGCATTTTGTCTGTAACCCCACCTATCATCTTGTTATCTGTCCTCGGAGAGAAGGGACCTCACCCTTCTCGTATAATCAGCCTCTCAGAAGCCTGAGACACGCATACCTTGCGCTGTTTCATGTTCATGTTAATATTGTTTCGAATTGGGTTCATTGAACAGCTATTTGCAAGCTATCACTTTGCAAACTGAAGACAGCAAATTAGTCACGGAAGTAGTATCATGCATGTCCCTATATATTCCCTGTATATGTGTATGCAACACTAAACATAAAGTGAGCTACTGCCAAGACCTTGTAAGGTCTGATCTTGGTCAGGACATGGCCAAACCCTTCTTTTAAGAGCCGTACAAACACAGCCGACGGCTTATTATCTTGATAGTTTGCTGCATACATTCCGCGAAACCCTTCAAATATGTCTAAACCAAATACCTTCTCTTTCCAATGTGATTCAGACTAAGAACTCAACCCCGTTCCCCCATGGCTTTTAGTCGAGGTTCGTGCGGCGCTCCGTCCGACAGGTATGCATGCTCTACCTATCGGCATCCCCTTTCTCTCCGACGTGGCATTTCAAGCTCCAGTGAAAGCTCCAGAGTACACACCTTGCAGGCTGCCACGCTCACATGTACCTGCGTTCAAACAGGCACTACTCAAACGGCATCGGGAAATCCGCACAAGCAAGTCTCCCAAGCAAAGATCAGGTTACACCTCCATCGCCTTGACCACCTATCCGTTCCCAGGTTGCTCGGCCGTTATCCATTTTCCCTTCCTCTTTCCCTCCGTCCCTGTCCATCTCGCTCTCCGCCAAAGCCGATCCGTCCTTTTCAGTCGTGTTACGACAGCAGGCGCAGGTGAAGAAAGGCAAACCGCACGTCCACATGAAACCTCAGCCGCAGGTACGTATCAACCTTGTCCGCTACGGCAGTGAAAGCAGGCTGGGCAGGCAGTGGAAAATAACTGCTCTCACTTCTCTCTCCCTCTCTCTCTCTTTCTCTCTCCCGCTCTCTCTCCTGTGCATCACCTGAGCGAGGGAGAGAAAGGAGGGGGGAGGGGAGCTGACTAGGTGAGGCAGCGGTGCATTCAAAAGGAGGTCGCTGCCTAGCGGCTACAGCCTGAAAATGATCCACATAAATCACACCGGCCGGAGAAGGAAGACAGCGATGGTGTGGGAAGATACATACAATTGATTATAGCCTAGGGACGTACCAGAGGGATCTCTTATAAATACAGGATCCAAAAAAGGTGTCCTGAAGAGCTCTTTGACGGAAACCTTGATTGAAGACCTTTTCTTTAGAACTTGTTAGATGTTAGACTTGTTAAATGAGACCAACTACACACAACGTGAATGTCCTAAGGGCCTACATCCAAGCCTAGAGCCACTAGTTTTTAAGGGTATAGTGAGAATATGACTCTACATATAACTTGAAAGTAGTCCACTTCACTTGCTGTTCACGCAAAGAGGAGATTCAGTCATTTCAAGGATTAGTCAGCATTCATAACAGCTAGACAACAAAATAAAAAGATCGTTCTCTGTTGATGCACACTGATATTGGCCCTGGTTGACTCATACGACTTATATGAACCGACTGCCTGTTTCCATCATCAGTGTTAATATGGTTAACAGTGTCCTTTGAATGCAATAAATTTCAGGTTTCTGTTTTCACTATATGTGCCAGTTCATATTCCAGTTACAGTCCATAGAGAAACACTACCATCTCCCCCATGCTGTCCAAAGTGAGAGAGAAATCTGTCGATGGCTGCTTTTGTGGGGCTGAGATAGGAGCCTGTGTGTTTGTTTTAAGGCCGGCTGCCGGAGAGGTCAGCAGTCGAAGAGGTTGGGGGGGAGCACAACGAGTCCAGAGAGAGAAAGGGAGGCCGCTTTTGTGCTGCCTGTGATCTTCAGTGCAAACTCAGCTATGCGTGAACCATTACGGTGAACCTGGACAGGGGTGAGTGCACCAGGGTGGGCCAGAGAAGGAGTGAGCATGTGTACGTATCTGGGTTGGACGTGTCTGTAGTAACAGTAATGCATAGCTTTAGCTTTTTTAGCTTGGTCAACAAGATGAATACGGTTCTCAACGTATGCTTTTCTTAAGCTATGTATTTCATTTCTTTTTGAGGGTAAGGTTAGGATTCAGGTTAGGTTTAGGGACTAGAGGCCAATCTTAGTTTATTTAACTTCATGTCTAAATGGCCAGTAAGCAGAAGACATTCGGTTTTCCAGGAGATATGTCTGAGGAGATTAGATAATCTGCTGGCACAGTAAACAGGAAAGGTGGATAAAAGTGAGTGAAGAAATGGGACTTTCTAAAACTGTTTAGTGAGTACAAGAAATATTGTGAAATGGGTCTCTTAACAACCACCTGGAAGACCTGGTATACCACCAAAACTGGCCCTGTCAAATAAACATCGTTTGTGTTTCGCAAACTGAGCACAGAGGTACAAAAAGTCTACTAAGCAGACGTCATTACATGAATTTCATACATATAAACGGTGACATTGTGAGACATACGAATGTTTCAAGTTTCATAAGCAAGGTTGGATCATCCTGTTAGTGCCAGCACCATTGGCAGACGGCTGCACAACGCAGGACTACATGCACGCAAACCGTTACGACGACTGTCCTTAACACCACGTCAACATCACCAAAGCCTGCAATGGTGTCTGGCACTATCATGGAGTGACTCAGAATGACAGCGGGTCATCTTCAGTGACAAGTCCCGCTTTTGTCTTGGTGGAGACGATCAACAAATCTGTGTGTGGAGGCACCGTGGTCAGCACCAAGATGAACAATTTGTTGTCGCGTGTCACATGTCCAGAGGGCCTGATGTCACTCCACTTCCACCCCTACTGCAACCTCTGCAGGAACTGTGTGAGAATATTCAAGCTGCATGGGATGGATTATCACAGGACACCATTAGGAACCTCTACAACTCCATGCCGAGACTCCTGTCATGTTGCATTAGCAAACATGGCGGCACAGCGCCATACTGAGAGACACTACTTCTGTATGTGTAGCTCAATAATGTAGCCCATATCAGTCTAAATGTATCATAATTTATTGTTTATATAAAGTATCCCCATATCTGGGCAAGGTACAGAAACAATGTATGTGTGTGTGGACCTAGGCTGTCCGTAGAGGGGGTGTCTGTCCTCTTCTGTCCCTGCCGTGAGGAGGCAACAGTAGCCTGCCCCTAATTGAATTAAACTCCCATTTGTCTACTGGACCCCCATGCAACAGGCTGGGGAAGAAAAGGGAGGAGAGAGAGAGAGAGAGAGAGAGAGAGGGAGAGAGAGAGGCTCCTAGGTTGGTTCATGCCGCCAGACGGCCCACCTTTTCCCCCTCTTCCTCCCCCTTCGCAGACCCACCATCTGTGCCCCACCGCATGCACATGTTACCCCTCTCTCTCTCGACAACTGTTCTGGGCCTCTACCAGCCTCACGGTGTGCGTGCGTGTGCGTGCTCGCGCGTGCGTTCTCCCTGGGCTAGAGAGAGACACACACAATAGCTCGCTCAGCTACCCTGAGGACCAGGAAAGGCAGGAAAAAACCTAAAGAAAACACAATATGCTGGGCTGAGGAAGATAAAGAAACGGGCCTCTATCTCATCCTCTCCGTCACCTAGGTCCCTCTGTCCTAGCGCACGGAAAAAGACCCAAACCAAACAACCAAAAACTGTCGAAAAGGAGCGTCCTGGTTTAGCACAAAACACTCCAGAAGCTACATCAGGTGACAGCAAAGCTCAGAAGGAATCAGCGTAGTCTGTGCAGCAGATGAATTATTAGAGTCTATCGATTTTTTTTACCCTCTTTTTTAGGAGGTGGTGGTAGTGGTGGGGGGAGAGTTAATATGGGTCAATTAATATGCAAATCTCCCGGCAGATGCTCGGTGGCTCTCAGCGTGCGATTGGCCCGTCGGTCACTGGCTGTTCAAACAGTTTCGCAACCAAAACAACACCAGGTTTCCCCCCACCGACGCAACAAACCGACAAGACCCCTTCCTCTTTCCCTGCATCATGAAAGAGACAACGTGCTGCATCTTCTTTACCTGGAAGAAAAGCCTTTTTACTCAGTTATTTCCGGGACTAATTTGAATGTAAAAAGCATTTTTTTAATGACTTTATAGGTACGATTCTATCTCATTTTGTGCTCTGGAGTCTAATCCAATTCAAAAATAGCTCAATTAAATTTACAGTCCTTGAGGAAACCATTCAAATCTCGACACAGAAGTGAGCAACCCCATGCAAGGGTACGTTCATCTGTTCCATTCCTCATCTTTACTGATGTGAGACGACAAAAACCAAACACATTTCCAACACTTTCTGGCCAAACCTTCTGATTTCCACCTCTAGATTCTTCTTATACGGACAAAAGTGTGAACAAGCCTGTTTCATTTCAGAGTCAGGCTAAAAAGAAGAAGAAGAAAGAAGAACAAGAAGAAGAAGAAGGAGAAGAAGAAAGGAGAAACGTAAGCTAAAAGGAAACAGCTTGGGCCTTGCTAAGATCGTGTTTCTCCCTCTGTGCTGCTGCCAGAGGTGCTTCTTAGGGTTTTTTCTTTTTTGCAGGCTAACAGCTACAGATGGGCTAAAAGCAGGACCTTTGGAGCGGAGGCTTTAAATGGAGGTCCACGAGCAGGAGAGCAGGTTGCTCATGAAATATTCATGCGAGGAGTGGCGCTAGCCATCCATCCCATCCCGCAACACTCCACTCCTCTCTGCTCCACCCATCCTGAGAGGAAACGAGGGGGCCGGAATCACCCGAGCTCCACAGTGGGAAGTAGGAAAAGGAACGAACAAACAAGCAAACAAACAAAGGAAATGTCAGTCACAAGTTTGGGGACAAGTAGATTTTAACAGTTTTAATACCTATTAATATGTAACATATCATAATAAACACTGATTCTAATGTGCCAATACTCTGACTAAATCTATATGTACATCGACTGATATGTATAGTACCAATCAAATGTTTAAATGGATGTTGTTGGTGATCTTAAAGACTCTTAAACAGCTCCAACTGATGAGAGTCTGAAACAGTACATACCCTGATATACCACATATACTCTTGATGTACCACAGTATGATATTCCTCCATATCTCCACCTCTAATATATATTTAGTGGTGTAAAAACTTTGATCTCTTTTTCTGCACAGTGTAAAAGCTCTAGTTCTCCTTTCAGTTTAGTGAATATTCATGATGGACAGACCAATAGAATTGCTCCAAACCTGCTTAGAAATAAACCTTGTTCTATCAGCCTCCACGGCAGGTTAAGAAAGCTGTTTCATCTTCCTGTAAAGTTCCATTCTGGAGGTTTTTAAGGTGGACTGTATAATTCCACGAGTGCCATTTTATAGTTTGTTGTCTTCATTTTTATTCTACAGTAAAGCTTTAAGATAAACATAAGGAGAACCTGCTATGAGGAGCCGTCTCTAAACTTTTGACTAAGCAGTTTTTAAGAACCTGAATATTACATTCTGATCATTTTACAGCCCGACGGCAGCAGTTTAAACAATGGCACATGCAGAAACCTCTCCTGTTGGGTTCCAAGTTGAGGTATCGCTGAAGTTTTTAATGACGCCTGAGAAAACGCTGCCAGGGAAGAGAGAAAGAGAGAGACGGAGTTTTCTCGACTGTGTGATGAGAGGAAAATGATGTTCTTTGGTTTTGGGCTGGGCGGCGAGTGCCTCAATTATAGATATCCAACTCCAGAGATGACGCACAGGGAAGGGGGAGAGAAGGAGAGAGCGAGAGGAAAGGAAGATGAGAGGTTCGTGGTTCGTCCAAGCCGTAGCTGTCTGGATGAAGACATGGGCCCTCGCTGTCTGTTTTCTCCTCTCTTTCCTGTCTCGTTCATGAGGCACTAGCGCTGGGCAGAACTGACCACATATATCATACTGATATTCAGGTTTGCATTACTAAAGCCTATCAAGATATTTCAGAGCAGACATTTCATTGCCGATTGGACTGTTTTCTTCTCTTCGTTTCTCCTTCGTTGAATATGACACCAAAGGAAACCAGAGAGAAACTGAATATCGAGAAAGGAAACATACTGTTTATTTACGTTTTACGTATTGTCAACTGTCATATCAAAACAACTGGAAATACCCAGCAAAAGCCTTACACTGCAGTTAACCACATCAAACCTAGCGACTTTCTGTGAGCTACTGTGCTTCCTAAGGCTGTATAAAAGGCTCCATGCTGCCTTTATTGTTGTCTGTATTAGTTACAGCTTATGATTGGTCTGTTTAATTAGAGTAACATTAAAAGGTAAATATATATTACTAAATATGTCAGAACTGTTAGATCACGCTTCTTAAATAATACATAAATATATATAAACATATACACAAACTGCTACAACAGTACTAAAACAGCTATTTTTTTTCTTTAACCGTGAACTAAATTATTGGATATTATTACATTATACATTATTATACTATTATACTAAAGAATAATATTATCAACAGAGAACAACAGCTTAACCAGCACTTTTTATTGTTATTATTATTATTATTTATTTATTTATTTTTATTTTTTTTTACCATGAACTAAANTTATCCTAAAAATAATATTATCAACAGAGAACAGCAGTTTGAACATTTATGTAGATACATACCGGCCGCTTTACTTAGCCCAGCACACTGAATAAGCATGTTACTTTATTGACACAGTCATTACTGCCATTCATTTTACTTATTATTTTATTTACTATTAAAACTTAGCAACTTTCTGTGAGCTACAGTGCTTCCTATCACTGTATAAAAAGGTCAATGCTGCCTGTATTGCTGGATGCACTGCGAATGCACACATCTGTATAGGTAACAGCTTATTATTGGTTTGTTTAATAATATATAATTAATATACATATAAAATATAAATATATTACTAAATATGTCAGTACTGTTAAGTCACACTTCTTAAATACTAAATAACTGGATATTATTATACTATATTATACTATTATCCTAAAACTAATATTATCAACAGAGAACAGCAGCTTAAACAGCACTTTATTCTTTAACCATGAACTAAAACTGAAAATCAATACAGTTACATGGCATCAGAATTACAGTATACATCTGTACAGATACATACAGGCGACTGTAGCATGTTACCTAGCTCAGCACACTGAATAAACATGTTACTATAATGACACAGTCATTACTGTCATACAATTTAATTACTTTTGGCAAGAACTGTGCGAATGTAATTTACTTTTTTAACATGGAACCAATTTTCTCATATCAGTCAAGTGAAGTCAAAGCAATTCTTTTCTGCTAATCACGGTGAGAGTACAGTGTAAGAGAAACAGAGCTTGTTTTAACTGTAAGTACACTGTCTTAAAACTGTCTTAAGTTAACAGAACTATAATCATGTGTGTTACATTCTGTTACTAGAACTCAACTTTCAACTTTGATGTCAGCCAGATTACTTTCTATTTTAAGTAAAAACTCCAAATCGGTTTTTACTGTGCAGCCTACAGCACATCTACCGCACCAAGCATGCACACACACACACACACACACACACACACACACACACACACACACACTCTTGTGTTCCACAGGCATGGGATCAGCTGGAGCGATATAAAACATGCACAAGGTTGAACAACTGTCAGCACATCTGCTGCACAGCTCTTTATCCCATTCTCCATCACTCCCACATCCTCATTAATAACACTCCTGACAACCACGTGTGTGTGTCCGCGCGTGTGTGTGTGTGTGTGTATAAACATATCAGTATTAGTGCAAATGTATCCACTCGTACATGAGCGGTATTATGCATGTGTACCTGCTGTTCCTTGTGTGTGGATATGTTTATTTTTGTACATTTTTCGGGGCTAAAATGTCCGGAAAACCTTTCTATCTCCATTAGTGTCGATTTTCAGGTTTTGACATAATTTGAAAATGCCTGACGCCCTTTCCATTGTGTGTATATTTCATGATGAACGGACTAAAAAAGGCTCAGAGTAACTTGGAAAAAAGTCTGGCTTCATAGACTTATAGGTTGTTATTTTGGATTATATATATATATATATATATACAACATATTACATGTTATATGTACATATCAGAATCAGGTTTATTTAAGTTTGTATATATAATACATAGCAATATATATATATAGAACTGACATGTTTAGATGATTTTCTAAGCAATAGTTTGTTTACACATCCTCTACAGAGAGGTACATGGGCATATTTCAGTGCACAACCTAACAAAAAATAGAAATAAATAGGTAAACGAATAAATATTACAAAATTCATATTCATATTATGAATATTATAGATAGGAATAACACATAAATGTCTACACATGGCACATTATGTTTAATCATCTTTTGCCAGTATGTTAATTATAAAATGTAATTCCATTCATGTGTATTCTCAGTAAAGGTTGTGTACTTATGTTCAACCAACAAAACACATCATTTGACATGGGGCACCCAGAAATCTGCACAGGACTGTATTTAAGAATATGTGATATGTCTTTTTTAGCTACTTAGAATTACTGTAAATGATTCACAAATTTCATCATTCGGTTTAATGCAATGTGGTGGTGCCTCAATACAACACGTTTATGATACTGCAGAAATTAGAGTCTGAATTCCCCTTTTGTTAATGTTAATATTTCCATTTTTCAATGTATTACTGCATGCAACACTATAAAAGTACATTATTATATACTAATAAAGCACTATTATGTCATACAAATAATACTACATGATCACTAAGAGTCAGTTTTTATGTTAGGAGGAGGTGATACTTTCAGAGGCAGGAGAGTCTGCTGGATGTCTATTATAAAGCAGTCAATATTAAATTGTTTACTCCAATCTGTTGAATGTATTGTTCAGTACCTGTGTGTACTTAATTAAGAGGCTTGGACTGAATGATATACACTGCAATACAATACACTGCATGGTTGCACTACTAATACTTACACATATACGTAAAACAAATTCGGGACAGTTATAGTACTATTACATGGGAGTAATACATACGGCACATACCCATGACCTCATACCCCGACGAACTGTACATATTCTGTGTATCAGTATTAAAGCAAATGTGTTAATTTGTGTACAAGTCATATTATGTGTGCCTCTCCTTTACCTTGCGTGTGAAAGCGTCTGCGTTCAACATCATAGCGTGCAAAGACCAAAAAAAAAAAGCCCAGGCTTTAAGCACATGCAAATTCAAATGCGTGTAATCGGGGCAAAATTAATTTTGCTGCTGCTGATTAGAAGCATTAATTAATCTGTTGGAGGTGCAGACCTAATCTGAGGTCGCATTACACCTCCTGTAAGATTAATTAGGACGCTACAATAACATACGGCGCTGCCAGTGCAGATTATAGTAAGCCCTGTTTCTTTGATTCGATGGAGAGCCAGGCGAAACCTGAATTACTTTAACACTTGGGAGTTAAGTACTTTGTAGTCAATTGTGAGCACAGTATTCTGCGCCGGAGCAAAGACAGTGGGGATTTGACTAGCGTCGTGAATTTATTAAATGGGATATGCATCTTTAAGCCGATCTGCAGACTTGATATTTTCTCCTGTTTTGATATAAATACTGTATATATATATATATATATATATATATATATGTGTGTGTGTGTGTGTGTGTGTGTGTGTTTGGGGTTATTTGGATGGTGAGAAGCCAACTTCTAAACCAACTTCTAAGACTGAACTCAGGAGGTATGGATGCAGGTTTCTTGGATACACTGAAAGTGAGTCTCCTGAAAAGAATGCAAGCTGTATTGAAGGCAACAACAACTGCTATTATATTTAGCTGCTGAAGTTTGTGTGTAATTCTCTCTTTAAAACATGTTTCCTGCTTTTTTTCTCCCTGACGCTGAAAAATGAATAACTTGTACTTGAACTGTTTTGACCGGATGGCCGTTTTGAGAGGTGGTGACTCTTGTTTATGCTCACTTTGTCTGGAATTGCAAAGATTCTGATTTGATTGGAGCTTTTTATCATTTGTGGAGTGGAGCAGGTTTATTGGGCCAAGCCTGTGTGTGTATGTGTGTGTGTGTGTGTGTGTGTGTGGTGTGTGATTCTCCTAATGTGTTTATGGGTGTATGATTGAGGTGCTGGGAGCGGGCTAATGTGTGTGGACAACGGACAGCACGGCAAAAACCCCACCAGTTGCCAGCTGGCAGTGTAGGTGGGAGCCTTTTAAAGAGGTCAGTGTGTGTGTGTGCGCGAGTGTGTGTGCGCGCGCACAAGTGTGTGTGTGTGAGTGTGAATGGGGACAGCCCACCGATGAGAAATAGAGCCCCCTTGGTCCTGGCCCTTCAATCAGAGCAGCTCTTTGTAATGTTAATAAGGAAGTAAAACACATCTGTTCAGCATTCCCTCCCACACACATCCTCACACACACACACACACACACACACACACACACACACACACACACACTTGCATCAGGAGTATTGTCACCTGAATAGCATCCCTGCCAGGTAGCACACAAGGGAAAGCCTCTGTCCCGGCCTTTATGGTCTCTTCCTGTCACCCCTTTGACCTCAAATCCCTGCCCTTTGCCTATAAATCTCCAGGGGTCAAATGATCTGTAGCGCATCAGGGCTCCATACTGGGGCCTTTATAATATTAGAAGCAGAGGAACACATGGCAAATGATGCCAACGGTCAGTCATACATTAACTAAATCTGTGAGACTGAATCAGTGAATACATAAAGAGCAATAATAGAGGCAGACAAACAAAAATTTGCAATTAATAATAGATACAATTAATGACAAAACATTGTCATTGTATGACATCATACTATCCCATGAGACCAATATGAGAACTGGGCAAAGGTGCTTGTCATGTAGATATATGCCAATGCAGACAGTAAATAATTATAACATGTAGAAAATGGAGCCACATATAGCACACATAGCATTAAATATACTATTTATTTTTTATATATATATTTATAATATATATTTATAAATACATTAGAATTCATCAAATCCACATTGCCTTTAATTATACCAGATCTAAACATCTGCCCAAGGAAATTTATTTTCATTTTCAATACCCAAAAAAGTGCCTTTTTAAACCAAAATCTCAAGCCAAACTTCATTTTATAACACACGCCCAGTGCACTACATGAACAGATGCTGAACATCTGCATTCAGGTATTTTGTTTATTAATCGTTTCATTATTAGCAGGAGTTTTAGATCGGAGCATCTGGAGGAAATCTCAGCCGCACTGGGGGAGGGAGTGGATTAAGAGCACATCAAAGAGTGAGAAAGTGAGCGCGTGTGTTGCTGTTTACAGAAACACACCTGGGGTAAGGCAAGGTGCTAATTAGCTCAAGTGGATAATTAGAATGTAGATTACAGTAATCAAAAGGTGCTCTTGCGCTCACAGCTAACCTTCAGGATGGTGCGCACACAGATCGGCGCTTGTAATACTATCTTTTATGGGACGTTTCCATTAACCTGTGAGTATCTCTGTCTACATCCTGCTACGTCTGAGCCCTGCAATTTATTTATGTAGTCTTTAGCTACTTTGGTGGATCGAGTCAAAGCTGCACTATGTGTAAAATGATTGCAAGATGAGGACATCCTGTCGACCTAAGGACATCTGGTCCCCATACAGACAGTAAAACACTACGCACACACACAGCCAGTCTGAAGAGAAGCCACGAGCGTCTCCTTGGCTCACTCTATTATGAGCTGGGCTTGGAGAAAAGGAGCAGTAAATATTGAGGAGGCCATTGTTACCTCCACTTCCTCTGCCCCTCTCTCCCGTCCTCGCCACCTCCAGAGAGTGAGCGCGGGTCGTGTTAGTGGCCCTAGCGGAAGTTGTATTCGTTCTGCCGGCCGTTGCTGAAGGCTCTCTCAGGCCTCGTCCTCTAGGGAACGAGACAGGAAAAGCCTGGGTCGACTAAACCTTCCCACATTCCTTTGGGTAGCTAATTATCAGAGACTGACACTGGCATGGGATGTTTTATCCAATACAGGGATAACAAATGCAGTATACAACACCAATAACTAAACATATAAGTCATGTGCAGCCGCTCATGCACAGAACATCTTCCCTTGCCAACCACGAATAGGGCTGAATGATTCTGAAGTGGACATCAAAGTTGTGAAGCACAAAAAGACAATTTAGCCCAACATATTAGCCTAATAACAACAATAATAGGCTACAATTATAGTAGTGTGTGGAGCAACTTAACACTGTTGTTTTATTTTGTTAACTGTTGAAATTTAATTAGTTTATCAAGACGTGATTCACAGGCTCACAAAGCTCATGAAATCTATTGCAAGAGCTACCGAACCATATTGAAACCAGTAACCAGAGAACAGTGGCCTCTCAATGCACAATGATTAGTGGTACTGTTTAAGCATCCACCAATTAGCATATTGCTAAATAGTTATTACCTGTCATGTTAACCTAGCAAAACTAAATATGCAAATTTCAATCACCAAACATGCCTTGGTTGTAACTGGGGTAGATGGAAAAGTGTGCAAACTTTCATTAAGACAAAACACAAATGAAGGTTCTTAAAGTAGGACTGCAAAGGTTCTAAACTAGTCTGTTGATCTCAATGACACCAACATCATGTGACTTTTAACCAGTTACCAAGTGTTAGTGGTTAGACTATAAGAGAACCTGAAGCTGGGCTTCAGAACACAGCCTCATGAGAGACCATGATCTTCTCACGTTACATGCTAATGTTCTTTTTACTGTCCCCATACCCTCCATATAATCGCCTGCGGTGCACATAAATGTTCATCAACGCCAGCACAGCTATTGCTTTAGTTGTTGGGCAATACGTGTTTCTGTAGAAACAAAAAAAAAAAGGACAGAAAATAACACGAGGGCCGAGCGCTGGTCACCTCACGAGCCAGCGGAGCCCTGACCTTCTCCCAGAATGCCGCGGAAAACCAGACCTGGGCCGTGCCAAAAAATATATGTTTTCTTAAAACACAAAAGCCTGTGAAACTGTCTGTTTTTGGGGAGTTTTGCCTTCGACGGAGGTGCCAAGACAAACCTCCGAAGTCTCAAAACCTGCTATTTAAACAAGGGTGAAGGGCCCGTGGTTCACATCCTCCCACAGGTGGCTTCTCCTTTTTTAGGGCCTCTTTTTTTTTGTTAGTTGCTGGATTGTTAACCCTCTGCAGTGCAGGAGCAGCAAAAAAAATGCTCTTTTTATAACATCAAACAGCACCTTTGAAACCACTCTGCCTTTTTTTGGGTGTTTTTTTCTACATGCTCTCTCTTATCAGGCCAGGAGAGGAATAAGGTGTGACGGGGCAAGAGTGACAAGTTCCCCTTTCAGAGGTGTGATCACTGAGGCCCAACCATGCTGCAGCAGGAACACTTACAGGAGGAACTTAATCAGGCTTTAACACCTTGAGATAGGCGCTTCGCGGACGTTAACTGAAACGCTAACTGCATCATCACGCACCTCTTTTGCATGTGCCCTCATCCATCTCATGTGAAGTGTCAAGAAAACAGGACTTGACCAGTCCCTTTTCTTGAGGTTTCACTTCTCCCCAGTAGCTGCAGATAGGATGTATGTTGGGCTAGCCCTGGGTGATGATGTACAGGCTTATTTCTTGCTGTATTCGTTTGGTCCAAAACACTTTAGTGAATAAGGCATGCAAGTACACACACACACACACACACACATTGCCCCTCCATGTTTCTCTCTGTTTATCAAACATTTAGCGTTACCATGGAACACATTGAGAAAGAGGTTAGCATCTGACCAAGAAGCCGTGTCACTTGATTTTGAACTTCCTTCACACTGCACCGAAGGGCGAATCTAGGCAAAAGGGAAGTAGGCAGTTAACAGGGTTATTAGGGTCTATTCACATATTATTGCTTTGATACAGCATGACTTCTCCTTAACCTCCACCTCGAAACAGGACTGCTCTGCATTAATACTGAATTCTGAAAGAGCAGGTTATAGGGGAATCGGTAGAAGTCATTTATATAGCTGAGATGCTACTACAACGTTATCCGAGACTACATTTGAGTCATGAGAGTCATGTTGCTTTAGGTGAGGCCAAATCATCTAATCAGTCCAGTCACGTTTCGGTAACGGTGAGTCGCTTTGTCACAGGAGAGAGAAAACAAAACCCTGAAGCTGTTTGTCTCTGATAAGACCTCTGTGTGGCCTGGTGTTGAGTGGTACGTGTGTTATGTGCAGGAGTGCACGGGTTAAAGTGAGGTATTCCCCTTTTGTCCTTTCTCAGGTCCTACTCTCCTCCACTCATAGAGTCGCAAACGAGGGCTGATTTCTATCAGCTTCTATCCAACTGCATTAGCGTTCTGCATTTGTTCTGTATGCATTTATTAGAGCACTAATTTACCACCACCACCTCCACCATCTCCACCTCAACCAGGGTGGTAGTCGGCCAGGGCCCAGGATTCCAGCACTCCAAGTCCAAGTGGTCACATGTCACACATTCATATACAAATTAATTTGCCATTAATAACCATACACAATCGCTTCGGAGCCTCCTTCGCACAATCCAGAGTGTATTTGATCAGACGTGGAATTCATTTGTATAAAATCAGATCAGTGTCTTGCCCAAGGGCAGAAGTAGAAATGCCCAGGCAGCTCACAGCCTTGAACTCACAGCCTTCCGGTTGCTGGCTAACCCTTACGCCTTACGCTATCAGCCACCCGCGGTGAACTGGAATGGTTTTGGGGGAACATAAAAAGCAGGACCTAACGTATTTTCCGTACTGAAGTATGCTTGTTAACTGTAAACACAGTGCGTATACGACACATCTCTGGCCACAAGACTGATTGGCTTGTTGGCCCGAGTGACCAGCGCAGAACGTTCAAATCTGTTCACCCCTCCAGTCAGGGATTATTTAAGCTAAATCTGAAAAGAAAAAAAAACAGCTTCTCTCCACACGAGCGAGCTGTTCCAGCCGGGTTTAATTGCATATGTATATACGGTGCGCTCGTGTAAACGTTGGCAGTGGTAAAGCTATTTCAGCCCGAGCCGCATGCTCACTTCTCGAGGGGACTCGAGGCCTATTTCCAAAAAGCCTGAATTATTTATTGACCTAGGTGGGAGTGCTCTCTGTGAAAATTTTTCGACCCCCTTTTTTCTCGACAAAAGGAAGTAACATGTTTAATTTCTAATATTTCAGATCAAACCGCAAAACACACCGGCTTCACCATCGCAGCGCATGATTTAGTTATGACTCTGCACACAAATGGTGCTGAACTGTGCTACGGACGCTGCCTTGCACACACACACACACACACACAAACAGGCACACTCCGTCTTTTCCAACTTGATCTTTGCCAGGTAGCGGAATGTAGCTTTAGGCCCTCTGGCCCACACATCTCCACTGCGCTGTACGGCAGATGTTGCCGGTTGACCTCTGACCCTTAAGAGGCTGACTGCAGGGTAGCCTTTTGTTTCGCGCCTCGCTACAATACAAAACCTCACTGTACGGATCGCAGTCTAGCCCTATTAGCGCATGTCAGTCTTGGGATTCTGATTTTTTTGTTTTCATCCCCAGCAAACATATTTAATGGTTTGTACGTGTTTATGCATGTTGGCACGAAAGTATGCCCCGATTCCAGGTTCATCAGATGAACCCGCGTGTGGGCTTTTTTTTCTGAGGTCTCTAGCTTGCATTTCGGTGCCCTTAAGAAATTATGGAATGGAAAAAAAATAACAGACATTTTTTGGTTGCTGTTTTCTAATTTCGAAACCTTGAAATATCAGTGCCTTATTGTATATTTGAATACATAGAAAAACATGTATCTCCATTTTTTTGTTGATGTTTTTGTTTTGTTTTATGCATCATTTGAACACATTAGGTGAAAATTTCATGATGAATGGACCAACAGAAATGGCCCAAAATTACATGGTAAAAAGTCTGGTTCCATTGACTTACATTAAAATGAAATTAAGTTTTTGCTCTCTCCTGTAAAATTGCCATTTTGGAGATACTTGTTTTCCTATGGACAATGACAATATGTGCGCAGTATGCATATTCTGACTCTTTATGGCTACTACATAGGGACTTAATGACACATGCATAATAACTGAATAATGTGTTTAAAGAACAATACTTGGGTTCTTATGAACAACGTAGTTCAGTGTTTGTGAATGACATAAGAGGGTTTATAAGGCAAGTGACATCGTATTGACATAAGACACCTTAAACCAATGTGACAGGTCTATGTTTCATGTATAACACTGCTATGAAGCCCAATTCATGGAACAAGCCATGAGCTCAATATTTCACTTCCTCTTAAACTAAGGTCTTCATTTTCATACATATTATTTTCCAGTATGTTTATTACCAGTGGTGGACATATTCTTTGAGATTGGCCATTTAATAAATTAAACAAATATACTTAAATATACAATAATAAAGTATATGACTAAGTGTAAGTATAATTATACAAATACACAAACATATCACTTTAGGGCCTTCATAAATGTCCTTTTGAAACATGCTATTCAATACTTATGCACAAAGTAGGTAGGTCGCCATGTAGGTGGCCTTCAAATACAGTCTTACCCATATTCGATATATTGTGGATATTTACATTTGGTAACACCCTTGGCACTAACAAGGTTATCAGCAGAAGAGCTCAATCATAAGCAGTTCATAATGATGCCATGATGCATTAGGGCCCACTGCAACATCAAGAACATTGCTCATGGCCACATCCGATGCCTAATGGAAAAGTGCCCATTGTAATTACAAGGAAAAGGAAAATACACAAACGCAATTACGAAGTGAGTTCTCTGGTATTGCTTCACACTCATACAGGTTCCTCTCTCCTTGTGGACAAAAGACACTTTAAGCAATCCGTGCATGTGGCGAGACACTGGTGTACTGGTCCACCTATTTGTACACTTCCTGCACCACTCTTTTGCAGTAGTGAAACTGTCTAAGTCAGCAGGCCAAAGACAATTGGTCACCCCTTCGTCAGACCAGGTTCATCAACCACCAATGACAACGAGCGTTCCCTTCTCCCTCCGAACACTGATGTTTGACTGCCATTAAGGGCATATTAGACCCTCAGAAGATAAGTGGGTCAAGCCCTTCAGGCCAGTTCAGCGAGTTGTTTGGCATGCTGGAGTGTCCACTCTGTGTCAGCTACTGGAGTGGCCACTGAGGCTATAGTGAAAGTATTTATAGTAAACTTAAAAAGCTGAGTGCGAAAATTCAGAAAAAGCAAATGATCACTAGCTTAACTTTGGCTGAAAGGGTCTTTATACCCTTCACCACAAATGTCTCAGTGAGGTGGTCATGAAAAAGCCTCAGCAAGAGCCTGCTGGATGATGTTTTGTCAAGATAAAGTGAACTAGCAATGTAGATAACCACGCTGATAAGAGGTTTGTTTTGACCACGGACCCATAAAGTGTGATACGGGTCTCTTCTCGCTCATCCTTGAGTCTGACAATTGAGATAGGTAGGCAAGACAATGCGCTGTAATATTCATTTTAAACCTTTCAAGCCACTTTGTGTTCCTTTGTTATGTCTAGATAAATCCCAGACACTCAAGAAACATGCACTCCCCAACCAAAGTGCATCAATACTACGTGGACATCAAGGTGCTCTGGACACATTATCATTAATTGCAAGTAGTCCCAGTAATTACTCATGGTTTGTCTAGAGCTTTGCCTGACAATGCAAAGTCCTGCACAGTGGACAAGGGATTAGTGTAACGCTGACAGTCCCTGCATGGTGACCCAGGCCTACCATTAAGAGGTAGGGAACCAAGGCAAAAGGTACCACAGTCTGTCAGTATGAATCAGTTTACACATCACAGGATGATGAACCACGCTCCCCAGCGCTACCTTCGGAGTGACAGATGCATGTCTCCTGCATGTGACCTCAGAAAACGACCCTTGAAAAGCACCTGCCCCCAGGGCACGGTATGGGTAATTTGTCCCCTCCATCCAATCCTTCACCGTGGACGGCAACGGTTGTCTGAAATAAGCGGAACTGACAGGCGTTTGCTCCCCAGGGCAAAACTTTCCAGTCAAGTGAAGCTGCTTGCTGGAGGTAGAGGGAAAAAAATCAAATAAATGACTCCTGAGTAGTCATTTGGTCTTCATTACCCCTCCCTTCTGAAAGCAAAAAAACTACTCTGCCTCTTCCTCTCTCCACACCCACACGCGTTTAATAGGCCTCTTAAAGTCTGTTACTTTATTGCCGAGGCATATTATGCAAGAGGTATGACAACTGTAAATCTCGTACCTTCTCCCCTAGAGTGAGCTGAAAAATAAACCCCATAGATCGACACATCAACACATGCACAGGGGAATGCTAACAATAACTGGGTGTTCAAAAAGGCCAAAAACCAAACTGGACCTCATGTTTAATACACTCATCGTCAAAAGAATAGCTGCACCCACAAGGATCAACCAACAGGAATGAAACTTCGTGGGTGGGTTTGACATCATGAGACATGCGAATGATTCACGCTCGGCTGCATATGTGACGTAAGCAAGGACGGGTCTTATCGCTGTACCCGACTGACTGATTCAGTGAGCGGCGATGCCCTCCATGAGTCATCCTGTTAGTGTCAGCACCATTGGCAGACGGCTGCACCACGCAGGACTACATGCGCGCAGAGCGTTACGACGACTGTCCTTAACACCACGTCAACATCACCAAAGACTGCAATAGTGCCGTGCCAGACTGTCCCTCTGGGTGCAACTATTTTGTCTAGAGCTCTTTTGATGGTGAATGTATAAATGCTGCCCAACATATGATAACACTTATATGTAGGTGTTTGGTGTCAGCCTCCACCTGTACCGACTGTCCGGTTACAAAAACAAATAGGATGAAAGATTCCCTAAGCTTTGCCATCTAATACTGCTTGACTGAGATTGAAATAGGTTAATCAATCCCATGACGGTCTTTAATCTCAAGACCTTGAGAGGCACAAGGTGATGACTGAGAGACTGGAGAGTGTAGCAAGACCGTTAGACGTTTTTGGACAGTCAGCTCCTCAAATATGGAAACACTCTACTGATTCCCCTCTGACAGGTTAAGAGTGATCACATTACAGTTGTGCTCTCTCTGAGACCCTCTCACCTTCAAATCATGCTAAGCTCAGTGAGAACTTTGTCAATGTGAATTGTCCCAGAGAGGAAAACTAATGATGGGACTACTATATCCTATCAGGACAGCGCATACAGTAAAGTCAACAGGGAAGCCTGTTTTTGTCTCCACCAAAGGCCAACAAGAGATTGCACTCGGACAGCACAGCTGCCAAAAAGCTGACGACTAGTTACCCACCAGCTTAGCAAGCAGCAGCTGGACACAGCTAACAAAAATGTGCATGACTCCGTCATAGGTGTGGAATGTGACAGCTCATGTTCGTAGCATTTTCCGCAAGCTCCGTCGTTTGACTCAACAAATCGCCATAAACTTTTCCTGTCAGCGAGGTGCGTTCTGGAGTGCAGCAGGTCCCAGTGGAGGGGAAGAGCCATTCTTGCAAGTTTTTCACACTCGTATTTTATTTCCTTATAGTGTTTGGACTCAGGCCTACAACATCCAGGTGGAGATGATTTCAAGGGCGAGCGCCAAAAATCTGCTAATGCAGCCAGAGATGGACAAGGGTAACTAAGCAAGTTCACCTCCTGGCTCCGAGCTTCCATTTTGCCTCCAACTTTATAAACAGTATTTTTTTTTCTGCCTTTGGATCATGTGGTACATTCCTTGTCTCCATTCAGACAATAGAAAGAGACATGAAGCTCTAAAGAAAACAACCACCGAAAACAAATGGGATGTGTTTTCCCCCATAAACCTCCACAGATCTTTTCTACTGGTAATAACTGTAACTAAATTAATGAACCACAGTAGTACAAACAGCCGTATCAGCCCTAGCGATAAACACTCCTGAAACTCACTTTGTCACTTCCTGTTTGTCATATGACTGCTAAAAAAAGCTGATATTAATGAGGACTTAAGTGACTTCTAAATGTCAAACGTCCTTAGAAATTCACGTATTTAGGCTTTTTAAAAAAGGGATAAATGATTATGCTAATTTCACATTTGCATGTAGCTGAGGTTCCTTCCCTTAACCTCATAGGAAGAAGTACTGTAACAACCTGTGGAATGGCAAGAAATCATGAAACAAACACAAAGTTTACCAGAAGTGGAACATCTAAAAGTTGACTAAATGGTTTATTTAGAAGAAGAAGAAGAAGAAGAAGGATCTAAAATGGAGAACCAGCTATGACTTGCTGACTCATGATGGTTATTCACATTTTCAAGACTGCAGCACTTTCACACTGAGAACAAAGTGCAAAATGACATATCGTTCCCCAGTGGTGGCTATCTACCTGGCTATTAACAGGGGTTTTAAATTGCCTAGCGGGAGAGAGTCCAGCCAGGAGAAGGCCGTTTCTTAGGAAAGGAGGGCTGGTCGGGGCTTCCTTTAACACAGCAGGGTCTAGTAATAAACGCTCAGCCTTTTGTTCCCTGCACAGTTGGCAGGAGGCAGGCCAACAATACAGCAGCTTATAATGCCTCTCCCAAGGGATGCTAGAGACTAGCACGATGATGTTGCATTCACTGTCAGCACAAAGAAGGGGGTCGTGAACTACTTTTTAACATGGCCTCCAAATCCTCCAAATGTTTCTTTCTTTCCCTCGGATGGAGTGCCTTTAAAAACTACAGTCAAACAGCTTCGGTGTAGGTGAAGGGTATCTTTGACTGGGACTGCATTCTCAAAACGAGTCTTATTTTTAGACTTGTCTGAGTGACAGCTATCTTGGGACTGCAGGAGAGAGAGGCTAGAAGATCAAAAGGGCCACAGCTGTTTGAACCTCGGCCTGTCCCACAACCCTGGCGATCACCCGCCGACAAGGCCTTAATTTGCTGATACAATCTAACCATTGACTCCAGTTCCCTGCTGTAGCCGGAGGCTTAAGGGCTGTAGCCAGAGCAGACGGAGAAATGTGATTAAACGTAGACTACAACTTAAGTCTAGACTTCATCCCTGCTCAGCCACAAATGATCACTGACGACGGCCTTATTCGATGGCCTCTGGTTCCCAAGGCACTCAAGAGCTTGGGCTAGGCTTTAGCTCAGGTCCTTGCACCTCGTGGGGAGAGGGGGGGAGGTAAGTGGGTAGACTCAGGTGTTGTTACAGCTGTAGGAACCCCTCACCACCACCAGCACCACCAACAAGAGAACTGCGTGGGCAGATTGTGGTTAGGAGCACNGTTCCCATCTCGGTCCTCTCTCAAGAAGGTGGGGCAATGCTAGAAAAAGATTGTTGCGCAGCTACATGTGTTTGGGAACGAGGAAGGAGTAAAAAAGACACATAAAAGTATTGTTCCACTGCAAGCAAATTATGCGCTTCGCCCTTCCTCACCTTTCGCAGATGCACCGCTTGTTGCCTGCATGACAAGTGAGGTCGGCGGTGAAATAAACACTTTGAAAATGGAAACCAGCTGATCATCAATCCCCGGCATCCCGTAACCGGCAAAAGCTGCAGACTGGGACTCGCGCCACAGCTGTGCCTTTTAAATTCTTGAAGCCTAAGATGCCGGCAAGCCCACTCAAGGTGGCTCTCTAAAGCAAGCCCGTAAGGACCCTTCTCCCTCTCCCTTCGCTCTTTTTCACCCTCTGTCATTCCTCAGTCTATTTGATTGTGGGCTCCAATTAGCAATTAGCTGGCGCTATTGTTGGGAAACAATTCGTCACTTAAAACGGGACTCCTCAAGGCACTAGTGGCCTTTTTGGTCTGAAAAGCGCTTTTTGTCTGGGAGAGGCTTAATAGAACAACCAAAACAGGGATCCGGGTGAGAAGTGCATTACTAAAACGAGGTGTTGCTGGGAGGCAAAGACGAATTATAGTTTTCATCTTCAAATGCTGCCCGAAGACGTTTGCATGAGTAGCCTTATCACGTCATCTTATGATTGCTAGCGCAAAAACAAATACAGTTTTGCTCTCAGCCTCAATTTTACTGTATACCGAGTTGACCAACAAGTGTTTGTTTCGCTTGAACTTGAGCAGTTTTATCAGCTCATCACACGTTTTTAAAATAGCTCCCCATGTCGGCTTCTGTGGCAAAGGTGTGTAACTGTCAAGCTCAGAACGTAATGTGCATTTACATTGTACATGGACAGGCAGCTTTGAATTAAGGAACTGCACTAGCTTCTATCTAAGGGAATGGGACATGGGATCCGTGCATACAAAGGCCTTTCTCAAGCCATCCAGGGAAATCAAAATATGCCCCCCATATACATTAATGAAATGCTGCGTGAAGGCAAAGGTGTAACTAATCACAACCAGCCTCTGAACCTTGGCTTAGCTTTGTGTTTATTTTCCTGCCTGCCTCTTCGATTCTGGGTTACACTTCGCCAGTCATTAGCTGCTTCCTGGGAGATCGCTTCTCTTTGGTTCGGTGTTCTAGTCAGAATCCCTCTCCTCCTCCCCCTTTTCCCAAATCTCAACAGGGAAATTTATTCCCATACATTTATCGGCAGAGATGCATTTCTCAGCCAGGAGAGAGAAAAAAAAAAAAACAGAGAGAAAAAGAAATATCCTAGAATTTCGGAGGAAGAATACAGGCCCACCCACACGACACAGGCTTGAAGCTGTGTTCCACATTAAAAGACAGATTTTGCACAGTTGGGGAAAGGGATTTATCCATTTCCCCAGGTGCAGCGAGATACTGGTGCCTCGCTTGAAGGGGGCCCTCGAAGAGCATGCGGCTTTTATTAGACCGGTTAAATATTAATCGTTCCTCTGGTTGCGCGAGATTCATTTTCAAGCAGCCCAGTTGCACTCCTGGATGGCACATGCTTCCACCTGCAAAACTATTTGCACCTGAAGACAAAAACTCACGCTGCCCCTTAAAAAGCAGAAGAGTTGTCTTCCTGCCTTCGTATGTCACATGCTGCTGTGCAGGTTAAGCCTGGAAGGATATTCAAATATAGCAAAAACCTTGAAGATGTCTAAAACACAGAAGTGCAGTAAGTATAGCAAGTCCACACTGTCACTTTGGCATGTGACAAGCACTGTGGACTGGTAGGTGTGAGGTGGCTAATAATAGCTCTCACAGCGACTGAAGTACATGGAGCACTCTCTGTATATATGGGAAACTGGCCTGTCTCAGTTTAAAGAAAGGTGCAGACAGGTAAGAACCAAACAACACCATAAACCCATTGCTAATTTGCTTATAAGCAAATATATGTGGGTGCAAATAAAATACAAGAAGGTGCAAAAGCCAAGAAGTTCACGCTGTCAATTGTACGAGTCTCAATGGGACTTTCTGTCCAAAGGTCAATATGATTACTCACTTCATGGAAAACATCTAGCACTAAATTATAGACTCATTCTTACCTGCTTCATTGGAAGGTTGACAGAGATGGTCATCAGCACCGAGAAAGAGAGAAAAAAAACAGGTGTATAAGATATATACACAAGATGTATAGTATATATATAACTAATAATATATACACCTACATATATACACACATATAGGTGACACTTTGCTATTAGTTGCTACACGTTATATATATTATATATGTATATGTACATGTTATATATGTATATATATATATATATATATAGTATCTTTTTCAATATGTTAAAATGACATATTGTCGTATTTAAGTGTGTTGTTCGTAGAGGATTTGTTTATTTATTTTCATTTAGAAAATAAGCTAAATACAAATTTCCACAAGATACACAAAACAAGATGCTGTTGAAACAAAACCTTGTATCTCCAAAATGATAAATTTACAGGTGAGCAAAATAACACACTTTTAATCTTTTTTAAAAGTCAATAGAACCTTACTATTTTCCAAACAATTTTGGGTCATTTCTTTTTGTCCATGCATCACGAAATTTATACAGTTTACAATGTAAAGTACAACAAGAACTTTCAAAGTATGTCAGAAATCTGAAAAATGACAGAAATAGAAGTATGTGTGTGTGTATACAGGAGGGCTTAAAAATAATTACTTTTCCTTCAACTGATTTGAATAGTAACTGTAGACATTGCCAGGTCTTAATGAATTACCTTCTGGTCTAGTGCACATATATACAGCTAACATGTTAATTACTGTCTGGTATTGCTCAAATCAATTTGCATTTAACCCAGATTTCTCCTCCGCAAGGATTACATTTGTTTAGCCAACGTGGTCAATATGTGACAACACAAACTAGACTAGCATAGCAAACTACTGCTCTGCGCACGTTTATTTGCATGGTATGCTATTTCTTTTTAATGCGCCGTCATTGTAAAGAGTTATTTATGGACCCACAGTGCACACTTGTCAAAACTGAGAAATGATGAAGGTGACTGTTTGAAATGTGAGAAAACGCTTCTGATAAAAGGTTACCGACAAAGTTGAATAGTCGCAAAATAGAATCAGGGTTTCTGTAGAGAATAGCCTTCATTTGGGATGCTGACCACAGTATAGAATCATCAGTCGCCTCCATTCCTTGGTTCATTATATATATTAAACCAGGCATATCCCTCCACTCCAAATTCTCATTCATTCCTCTGTCTGAGGCATCCAAACAAAAGGCCCTCTTAGACAAGAGGTATGACCCCCAGCCAGCCTACTGGGTCACCTATTTCTGCCATGCCGTCTTCTTTCCCACGCTAACCTTAGTGCGCTCATTAGTGCTCCGAGTGTCTGCCGGGGGCGATCATTTCAGGTGATCTGCCTGGACGTGGTGCCTTGGAGGATTTCAAGGCAACCTCTGAATCGCATGCCTCCTCACCCTTCCGCTACTTGTTTGTTGACTCATTTGGTTCAACCCCATGGCTTGCTGTCAATGTGCCAAAACAGGCTGTGTCGTCTGTGTGAATCAACGATGACTCCCATAAACAAGGACCCAACCCACCTACACAAACCACCACCGAGACAATTGGTGACCCTGGCGAAGCACACAACATATGCCAGCCAGAAATGCCCAGTCTATATCTGATTCACCCTGACCTATTATCTATTGATGAGATTAGCTTTATTTTCGAGGTGGTCAACCTCAAATCAATGCAGCAGGATGTTTCCCTGTGTGCAGTAATGGCGCGTGTCAGTGAGTGCCTATTTTAGGCCTTGCTCTCTCTTCGGGCCTCCTGCAGCTGAGCCTCCTCCCCTACTGAAGTGTTTCGGGGAGGACGTAAGCGGACCTTTTCATCCTTCGCAGTAAGGTGCAGTTATCACATAACCTCTGGAAAAGGGTGGGCACCAAGCCTGGCCTCTAATTAAAAGAAACAGACTGTAAGCAAACTCATCCTTAAATGTTTACAGATGGCTACGCAAAGAGAGGTGACTGCCTGTTCGTCTTGTTTTGGATCAGTGGAGCACCAAGACGAGGAGGAGCACCATCTTTATTCCAAGGCCGTTGACACATGCTGCAGTTTCGCTGGAGCATTTTCGTATATTGAGGAACAGCAACTTCTGGTACATACCTATTGCTACATACCTAAGTTGCCTCCAAGCAGCATTAAAAACATGTGACCAAACAGTTTGAGGAGAACTTCAACACTCTTTTCAGTCTGCTTTATGCTTCAATTTTGATTTACTTATTTTACTTGTTTATTTGTTTATTTTCGGTCCTGTGTTCTATATCACATTAAGGACCTCTTGTCAAAACCTTTTTCCCTTGAGTCATGGGAAATAGGTTTGAGACCTGATTGCTCAGAACTGTTTATGTGACGCCAACATGCTGTTGACAGTGCGCTTAGCCATTGACTGAAAGACAAGAAACTGCCCTGAAAAAGGGCAGCAGCAACAAATGGGAATAAATAGCTTGTGAGAACAAATTCACAGATAACATTCATGGTCAGCGGGAAGGTTGCTGGAAATTTTCAGGCCAACAGCTTTTGTTGGCACACTTAGCGTAAACTACTCTTCCTTGAATTAGCTGGAATGAGGATCATTGGTCTGTTCCCTCACGCTTTTAAGCTGCCCTTACATGACACGGGGTGGAAAGCTTGAAACGAGCCAGCGAGCTGGAGTTCAGCACGACCGCTGCAAAAATGCCGGGATGCACTGCGGCGTATATTTAGGGAGAGCATGGAAAAAAGAAAATGGCAGCGCCTTTCTGTGGTTTCCCAGCGCTGGTTTGCCTCCGGGGACAGCAGCCACCCATTTTGTGCTGAAAACAACACAGACAACAAGAGCGTTTGAAGTCAAAACTTGCTCCAATGTTCGCTTAAGATTAGCCAGATACAACATCTGAGATTTCATAACAAGTGTTATTTGCATTCTGATCTGGAGGCCCGGCTCTAACGCAGCACCATCTGCCGAGACTTGAGGCATGAAGAATTCCTAAGACCTTTGCAAGGACAAGGTTCTATGTAGTATGCCGTAACAACTTCAGGTAATCTCCGCAATCAATCTTGGAAGGCTGAACCCCACAAGTGATATACCACGGCAAACATTCCCACCATAATAGCTGAATACAATTCAACGGCCTCTCCTCCTGTGGCTCCTTGTATCAATAGACCGCCCGTGACCTTTGCGGCATCTGCTCCTTTTGCGAGAGACAAGGCGGGGGTGTCAAAAGAGAAGGCTAAAAATTCGCAAGGTAATAAAGTTAGCACAAATTTTAGACCTGGCTTCCTTTGTAGTGACTTCAGCTTCTCCCCTCGCGACTGAGAGTCGATCACTGGTCCGGAGTAATCTTGTTACCTGTGAAATGCATGCATGCCAGTTCCATTCGCAAGGCACTTGTGAAATAGAGGCTTAACTTAGACAAAAACAAACTAGGTGACAAACACGCCCACAAATACATCATCGGCTGAGCTACAGATCATTCTGCTCACTTTCTGCAGGGTGCTTTGCTTTCCGGAGCAATCTTTTTTTAACGGTATTGTCTAACAGGCTTAAGTGCGTATGAAGCTCCTATTTCCCTGCCTTTCCGACACTGCAAAACAAGACTTTTCCCGAGTCCGAAGTTTCACCAACTTCCAGGATGCTAGCTGGGAGAAATTGCAGCACACCTTATTTTTCGCACCCTTACTATTGCAGGGCCGTTCAGGTCGTGCTACGTTTGGGAGGAACAATCCGTCTCGCGGGAGCCTACGACATTCTGAAGCACCTTGTCAGATGCCGCCTGACCCGGCACCCCCCAGAGGGAGGGAATAAAAAAGAACGAAACAATGACGGAAAGGGTTGTGTGCAGCCAAGAGGAGAAATGAGGGGAGGGTGGGGGGAAAGACAGCGACAGAGAAAGAGAATGGGAACGCTTCGATGCTAAGCCCACCGTTCCACCATTTCCTCCCCCTCCACACATACACACACACACACACACCCAGGCCATTGTACACCCAGGGGGCTTTGCAGATAAATGGCCGCATGTTAACCACATTTGACGTGCTGCACAAAAGGGGACACCGCGGGTCCCATGACGCAACCTGCAACAACTAAACCCCCCCACCACCCTCCCCGACTTCCCCCTCTCTTAACTCCTCCTCCTGCTTTACCCATCCTGAACGGAGGAAAAAAAGACATGAGGTGCACTGATTGGGCAAAGCTAGGATGTCAAGTGCAAAGAGAGGCACAACAATTTGTCGCTAGGCTGTATAGGCTCTTTAGCTTTATGCCTGACTGAGCTATTTGACCTAATGCCTAGTAAAAACATTGACAGGCCCCCCCCAAAAAAATATCTGAATTTTTCAAATACAGCTTTTATGTATACCTGATTTGTGAGTACAACAGATTTCTTACAGGACAGGAAAAATTACAACAGCAGCAACTAATGAACAAACAATTGTTTAATGAATAGACGATGCTCACTGTAAAGACCAGTCAACTCCACAGGTATCCCCATAAATGCCTGAGCAGTCAAGCTCTTTGCAAGTAAGAAAGCGCGTTAGGGACAACAGGCCTTTGGCCGCGCCACAACAGCGCCGAGAACGTTACACTCAGCCACAGACCCCTCTTCCTTTGGAGCCCATTCAGGTACAAAAAGTGACCTCTGAACACCAGAGCATGGGAGCCAGGCACCACCCTCTCCCCTGCACCCACTCGCCTAGCCATGGAGCCAGAAAAAAACCAGGGGGACTCGCTTTGCAGCGCCAGCACTAACCTTTTCAGCCCCGTCACGTCTTTGATGCCTGACGGCCTGCACAAAAGCACCTGCTCCATCCCTGGAGAGCTCCTCTGGTCCCCCCCGCTCCAACCCCTGCTGACCTCACTGGCATTCCATGCCTTTGGGGGGCCCTTCCCATGGCTACCTCGCTCCCTCAGCTGCCCCCGAAGCCTCCCACAGCTCAACCCCCCACACCAGCGCCCCGTTTGCCCCTTAATCCCACAGTAAACACGGCAGCAGACCCGGCCGGCGCAAGGATGCACGAGACTTCTCAGCGAGCCCCGGGGAAAGGTGCTCAACTGATAGAGCCACAATGCGTGGGAACAAGGGAGAGATTGGCGGGGAGGGGGGGGTGCAGGGAGAACACCTCATTAAGATGCAAGGGGGTCACTGGCGGAATGAAAACCTCATAAAGTGACAAAGGCTTCCACAGGTTGATGTGGAGACTGGCAAAGTCTTGGGCTGGATCAACAGAGACTGGCAGCTCAGTCGCTCTCTTTTTATACTCTATGTGCAGGAGAAGCCCTAGCGGCTAATGACCCCATAATATGAACGATATAATGGCATTTATCCCAATGCTCCATTAATAACTGGATGTTGTCTCCTTGCTCTTTTCCCTCTCTGGCCAAACAAAACCATGCTGTCATTCTGCTAAACATGAATCTTATTCACTTTTTCGTTGTCTGTGTGTGAGAGAGAGAGAAAAAGAGAGAGAGAGAGAGAGAGAGAGGGAAAGAAAGAAAGAGAGATGTAGTCAAGTGGGTGGACAGTTGTGTTCTTTTCAGATAAACTTACAATTAGAGACGACTATCCCTCTATCCTTTTCAGTACTTCTGGCATAATATGACAAGAGGCGTCTCCATTACAACACACATTCCATTCACACTGAAGGCCACAAAAGTGATTAGGGCTTAACGCTCATGTGAAGCCCAGAGATTAATACTGAATGATACCCCTTGAATGCACTTGCACCTGTGCAAAATACAGCAATGATCCCCCCAAATCCCAATATAGCCAGGCACCATTATAACTTGGCTATTACCGAGTCACTACGTAGCTTTGTGTGCACAGACGTGGCAATAAAGTCGATATATGGCTTCACACTTATTTTACATAACAAGCGTTTGGTAAATTAGAAGTGGGTGGAATTCATAAGAAAAAGCCTATTATTAATCGTCCTCTTCTCACCAGTTCCATGTAAGACACCTACAGCCTTTCCTCATCCCTAACATCCACTCCACCCTCTGCTTCTCTCCTCCCCTCACCACTCAGTCTTCCCGGTCACCACTGGAAGATAGTACACTAATTGCAGACATGCCAGGCTAGCACCATAATAAGAGTGGAGGGGGGGTGGGGATGGGGTGGGTTCATTGGATGGGTGGGGGACACATTAAGTGTGGCTTGCTCATTTGCTGGGATGGCTGAGGAAGGTGCCACACATGAATATTTCATTAGCTTTAATTGCTGAGGAACACTTTCTTTATGGCAGTCTCGCCAAAGAGGCCGCCAGTGGTAATAACGAGGCCTGGCCCATTGTAAAACTTGAAAAGCTGATGGCATTAAGACCTGTGATTTTGCCAGCCTGAAAAGGTAGTTTCAGATGTGCCATCTGGATCCATGGCACACACGGCTATTTGGGCTCGCGGCTGCATACCAGTTGGAACACAATTAAGCCCTTACGTGATTTTCTTGAGGCAGTGGGTTGCCCTCGGGGATTTGAGCTGCTCTCAGGCTTACACCTTAGTGTGGTCCCTCTTTTCATCCCATAATTGACTTCCCTAGCTCATTACAACAACCTGATCAGCAGATGAGTGAGCCTTGCTTGACATCCACGGCTTAATCTAAACTAGACCTATCAAAGCCAGCCAACACTATGCCAGGCAACCCCAGTTCCCATTAACTGTTCGTGACACTGTTTTCGTACACCATCAAAAGACCACGTCAAAGATCAGGTCTCAGATTCAGCTCAGGTTAATCGCAGCAGCGAACATGAAGTTTCACACAAGCTTTAAGCAAGGCAGCCCACACTTTGTTCTTGTGGGGAGCTACCAGGGACTGCTTTGACATGGCCGTCAGATCCAATCCTCCTGAGTGGTAACGCTCACACTAAGGAAGGGGATCATTTAGCTCAGGAATGTAAAGCACAGGACATCCTCCCTGATAAGGAGCAGGCATGCTTTGCCTGGGGTTGTGGGCCAGGAGTTATCGACTCGGAAGGGAGCGAGTCAGCACTACGCTCAGGCCCTGGCTTCCGTGAGCAGAGAGCCTCCTCATTACTTTAATTGCTAGACCTGCAGCCAGAAAAAAATAGTGTCCTGTAATCGCTGAAACCAAGAGCCCCACTGGTGGGCTGTCTGGCGAATTGTTGAGCCCAAAAGGAAAGACGATGAACACTAAGCTGGAGTTCGCCTCCGAATTGGGGATTGCTTGCTGAACAAAAGGTCTAGAAAAGGGAGACATTTTTCTCTTCCGCAACAGGAGGCACAAGCAGTTTGTCTGTCTGGAAAGCGGAGGGCAAGGAGGAACGCTGTCACCATGACTAACGCCTCGACCTCACTCATTACCTGAGGTGCCTGACTGACATTTGCTTGTGACAGCGCCTGGAAGGGCAATGGTGCATTAACGCATGCCCTCTCCCAGTCACATACTGGAAGAGCCATGTCCATTCCTTTCAAATTCCCCAGATCCTGTTCTGTAAAAGCAGTAAAGCCACACGTGCACTGGCATGTATACATTTTAAAGTCCCAGGCACTCGGCCTTGGCTTGTTTTTCTCGGCAATAGATTACGAACTAAAGAAATCACTGAAACAATAAATAATAGCACCAGACGTAATTTGCCATTGGACCTTCCAGAACGACAGGCACATCTAGCTGGAGCTCTGCATAGGGCCTATTATTATTGTATGGCTCAGGATGAAAGAGCCCATTACACACAGCCAAATCTCTGTAAGCAATCTATTCCAATTACTTAACCATTGGTATCACAGGCCTGTATCTGCTTGATCTACGCAGCACTGTGAAAAGAAGCTTGTGGACCCAGGTGACTGGAAGTCGGGGGAAGACTTATGGGCAGTCTCTTTCAGGCCATGATATAGATCTGGCAGTAGGCAGGGAGCTCTGTCAACAGAGCTGGCTTTAAGAGGCACTCACCCATACATGAGAGGTCTGGACCCGCAGATGTCATGACACCTTAATCCACCGATCCGTTATTGATTGTTCCATGTGGCGGCGACCTTGCCGGAGGTGTTCCGCTAATCAAACGGGACATATCCATGTGAGTGTGCATGGTGTGTGTGTGTGTGTGTGTGTGTGTGTGTGTGTGTATGTTGAGGGTTTGGCTTAGCTGAATAAATACAACATCAACCTGCACTTGACAGTCATGAACTTCATCTAAATGGCTGTCAAAATCAGGCAGAAAAGTACGAAGCATATCCAGGGAGCTCTTTAACTATTCCCTGACAATGGATCGGAAAGCTGTGCTCCACATTGGGAGCTTTTTTTTTCCACGCAAGTTATACGTCCCCTCCCCTCCACCCCACACCCCCCCACCCCCCC
>CM067480.1:5993351-6018914 GCA_034552555.1 Semaprochilodus insignis
TAAATATTGCCCATATCAGTCTAAATTTACCATAATTTATTGTTCCTGGTAACCTTTATCTTCCTTCCCAATAGCACTGCAGTCCTCTGGGTGCAACTTCTTTTGAAGATGAGTGTAAATATATATATATATATATATATATATATGCATATGATACTGTAGATGAGCTCTATTTTGACTTGGCAGAAACACTCCTAACTTGTTGAGTCAGTGGGTGGAGCCAAACTGATGAATGGGCTTAATGGGCGGATGTACAGTATGTAAACACACTGTATTTTGTGACCTCCCAAAACAGTGAATCGCAGTCTAGTTTCCACATTTGGACTGGGGAGTGAAAAATGCATTTTGAAGCTTTGACAGTGTTTACATAACACATCAGATTCTTCTATTTGGGGAAAAAATGAGGAAAAATCAGTTTTCCATCGTATGGGCTCTTTTAACGCATGAACTTTGGCAGCACTAATTTAAATACTGTTGAAAATTGTATGTAAACAAGGTTTAACACAGCATTCACAGTCCACATGTGGACAGTGATCTGTCAAAACAGCCCATTTTAAAAGTCACTATTTTGGGACACCATACTACAGCACAGCCAATCAGAGCAAAGGACATTTGCATGTATCTATCTTAAAGGGTGCCTTAATTCTAAGGGGTGAAGAGAGGACGGACAATGGTCATGTAAAAATGAACTATGACTCTTTTTGGTATGTAAACAAACACAAGTCATATACTGACCACTTCATTAGTGGACATAAAACAGCAGGAAGGAATCTCATGCACAAACATTCAGCTCGCTCTGATTTGATCTCGCATACATTTCTACACTAACGCTGACCAGCTTGGCCAGACATCGTGACTGGAAGGCCAGGGGTACCAAAGGTTTGGTACAATGGATAAAGCTCTCCTTTGGATTCTACGTCCAGGTCACAATAGCCATTCTGAAACAAGCTGGAACACAATGTCCAAGTTCAAAGAAGTGCACACAAGGCCTTCTTACATTCTGATATATTACTCACCCAGAAGGAAGTGTGGGATTGCAGTGCTATTGGGAAGGAAGCTAAAGGTTACCAGTAACAATAAATGATGATAAATATGGGCAATATTTATTGAGCTACACATGCCGGTGCCGATTCGATGGTTGTCACCACCAAGACAAAAGTGGGACTCATTACTGAAGAACACTTGCTGCCACTCTGAGTCACTCCATCACAGTCTAGCATGACACCATTGCAATCTTTGGTAACGTTGACGTGGTGTTAAGGGCAGTCGCCGTAACGGTCTGTCTGCACGTAGTCCTGCGTCATGCAGCCGTCTTCCAAAGGTGCTGGCCCTGACAGGATGACTCATGCATTGTGCAGTGAAAAGGCCCAGGCTTGCTTATGTCAAGAACTTGAATCGTTCACAACACACACCACCACCATGTCAGTGATACTGCAGTTCTGAGAATAATCCACCACCCACATAATACCTGCTCTGTGGTGGTCCTGTGGGGGTCCTGACCATTGAAGAACAAGGTAATAAAGTATACAGAGAAACATGGACTACCGTCTGGAACAGTAGAACTAGAGAGCTACAATATGGACAGTGGAGCTGACAGAGTGTAGGTAAAAGGGTGGGTTTGATGTTACGGCTGATGGTGTATATGTGCTCGGTACTGTCAGTATTTTACCCATGTATCAAAACTTTTCCTGGAGTGTTGATTTAGGCTTCTCTACCCACCTCCGGTTGAGGCACTCAAGACAAATCCCAACAATAAACCGATGCTGATTCTGAGATGAATTTCATGCATAAAAGTAGTGCTTATTGAAATCAATCCATATACTTTTAATAATATGTTTTACCGTTGACGCCTACGTAAGACACTTGGGTGTCAAGTCCAGTGGAAGTCAATGTAAATCAGTGAGTTATTGGAAAGGAGAAGTGAGAGAGCGAGTCATCAAGGACCTGGGGAAAGGTTGACCACACTGCAACCATGTGAGTTCTTGCACATATACACACACACGTTTGCTGCATGACCACACGTCTTGCGACACTGCTAGAAGCACGGTTGTGTACAAGAACCGCTTGACTAGGTGAGACGAGAAGAACGAAAGGCCGCAAAAAAACAACAACCACCCATTTCTTCTGTCGGCTCAGCTTCGCCTTCGGACTTCACCATTCGCTACAGCGGACCACTTGTGCAAGGGCTGGGGTAGTACCAAATGTCATGGTTCCACTTTTCAAGGGTGGTGTTCAGAAGGCTACATGACTCACAGATACGCTCATCATGTCAACTGGCGTGACCTGTAACGTAGGTTAACTGTAAATTGAACATGCGTCAGCAGTCATAGAGGCCCAATTTTTTTGACGATTCCAATGGGTCATGGGACCCAGATATTGGTTGATCTCAATGACCAGTTCATAGCATCTTCACATATGCTTATGTAGGCCAGTAGTCACCAAGTCCACCTTCTGGAGATCTACCTTCCAGCAGGTTAGGCCTGAAACCCAAATCTGGCACACCTCATTTAGCTTATCAAGGACTTCTGAAGGAAATAATTAGATCAGGGGTGTCCAATCTTATCCACGAAGGGTCCGGCAGACTTTCATTCCAAACAAGCAGGGACACACCTGATTCCACTTGTTTAATTAGTTGCTCTCAGCCTTCAACAACAGACCATGTGTGCTCCGGCTTTGTTGGAATGACCCTTTGCCGATTAGATTGGACACCCCTGAATTAGATGTATCAGGTGGGGTCAATTAGGGCTGGAGCTATAGTCTGGAGGAAGGTGGATCTCCTAGAAATGTGATGTAGGACTCTTCACCATTGTTGTGAATAGCTTATGCAGGCCTTGTAGCCTTGCAAAGACCATCTTTGGGTAAAATGCAGAATGATGATGTGCCCTGGCAGATCTGGTTTCTGCCATACATTGGTAGACTAAGCTAATAGGACCAATGGGACCGAACGGACTGAATTTGCCTGCAGACTTGTTTGACACCAAACCTTGAGCCAAGAGGACACTTATGAACAAATGGTGTACCAGTTCCGGTACCTGCTGTCCTTGGCAAGGCTAGCAGGGGCTGCCACACAATGCACAATGCTAGCCTTGATTCCTTATGAGCAACATTAGCATTTTTGCACATCCAAATCTTGTTGTGTTGAATGAGCTTGTCCAGTGATTGGGTCCACGGCAGGGCTGCAACCAGAGCATAACAGGTAGTAGTGGTACAAGGACAGCAGTAGATTTGAAGACCACTAGTAGGAAGACTAACTTAGCTACTTAGGTAAACTTAACTTGTATCTACATTCATTGTCTGTTTTATCAGCTCAGAGCACTTTGTAGTTCTACAGTTACAGACTATAGTCCATCTGTTTCTCTGCATACTTTATTACCCTGTTCTTCAATGGTCAGGACCCCCACAGGACCACCACAGAGCAGGTATTACGTGGGTGGTGGATCATTCTCAGCACTGCAGTGACACTGACGTGGTGGTGGTGTGTTAGTGTGTGTTGTGCTGGTGTGAGTGGATCAGACACAGCAGTGCTGCTGGACACTTCACTGTCACTGCTGGACTGAGAATCGTCCACCAACCAAAACTATCCAGTGTCCAACAGCATCCTGTGGGCAGCGTCCAGTGACAACTGATGAAGGACTAGAGGATGACCAACACTGCACTGTGCAGCAGCAGATGAGCTATCGTCTCTGACTGTACATCTACTAGTGTCTAATAGAGTGGACAGTGAGTGGACAATTAGTGGTTTAAACACTCCAACAGCACACACTAACACTCCACCACCATGTCAGTGTCACTGCAGTGCTGAGAATGATCCACCACCCACATAATACCTGATCTGTGATGCTTCTGGGGGGTTAATTCAGGGGCCTCCAAAGGTAAAGTCAGCGTGGCTGCTTGAACAGACTTCAGACAGTGCGGTATTAAGTTGTCCTATAAAGGGTCAATAGCATGTCTAACTTGGCTTGGCTAGTCGCCCCCAATCCCTGTAACATACATACACCTACAATGATAAATACAGTTTACCCCACCCTTTGTGGCCCACATACATGATCTAATCCAGCTTCAGCGGCTGTCAACATAAACACGTCGCTAATCTGAGTCTATCTATCGGCATAATACATGCATAAGTGGAAAAGAGAAGGAGCAAGAGACAGTATGGGGAGGTAGTGGGAGGGAGGGACATGGGTAGTTCTATACCCTAATCCTAAAGGGGGTGGGGGTGGGAGGGAGCACAGCTTAATTCCAAGGCCTTGGAAATATAACACTATTTTGGGGAGGGGAAGCCTAGACAGGGTTTCACCCAAAATTGAATGAATGATATTCAGGGGCATATGGTTGCTCTATCAGCTTACAACGTACAGGAGGATTTGCGCTTGTGGATGAGGATCCATGGAGGTGATTACAATCTAGTCTTGGGAAAGATTTCGTTTCGGGGGGGGATCGATGGTGTACCAGCTTATGCTTATGTGTGGAACAACACACAGTCTTTTATTACTAGGTTATAAAGCATTGTATCATGAGTTACACTCAACGGCAAAAGAATAGCTGCATCCAGAAGGAAGTGTGGGATTGCAGTGCTATTGGGAAGGAAGATAAAGTTTACCAGGAACAATAAATGATGATACATTTAGACTGATATGGGCAAACTGAAGTAGTGTCTCTCAGTATGGCGTCCGGCATGGAGCTGTAGAGGCTGGCACGACACCATTGCAGTCTTTGGCGATGTTGGCGTGGTGTTAAGGGCAGTCGTCGTAACGCTCTGTGTGCATGTATTTCTGCGTCGTATAGCCGTCTGCTGTGGTGCTGGCACTAACAGGATGACTCATGAAGGGTATCACTGCAACCCTGGCTGTTGGGTCAGTCGGGTACAGGGATAAGGCCCGTCCTTGCTTACATCACATGCGCGGCCGAGCGTGAAACTTGAATCATTCGCATGTCTTACAATGTCAAACCTACTCACCAAGTTTCATTCCTGTCGGGAGGCTGATTCCTTCTGGGTGCAGCTATTTGTGCAACTATTCTTTTTGATGATGAGTGTATTAACAGCTGGTAATAAAATCTTCCCTGTCCCGGTTTTTCTTTAGGAAGTGTCAACAGGATTGAGCTTGGTTTGCCCTGTAGGTGCTATCACTCTGGAGCATTTCCTTTTTTGGTTTGAACCAATAGTGCTGTTTTCAAAATACCCACAAACGCTTAGTACGCTGACTTATATATTTATATATATATATATTTATATACATATTTCACCTTAATGATTACTATTTAGTCATGTTAAAAGTCATGAGGGCTGACCTGCTGACCTGAACCCTGCCCTCTAATCTCAGTGTGGTTCTTTGTGAGCTTCTGGGCGATGGTGGATAAATCTACTGTAGGAAAGTGAAGGCAAACCATTGACCTCACTCATATGATCAAGACATTGACATTAAGTGTAGCTTTAAGACACAGTGTAGTCTTTTACATTGGTTCCATTCATTCTTTCCTGCTTACATTTGTTCATTCATTCATTCATTCATTCATTCATCTGCTTATTTGTTTAGAACTATTTGTGAGCTAAATAATGAATGTATTGATGCTATGTTAGGTTGAGGGGGGGTGGTTATTTCTTCTCTTTGTGTGTTTATGTATATTTTTACACACTTTTGTCAATTTCAGCTATATGTTTTTAATGCCTGGTGGAGTTTTAATTTCTTAATTTATTTGTACTTTTTGTACATTTATTTATTTATTTATTTATTTATTTGTATATATGACATTTGGCAGGACATTCATGTGAGAAATGAGAGATCAATTTAGACGCCATTTAGGTATGCCATGTGAACAGTCTCACTAATATATAACTCTACATGGTATAAAAACTGAATTGCTGAAATTTGAAAAACAGAATCAAAATATCTTTGTGATCAATATTTTTATTAGCAAGCAAGCACATTATGTTCACATTGATGTTCAGAGTGAAGCCATACATGTCACTGTAAAACATTGTAGTAATAATAATAATAATAATAATAATAATAATAATTAAGAAGTAATTAAGTAATTAAGTAATTAAATACATGAGAGTTTCACACACTGCTTAACAAACGTCACTAAGCTCTCATTAATTTCAATAGCTTCTTCTCAATGTGAGACCAAGTAATATTGTTTCTTATTTTGGCCCTATTTGTCCTGGCTGTAGTACACTCCAGAAGAGTAATGTCCTGTCTGACACATTGTACATAACAGAGAATTTCTACACACAATCTCCTGTCTCTGTATATTCTGTATTTTGTGTATATTTTGTTTATTTTGTAATATGTCTCTTTATATCTTATGTATTTTTTAATATGTCTCTTTACATCTCTTTTATTTAGTGTTTTTATAGTTAGCATGTATATTAATGCTGCCCTGCTGTAGAGTAATAACCTGAGCCTCACCACAAGCATTTCAATGCATAAGTGTCCTGAGATGCTGTGCAAATGACAAATAAACTTGAAACTTGAAACTTGAGTAATTGTCTTTATTTTAGGCACGAGGCCAAACAGCTTCAGGTCTCAGGAGAACTGACTTTAGCCATAGAAAAAATTGCATGACATTCATAACTCTTACTCAAGCTTACTAATTTTCTCAGTCTCATTTTTACTAGACTGATTACATGTTTGTAGTCAAATGAAAGATTACAGTATAGCACAACCGCCGCTCTCACTGAAATGTGCTATTATTATTATGTTCTTTTGTCTGACAGAGAACCGTCCACCGCTAGACGTTTGGGCTTAACCAGGTTACCTTGAGGTTAGCTCTGACATATAGTACCAGTCATAAGTATAGACAAACACCCGCTAGATGGATGTGGTTGGTGATCTTAAAGACTCTACAGTCTTACACGTAACAGCTCCAACTGATGAGAGTCTGAAACAGTACATGTCCTGATATACCACATATACTCTTGATGTACCACAGTATTATATTTCTCCATATCTCCACCTCTAATATATATTTAGTGGTGTAAAAACTTTTTTTTCTTCCATTTTGGAGGGTTTTAAGGTGGACTTTACAATCCCATGAGTGCTATTTTATAGTTGGATGTTTTCGCTTTTATACTATAGCAAAACATTAAGATAAAAATAAGGAGAACCTGCTCTGAGGAGCCGTCTATGAACTTTCGACTGATACTGTACACTCTCACAAACAAAGATGCCAAGAACGGTTCCGTGGAAACAATCACTTTTGGTTCCCTAAATAGATTTCCAGTGGATGGTTCTCCAAGAAGCTCTATTGAAACCACTTAGCTGACCTGCTACAAGATCGAGCAAGCTGTGCAAGCTTTCTGAGCTTTACATTCCCAACAAAAGCCATTCCACACAATGAGAAATTGTATCTATGCACACTCTATTTAGAGTCTCAGGTTCCAGTTGAAAATGACATGTGCTGAGTTGTTCTAGCTAATTGAAGCTAGGCAGGTTTGAAATGATCATGAAATAGGCACCATGCTAGCCTTAGCTCAACTATACAACAAAAGCCATGATAACATTTTCATTTATGGCATTTAGCAGACGCTCTTGTCCAGAAAGCGACTTTCAACCGTACTTAGTGTTCTGTCAGAGAATGGTTCCTAGCTAGTACAAGACGATAGGGGGGGATGGTCGGGCACGATACTAGAACAGAATTAACATCATAACCGAACATATATAACATATAAATGATTGCTTTACTCGCCTAATTGGGTGGAATGGATGACATTCGTGAGTCATACGGGAGCTTAACTAATTTACTAGCATGTAGAGGGCTGACCTTCGGTTAGCCAGTAGACGAGTGATGTCACCTGACCTTGGTAAACCAATGAAATGCAAGGCATTTCTTTTGACACGCATAATATTGTTGGCGAGTGAACATTTTAAATAGTTCATCCGAAAAGAGGACTAATAGGTGTCTGTCCAGGTATTGTGCCAGACGGAGGACTGGGAGTTGAAAAACCGGAATGTCCGGCCTAAAACCGGACGTGTGGCCACCCTACAAGAAGGTGAGCTAGTAAGCTAGAAGCTAGCTAGTACCTAAAAGAAAGAATACAGAGTTAAATACAGCATAAGTGCACTACCTAGCAACCCCGAGCCACAGTAACAGTGTGACCTGTCACCTGCATATACAGTATCTTTCAAAATTTAGATAACCTGATAAAAAATTCTCATTTTATTTTAATTGGAATGTCGCCAACATTCCCTGAACCTCATCACAGCTACAAGAAAACACATTAGCAGTGTGGCTAAACCAACAGGATGCTTTCAGTTGTCTTCTGCCATGTTTTTACCCATAAGACCCTACTTTGGCCCCCCCCGTTGACATCCAGATGTGGGACCCCCCACTGTGTGTGGAGGGGGGACTACTGTGCCTAAGCTTAATGAGTGGTTTTACACGTCTATGGCCCACTCTGATTAGAGTAATTCCTCCTATCCCTGGCCATCCATCTCTCTCTCTAACTCCCTCTAATACATCTTCAGATTAAGGTAGACCAAATGTCACCAATCGCAGATTACTGTACCTAGCCAGCTATTAACATTCATAGTCCGGCTTGGGATTAGTGTACCTAACCGGCTCTCGGAGTCCGCAGGCCGGCTGGAGGCTTGGCCACTAATGCCTGCGGCATGAGTGCTCTGACCAGGATTGAAACCCAAACGCCAGCACCTGTTCGAGGGTCTGGGGTGTTTGCTGTGCTCTCGCACACCTGTTCCCGTGCCGTCACTGAGTGAGCCGTGCCAGGTGTTGACATTCTGATGCTCTCACAAACACTCTTTCACATGGTACATTATCATAGCTCCATGACAGGTTGCGCTTAAGCCCTGTCTGTAAATCCTCACCACAGCACACCTCGGCTTGTTTCCGAGAGGATGGAGGATGCCAAAACAGACATGTCCGTCCACTGCTAAATGCAGTAAATTGCAATTTATAGGATGTAAGCTCACCAGACAAAACAAAGCGCCACCTTGTGTGTTTAAGGTGGTAGTACCTTTAGACTCTTGCAGATGGAGCTGCACGAGAATGATGGGCTTAAAAACCTGCAGGGTGTGAGTGAAGGGATCCATAGATGGAGAAGAGGTGCTACAGTGCAGTGAATGTCTCGTTCCATGTGTGGAAAATGGCTCCAAAGCAGATGATAATGATCGGCTAAAAGGAGTGACTGCATTTGGGCGTGCCAAAGACCATAGTGTGAAGGAAGTAGCTGAATCTGCAGGTGTATGGAAGCGTACGGTCATACGGGTCTACCAGCAGTGGCTATTACACACTATTAATTTGGTGCTGGTTTAGCAGCAAGGGAGAACCACCAACCAGCATTAACGAACGGCCGGGTTAGCAGGGTTGGTCATCAATAGCCAGACAGCTCCGCACTCTCTGCCTCAGCGCACTGCAATGAAGAGTCCTAGCACTTTGTCCTCCTCCCTATGTGTGGCAGAGCTCCTATGCCATGCCACTGGGGCAGCAGTGCTTCCTCAGCCACTCTCCACTTCCACGCCAGCGAGGGTGCTGCCTATGTATGATCTCTGCTTTGTCTTTTGGTTATCGCTGGTTGGTTTTTTACTATTCTGGTTTTTAGGTTTGACTATTGCTGTATCTCTAGTTTCGGCCTTGTCTCTCTCTTACCTGTTCACTATGGTTATAGTGTTTTGGTTAACGGCTGCCTTTGTGCCTTCTTACACACTTCCTGGAGATCTGCAAGTGCCTGGTTAGTCACTCCAGCGTTACAAGTGGTGAATATGAAAAGCCTGTTTTGTTTAGGTTCTGTTCTGCTATGCAACACCTTGCATGTGTTCCTACACCAAGAACATGCCAAATTTGCCAAAACCTACTCTCAAAACTGTCATCAAATAGTGTCTCTTATGAGCGTATTCATAACCATTTCATGTAATAGCTTTCTCTGTGAGAGCTTTTAGAGGAGAGGTGTATGTTTGGTCCCCATCACCACCACTGTAAACAATTCTGACTCTTTGTCAAGAGCGGAGCATCTGTGAGTGACTCACATAATTTAACATAATTCAGTTCCTTTTTGGCGGCACAGGGGAAGCGCTGTTGCCTCATAGTTAGATAGGTCTGGGTTTGATTCCCAGCCTGGGTCTTTGGGGGTCTTCTCTGTGTGGAGTTTGTCTGCCCTGTGATGGACTTGCAGCCTGTTTAGAGTGTTTCCTGAACACTGGGAAAGGCTTCAGCACCCCTGCGTGAGTGAGAATTCCTCTTTAGGACATGTATATATGAATATCCATTTGACTACAGTGGCACCCACCATATGAAATCACTGTGGTCAAGGGTGTCATACTTTCCCTTCGATTGGTTTTTGCTGTTCCTGGTGGGTTTCTGTTGTTCTGGGAGGATCTGGTTGAACAAGACATTGTTGTCCACACTGAAGAAGCCCTGAAGGTTCAAACAAGGTTTTTTGCAGTCTTTGTTAACACTTAAGAAGCTGTAGTTCCTTAAATAAGAAGGATTTCTAGAGTTGACGCCATAGAATATCTACTTTTGGTTCCCTAAAGCAGTGTTTCCCAATCCGATCTGCAGAAGCCCCCCCACCTCCATGTTTTTGCTTTGACTGCTGATACTTAATACACCCACTTTATCTGAGCCAGTATATACACTCATCACCAAAAGAATAGCTGCATAAATAGCTGCACCCACAAGGAATCAACCCACAGGAATGAAACTTGGGGGGTTGGTTTGACATTGTGAGACATGCAAATGATTCAAGTTTCATGCTCGGGCCCGCATGTGATGTAAGCAAGGGTGGGCCTTAACGCTGTACCTGACTGACTCAACAGTCACGATTGTGGACATTCACGAGCAGTGATGCCCTCCATGAGTCATCCTGTTATTGCCAGCACCATTGGCAGACAGCTCCACGACGCAGGACTACATGCATGCAGACCGGTACGACGACTGTCCTTAACACCACGTCAATGTCACCAAAGACTGCAATGGTGTCATGCCAGATTGTCATGGAGTGACTCAGAATGGCAGTGGGTCATCTTCAGTGACGAGTCCCGCTTTTGTTTTGGTGGAGACGACCAACGAATCCGTGTGTGGAGGCACCGTGGTCAGCACCAAAATGAACCGGTTTGTTGTCACACGTCACGCGTCCAGAAGGCCTGGTGTCACTCCACCTCCACCCCTACCACACAATCTGCAGGAACTGTGTGAGGATATTCAAGCTGCATGGGATGGATTATCACAGGACACCATTAGGAACCTCTACAACTCCATACCCTGAGACATCTGGCATGTTGGGTTAGCAAACATGGCGGCCCGACGCCATACTGAGAGACACTACACATACTGTATGTGCAGCTCAATAAATATTGATCATATCAGTCTAAATGTATCATCATTTACTGTTCCTGGTAACCTTTATCTTCCTTCCCCATAGCACTGCAATCCCACACTTCCTTCTGGGTGCAGCTGTTCTTTTGATGGTGGGTGTATTTAAGATACAAAAGGTCTATCAAATATAGCATATTACATCATTAGCAATTCTGACCAAGTAGATAAAGGTGAAAAGTGTTCTCAAACTCATCTGCAAGCCCCAAAAAAACACTCGTTCTAACCAACCTAGCCTTTTTTTCCCTTCCTATGAAATCTCTCTCATTAAATTGTTTACAAACCCGACCAGTGAACACTCCTTGGATGTTGTTGATGAATGCTCTAAAATGCAGCAGGCCTGTGATTAACAGTGTCTGTATTTCTGGTGACTAATCTCTCTCCCAGCCAGCTATAAAACAACAAAGGACACTCCAGCAGCCACAGAACTCAACCAATAAGGAGACAAAAAGGCCAACCGACAATGTGGCCCACGGGCGGGACAGTACGTCGCGCTAGCCCCTGTGTGCCTGGAGTGCTACAATGAGATTCACACTCACTCGTTCCAGCCTAAGCACTTCACCTGAAGTGTAGGAGAGAGTTGCCACTTGACTCAGTGCGGCGCCATTGTGCGAGCGGCATTCACGTCTAGTGGGCCTTTAGGTGACTAAATCCCATTAGAGAGAATAAGTGAGACGAGCCTGTTAGTCAACTCGAAAACGGGCAGGCAGTCAGTGGGCTTCAAAGGTCAAATCTAGGTGGGGACGAGAATGAGACCTCTTTATCTGCACACTCAGCAGTTTTCTCACTTGTGACGTTAATCAGGAAATTGATTCGTCATCGCTGAGCGGGTTTATCAGATGCTGAGGAGGTGGTGGATTTTGCTATTGGTCTTTCATAACATAAACACATTAGTATTTGGCATGCAGGATGCACCTACCAGCAATGCAGCGTGCCAAAGTGATGACCTTCTTGGATGCAGGGCTTGCTGTATGCCAGATTTCTTGCTTGACTGTATAACACAGGTTGAAATGGCTTATATCATTGAAAACTGGATTTTAGGTCATGTGATAACGTGTACAGTTCAGTCTGCAGTCCATACATGGCAACTGCACTGCAAAAAACAGCTGTTTTGAATTCATGGCTTGTGTGATGTCAGAAAAAGCATCTGATCTACATTTGAACACTGTATAATGACAGAAGCCTATGAAGTGTAGTCATTATCTATTAGCTTGCTAAATATTATATAATCAGTTGTTGTGCAATGCGCAGCACTATCGTTATCTGACAGCATCTTCTTCTACTTCTTAGTTCAATTTTTTTTTGTCATTTTTCATGATATCAGCAACATCCCAACTCCTGAATGTTTTTCACCTGATCTACAGTTTTCCTAAAAACTTTGTGAAATTCCAATTTTTTTTTCCCCCATTAAGAATAAATGGGATAGAAAATTGCCCGCCCATCTACTGTACTTCTGCTCAACCGACAGACACCATTTCCCATACACTATCTCAGGGCAGACCCCTGAGCACAAATTCAATGTTGGTTTGAGCCTCACTCGTCTGTTTGTCCTTTTTTTTTTCCAATCCACCATTTCTCCCATAGTGTCCCATTCATTTTCACCCCCATTCAAACCTAATTGTTTCCTTTCACCTACAGCCACCAAACTGCATGTACTCACTCATGGCAGATCCCCAAACTCTAATCTATGTGTCGTTTATTCATCCCTCATTCCTCCCATAGACCCCCATTCATCTTTAACAACATCTTAGCAAACCGGCTAACAACAGGTTAACCTGTATTTCTTAAGGAAATGGACTTTTCTAGTGGTTACTTGTGGTTTAACGAGTGTGACTATTAGAATTATTAACTGACATACAAAATAATTAACACAGTGAGAATGCTTTTTATAAATGGGACGAAATTAATGAATATTAATATAGTGAGATAGCAAAAATAGTAACCACTCAAAGTCAACATATTTCCAGTATTTCTGGCCAATTTAGTGTTTGAGACGTAAACAAATTTATTCAGTGTGGCCTGGTGTGAAGTCTTGTTGATTGTACAGACAACTGAACTTACACGTGTCTTCTTATAAGCTCACCAGCTGGACAAGTTTCTGGATGTAGCCACATCAATGTTCAGACACTCTTACATCAAAGAATTGTGCAGTTGGGCCAGATTAGGTGGATGGCTTCCCTGGCGCAATTCCGAGGAGAATTCCCAGTAGACTGGGATTTTAGCCTCTGCTGGTAGACCCGTATGACCGTACGCTTCCACACACCTGGAGGTTCAGCTGCTGTCCTTCACACTATGGCCTTTGGCACGCCCAAATGCAGTCACTCCTTTTAGCCAATCATTAACATCTGCCATTTTCCACCCATGGAACGAGACATTCACTGCACTGTAGCATCTCAATCTATGGATCCCGTCACTCACACCCCGCAGGTATTTATAGCTCCATCATCCTCGTGCAGTGCCATCTGCAGGAGCCTGAAGTTACTACAACCTTAAACACACAGGGTGGCTCATTTTTTGTCTGGTGAGTTTCTATGTGTTATGTTGATATTGGTAAAGTAATTATTGGCTCTGGCACAAATCTGGCACAAATCAGTCTTACGTTTTAGGCCAAAAACCTTCCAAACTATCAAAAATCAGGCAGCATATATTCAGAAGCATTTCTTGTAAAGATTTCATGTGTTTTAGCAGCATTAAGAACTTTAGATGTCTGGTTCTATTCACCACCACTATAAACCGCTCTGAGTCGGAAAGTCCCTCTAAAACAGAGCATTTCACACCAAACCACTCTGAATGGTTTTGTTTAACCACTTAATTATACAGAAATTTTGCAAGGCAGTAAAACAGGAGTCAAATATGGAACATTTATGGCATTTAGCTGACACTCTTATCCAGAGTGACTTACAAGGTTAATTATTTTACAGTTAGGGCAACGTGGTGTTAGGAGTCTTGCCCTCTTATTTGTGTAGCACAGCATACAGTCACCCTGAATCCAACCCCGGTCTCCCACATGGGGTGGTAACTTACTGGCAGACAATGGTGATATCTGTTGTGCCACACCAACCAAACATAGGCCCTCGATTCATAATATCGTAATATCACAATATAATAAGTCATGATATCAGGATATTACAGTAGAACTGAAGATCCACATATTGACTGGCCAAATATGCACCAATAGCATTGATGTCATTTTGAAGCATTTTGAAAGGATGGAGATGTATCAGAGTTTCACATCTAAAAGCTGCAGTTAAAGAGAGAAAAAAAACCTGGTTATAAAAAGTATCACACCACTACTGTAAAAGCAAAAACCACCACATCACTGCAGAATATCAGAACGCAGAGTCTGCAGAAAAGCACAGAAACGCACTTTCAGCTTTCATGGGAAACTTCCTAAAAGTCACAATTATAGTAACCTGTTTCCAACCACAAGGGGAACAAGCTCGTTAAGGTTAATGTTTTGTGTCTCCTATGCGTGTTTTCTTGCAAATGAGTTGGTAAGCCAACAGATCGAAAGCGCCCAAACGCAGAAGCAGAACCAGAAGGTTTATGTATGGCATCAGCAACTTACCCTCCCACCAAACTGTGTGGACCCCCCAGCCTTTTTAAAGGCGGTTAATACGAGTGAGCAGGTTTGCTTCATTGTCTTGTGACAATACAGCAGCTTGAAGATGAAGAAGGTTCATTTCGAGAAGCAGATTTAGGAGATTACACAGTCCTACCTTGGTGTATAACAGTAAAGGTCGTGCATTTTGTCTTCATGTTGTGATGTCAGTGCGCATCAGACGTCAAGCCTTGTGGACCAAAGGAGTTTCAGTATGAGCTTTTAGCATAGATAGCCGTCAGATCAGTATTTAGGCAAAACCTGCCATTCATAACAAGAATGACACTTGGATGAAGATCAAGCTGAGCGCTGAAGCTTAGTATACACAAAGGAATAGCACCTTACTTCTAGCACAAACACGCTTAAGCTACAGATGCTTCTTCAGTTCTTTACTAAACACAACTCTTCTATATAGAGCCTTTCCCGGGAATGGGCTCTTCTGTAGTTACAGGCTTGACGTCACAACAATAGCAGAACCTAAGCTCATTGGACAAACAATGAGTTACCTTGGGTTTTTAAGGTGGTAGTAACTTCAGGCTCCTGAAGATGGCGCTGCACGAGGATGATGGGGCTATAAATACCTGCGGGGTGTGAGTGACGGGATCCATAGATTGGGAAGAGGTGCTACAGTGCAGTGAATATCTCGTTCCATGTGTGGAAAATGGCTCCAAAGCAGATGTTAATGATTGGCTAAAAGGAGTGACTGCATTTGGGCGTGCCAAAGACCATAGTGTGAAGGAAGTAGCTGAATCTGCAGGTGTATGGAAGCGATAAGGTCCTTGCTTACGTCACATCCGCAGCATGGAACTTGTATCATTCGCATGCCTCACGATGTCCAACCTACCCACCAAGTTTCATTCCAGTCAGTTGATTCTTTCTGGGTGCAGCTATTAGTGCAACTATGTTTTTGACGATGGGTTTAAGTGTGTAGGCTGTTGACCACCCAGCGTCCAGACCTCAACATCACCGAAGGTGTTTGGGATTACTTGGATGGTGAGATTCTCCTAAGACGGACCTGCAATAAACACAAAGGTGGACACTGTGAATACTGGAACATCTACTACCATCTTTAGTTTTTCGATGCTCCTCTTATACAAGCAAACTGAGTACATCAAACATGCATATGGAGGCATCAACCTAACCTTACTGTGCAAAAAAAAAAAAAAAAAAAAAAAACAAGTCACGCAGGAAAAAGTTTCCAGCAAAAGTGTGCCCGTCGTCCCGTCAGCCGCAACCAGGCCTGAATGTTAATCAAAGAGGCCCAGAGTGACGAGTGCAGCTGCTGTCAGGCTGAAGGAGAGACAGGCTGTCAGGCTTGGGGGGAAACTCAGTGACTGGGACGCTCTCGGGTGCTTCCTCACGCCTGTCACAGCTGGCCTCAGGTTGGCTGATAAAGCAGCAGGCCGGATGCTCGGGTGTCACGACAGGCCTGACAAAAGGCGAAGAACTCGACGCTGGAGTGTGTTTGTGGGGGGGTTGCTTGTTTTTGTACATTTCCAGGACAAGAATATCCTCAGAAAGCCTGAGAAAGACTGATCTATAGAAAAAAGCACTATATATTTATTATATATTATATTACATTATAAGCTGCTGGGACAAAAACTGAGTCCCCACCTCTGTGATGTTCTGGGGGGGGGTTTAATTAGGTGGAAATGGGTTCTTTGGTTGAGGTGACAGTAAAGTTGAACCGCAGTGCCCAACCAGGTTTTGCCTTTTGCTCATCATCTTACCAAGGAGCGTAACATTCCTGTCCCGGTATTCCAAGATAGACAGTTCTCAGGTTCACAGGGCTGCAAATGTGACTGATTGGCATGATGAACATTCAGAAGATCTGTGGGACTACTTGGAACAACCAGTAAACTGCCAGGCAAGGCATCCACCAAATCTGACCCAACTGACCAATTCCTTGATGGAAGAGTATCTGAACTTTGATGTGTCCTACATCCAGAAACTTGTCCAGTCCATGCCAAATCCAATCACAGTGCTCATAGAGGTATTACACGTATATACAGTATATGTAAGTATCCTCATGTAATAAGAACATTCTAAGCCAAACTGAACCATTGGCCCAGTAACCAGTTCAAGGAAATCTGCAGGGACATGTTTACACACCTCCAGTTCAGTCATTAAAGTTGGTTTCCGCTTCCCTCACCATCCAAAGAACCCCAAACACATTCAGTGGTGTGGTGGTCTGGTCTCTGGGGTGGTTGGTCCACCAGCAGCAGCTTCTTTGTTTGATGTGCGTGTGTCCTCTTCTCAGTGGAGGAGCTTCATGACAGCTGCACATCCTTTCAGACCTCTTCTGTCCATCCAGTGGAAGGATGGACAGAAGAAACACTTATGGATGTTCTCAGATCTGAAGGAGGAGTGGACAGTGTATGTTCAGAACTGATGTGGACAGCTTTGGTATGTCTACCGGGTCTTCTGGGTGGTTGTTAGGAACTCGAGTCCTATTTGTTCACCTACTTTCCTTTGACTCATATCTCCCATCTGGATTATGTTACATCAAATCTCCTGAAACTAAAAATGAAGGGTGGTCTCTGACTTTTGCATAGCTATGTATATATATATATATATGTATGTACTATGTGTGTATGTGTGATGGGATAGTAGTTGCGCTCAATGTCCCTGAGCAGCAGAACAGAACGATACAGGAAATCTGCTCGCTCCAGATGTACGCTGAAGGCCCTGTGGATGCACCAGGCCAATTCCCCCTGCAGCTATAGGTAATTCTGAGGGGGGAATCAATAGAAACTGTAAACAGTGTGCGCTACAGTGACTAAGAAGCTTATATGTAATAATGGTAGTCTTCTGCGAGGGTGGATGAGCGTGTGGGCTGTTTCAGGTCAGCTACCTGAGCTCAAAATGAGGGTAACAAGCAGTCTCTCAGGCTCTGGTGTGACGATAACTGAGAACATGTGGGATTGGACTTAAAGTGCATATGTGATGTTGCTTAATTTTTTTTTTGTTGCTTTCAATATTGTTGGATTGCACACACATAAATGGGACAGAGCAGGTGTAGTCTCTTTCTTAGTGTAGTGGCGGCTGTCTCTATGGCTCTTGCCCTACATTTGCACCACACTTCACTTACTGAACCAGTGTGTCTTCTGAAATGAAGGGTATTAATAGGGAGCTGGATCTCTATTGCTAGAGTAGCAGCCTCTACTCTTCTACTCTTCTCAATTAGGATTTGCACTAGATGTTGGAACATTGCTGTGAGGATGTGATTGCGTTCAACATTCACAAGAGCATTAGTGAATTGAGGTACTGCTGTTGGATGAACGGTTCTGGATCCCAGAGGTATTGAGTGGAGCTCCATCACTCCAGAGAAGGCGGTCCTACTGCTTCACAGCCCAATGCTGGGGGGCTTTATACCCATCTAGCTGATGCATGGCATTGGGCATGGTGATCTTAGGCGCATGTGCAGAGTATGCCATTCTACTGGTCAATGCTTTTCTAGGCTATTCCTACACCACCATTATAGAAGCCAATTGACAGTTGGTTCTGGACAATTCAGTTCAATTTAATTCAAACAGAGCTATTCAGAGTGGATTGGTGTGGATGGTGGGATATGGTAGGGAGACATGAGAAACATGAGATGTCTTGACACTGTTGGTGATATAGGATATATACTTAAATATAGCCATTTTAATTACTATTTAAAACCACCAGTGAACCTTATATATATATATATATATATATATAAATAAAGAGATAGATAGATAGATAGATATAGAATAATGTGGACAATGGTAAAATATGTTGTACAATGGCTTTGCTATGAAAATACAGTGTTACTTGAATTTTACTTCTGCATAACTATCACCTAAAACATAATCAGATTTTCACACAAGTCCTAAAAACAAATAAAGAAAACCCAATGAAACAAATGAGACAAAATATTATACTTGGTCACTTATGTATTGAGAAAGACAGTCCAATATACCATAACTGTGAGGAGTAAAATTATATGGACCTCTAGGATTTGCAGCTCATTTAAAGGTAAAATTAGAATACAGTGAATGGTGATCTATCAAAGTCAGACCTTCATAACATTCAACATTTGTGGAAGGATATCATGGCATGAAAAGGACCTTGGAAAATGAGCTGTCAGGCTGGAAAGCATTACAAAACCATCTCTGAAGTCCACTAATCCACAATCAGATGAACTCTGTACAAATAGAGCAAATTCAAGACCACTGTTACCCTTCCCAGGAGTGGTCTTCCAACAAAGATCGCTCCAAGACCATGAGACGTAATAGTCTGTGAGGTCACGAAGGAAAGCCAGGGTAACGTCTAAGCAACTAAAGACCTCTCTCACATTGGCTAATGTTAATGTTAATGAGTCCACAACCAGATGAGTCCAAAATAGAACATTTTGGTTTAAGTTGCGTGTGGCCCAATGGATAACACCACTCACCTGCCAGTGAACTATCACCCCATGTGGGATGTGGGTTTGGTTCCCAGTCTGGGTGCTACACCAGTAAGAGTCCTTGGGCAACACTACATTGGCCTGCAATACAATTAACCCTGTAAACTGCTCTGGATAAAATGGGACTCCTAACAACCACCTGGAAGACCTAGTAGACCCACCAAAGCTGTCGCCATCAGACAAACAGCACTGAACATCAAGGGCCACTCTTGCTTCAGATCTAAGAACATCTGCAGGTTTTTCTTCTATCCATCCTTCCACTGTGAGAAGACACCTCAACACTATGGAGGTCTGAAAGGAAAACAACACTGCATCCAGCATAAGAACCGCATCCCATCCGTGAAACATGTTGATGGTAGTATCACAGGCCTATCATGGCCTATTTTGCTGCATCTGGAGCAGGGTGGCTATCACTGATGGAACAATAAGCTCTGAATTCTAAAGCAAATATGAGGACGTCTGTACATGAACTGAATCTCAGGAGAACGTGGGTCATGCAGCAAGGCAACAACAACAACAACAACAACAACAACAACAACAACAACAAAAGTCGTTCTACCAAAGAACAGCTAAAGAATAAAGTTATTGTTTTAGGACGACCAAGTACAGACCTTAAGCATATAGACATGTTGTGAAAGGACCTGAAACAAGAAGATCCACCAAGATCCCAGAGTTGGAGCTGTTTTGTACAGAGGGGTGGGCTAAAATACCTCCAAACTAATGTGCAGGACTGACCAACAGTCCCCGGAAACGTTTAGTTCCAGTTATTGCTGCACAAGGGGGGTCACCACACCAGATACTGAAAGCAAAGGTTTGGAACTTGCAGATGTGGCTCATTTGACTTACTTTTCCTCTATAAATTGTTCAGTGAATACTAAGATATTAGTTGCACCATACAGTTATATAACAAGGAAATGAAGTGTGGAGTCATATATGGGCCCTAAGGGCTTGAGGGGTTAACACAGGTGACAGAATACTGGTCTGTGCTCAGTCGCTCTCCCTGTTAAACATGACTTGCAGTCAGCAATGTGTGCAGAGGAGCCTCTTAATCGCTCCTCAGGAAACAGGAGAGCTAATCTGGAGAAGGAAACCAAGAGGTGAGGCCTGATGAGCTGAAGAGGGAAGGGGACAGGATGTGACTGGGCTTCTGATTAGTGTACACGCTCCTGTCACGGCCGTCAGCACCTCCCCCACTCCCCTGTGTGAGCGAGCGAGCGAACGTTTGTGGGAGATGCTGTATATGGTGAGGTATGAAGGTCATTATCAGAGAGGCTTGCTCAAGACGGAAGCACGTCCAAGGCATGATAGCCAAACAAAGTGGGTTATAGTAGCGGGTGAGAAAGGACATTGGCAGTTTGGCCTACTCGTGGTCTTAGGTCCTGTGAAAAGTGAAAGGTTGCCACAGTGTTCAGCAGCATGGAAACAAGAGCCTACTTCACTGTGAAGCTTTAGAGAGACGAAGTGACCTGGGCACTTGACTTCGTCTGAAGCTAGGCTGTACTGTACACTCATCATCAATATAAATAACTGCACCCAGAAGGAATCAACTGACCCAAACTCGGTGGGTAGGTTTGACATCGTGAGACATGTGAATGATTCAAGATTTACACTTGGGCATAGATGTGATGTAAGCAAGGACTAGCCTTATCACTGTACCTGACTGACCTAACAGCCACGATTGCGGACATTCAGCGAGCAGTGATGCCCTCCATGAGTCATCCTGTTAGTGCCAGCATCACTGGCAGACGGCTGCACCACGCAGGGCTACATGCACACAGATCGTTATGACGACTGTCCTTAACACCATGTCACCGTCACCAAGGACAACAATGGTGTTGTGCCAGACTGTCATGGAGTGACTCAGAATGGCAGCGGGTCATCTTCAGTGACGAGTCCCGCTTTTGTCTTGGTGGAGACGACCAACGAATACGTGTGTGAAGGCACCGTGGTCAGCACCAAGCACGGTTTGTTGTCATGTGTCAGATGTTGATGATGAGTGTATATATATATATATATATATATATAGAATTGTTTAATATAATGTTTCAAGCTGTTTCTAGACTGCGGTTGAGCCATTTTATGTGTTCTGTTACCTACCACTGGGCTACGCGTCTGCAATGTGCTCGCTGACCTCACGGTCGTGAACCGATAATGGGCCGATTAGCGTCCGGCATGGTTGCAGTCACGCGGGACAAAATGCACACATCAACACCAGTTTGTTTCACGCCCGCGCACAGGAAGAGGGCGTTTAGGCCCTGTGTGAAGCCAACAGGCTGCCACGGCGAGTAAAGGATGTGCGCTTGATCCTACTAGCCACACTGTGATGTAGTGCGAAGAGAGCGAGAGAGAGACAGATCGAGGGAGAAGGAGAGAGAGAGGGCCGGAGGGCAGGATTAGGCGTACCTGTGAGAGGCCTGTCAGGTAGATTTAGCAGCAGAGATGATAAGTGAGGGAGTGAGTGGGAGGAGAGGAGAGGATGAATGGAGCTTTTCACGGGCCGCCCGAGGAATAAGACGCTATTTCTAACGCAACATCAGGTTAGTCTGTCAGAGAGAGGAGTTGGGCTCGAGTTAAACAGCATGTCACGTTATCAGGGGATGAGGAGCCCTGGGAGGGAGAGAGAGAGAGTATTGAGACTGCCCAGAACCAACAAGGTTGGCTGGAAACTATGGGAAATCATATTGTTAAGAATAGCCCGAAGCTTTTATTCACGCTTTTCCATTGAAAGAGCTCCTATTTTTGACTTAATGTACATGTTTGATTTTTATGTTTGCTCATAATTGCAATAAACGTCAACTATGATCTATCAACTACTCTATGCAATGGGCCGACGACGGGTCCCATAGTTCTGCATGCTATAAATAGAGGTAAAGATTATCAGCAACAATAAAAAAACACAGGGGTTAATCCAAACTAGACTCTGAAATATGCCAAAATGTACTCTTTGGAGTGATGCCAGCTTGATAGAACAACCACGTTTCAATTGAGAAAGTCTTTAATAACGTTTCCATTGACTCCATTGACAATGCCAAGATACATTAATTTACATTTACGTTGATGGCATTTAGCTGACGCTCTTATCCAGAGCAACTTACAAGGGTAACCGTATTGCAAGTACACCATATTGCCAAAAGTATTTGCTCGTCTACCTTCAGATGCATATCAACTTGCGTGACCCCCGGTCTTAATCCATAGGGTTTAATATGATGTCAGCCCACCCTTTGCAGATATAACAGCTTCAACTCCTCTGGGAAGGTTTTCCACAAAGTTTAGGAATGTATTTATGGGAATTTCTGACCATTCTTCCAGAAGCACATTTGTGAGGTCAGACACTGATGTTGGACGAGAAGGCCTGGCTCGCAGTCTCCACTCTAATTCATCACAAAGGTGTTCTATTGGGCTGAGGTCAGGACTCTGTGCAGGCCAGTCAAGCTCTTCCACACCAAACTTGCTCATCCATGTTTTTATGGACCTTGCTTTGTGGACTTGCAGTCATGTTGGAACAGGAAGGGGCCGTCCCCAAACTGTTCCCACAAAGTTGGGGGCATGAAATTGTCCAGAATCTCTTGGTCTACTGAAGCATTAAGAGTTCCTTTCACTGGAACTAAGGGGCCGAGCCCAACTCCTGAAACACAACCCCACACCATAATCCCCCCTCCACCAAACTTTACACTTTACACAATGCAGTCAGATAAGTACCGTTCTCCTGGCAACCGCCAAACCCAGACTCGTCCATCGGATTGATGGAGAAGCGTGATTCATAACTCCAGAGAACACGTCTCCATTGCTCTAGAGTCCAGTGGCGGCGCTTTACACTACTGCATTCGAGGCTTTGCATTGCACTTGGTGATGTAAGGCTTGGATGCAGCTGCTCGGCCATAGAAACCCATTCCGTGAAGGTCTCTACACACTGTTCTTGAGCTAATCTGAAGGCCACATGAAGTTTGGAGGTCTGTAGCGATTGATTCTGCAGAAAGTTGACGACCTCTGCACACTACGTACCTCATCATCTGCTGACCCCGCTCTCTCATTGTACATGGCCTGCCTATCACTCCTACTTTGTTATAATACCACTGACAGTTGACTGTGGAATATTTAGTAGGGAGGAAATTTCACGACTGGACTGCACAGATGGCATCCTATCATGGTACCATGCTGGAATTGTACCATGCTGGAGCTCCTGAGAGCGACCCATTCTTTCACTAATGTCTGTAGAAGCAGTCTGCATGCTTAGGTGCTTGGTTTTATACACCTTTGGCCATGGAAGTGATTACAAAACACACTGAATTCAATGATTCGGATGGGTGAGTGAATACTTTTGGCAATACAGTGTAGGCCAATGTATTGTTAGGAGTCTTGCCTGAGGACTCTATTATTGGTGTACCATGAAGACTAAATACAGTAGAAGAAACCTAAATAGTGGAATAGAAGTAGAATAAAAGGAAAATAACTTTCTACTTAAAGGGCTTCAATTGAGACTTTGAAATAACTATCCACTGAAAGTTCCTTCAAGCAAGCAAGTCTGGCAGCGCTCCAAACACCCTCATGCTTCAGTTAACTTCAGTTTTAAGAGAATGTGGCGCTAAATTTAAACAGTTATTTTCTGCTCCAGTTGGAACATCCACAAAAACTAAGGTTGACTATGGCTACCGGAACATCATCATGCTTCTATAAACTCTATTTAGGGAACTACAGTATTCAGGGAACATCAAGTCAGCAACCTGAATGGAAAGAAAGAAAAAGGGGGTGTAAAACCATGTGTCTTAATTTCTGTCCTGCAAGTTTCATAATGAATGGACCAATAAAAGTGCTACATACTGACTTCTATTACGAGTTAAGAAAGTTGTTTTTTCTCTTCTGTAAATTATATATAGACAAAAAAATACAGAGGATAATGCAGAAGTTCTTTGTTCTTGTTTTGCTAGACCTTTTACTCTGTAATAACTCATATAGTGTGAATTGAAAATGCTATAAACTAGACATGAAAACTTAAACCTAAACACTTTATTAAAAAATAACATACTGTTAGGACCTAGTAAAACAAAGATATGGAAGTGTTATTACGGGATATGTACTGTTTCAGACGCTCATCAGTTGGAGCTGTTAAGTGTAAGCCTGTAGAGTCTTTAAGATCACCAACATCGTCCATTTAGATATACTACCACTTTTGACTGGTAGTATATCTATCTATCTATCTATCATATATGTTATATGTTATATCATTTATATATACAGCATTTATTCCAGTCATTCCCCCTAACTGCTTAACAGTACTAAACACTTAATGAACACCTAACAATGTTGCCTTCTCCTGCCGCTCATCTAGACCAGGTAAATGACACCTATCAGATTTTCTCTAATATCTATCTGTTAATAATACGCTCTGATTTATCATTCGCAACACAGTAACTCAAACCTGGTCTCAGGATTTGTTTGATGATCTGAAGGGTCTCTTGGCTTCAGAGACGTAGACGGAGGCAGAGGTGTTTATCCTGGCCGTGTGGCTCACACCTTCAGCTCCCTCAAGAGTTTGGATGGTAATTTATGTCAACAAGTGGCTTAATACTCAACATTCGACTTCTAAACAAACTATGTAAATTGTGGTGGCGGAGCGTAACCACAAAAATCCAGCGCTCGGGTATTTTTGGCCAAGCAGGACGATGCTGTTGAGCTGCGCTCGGCTCGGGAGAGATGGATTCACTTCGGTCCTGTTCATTAACCGATACTCGGTTTGCAGAGGCAGTTGGGGGGGATGCAGGTTTTATGAGAGCAGGTTGTATGTGTATGAACATCCAGAGACTGTCGTTACTCAATCTGAAGGCTGTTCAGATCATTTGGCTTCATTTGGTCATGATCCTGCTTTCAGCTCCTATACTATAAATTACTGCTAGTTATAAAAATAAGGGCTCCCTGACGGACCCCCACTGCTGCACTCGGGCAGGATTTGTGGCCCAGTTAAATGATTATGAAGGTGCATTTATCTCCAACCGTTAGAACCAAAACGCATTATGCCTGGCAAAACTGTTTTGTGTTTGTTTGTTTGTTGGTTTGTTTGTTTGTTTGTTCGTTTGTTCTTCAGTCATTAAAGCCCCCACTTTACAAGGTTTGCCCAGAACCAAAAATAAATATGCAAAAATATAAGTGAAAATAATTGAATAAGTTGCTGATATATATATATATATATATATATATATATATATAT